>BSBN01000159.1:5386250-6640000 GCA_027924645.1 Cunninghamia lanceolata
TAACACTTTAGATATATTTAAAAATACGTAAGTACTTTAATATCTAAAGTACTTTAATTACCTAAGAATTATTTATTAATATCCATATTTGTATTTCATTGCTTTAGCCTTCTTTGGAGATGGTTCAGTCATTTGAGAAAATGAGCACCTTTGACAGAGAAGAATAGCTTGTCAACCTTGCAAGGGCAACGGGTAAGTGCAAGAAGATGGGGGGCCAAAAAGGGGTCTTAAGTGGCCACTTTTTTCTGAAATCAGGAAATACTAGCCTTGGATGAGAAATTGAGCATAGTTACACTCAAAATTTGGAGATGCAGCCAAAACAATGTTCGTAGTGCTCCGAGTCTACTTTCTAAACTACTATTTTTTTGAAAATGGCATAGATTAAGGGGTTCAAAAGAGGGAGCCACAGAAATTGGTGTTGTTTCTGTCAAAAAAACATAACATAGCATTTTTGTGGCTCCCTCAAAAGGTCAACTTTTTTTTGGTATTTTTAAAATCGCTTCAGTGAGAAATAAGCTAATAGCATGTAGATTATGCCCAATTTTTCTGATAATTTTTTGATGAATATTTGATTTTTTACTAATTTTCAAAGGGGACACATCCTAAAAAATAGAATTTTGGCCGTGCTACCCCTATAAATTTTGAAAACTAATTGAAAATCTTTTTTTTCTTTTTTTAATATTTGTAGAATGGAGTCTAGTTTCTAAATATCTAATTTTTTTAAATTTCAATGAATAGTTAATTTACAATGAAAAAAAGACCAAACGAGTGTTTTGCCTAAAAACAGACACATAAATAGAAGAAATTAAAGATGAAAGGCTTAACATTGTTAAAATGTGAAAAAAAATCACATCGTCAAATAACTAAGAGAAAGCCTAACATTACCCAGGTGTTCGATTTGTTTGACCTTGAAACACGTGCAAATATGAGGGTTAGCACAAACGAAATTATGTGAAATCTTGAAGAATATGGAAAAACATGTCTGTGACTGTTCAAAAGGCACTCCAAGCCTTTGGGTTGAAAATCCAAAGCAAATCCCAAGCCCAAGGCTTGGGATTCCCAAAGAAAAACATAACGCGAGTGTGGTATAATGCGCTCACATTATTTTTTGCTTTGCATTTTTCTTTTTAGAAAAAGTTTGTTGTTTGAAATAACGCGAGCGCATTATAACGCACTCGTGTTATGTTAACCTTAAATTTTTTTATATTCAAGGCTATTAATCATGTATGTATGTATGTATGTATGTATGTATGTATGTATGCCTATATGCCTATATGTATGTATGTATGTATGTATGTATGCCTATATGTATGTATGTATCTATGTATGCCTATATGTATCTATGTATCTATGTATGTATGTATCAAGGGATAGGGTTGATGGTCAAGGTATTAGGATTAAAGTAGAGTGTTAAGGCTAGAGGGATTAGGCATAGGGTTTAGGGTTGAAGGTTTAAAGATTGAGGGTTGAGGCTTTAGGGCTGAGGGTTAAGGGATTGGGGTTTAAAATATAGTGTTGAGCATCGAGGGTTTATGGATAGGTTTTAGGGTTTAATTTTAAGGGTTAAGGGTTGAGAGATAGGGTTTAGGGTTTAGGGATAAGGGATCAGGGTTTAAGGTATAGTGTCAAGGGTTGAGGGTTTAGGAATAGGGATAGCGTTTAGGGTTTAGGGATGAGGGATTAGGGTTGAGGGTTGAGGGATTAGGGTTTAAGGTATAGTGTCGAGGGTTGAGGGATTGGGGTTTAAGGTATAGTGTCAAGGGTTGAGGGTTTATTGATAGTGTTTAAGGTTGAGGGTTGAGGGTTTATTGATAGTGTTTAGGGTTGAGGGTTGAGGGATTACATTTTAGGGTTGATGGATTAGGGTTTAAGGTATAGTGTTGAGGGTTGAGGGTTTAGGGTTGACAGATTATCGTTTAATGTCGAGGTTAGGGTTAGAGTGTCGAGGGTAGAGGGATTAGGGATAGGGTTTAGGATTGAAGGTTTAAGGATTGAGGGTTGAGGCTTTAGGGATGAGGGTTTAAGGCTTAAGATATAGTGTCAAGTGTTGAGGGTGTAGGGATAGGGTTTAAGTTTTAAGGGTTAAGGGTTGAGGGATAGGGATTAGGGTTTAAGGTATAGTGTTGAGGGTTGATGGTTTAGGAATAGGGTTTAGGTTTGAGGGATAAAGGTTTAGGGTTAATGAATTAGGGTTTAGGGTTTAGGGACAGGGTTGAGGGTCGAGTGATCAGAGTTAAGGGTTGAGGGATTACGGTTTGACGTTGAGGGTTGAGGGTTGAGGTTCGAGGGTCACAGGTTTAGGGATAGGGTTGAGGGTCGAGGGATTAGGGTTAAAGTAGAGTGTGGAGGGTATAAGGATTAGGGATAGGATTGGAGGGTTTAGGGATAAGGAATTAGGGTTTAAGGTATAGTATCGAGTCTGTTGAGGGTTTAGGAATAGAGATAGCATTTAGGGTTTAGGGATGAGGGATTAGAGTTGAGGGATGATGGATTAGGGTTGAGTGTTGAGGGATTAGGGTTTACAGATAAGGTTTAGGGTTGAGGGTTGAGGGATTAGGGTTTAAGGTATAGTGTTGAGGGTTTAGGGATAGGGTTTAGGGTTAAGGGATTAGAGTGAAGGGTCGAGGGATTAGGATTTGACGTTGAGGGTTGAGGGTTGAGGCTTTAGGGTTTAGGGTTTACGGATAGGGTTAAGGGTCAAGGGATCATAGTTAAGGGTTGAGGGATTAGGGTTTGACGTTGAGGGTTGAGGTTCGAGGGTCAAGGGTTTAGGGATAGGGTTGAGGGTCGAGGGATTAGAGTTAAAGTAGAGTGTGGAGGGTATAAGGATTAGGGATAGGGTTGGAGGGTTTAGGGATAAGGGATTAGGGTTTAAGGTATCGTATCGAGTCTGTTGAGGGTTTAGGAATAGGGATTGCATTTAGGGTTTAGGGGTGAGGGATTAGAGTTGAGGGATGATGGATTAGGGTTGAGGGTTGAGGGATTAGGGTTTAGGGATAAGGTTTAGGGTTGAGGGTTGAGGGATTAGGGTTTAAGGTATAGTGTTGAGGGTTTAGGGATAGGGTTTAGGGTTGAGGGATTAGAGTGAAGGGTCGAGGGATTAGGATTTGATGTTGAGGGTTGAGGGTTGAGGCTTTAGGGTTTAGGGATAGGTTGAGGGTCGAGGGATCATAGTTAAGGATTGAGGGATTAGGGTTTGACGTTGAGGGTTGAGGTTCAAGGGTCAAGGGTTAAGGGATAGGGTTGAGGGTCGAGGGATTAGGGTTAAAGTAAAGTGTGGATGGTATAAGGATTAGGGATAGGATTGGAGGGTTTAGGGATAACGAATTAGGGTTTATGGTATAGTATCGAGTCTGTTGAGGGTTTAGGAATAGGGATAGCATTTAGGGTTTAGGAATGAGGGATTAGAGTTGAGGGATGATGGATTAGGGTTGAGGGTTGAGGGATTAGGGTTTAGGGATAAGGTTTAGGGTTGAGGGTTGAGGAATTAGGGTTTAAGGTATAGTGTTGAGGGTTTAGGGATAGGGTTTAGGGTTGAGGGATTAGAGTCAAAGGTTGAGGGATTAGGATTTGACATTGAGGGTTGAGGGTTGAGGCTTTAGGGTTTAGGGTTTAGGGATAGGGTTGAGGGTCAAGGGATCATAGTTAAGGGTTGAGGGATTAGGGTTTGACATTAAGGGTTGAGGGTTGAGGTTCAAGGGTCAAGGGTTTAGGGATAGGGTTGAGGGTCGAGGGATTAGGGTTAAAGTAGAGTGTGGAGGGTATAAGGATTAGGGATTGGGTTGGAGGGTTTAGGGATAAGGGATTAGGGTTTAAGGTATTGTATCAAGTCTATTGAGGGTTTAGGAATAGGGATAGAATTTAGGGTTTAGGGATGAGGGATTAGAGTTGAGGGATGACAGATTAGGGTTGAGGGTTGAGGGATTAGGGTTTAGGGATAAGGTTTAGTGTTGAGGGTTGAGGGATTAGGGTTTAAGGTATAGTGTTGAGGATTTGGGGATAGGGTTTAGGGTTGAGGGATTAGAGTGAAGGGTCGAGGGATTAGGATTTGATGTTGAGGGTTGAGCGTTGAGGCTTTAGGGTTCAGGGATAGGGTTGAGGGTCGAGGGATCATAGTTAAGGGTTGAGGGATTAGGGTTTGACGTTGAGGGTTGAGGTTCGAGGGTCAAGGGTTTAGGGATAGGATTTAAGGTCGAGGGATTAGGGTTAAAGTAGAGTGTGGAGGGTATAAAGAATAGGGAAAGCGTGGGAGGGTTTAGGGATAAGGGATTAGGGTTTAAGGTATAGTATCGAGTCTGTTGAGGGTTTAGGAATAGGGATTGTATTTAGGGTTTAGGGATGAGGGATTAGAGTTGAGGGATGATGGATTAGGGTTGAGGGTTGAGGGATTAGAGTTTAGGGATAAGGTTTAGGGTTGAGGGTTGAGGGATTAGGGTTTAAGGTATAGTGTTGAGGGTTTAGGGATAGGGTTTAGGGTTGAGGGATTAGAGTGAAGGGTTGAGGGATTAGGATTTGATGTTGAGGGTTTAGGGTTAAGGCTTTAGGGTTTAGGGATAGGGTTGAGGGTCGAGGGATCATAGTTAAGGGTTGAGGGATTAGGGTTTGACATTGAGGGTTGAGGGTTGAGGTTTGAGGGTTAAGGGTTTAGGGATAGGGTTGAGGGTCGAGGGATTAGGGTTATAGTAGAGTGTGGAGAGTATAAAGATTAGGGATAGGGTTGGAGGGTTTAGGGATAAGGGATTAGGGTTTAAGGTATAGTATCGAGTCTGTTGAGGGTTTAGGAATAGGGATAGCATTTAGGGTTTAGGGATGAGGGATTATAGTTGAGGGATGATAGATTAGGGTTAAGGGTTGAGGGATTAGGGTTTAGGGATAAGGTTTAGGGTTGAGGATTGAGGGATTAGGGTTTAAGGTATATTGTTGAGGGTTTAGGGATAAGGTTTAGGGTTGATGGATTAGAGTGAAGGGTTAAGGGATTAGGATTAGACATTGAGGGTTGAGGGTTGAGGCTTTAGGGTTTAGGGTTTAGGGATAGGGTTGAGGGTCGAGGGATCAGAGTTAAGGGTTAAGGGATTAGGGTTTGACGTTGAAGGTTGAGTTCTAAAGATAGGCAAACAGAGATTTTGTATTCAAGTTATTTAGATGTTGATGGGTTTAGACTTGAGCTGAAATGTTGGACTCTTAATCTAGCCTAAAGAGAGTTTATGTTGTCAAATGCAGATTTATGGGTTCAATTATATTGATTGCCTCTCTAGTTTTGGGGTGTGGATGTTTTGGAATCAATCAGGAAGTCTTCAGGAGACTTTGTGGAAGTGGATTGGCAATCGCTTGACAGAACCCCTGCTATTTATGCTTGGATAAGGATTTGTCACAAACTAGAACTTCTGCTTCCATAGAAGATCTGTCTTTCTTCCTCGATGGGCATTTTCTATCAAGAACTTGATTATGAGGGCTTGCCCCTTCATTGTTATGCCTATCATATGGCGGAGCATCTGGCAAGCTCTTGTAGGAAACAGGAAAAGTTCTCCCTCAAAACCCTGGTGGTCATTCAAGTCTGAAGGGGAAGGTTTGGAAAGAGAAATGGATCACCAAAGAGATGAAGAATTTATTATTTCTCATACACCATCAGTGGTTTTTCTCTAATGCAGAGGACCTACTAAGATTGAAATAATTTAAATATTATGCATAGACACCAGTCATGGATCCTCCCATATTTAAGAGGAATTGTAAGGCTTGGAAGTGTCAATTGATGAAACACAGGATGTGGTCATCCCTGCTTGTGTTAAGGAAGATAATGCACAAGATGTGATCAATCTATAGCAGGACAAAATGCGAGCACGTTTTGTCCTGCTATAGAAATGGTAAGTGTTGACCCTCATGATCCAGGCCCACATGCTCTATTTTCATACTGATTCTACGCATGCTCTAACAAAAAAGAAGTGCTTTCATGCTGTTGGGAAGTTCACATGCATATTTGACACATTGTACCACCTTTGCATGATCTTTCCACCACCTTTTCTACTTTGTCAACTTGAGAAGGAGGAAATAACATAGTTTTTACACCAAGTTTGATATATATCTATTCAAGTTTCAATTTTTGTAGTGTTGCAATGTTAATTGTGATTCAAATTTAGGAATTTAACATTATAGATTGGTTAATAGTATTGTTGTTAGTAATTATATTTGAGTGTTATTCAATTTAACATTGAAAAGGAAGCAAGTGGTGAAAAACTCAAATTGTTGAGGAGTTTGATGCAAGAAGAAAAAAACACTACATAATTGGGTACTCTCTCCATTCGAATCTTCATTTTTTAGGTATGTCAAGTCTTTACATGCATGTTCTTTACATTTTCCTTGATTCTATTTGAATTACTTTATCATGCTTTATCATACATGTTTAAAATAGACACATTCCCAATCAAGAAAGCAGCCTACAATCTCACATGATGCCATGTATATTTTCTACACTTGGGCTCTTTAATAATTATGTGTAATAAACAGACCTTAACATACCATGATGTCAAACTATACAAGAATAAATCCTTACAACATAATAAAAATACAATCCCACTATTATCTTGTATTCATTTCTTAGGAACTAATATTGGTCTCTTTATCATGCTACAGACAAATTCTTCGTCATGCCGAGGAAACAATCAAGAATTAAACCAACACAAGAAGAGATAGAAGCTAAGAATACAAAGAAAGCAGTGGCTATGAGGGAACTTCGTGAGAAGAGGAAATTGGACACGATAAATAAAGACATGTTAATTGAAGAGGAACCACAACCATCACAAAGAGATATGGTATTGGCAGCACAAAGAGAATGAATGTAAAAAATTTCATGCTACGAGAGATTTGAATACCATAGTTGGAGACACATCCTCTACTGCAAGTCAACATGTAAGGACACCATCTACCACATCTCAAGTTGAGAGTACATCATCACTCACATGTGATGAAGGAGGCACGCCATCGTTCCCACCTTAACCTCAAGGTATGTCATCTATTCCATCTTCGATTGAAGGTATGCCATCTAGCCCATCTCATTTAAATATTGATGAAATTCTTAATGTTGAGATGAATTTACCTAACTTAACACCATCTAGAATTTTGCATAGAAAGCCAAAGTATTTGATTGATATTGATGAGAATATTTTGTAGCCAATGGAAGGTAAGATTCCAAAACGCACTTGTAGAAGATATGCTCATAAGATTTGGAGATTGTTCTTTGAAAAGTTAAATGAGACTGCAAGATGTCAACTATTCATTGAAATGATGCGAAGTATAAAGTATAGGTCCATCATGAAGATTATTGGGTTTAGAACATTAGAGGCTTCAAGTGAAAAATCTATTGTAAAGAATCTAATGAGTGCGTATGAGAGTGTGGGTAACACCTCACACACAAAAGATAGTAATGCAACACGGTGTGTGATTACATCGACCATAGTAAGTAGTCAAACAAGGAAAGCTCGTCTAATTAGAAAGACGAGTCAACAATTGAGAATTAATAGGAAAACTTTATCAAAAGCCATTGGAAGACACCAAAGAATTGAGGACACTAATGCCAATGAATTATGGGCGTTCTCGGGGAGACTACCACGAAAAGATAAACCAATTGTTGAAGCATTGAGATCATTAATTGAATACTTTTGGAAGAATTACACAAGGGTATTCTGAACCAAAGGGATGTGGTAAGAAGGAGAATCGGTAGTCAGAACCGTGAGCCACATCCAAAGCATTTTTTGGATGAGACTCAAACACAGTTTTACGGTAAATTTCTAGAGAAGTATCCTCAAATTAAAATTTGTCAGAGATATTTTGAAATGCTAAAACCTTTCTATGTCAAGATAAATCACACACACACTACTTGTTGTTGTAGATTACATATTGAATTTTCTAACCATTTTGATGTTTATAGGTCTATATGTTTAGATATGCATACTAACAATGTTTTGCAAGGTTGTGCCATACATGCCCCACCAACATCTTCAAGAGACTTCATATCAAGAATTTTATATGAAAGAGAGGAAGGTCAAATGTTCTACAAGAAATTATGCTTGGATGGTACATGTCATCGTTGCGGTGGTTTGCAACATTTGCCAATATGTGAACATATGGGAAAAACACATGCGGTTGGAAACAAACTAGTAGAGTTTGGCAAGTATAAAACAGTGGCATACAATACAAAAGATGGTAAAGGCAAAGAGGTGTGAATTGGTTATTGAAAAGATTCCAGTGTATTAGTTTATGCCTATATTTTGTGACAGCATAGTGTATGAGTATGCAAGACATGCCCATAGAGCTCAATGGTTGGACTTGCAATTCAAGTTATGCAAGAACACATTTCCGATTGGTAGCATTGTTTTAGTCATCAGCTTTGCAGAGAACTATATTCTATAGCCACAGCGTGAGGTACAATCACAATATTACAACTCCACACAGGTTTCTATATTTGTGCACATCACATTCATTCATGCAAATGATAGTATAGAGGATGACAGAAAGATCATAAGGGAGTATCATTTCTATATTAGTGATGATCGCATGCATTCTATGGAGTTCGTGCAAGGTTGCTTTTAGGTGTTCTACAATGATTTGGCTAAAAGGGGCATATCCTTCAGTCAACATATCATATGGTTGGATAACTATGCATCACAATTCAAGAACTCATAGAATTTCTATTAGTTGAGTAGGAGGCATAATTTTACAGGTATTCAACATATGTGGAACTTTTGTGAGGCCGGGCATGGAAAGGGGGAGCATGATGGTGCAGGAGCATGTATCAAAAGAGCCATAGCACAAGAAGAGTTAAAGTACAAAGACAATGCAAAGTTGACAGATGCAAAATTGATTGTCGAGTGGTGTAATGCTTCCATGGGTCCAGGTAATGAAGGTAAGTCTTCAGTTCATAGATTTTTTTGGTTGATAGATGATACTAACATTGCACCATATGAGGACTATTATACACTGATAGGATTAAATGAGATGCACTCTTTCAGAAGCTCAATTGCAAGTTCATGGAGTATCCATACACGAAAGATGTCATATTTTTGTTCTTCCTGTACAATTCAAGTCTGGGATGAGTGCGAGTCAAAGGAGTGGGTTGACGAATGGCAGTTAAGTTATCTTAGCCCACTTGACATGTATCGACCCCTGACGGCACTGGAACTAACATAGATGGAATCATCAATTAACTTTGACCACATATCAGATTTAGTTCAACCAGGTAATATAGGGCATGTATATGCATCTAATTTCATCTAGTTCAACTAGGTAATGTCATCTTACTTTGTAGCGTTTTTGTAATGTTGACTAATTTCATCTAATTTGCTACACATATTAATGTAGGGCACGTATATGCAGTTATTGTAGATGAAGATAATGAAGAGGGAATAGATTATTACTTATGTCATTGTGTTGAGGCCAAAAAGAAATTGGAGGTCCCTGTTACAGATGGAGAAAACATCGAATACCTTACAGGCTTAGTGGTTATTACTGGAACATGGCTTAGAAGGTACCCACATAAGAGTGTTAATGTTTGGCTATTTCAGGACTTTGACATGCATCAGAAGATTCTTCATTACTCGAACCTTGTCGTGGCATCCAATGTTCATTTGATAAAGTATCAGGGTAGACCTTTGTACAAAATCTTGTGGAAGGTGCGTGAGTCTGACCATGAAGCAATACTTGACACAATAAAGAGTAGAGCAGACCCGGATGGTTCATTGGATTAATTTGTAAGTATTCACATTGATTTTGTAAAGTCATGTTACATTGAGTTGTTAGTAGGCACATTAATTTGTAAGGTTTGTCTTTTTTTAATTTCCTGCTGCATTTTTACACATATACACATTTTTACATCATCATGTTATGCATTTTTGGTGTCCTGCTCCTGATGCAATGAAACTGACTGATCCAACGTGTCTGGATGGGTACGTTTAGGCTAGGCATGGTCCTATTTTTCACTCAAACATGTCGAAACAGTCCGAGCTACATTGTACCGACGATATCCCTGAAGAGTCCAAAGTGTAAAAAGGTAGGAATCTTTGACGAGATGTTACTCAAAAACCATGTCACTTAGAACATTCTGTCTGAGGCAACGTGATCACATAGAGTGTCTCTAGAATAACCTCTCTCAGTTTTTTATATCTCTTAGGCATGTGCCCGTGGTGAAAGGTTTTCTGCTACCCCAAAAATCCTCAGAAGGAGGCAGTGTAAAGTTGCAAAGGGGTGTAATTTTCATTATGCTCCTGATGCGACCAAACTAACTATTCCAACACATCCAGATGGGTACATTTATGCTAGGCATGGTCTTATTTTTCACCCAAACATGTCAAAACAGTCTGAGCTACATTGTACCGATGATATCCCTGAAGAGTCCAAAGTACAAAAAGGTAGCAATCTTTGATGAGATGTTACTCAAAAATTGTGTCACTTAGAAACATTCTGTCTAAGGCAACGCGATCAAGTAGAGTGCCTCTACAATAACCTCTCTCAGTTTTTATATCTCTGAGACATTTTCCCGTGGTGAAAGGTTTTTTGCTGCCCCAAAAATTGTCAGAAGGAGGCAGTGTAAAGTTGCAAAGGGGTGTAATTTTCATTATGCTCCTGATGCACCCAAACTGACTATTCCAATGCGTCCAGATGGGTACATTTACGCTAGGTATGGTCCTAATTTTCACCCAAACATGTCAAAATAGTCCAAGCTACATTGTACCGACGATATCCCTGAAGAGTCCAAAGTGCAAAAAGGCAGCAATCTTTGACAAGATGTTACTCGAAAACTGTGTCACTTAGAAATATTCTGTCTAAGGCAACGCAATCATGTAGAGTGCCTCTATAATAACCTCTCTTAGTTTTTTATATCTCTGAGACATTTGCCCATGGTGAAAGGTTTTCTGCTGCCCCAAAAATTGTTAGGAGGCAGTGTAAAGTTGCAAAGGGGTGTAATTTTTGTCTTGCTCCTGATGCAACCAAAATGACTATTTCAACACATCCGGATGGGTACATTTACGTTAGGCATGGTCCTATTTTTCACCTAAACATGTCGAAACAATCCGAACTACATTGTACCGACGATATCCCTGAAGAGTCCAAAGTGCAAAAAGGTAGCAATCTTTGACGAGATGTTACTCGAAAACTATGTCACTTAGAAACATTTTATCTAAGGCAACATGATCACATAGAGTGCCTCTACAATAACCTCTCTCAATTTTTTATATCTCTAAGACATTTGCCCATGGTGAAAAGTTTTCTGCTGCCCTAAAAATCATCAAAAGGAGGCAGTGTAAAGTTGCAAAGGGGTGTAATTTTCATCTTTCTCCTGATGCGACCAAATTGACTGCTCCAACACGTTCAGATGGGTACATTTACGCTAGGCATGGTCCTATTTTTCACCCAAACATGTCGAAACAGTCTGAGCTACATTGTACCGATGATATCCCTAAAGAGTCCAAAGTGCAAAAAGGCAGCAATCTTTGACGAGATGTTACTCAAAAATTGTGTTACTTAGAAATATTCCATCTAAGGCAACGCAATCACGTAGATTGTCTCTACAATAACCTCTCTCAATTTTTATATCTCTGAGACATTTGCCCGTGGTGAAAGGTTTTCTGCTGCCCCAAAAATCATCAGAAGAAGGCAGTGTAAAGTTGCAAAGGGGTGTAATTTTTGTCTTGCTCCTGATTCGACCAAATTGTTTGTTGCAACGTGTCTGGATGGGTACATTTACGCTAGGCATGGTCCTATTTTTCACCCAAACATGTCAAAACAGTCCGAGCTACATTGTACCGATGATATCCCTGAAGAGTCCAAAGTGCAAAAAGACAGCAATATTTGATGAGATGTTACTTGAAAACTGTGTCACTTAGAAATATTTTGTCTAAGGTAAGATGATCACGTAGAGTGCCTCTACAATAACCTCTCTCAGTTTTTTATATCTCTGAGACATTTGCCCATGGTGAAAAGTTTTCTGCTGCCCCAAAAATTGTCAGAAGGAGGTAGTGTAAAGTTACAACTTCTTCTTAGGCGCAAATGTAAGGGTACACAAGGGGAAAATGGTGCCTAGATGACTTAGTACATTTCTATGACTTCATTCACATGTTTAAATGTTTGAGAAACTCTCCTTTACTAAGCGCTTGTCCTCATGTCAACGTTAAGCTTTATACCTCCTAGGCGCTCAATTAGGTGATGTCATTAGATATAACTTACCCTGTCATGTCCTCGTTTCCAGCTTGATCATCAAGTGAAGAATGGATTAGCCTATTGCTCATTCCCGGAGGCTAATTCAGAATGATGAGGGAATGAATTGGTTTTTTACTAACTCAATCTCATTGTTTTGCAAGAACAAAGTCAGAACCTCAAAATTTGGCTAAGTCTGGAAAGCAGAAAGTTGACTCTTGGAGTCTAGGCACCAATTTCACATCAAATTGTCCAAATGAGCACCCAAGGATGTGGAGTCTTCAATTAGGGTTTGGAAGTGCAAGATGTTAAGAGCAACATCATTCAACCATTCTCCACACCTAATAAAGGAATTTGAAATCCTGAAGTCACCCAAGATAGGTTAGGCGCACTTTCTCTCTCCTCCAGCCTCAAAGTGGCGCCTAACATAGAAGTATCATGTTAAGAAGCACATCAAATAAGGTGCTCTGGTAGGAAAAGTTGTTTGGCCTTCAAGATGAGGTTGTCTTAGTGAATTAAGTCAGGATGAAAGCCTATTCACTATAGGCACCAATCTCAAGTTGCATAATCATGAATGGGCACCTAGAGCAATAAAGTGCTACATCATGGTTTCAGGACCTTAAAATGGCGCCGAAGCATGTAGGAGGAATTTTCAAGGAGCCAAAAGATTTTTGAAACTCTAAGGAACTAGTCCAAAGACTCTATGGCGCCATCTTGATACCATTGAGTCAACTTTAGAACTCAAACATATTGAAACAAGGTCTAGGAAGCTAGGTACCATCTCTTGCCAGTTCAACCTCTCAGACGCACCAACATTGGAAAGACTCTTAATGGGCGCCTAAGTTTGAATTGATCTTGTGATTGAAAGTTTGGTGATGTATTGGTGCAAGATGATCTTCAGTTGAAGCAATCTAAGTTCCAGGAAGGGTTTAGAAGTTATCAACCTCTTCACTAAGTTAGGCGCACTTTATAAGCTTTCTTACCCAAGAGTTGCACCTCATTAAGACAAGGCGCATCTTAACCTCCAGGACTTTTCCAAAGAAGCACTTCAGTTTATTAGCACCTTTGGACCTTGTTTTGCATTCTAAAAGAGAAGGCGCACTTTGGAGGCATTTCTAACCCAGATTGGCACCTAGGTACAGTCATCTCTCTAGAGCATTACAATGTGTTTTAAAATGAAGGACATTTCATAAGTTGGGGAATTGATCACTGAAGACCTTGGAGTGTTTGAATTACTCTAAACAAGAAGGTGCATTTCCATGGAGTAGCATACTCTAGATAGCGCCTAATGCCATCAAGGTGCAATTCCACCCTCACTAGTGTTGAATGGATTCGTTTGAACTTTTGGTCTTTCTATAGTTTTGTCCTTTAGAGGTTTCTCAACACCTCTAGCCTTTAGCATCCTGATCCATTTGACTAGTGTGGCTATGAGGTTGGAAAGTGTTGCAACCTCCATCCTTTAAACTTCTCCACCTTGTTATGGGTTGTTTTGAGTATTTTCACTTGCTTTCTCTTCGAGAATATTTTCTAATGATACATGATGTGTCATAGATCATTCAACTTGATAAACAACATGGAGGGATTCTCATGTCTCCTATACTTCTTGCAATTTTCTTTATAGATAGCTCACATCATTGTCCATCTAGGTGGTCATTTCCCTAAATATTATGATAAGATAATCATGTTAATGAACTTTAGATTGAATGAGAATCAACATGCTTTATCTTGAGTAGAATAGTTGGGATGGACAAAAATCTATTGATTCTAGGTTGGGTTGTTAAAGGTCAAGAAGTTTTGGTGTCTAATGCCCTCTAAATCTAAATATTCAAAATCATAGTGGTTCAATAAGTTACAACAAACATTCAAGTAGACAATAGACTATAAGGAATAAGGACTACACATGAATCCAAAACAACACCAGTCAATAAGGACATCACAAGTAACTCAACATTACTTCCAGAGGCATTCACAAAAACAAAGGGGAGAACACAACTAGAGAATGCTAGACTGTAGTAGGGATGAGTGTCTGATGTAGAGCACACAGTGGAAGCATAGAATTATCAAATTTGAACCTTCGAACTCACTATTGGCGAGACAACATACCATCGGTGAGCTTAAAATTTCATCGGCCAATAGGTTGATGCCACCATGACTCCGTTTGATTTCACTTCTGACAAACATCCCATCATTAACTCTTATCGGTCAGATAGACCGCTATCGGTGACTTTATATCCTTTCACACCGATGTCTTTGTCACTCCGATATGAAACTCTAAGTCCCTCACCTATCAGTAGGACTTACTACCATTGGCACACTCAAAAACTCTTCTGCCGACACACCGATCTCACCAATGACAACCTTCGGACCACACCCATCGGTGAGACTCCAAACATCAGTGAACTCTAATCTCATTGGGCTTATACACCAATGGATTTCGACTGTCAGTGTGACCCCCTTCATCAGCGAAGCTCTCAACTGCTCTTTCGATGCGCCGATGGGATTATCTTCTGATACACTGATGTCTTTGACTTCTAACCACACTCATTGGCAAGACAGACCACTATCGGCGAAGCCTAACCAAGGTCTTCCGATATGACCAACTCTTGATGTCGATACAAGGTTCTTTTGAAGGCAAAGGGTACCTAGGCTTATGGGGCTCAATTTGATGTATTTATTGAAAGCTCAAGGTGAATTGATGCTTATTGAAAATGCCACTTAGTCTTTCATTTGCATTCTAGGTGCCATTTCCTATTGACTTATATGCTCCTCCTCATGTTAGGGTGCCATAATGAAGTGGTTTAGACAATAGGTGCGCTTCACTTACTAGAGGCTTGTTCTCCTTCCACCTTAGGCGCACTTTTATGGTGGAACAGGTGTCAATGGGCACCTTGTCTTAAATGAATGCTCTCTCTAAGTTGGGTGCCCTTTTGAGGCTTTATGAGTTACAAATTGCGCCTTAACCCTTCATGCTTGTTGCTTAATGTTTGAATGTTTAAGAAAGTCTCCTTTAGGCACTCATCTTAATGACTTTTTCTCAAGGCGCAATCATCCTAATGACTTGGATATTCATCCTAGTGTTTCAGAATATCAGGCTACCAAACTTAGTCATTTTTAGGATCTCAAACATAAAGAATAACATGATGATTCACTTTTTTGTATTGCATATAGTTGACATTCTATGCTACTCAAAGAATATTAATATTTTCTGTTCAACATGATGATTCATTTTTTTTTTAAATACAACTTTTATCTTTTAGTTCCAAAATGAGGTTTAGGTGATACTTGAATAATAATAGCTAGCTTATTGGATCAACAAACATCCTATGTAATACAATTGGACTTTAAATATTTGAAGTAGCCATCTACAAATATCCATTCAAACATGGATTTATAATGCAAGTATGGATGCCATCAACAAAAAAAATTGTATTAACCAAATATCCATATAGGCATACATCAATATCTATCAATATAAGATAACATATATACAAAATAGCCATATAGGCTTACAAGAATGCCATATAGGCATACAATGTCAACTATATACAATACAAAATATATGTCCACAAATGCCATATAGGCATACACCAAAGGAACACAATAAAAAGTCATTCCCCATTGGCTGGTGAAGAGAATAGATACCAAGCAGCCTTTGATCTTCTAGGGGATGGAGATGTGCATGTGGGTGGTCTACTACGAACCCGAGGGCTACTCCTCCTATTTAGTTCTTCATGCATCTTTAGTTGTTACAATAAAAAGTATAGACATTAATATATATAAATTACATGTTATAAAAAATTAAACATTTAACAAAATAATCACTTACCGCTAACATATAATCTGTCTCCTCACTTGCCTCAGTAGTAGGAATAGGCCCTGGTGATGTCATGTCCTAAATAAACCATCCAGATAGAAATTAAACTCTAAATCAATAATCTTTTGATTTTTCAAAAATAGACAACTATAATAATGAATGTAAATTGAAATTTACTAATCTACCTCATACCCCTGTCAATGCCATGGAGCTATGAATCGCAGAGGCCACACCATGCTCCATTGCCCTCTGAACATGGGGAGGTGTCTCCACAGCCTGCATCATCTGGAAATAAAACAACATTATTCAATTACAAAAACTATAATAGTGATGCAAATCATGGCTCCTAACATACACACACATTCATCTAAACATGGAAGTACACACAATAAAGCACACAAGTCACACAAAAATCTAGTAAGTACAATTCATTCATTAAGCTATTTATTTTATTACCTTCGTAAAGCTTTGAAGTCCACCACCGCTAGCAGATGTTGTCGTGAAATCTACAATATTAACCTATTCAACATCCAAAATCAGATATTAGAATACCATTCATATAACGATGCTATTCACATGTAATATTTATAATTGTTTACTAGTTACATACCCCGATAGTAGATGATCTAGTGTAAAATGCAGGTGGCGAACCATTGAAAACTGCATCGACACTATGACCTGAAATTTCATTAAAATTATCAATGTAAATTAGTTAATCTTGCATTTCAAAAATAAAATTTATTAAATTAAATTCAATAAACTTGCTAATATTTACTTGAGTATCAAGGCCGAAAGTCTCACTCAGGAGGGTATCTATCATCACCATCTGCTCAGCTGCAGATGTAGCCTGTGCACCTGCATCCTGACTATCCATGGGGTTATAACCACAAGCTGACCCACAAGCCTGACAAGCATGGGGTGGGAGCCTACTCCTCGTACTATCTCCCAACCCACTTTGTGCTACAGGACCGGCATGCTCTATGATGCTCTGGGTCAAGGCACTAATGGACTAAAGTGTATCGACCTCAACACTCTCCTTCACAATGGAAGGGATAGAAACGTGCTCGTGGGCTGGTCTACTGATTACTTGTCTCACTACCCACTGTGGGTCAAGATGTACCCCTGGTCTATCTTGTGCTGACCCCCCACCTCTACCCTGGAAGTCCCACATATCAAAATAGTTTGGCACTTTATTGAGGACAAACTCGCAGTAGAGTTTCCTCAAAAAGTATTGTGGGACCTCATTATTATTGCATGGAGGATGGTCAAAAACCATCCACCACCTCTGCCCAAAATTGTCCCTTATCGCTTGGTTGTTGCACCAATGGATAGAGAACCTCTTGCATGTAATGGGTGGAGGTTGATTTGTTTGTGGGTTTGTGAAAATCAAACACAAGTCTAATTTTGTGATTTGTATTTTTTTCACATCTTGGTATAACAGTTTGTCTGCATAATAATCTCTAAACTCTCTCCTCTTATCCATCCAACTAGTTATTTGCTTGCTAATTGAATCTACATTTGATAACATAGATTCAAGAGATTCAGCAAGCGTGGACCTATGCAAGGTTGAAGTGGAAGGATCTTTCAACCTTGCAATTATATCTTCAATTTCTTTTTTGTTGTTTTCAATTTTCCCCATTATATTTTCTTGTGTTCCAGGGGCATGTCGAGGAATGGATGGAGGAGGTTGTTGTTCTGCAGGATTTTGTGGATTTTGAGGAGGAGGAGGAGGAGAAGGAGGTGCATTAACATTTCCTGACAATTAATGAAATATATATCAGAAAACAACTCAAACCTACCTATTTAGAAGCAAATTCAAACAAAAAAAAAATAAAACTCACTCCTTTAGCGTGCTCGACATTGTGGCGGCATTTTGGTGATGAATCAACAAGATTTTGGTGTTGAATTGGCTTTTCCAAAACATGAGCGTGCTTCTTAGGGTTTGCAAGCCACGGGGATAGAGGAGAAAAACAAAAATGAAATGAAATGACAAGACTTTTTTTTATTTATAGTGGTTCATAATGCGCTCGCGTTATGTATTATTTATTAAAAAAAAACCATTTGGCCACTTTTTGGCCCCCCATCTTTTTGCACTTACCCCAACTATAACAAGAAGAAGCATGATTTGCAGCGTTAGGGAAAATTGTAGCATGTTGGGAAACAATAATGTCAAAAAGATGACAAACAACACGAACTTTCAGGGGCTAGAGAGCGTTTGAAGTGAGAAATGAGGCAAAAGTGGGCTAGGTCAAGTGAATGCAAAATTTTTCAAGTGTTAGAAAAAATTGAGATAGTGAATGCGCGGGCGGCAAATTTTGCTGACCCTGCATGTAGGAAAAGCTTCTTTATGTCTAAGTGGCAAATTTTGCTGACTATGCACAAGGATATTAGAAGTTCCAAATACACAAGCGACAAATTTGACTGCTTCAACATATTATGGGGAAGTTCATTTGTTTTTTGTAAGGGCGGCGAATTTCGATGCCCACACACTGGGAGATACTTTTGCAAGTGCACAAGTGGCAAATTGGATCGCTAGTGCATATGAAGTAATATTTAACTTTTCAAAAACATAAGCGGCAAAAATCGTCGACTAAACATTTGACATTAAAAGTGAAACCGCGTAAAGTAATGCATACAATGCTTAAGCGGCATTTTCCACTGCCTTTGCATTTAAAAGATGGGTATGTTAATGCTTAAGCAGTAAATTTGACCGCTCCAACATGTTTTAACTTTTGCAAAGGTTTGTGTATGGGTGGCAGTTTTCACTGCCCCTACACATTTGGGAAATGTAAGTTGAAGCATGCAAAAACCTGTGTGAGCGGCTTTTTCCACTGCCTTCGCATATTAAAGGGTAAATCAACGTCTATGCGATGAAAATGCCCGCTTTCACATGTAAAACTGATCATGGGTTTTTGCATGAGAACTTTTTAGAAAACTTTTCAACTTACAAAGGGTAACACAGTACTAATAAAAACGTAAAAGAAAATGCAAAAAAAAATGAAAAAAAACCTTATAGAAAATAGGGCCTAGGGTTGAAATGAAAAATGCAATTTTAGGGTTTCGAAACAAAACAAAACAAAAGATAAATCTAACAAAGAAAATATGAATTTAAATGTGTATCTAACATTCTAAAAACCCTAAATGTAAAAAGACTAAAATAGAATGAAGATGAAAAGACTAACCTGGAGAAACGAATGGAAGATGAGAGACGAAAACTCTGACGAGAAACGCTTTCACATTCCACTTTAGTGAATCGAATCGGTGGCTTGCAACACTCAGAGACCCGAACAATAGAAAAATAGAAGAAAGAACAAAGTAAAAATGATTTAAAAGACCTTTAAAACCTAAAACAAGAACTTTAAAAATTGCAATAAATGTCACACGAGTTAACTCATAGTGACATTAAAAGATGCATCAGTAGTCATTTTGACTGCTCAAGCACATTAAAAGAAATAAGATGCAAGGGCGGTAATTTTTACTGCTCCTGCATCTAATAAAGAGGAAATAACATGTAAAGCAGTGAATTTCGTTGCCCTTACATGTAAAAGGAAGAAACTTTAAAATATGCATCAGCGGTGAATTTGATCGCTTAAGCATATTGACAAAAATTTTCTAACTCCTAAAAAGGTCGAAAAATAATTTTTGACAAGCTTATAACCTAGTCGAATTTCATGAACTTCGAGGAACTGACCTAGGGGAATGTTACAAGCTATTCTTAGGTGTTAGAGGACTATGCATGAAGTCAAAGAGACTTGCCTTGAAATGTGTACTTAGAGTGTAGGCTATAAAACAGACAAGTTCCGTAGGGGTTGTCCTACAAAAAGAGCGTGGCTGATTTTGAGGACAACAAAATAGAGATGAGAAATCAATGAACCTATTAAGAGCATAAACATATATTGATCTTAACTTACAATTTACATGAGAATGCCTCATTATATAGGCATGGAAGAGACAATCCACCTTGCATGTGGATGAAAAAAGTGCCCTGTGATGTGGCACATGCAAGAAGACAAGTGTCCTATAATGTGTCAACTTTGGACCACTTGGAATATGTAAACCAACAACCCTGTGTGACAAGTGTTGGATGACTACAAAGTGCCTTTTGAGTTGAGATGGAAAGTCTTCCAACCTCAAATGGTATGTACATGACATTTACCAAACAAGTAGATAACCTCTAACCTCTAAAAGGCTACACATTCAGTTAGACAAGATGTTGTCTAACCTCATCATCCTAAGAACACTTAAGCTATAGTGAATAGATAAATTATTCACTCTAACACAACTTACCCAGCCAATCAAATCACAAAAACTATCTACAAACTAAAACACTAGCAACACTAGTAACATAAGGACTACACATAATAGTGAATGATACTTTTAGCTGAATATATCTTAAATTAGGACTATTACATAAGATAATCATTATGAATTAGTATTTTGAAATCATTCCTAAAGTTCTTATTTGTTGAAGGTTCATTTTCTTTCAAATTCTATATCTATCCTATTGTTCTTTAATTGCTACATCTTTTGTTCTTCTAACCCTAGGATTCATAGATCTTTGATTGATTCTATCAAGTACTCACTATAAATTATCTTAAACCATTCACCATGATTGATATACATGCATAACACATTTTTTATGATGTCAATGTCATGTGCACGGTATGTGTTAGCAACTTACATGTCTAGGTCTATTTGCTCCTTATGGTGATACATCTAGTGTTAAGTTTGGAAATTATTGCCTTAAAATGTAATGTCTTCCTTAGTCTCTCTTCCCATTGATCATTAGATTCATGTTTTTCATGATGGACATATTATCAGGAAACCTTAGATGGTATTATTTAATAGCAATTCTTAGAACAATATTTTATTTCTTCATCCTATATGCATATGCATGATACTACCTACTTGGTTAATGCATAAGAAAATAGATTATTTGAGCAAGCTTATTGACAAGTTAGATTTGTCACTTTTTGATGCATGTTGTTAGATGATGAGTATGACATATATATGGTCTTATTAGTAAACCTAAAACAATTTTGGATAAAAACAAAAAATTAAGGATAAATTTATGGAGACATATTTTATAATTAAATCATAAAGAAATTCCTCAAAATATTAGTATATATCTTGATATATTTTCTAGTATTGAAAAAATTAGTTAAAAGATTATCTCATAATCTAGGTGAATTGACTATATAGTATTCTTGTTGAACATGAAAATTAGTTACACCATAAAAGATGGTAACTTGTTCACTTCATAAACATCACCTTTTACACCATCTTTAGGTATACACTCACCACTACTAGTGACATCAAGTGTATAAGAGTTTTCTATATATAAGCATTCTCATCATTATATATATATATATATATATATATATATATATATATATATATATATATATATATATATATATATATATATATATATATATATGTTGTAAAATGTCCCCATAAGACTTTTATTTCCTAAGTTTAGCTCCCGAGTCCCTTGTTTTCCATCTTGCATGTTAGATTTGACTCTTGAAATGAAATGGCCTAAAACCCATGTCAAATGGGGCTTGAGGGACTTTGTGTGCTTTAGAAATGGTCTAAAAAGGGGACCTGGGGCTTGGGCACTTGCACCCTAGTCCTGCCCTATTTTAGGCACGTCTCAAATTTGAATGTTAGTTATGTGACTGTTAGATAGGTCCCATGCTAACATCTTAAGTTTGAATTATGAAATTTGTAGTGGGAATGCATATATAAGCATGTTTAGGATTTCATTTGTAAACTAGAAGATGATTATGAACTTTTGGCGTACTTATGATTTTAGAGCATTCAAGATATTCATAATTGTAGAGTAGAATATTGTTATTGTGTTTGTGATTGTAGATTTAGCTTCATCTTCTCATGTGTTGAACAATTTTCATATAGATGTGAGCTACACCTCTGAGGTGATATCTATCTATGTTGAATCAATCATTTATAAAATTTAGTTTGCCTCTATCCTACAGGGATACACACTCTATCTGACAATAGTGTTTAGAAGACTTGAATGTCCTTCTGGGGCTTGACTGAGGCAAGCTCCTAAACACCACAACCCCCAACCACACTCCTTGTGATTGAAGGTTACAGGTATCAAATTTCACAGAGTGGAGTTGCAGAGGAAGGTTGCAGAAGATAAGGATTCTGCATTCGGTGGAAAGAAGCAGTCTGGTGCACTTGTGGGGCTAGGGCGCTAGGGGAAAAGCCCTCCAAGGTTGTAGGTACAAAAATCTCCATGACAGTGATATTTAGCATCAAAAGAAACGCCAACATCCTGAAGAATATCCTACCTTGGGCTACAGTGTGAGTCATAGTGCCCTCCGCATCTATAGAGTCAAAAACATACGGAACAATGATCATTTGTGTTAGGAGTCCAGAACCCCCTAGAAAAAGTATAGAATTGGTCTAGGGTGCTAGTCATGAAGATCCCAACATTTTATATTCCTAAACCGTGAAAAATGGTAAGTAATTAATCTTTGTCTACTATCTTGGTTTGTGAGTATTTGTCGTAATTTATCTATTTTCTTACGATTTTGTATAATTAGGGTTTTGAGCATAATTGAGTATTAAATTAATACATTAATCAATAAATTTTGAATTTTCCTATCATTACAAGTGACAACCAACCTATAGGTGAATCCTCTTGCATGATTTATGATTCAACTCAGTTAAGTGTCCTTGAATGTGTGTAGTGAAAGGAGGATCTAACTATCAACCCGATTCCCACTTTTTCTACATAACATTTTGGTGAACCCATGTTTTATTTGAATTTTGCACCTTCCTGAGTGTTGTGCTTCAGATTTAAATTCATTCTTTTCATATTACATTTGAAACTTTTGAAAAAATTGAAAAAATTGGCATCCTAGGCTTGCATTTTGACATAGTTTATATCAAATTCATTACATTTCATTCAATTTTTTATTTTTACATCAGATATTATATAAATTACAGAAATACATCATTATATAATCATTTTCATTGCATTTTAATGCTTAAATTGTTAAAATTTTCTTGAAATTGTGCATTTTTCATATAACCTAGTTTATGCAATAGCTAGGGTTTGTGGTTAAAATCTTGTCTCAGATTTTACTACTCTTTTAAACAATCTTTCAAGTCTGATTTTGTACTGTAGTGTTTCATCATAATGCATCTTTGCATTTAGATTTCACAATTAGGGTTTAAAATCTTAGATTTTGACTTATCATCCATATAGAGTATCATTATAGATGTGTTGTGAAGGATATTGTTGCATTATTTGACTGATATTAGGGTTATTATTTTCTACCCCTCATCAATTTCCTTAGAACACCTTATTATTTAGTGATTTGCATATTAAAAAAATTGTGGAAAAGTTTAGGTGTATTTCAATAAACATATCTTGTTCCTAGGGATTGTTTTGCTATTTTGTGCATTGAGTGTAGTATACCTTTGCATGAGTCGTATAACCCACTACCCTATTAGAAAGATCACTCTAAGGAGAGGTATTAGACTAATGGGTTCTACTACTCCAAAAACAAATGGTGTTCCTACATCTGAAAATCCCTTGAACACCTACTTTACAAAAGGAGAAACACAAATTTTACAAGATATCATGCCTCCTATTGTTATAATGGAAGAACAAATATTTCATGATGTTGAGGACCCTATTGAGGTGATAACACATGTACCTAATGAGCAAATAAACAAACTTGAAAAATAATTAGAAGAATTTCAAGCATTTGTGGAAAAAGAACGGATAGCAGAAGTTGTCCCTATTGTTCATAACATAAGAGAGTTGATAAAAGAAGGATAAGATGGTGTTAATGTGCTCCAAGGACTAATGCATATAGTACATCATAATGTTATGCCGATGAGTGAATATTCAAATGTTACTAATAATATGTCATCACCAACTCATACACAAGTTTCGACACCTATACCAACTATCAGAATGACCACTTTTACATCATCTATCCTTACAACTAATGCAAAGGCTTGTAGTAATGCTACAACTAGTATTGGAGTATCTAATGGAACACAAAATTATAAGGCTATGGGATTCAACTATCAAAACCTAGAACCTAGGGTGACTTCCTATCACTCTCAACCACCCCTTTGATCCACTTATTCTATACCACCTTCCACCTATCATTATGTCCAACCACCACTCACTTATTCCCAACCTCCACTTGTCACTACTCATAATCAACCACCTCAGCATTTTGGTTCTAATTCCTCACAACAAACTACATCCCCTAATGATGCCCTATTGAATCAACTTCTCCAAGACATGAATTCCCTTCAACAAAACGTGATAAGCTTAACAAACTCTTCACAACCTAATATACCAACTTATCATGCTCATAATCCGTTATCCTATGCCATCTTGAGAACTCCTATGCCTGATAAGTTTGAAACTCCTTGCTTTGAAAAATATGGTGGAAAAGGTGATCCTAATACTCATGTAGCAGCATTCACGGCTATGTGTAGTGATATTTACTTTGAAGAGGACTTGTTAGTGAAACTTTTCTCGCGATCTCTCAAAGATACTGCTCTAGAATGGTTTTTCTCTTTACCTCTAAATTCAATATATACTCTTTCTCTTAGCTAGTCGATCAATTTTTACAACATTTTCAAGAAAACATTGGACCTCAATTTTCATTGATCGATTTACTTCATTGGAAACAAGGTCTGAAAGAGAATCGAACGGAGTTTATTAGTCGGTATCAAGCACTTTAGGCACAAATTGAATACCAGCTGAATGATGAGGATGTTCAAAAAGTATTCATTGAAAATCTACAACCTAACATTCATGATAAGATTCTTTTGATGAAGTACAACTTTTTTCAACATTTATGCATAGCCCTTCGTGATTACCAACTTTCGTCTACTCAATATAATAATCAAAATTCATCGGCTCAAGTTGGTCAATCTATGGCTGGTCCATCACAAAATAACTTTAAGAGGAATAATAAGAGTTTCATAATGATTAATGGCTAGAATTCAAACAAATTTTCACAAGTGTTTGCTATCACTAATCTGAAGAGGGCATTGTTTCAGTATAGACAAAGACAATTCACTCTGATATTTGACTCCTTACATTCGATCATGAATCAAGCAATGAGTAAGAATCTCTTGAAACTACCTCTGATTAAACCATTGGATAGTAGTAGAATGCAAGGACCTCACTTTGATGCAAATGCTTTTTGTCATTTTCATCAAAAACAAGGGCATGGTATTGAACAATGTATGTGTCTTAAATATGAAATACAAGACCTCATTGACTCTAATGTTATATAGGTATTTGGTGTAAATGATAATGGAAATAAGTCAGTTTCTCCTTCGAATCAAAATTTACAAATCTTTACAAATCCCTTTGCTAAGCACACTGATAACAACATGATGGAACAAAATACAGTAGAAGTGGAAAATGATTACTTGGAATATGATGAAATAGTTGGTATGATAGAAGTGGATAAGGAAAAGTTTGATAACTCATCTCGTCCATGAAGAAAATGTATTTATGTTGAGGTTCCTCTACCATTATCCCTTCAAGGGTTAGGAGTCAACCAAAATGCATTGGAAAAACAAATTGAACAACCAAAACAAGAAATCATGATACAGGAAAAGGTTGCTATGGTGGAAGATAATTCATTTCACTACGATAGACAAACTAAACAAAATATGAAAGCTAATCAGAAAAGAACAAGGCGGTTATCATCAATAGGAAATAATAGTGGTTGTCCCCCTCGTAAGCAACAAAAGATTTCAAATATACAAGGATTTAGGAAACAAGCATCACATGAACATTCTAAAAACAAAGATCAATCTAATGTGAACCACTCAAACTTGACACAAAACTTGATAGAGTATCTTTCTAAGATGCTTGCAAGTTCCAAATTCTAGCATGATCATGCTTACAAATAAGTATTTCTAACCCTTTACATCTATGTTGTGTTCCCCCGTGATTTGTTATGTGTTGTTTAGGCCTCCTTGGATGACTCTTGATACTCTTGTAAGGTCAAGGATACCAGGAGACCACCTCTATTGTGACCATTCTTCTATTTGTATCATCATTCTTCTATCTTTCTCATCTCCTCTATTTTATTGTTATGTGTTGTGCCTTAGGGGCATAGCATTACGATTGGTGACCTAGGGGCACCCTCCTACATGATTGTTCCTAAGGCACTTGTTCTCCTCTCTCATTTTATTGTTTACCTTCTTCTAGTAGTTCTACCTAGCTGTCAAATGATGAAAAAAAAATAAGATTGATAAGGACCAAGTGTCCCTTCAGTGAGTAAGCAAAAATAGACCTAGTCCATACATGACAAGGAGGTTGATATATATTATCCGACGCTTGGCTAGTAGAATCACTCCATGTGATATTTTGATTTTGTCTTATCTTTTCTAACAAACCATAACAATATAGTTGCTCCATGCACTTTTTTTATCTTGGGTCTCGCCTTGGTTACACTCGATTCTAAGATCTCTGTCATATAGCCCCATGGTTATACCTAGTTTTTGAATCAATATTATAGCCTTATCTCTTGATATAATTGTTTTCATGCATTGCTTTTATCATGTGATGTTATTATCTTAGAGAAAGATCTCTAACCTCTCTCTTTGCAGGAAATTGCATGTTTGTGGCAACATTCGATGATCGTGAAGCATATGTCACCTTTGGGGGCATGGGCTTTGTGAGAGCTCTTGTTCCCCTTGGGTGTTTTCTTTCTACCTTAACGTGCTTGATATCCGTACATGATATCAACCACCTTAAGGTGGGGGCATATAAATGTAATTTGTTTGATGATTTTGGTACTGACGAAGCGTATTTATAAGCCCTTTTCAGAGGCAAGATGTTGTATCTCTAGCGTGAGTGCACATCTTTATCTATATTGCAATCAATGGGTAAGTTCACAAAAATGAGGTACCAAAAGGGGGTCTTAAGATGCCATTTTTTTTCTTCTGAAATCAGGAAATATTGATGTTCGATGAGAACTTGAAGATAATTACACTCAAAATTTGAAGATACAACAAAAACAAGAGTCGTAGTGCTCCAAATCTAGTTTCTAAACTTTTTTTTTTCAAAAATGGTTGAGATTAAGGGGTTCAAAAAGGGGGAGCACACAAATTGGTCCTATTTTTCTCAAAAAAAATAACATAGCATCTGGTGTGCTCCCCCTAAAATGTTAACTTTTTTTAGTATTTCAAAAATCACTTCGGTGAGAAATTAGCTAACACCATGTAGTTTATCCCTGATTTTTCTGATAATTTTTTCATGAATAATTGATTTTTTACTAATTTTCAAAGTGGACACATCCTAAAAAATAGAAAATTGAGTGTGCTACCCTTGAATTTTTTTGAAAACTAATCGAAAATCATTTTTTTTAATACGTTTAGAATGGAGTCTAGTTTCACAAATGTAACTTATTTGAAATTTTGATGAACTGTTAAAAAATAAAGTCAAAAATACTAGACACTGGTTTTTGAAAAAAATGGATACACTAGTAAATGAAATTAAAGATGAAACCCTTAACGTACTCAAAATGTGAAAAAAATTATATGGTTAGATAGCTAACAAAGAGATCAAGATTATGGTGTTATTTTTTTTTACTTTTCATTGAAAAATGTGCAATCCTGATGGGGAGCATGCTCTAGTTTATCTCAGTTTTGTTAGAGTTTGGATAAACACATTCTTGGACAACCTAAACATAGTCCAATCCTTTGGGTTGGAAGCCCAAGGCAAATCCAAGCCTTAGGCTTGGTATTTAGCAAGACTAAGCATAATGTGAGTGTGTTATAACGTGTTCACATTATAACACGCTTGCATTATAATGTGAGCGTGTTATAACGTGAGTGTTTTATGGTGAACTAAAACATCTCTCTCACACACACACATTATGGTAAACTAAAACATCTCTCTCTACCTCCCTCCCCTCCCCTCTTTACCTACTACCCTCTCTATCTCTCTCACCTATCTACCTTCTAGTTTTCCTTTTCCTTTCCAATTTCCCTTTAGATCCCACTAATTTTTCCCTATTTTACTATTTTCCACCTCTCCTCTCATCATTCTTCCCATCTAATCAACTTTCATTTTATCTTGTTTCCATTTCATCCTCACAATTTATATCCTCATCCCTCTTTGCATTTCCTAGTTTTCTTATTTCCATTTTCTTTGTTGATAAGGGAGAGGTAGATGGAGGGGAGAGAGGGGAGAGATAGGGAGTCAATGAGAGAGAGAGAGAGAGATTCCTAGTTTTCTTGTTTCCATTTTCCTCGTCGATAAGGGAGAGGGAGAGATAAATAAGAGAGATAGAGAGACAAGGGAATGGTAGGGGAGAGAGAGAGGTGAGAGATAGGGAGATAGGGAGAGATAGATAGGTAGAGAGAGAGGAGATAGATAAGGAGAGATAAAGGAGATAGAGAGGATAAATAGGGAGATAGAAAGTGAGCAAGATGTCCAAAGAGATAGGGAGAGAGATTGAGAGGTAGAGGGACGATAGAGAGAGGGAGATAAGGGAGAGATAGGGAGATAGAGGTTTAGGGTTGCTCAGGTTTAGGGTTTAGGGGTTAGGGATTAGGGGAATTATTTAGGGTTTAAGGTTTTTGAGAGATAGAGAGAGTGTGTGCTTTTGACATGCAATCCTAAAACCCTAAACCTTAAATAATTCACCTAAACCCTAACCCCTAACCCCTAAACCCTAAAACCAAGAAACCCTAAACCTCTATCTACCTATCTCTATCATCCCTCAACCTCTAAATCTCTCTCCCTATCTCTTTGGACATCTCACTCACTCTCTATCTCCCTATCTCTCCCCTCTATATCCTCTATCTCTCCCTATATGTCTCCTCTTTCTCTACCTATCTGTCTCTCCCTATCGAGCTTCTCTCTCTCTCTCTCTCCGCTATCATTCTGCTATCTCCCTATCTCTCCCCTCTATCTCTCCCTCTCCCCTATCAATGAAGGAAATGGAAACAAGAAAACTAGAGGAGAGAGGGAGAGATAATGGGGAGAGATAGGGAGATAGAGGAATGATAGGGGAGAGAGAGGCAAGAGATAGTGCGAGGTAGATAGGTAGAGATAAAGAGAGAGAGGAGAAACATTAGGAGAGATAGAGGAGACAAAGAGGAGAGATAGGAAGATAGAAAGTGAGCGAGATGTCTAGAGAGATAGGGAGAGAGATTGAGAGGTAGAGGGATGATAGAGAGGGAGATAAGGAAAAGATAGGGAGATAAAGGTTTAGGGGTTATAGGTCAGGGATTAGGGGCATTATTTAGGGTTGAGGGGTTTAGAGAGAGAAAGAGATTGATTTTGACATGCAACCATTAACCCTAACCCCTAAACCCTAAACCCTAAATAATGCCCCTAAGCCCTAATCCCTAAACCCTAAACCCCAAACCTGTAAAACCTAAACACTAAACCCAAACAATGCTAAACCTCTATCTCCCTATCTCTATCATCTATTTACCTCTCAATCTCTCTCCCTATGTCTCTGGCCATGTCCTTCACTCTCTATATCCCTATCTCTCCCCTAGGTCTCCTCTATATCTCCCTATCAATCCTCTCTCTCTAAACCCTAAACCCTAAACCTCTAAACCTTAACCCCTAACCTCTAAACCCTAAACCCTAACCCCTAACCCCTAAACCTGAGCAACCCTAGGGGAGAGAGAGAGAGATTGTTTTTGACATGCAACCCTAAACCAGAGCAACCCTAAACATTAAATAATTCCTCTAAACCCCAACCCATAACCAATAAACCCTAAACCCTAAAATTGAGCAACCCTAATTTCATAAACCCTAAATGATTCCCCTAAACCTTAACCCCTAACCCCTAAACCCTAATAATGCCTCCAAACCCTAACCCCTAAACCTCTATCTCCCTATGTTTCCCTAATCTCCCTATTTCTATCGTCTCTCTCTCTCTCTCTCTCTCTCTCTCTCTCTCTCTCTCTCTCTCTCTCTCTCCCCTAAACCCTAAACCTCTAAACCTTAACACCTAACCCCTAAACCATAAACCATAAATAATGCCCCTAAAGCCTAACCGCTAACCCTAAACCCTAAACCCATAAACCCAAGAAACCCTAGACCTCTATCTCCATGTCTCTCCCCTATCTTCCTATCTCTATTGTCCCTCTACCTCTCAATCTCTCTCCCTATGTCTCTGAACATGACCCTCACTCTTTATCTCCCTATCTCTCCCCTTTGTCTCCTCTATCTCTCCCAATCTCTATTGGGACCCCCTCTCTCTATCCCATTCTAAACCCTAAACCCTAACCCCAAACGCCTAACCCCTAACTCCTAAACCCTAAACCTGAGAAACCCTAAACCCCTAAACCCTAAAACCTAAACTTGAGCAACCCTAAACCCCTAAACTTTAGCAACCCTAAACACATAGACCCTAAAACATGCCCCTAAACACTAACCCCTAAACCCTAAACTCTCTCTCTCTCTAACCTATCTACCTCCTAATTTTCCTTTTCATTTTCCATTTAGATCTCACCAATCTCCCCTATTTTACTATTTTTTACCTCTCCTCTCATCATTCTTCCCATCTAATCAACTTTCATTTTGTCTTGTTTCCATTTCATCCTCCCAATTTATATCCTCATCCCTCTTTGCATGTCCTAGTTTTCTTGTTTCTATTTTCATTGTCGATAAGGGAGAGGGAGAGGTGGGGACATGGAGGGGAGAGAGAGAGGAGAGATAGGGAGATAAGGAGAGAGAGAGTCCTAGTTTTCTTGTTTACATTTCCTTCATCGATAAGGGAGAGGGAGAGATAGGGAGATAGAGGAATGATAAGGGAGAGAGAGAAAGAGGCAAGAGATGGGGAGATAGGGAGAGATAGATAGGTAGAGAGAGGAGATAGATAGGGAGAGATAGAGGAGATAGAGGGGAGAAATAAGGATATAGAAAGTGAGCGAGATGTCTAGAGAGACAGGGAGAGAGATTGAGAGGTAGAGGGACGATAGAGATAGGGAGATAGAGGTTTAGTGTTACTCAGGTTTAGGGGATAGGGGTTAGGGTTTAGGAGCATTATTTAGGGTTTAGGAGAGAGAGAGAGAGAGAGAGAGAGATTTTGACATGCAACCCTATATAATGCCCATAAACCCTAACTCCTAACCCCTAACCCTTAAACCTAATCAAGCCTAAACCTCTATCTCCCTATCTCTCCCCTATCTCCCCATGTCTATCATCTCTCTACCTCTCAATCTCTCTCCCTATGTCTCTGGACATGTCCCTCACTCTCTATCTCCCTATCTCACCCCTTGGAATCCTCTATATCTCCCTATCAATCCTCTCTCTCTCTAAACCCTAAACCTCTAAACTTTAACCCCTAACCAACTCTAAACCCTAAACCCTAAACCTAAGCAACCCTAGGAGAGAGAAAGAGAGAGGAGATGAGGTAAAGAGGGGAGGGAGAGAGATAAATATACAGAGATTGTTTTTGACATGCAACCCTAAACTTGAGCAACCCTAAACCCTAAATAATTCCCCTAAACCCCAACTCCTAACCCGTAAACCCTAAACTTGAGCAACCCTAAACTCATAAACCCTAAATAATTCCCCTAAACCTTGACCCCTAACCCATAAACCCTAAACCTCTCTCTCTACCCCTAAACCCCTAAACCATAAATAATGCCTCTAAACCCTAACCCCTAAACCCTAAACCTCTATTTCTCTATCTCTCCCTAATCTCCCTATCTCTGTCATCCCTCTACCTCTCAATCTCTCTCCCTATGTCTGTGTCTATGTCCCTCACTCTCTATCTCTATGATGCAAGAGCATCTAGTGGTGTAAGGGAAATCTTGTATCACCTAAAAAAATGTATTTCTTTCCTTAATTAGTATTTCTGGTTCCATAATTGCCTGAATAATGATGTAGGACTTTCAGTTTTTTGAAACAGCTTAGAATAACAAAAAAGTTTAACTGCCATATCAGGAAAGTTTGCATTTGGGCATGGATTGAAGCAAAAATTTACAAGAAGCTTCGTAAATGAAAAATAAGACCTTTGGTGAAGGAATCACGCAAAGATCATTTGTGAGCTGAAAGATATTAAAGTTTCTGTCTTCCAAAACACCCCTAAAAATTATTCAAATTCAAGTTTAAGGCACTAAATGGCCCTGTATGGGCCTGAAAATGGAAAAAATTGGCAAAGTAGGTTTCTAACACGTAGAGCACTTCGTGAGATTTTTGGTGCTTCAAACGGTTCGTCAATTGGACACCCGGATCAAAAGTTACGGCTCTTGGAAGTTGACCTATTTTTGGAGGGAGATGCAAAATTCAAATTTTGGCTGGAGGCTGCCAAAAGGGCTATTAATAACTATTTTTGGGAACCCTTGGTAGTAGTAGAGATAAGGGGGGAAAGAGTAGAGCCAAGAAAAGGTAGGAAAATAGAAAACCCTAGCTGATTTGGGGTTACAAAAGGCAGAAGATTCCAGAGCTTGGTGATAGGTAGCTGTGATGTGTTATAACCTGTAGAGGATTGATTCCTTAGATTGTATTTGAGCTTCTATAATGTAATGAGTTGTCCAAATCAATAAAATAATATACTATTTTTTGTGTCCAATTTTTGTTGTTGTGTGTTTTATGATTTACCCCCTTCATCACTTTATATCTCTCCCCTTGGTCTCCTCTATATCTCCCTATCAATCCCCTCTCTCTATCCCATAAACCCTAAACCATAGAAACCATAAACCTCTATCTCCATATATCTCCCCTATCTTCCTATCTCTATTGTCCCTCTACCTCTCAATCTCTCTCCCTATGTCTCTCGACATGTCCCTCACTCTCTATCTCCCTACCTCTCCCCTCTGTCTCCTTTATCTCTCCCAATCTCTATTGGTCCCCTCTCTATCTCTTTCTAACCCCTAACCCCTAACCTGAGAAACCCTAAACCCCTATACTTGAAACCCTAAACCTGAGCAACCCTAAACCCCTAAACCCTAAACGTGAGCAACCATTAAACTCATAAACCCTAAATAATACCCCTAAACTCTCTCTCTCTCTCAGAAATGACACAGGTGATTCAAACTCCAATGTGACAGAGAGAGAGTGGGAGAGAGATAGAGAGATGGAGAGGGAGACGAAGACAGAGAGGGAGAGAGGTAGGGAGATAGAGAGGGAGAGGGAGAGTGGAGAGGGATAGAGTGAGAGAGAGATAGAGAGTTTTGCTTTTGCAAAATGTGCTTGTGTTATAATGGGAGTCATGTTTTAATGCGCTCGTGTTAACTTGACTCGTGTTTTAGGCTTAGTAATACCGAGCCATAACATGAGCGCGTTATAATGCGCTCATGTTTTAGGCTTGGATGGGACCAAAAAGTTATGTGGCAACTTTTTGGTCCCTCATCTTTGTGCACATACCCTAATAAAGCCCTCTGCGGAGGCAAGATATTGTATCTCCTAAGCTAGTGCATATCCTTTTATTCAAAGTCCTCTACAGAGTTTTGGATGGTGTATCTCTTGAGCTAGTACACATCCTTTTATCTCAAAAGTCCTCTGCGGAGGTGGGGTTGGTGTATCCTCCCTTAAGCGTGTCTTTAGCAGTTGTTGTGGCATAAGCCCAACCGTCAGGTGTGCCTGTAGCGTGTTTGAGATGGTGGGAACCTAGCAATAGGTTCCTTCCATTGCCTTGTTTGTCATGTTTAAGACATATAGTATGCCTTTAGGATGCTATACGATGCTCGTGTCTTTCGTGTGTTTTCCCCCTTATGTAGTCTAAAGTTGTGTGGTGAAATGCCCCTCCCTACAGTTAGGCTTTGTATGCCTTGACATCCTGAAGAATATCCTGCCTTGGGCTACAATGCAAGTCACAGTGCCCTCCACATCTAGAGTCAGAAATAGACGGAACAATGATCATTTGTGTCAGAAGGAGTTTGAAACCCCCTAGAAAAATGCCCCTCCCTAGAAATATTTTAAATGCTTGTATTGTTATGAAATTTTTTTTGAATGCATGTATTGTTATGTAATTAAATGTTTAGATGTATTTTTATGTAATGTATTAATCTAAACCACATGTTTATATATTTCCAAGTTTTAAATGTATAAATATTGTGCATTTAACATTTCAGTGTACAAGTAATTCAATTTATATTTCTTTTATTTAATTGCAACTCTAGTTTAGGTACACTCATACATGGATCAATTACCAAAATATGAGTTTTTATTAGAAAAAGTTTTACAAAATGAACCCCAAAACCCCCTAAAACCAAATCCCATAAAACCCCCTACCCCGCCATTTGATGAGGCTCACTTACAAGAAACTATAAATGACAACATAACCATATTATAGGAAAAAATGATTTGTCTCCACATATTGTATGGATGCAAACTATTATTGATTATGTTAGATAGATTGATGTAGATCTAGACAGATTATTATTTGGAGGGAGGAGAGCAAGAAATTCTATTCAAATGGACTATCATATAGATAAATCCTTGATTTACATATTTCTAAACATACCATATCCCTATATTTATTAGCCCTTTGAAAATCCAACCCAACGCTCCAAATAAACAAAAGAATTTATCTATATAGAATGCACTCTGCAACTTCCCACTCCTTTGCTTTTTGAATTCTTAGGTCATTGACGTAGGTGATCCGAGGCCCCCCTACCCCCCACCCTTCTCTCCTTTGGTACAAGTTGACCCTAGTACAACCTTAGGTTGTCCATCTAAACCTGGATCCTTGGTGGAGGCCTTGGTTCCCAAAGCTTGGAAGAACATCCTCTTGGGGAACAATGAACACATGAACCTTGCTGTTATCCCTGAGCTATAGGAGTTAGAAGGTAGGACTATTTCAAACTCCTAGATTTTACTGTGGAGAGGATAGTGTCTTTGATGAAGCATGCTCTAGTGGGAAAATTCTTCTCCTTCATGCCAAATATAGATTTGGTTCGAAGATGGGTGGCTATCAAATGAAGATCGAAGGGTAATGTATCTGTTAGTGTTATGGAAGGAGGATTGTTTCTCTTCAAGTAACTTACTTCTATGGAGGATCTAATCTTTGTTCTAGCAGGAGGTCCTTGGATTTATGGAAAGCATAATCTTTATCTCTGTAGGTGGAGGCCTATCTTTCATGTGGTTGCAGACCTAATCAAGACAACCCCAGTGTGGGTTAGATTATCTGGGCTCCCCTTGGAATATTGGGATGAAGAAGTGTTCACCTAAATCGCCAACACCTTCAGGCATTTTATTGCTCTAGACAACACTATAAGATCTAAATCCAAGTTAGTCTTTGCATGTTTTTGTGTCAGTGTTGACATCCATAAAACCATTCCAAACTCTAGAACCCTAGCATATAAATATGGTTAATGGACTCAACCCATACTATATGAAAATGATACAGTGTTAAGTCAAAAATGTGCTAAAAAGGGACATCTAATAACATAATGCAAATCCCCTCAAATGCAACCCAATAAGATCCCCAAAATAGTGGTTTATGAGAAGAATGATGTTGAAGACTCCCCCTTCACAAAGCATATCCTTAATATCATAAGCTCTCCTCAAAAGGGACATGAATGAGGAGCAGAAAAGGATACCATAAACCTTAAGGGTTAAACAACAGAGGAACCTAGTCCTAGGATGCAATCAATAACTCTGTTATAGTGGTTATTCAGTAGGGCTTGGACTAGGAAGAGATACATCAAGAGAAGAACCCTCATACAAAGGAAATGGAAGAAAGGGAAATCCCCTGCTCTAAAGAAACTAATATTGGATAGAGGGAGAGACTTGCTGAAGAGACAAAGTCTACTGCTATATTAGGCACTGTTCCCCAACATATTAACAACCTAGTGGTCAAGATGGGAGTTGAAAGTAAGCTGAAAGGAATTTCTTCTCCATGGAATAGTCCCTTTAGCCTGACCCCAAGAGTAGGAACACGTATATCAAGTATTGACTAGGAGTTGGATGGTTGGTCAACAGCTAAAAGGAAAGGGGAGAATGTAGGAAAAAAGATAGCAGATGTGTGAATCAAAACCAAAGCAAGTAGGCCCTCCCAAAGAGAAACAAGGCAAGGGAAGTGAACAAGGAAATAGCCATTGGCAGACAAAGGATGCTAGAGGCCACCTCCAGAAAGTTTTGAAAATGAGAGTTCTTTCATGGAACATCAAAGGGTTGAATAGTCCTAAAAAATAATTCTTAGTTAAGAACTATATTTAGATTACAAAGTTGACATTCTTCTATTACAAGAGGTAAATATTAGAGAGGACAACTTTCAAGTTATTGCAAAAGGCCTATGGCCTAATGCTAACTTTTGCATTAGTGATGTGGTCAGATTTTCAAGTTGAATTGTCATGATGTAGAATAAGAATATGGTTAAAGGAGAGCACCTCTCACACACCAAGAGTAGTTTGAGTGTTAAGTTCTCTTCCCATAACAAATTATGGAACATCATCCACATATATGCCCCCAATGTCACAAATGCTAGGAAAAAAGTGTGGGAGGAATTGACCTCTTACATGGGGGAAAAATGATGATCAATGAACACATTTTGGAGACTTTAATTCTCCCTTATACCTCTCTTAGAAACTTGGAGGTATCACTAACTATTTTGATAGTATGGCTAACCTTGCAAATTTTCTCAATAGTGTCGGGATTATGGATTTAGACCTTCAAGTTTAGTTGTTCACCTGGACCAACAGGAGGAATGGGGGTAACATGATTCAAGTTAAGCTTGACAGATTCTTGGTCTCCACTAACTGGGAGTACATTAGTTCTTATCACCTGTAAGCTGTTGAGAATTAAGGTGTCTCAACCTTGGTAATTCCTTGCATTTATTATGTTTGCATTTATTAATTAATTGCCTATGTTGTAAATATTTGTAAATTCCATATTGCCATATTGTGGGATGTGGCATGGTGATGTGTCGATCCTATATGGAATAGGACAACTTGTAATTTTGTCCTCACATGAGGAGATAGGCATCCCACTTTGTGGTAGGAGCATTTTGCCATGTGTCGGCATCTTCCATGTTGTGTAAGGGAATATTGACCGAAATGGTTATGACGGATTCCTATGACAGAATCTATGACATGCAAGAGTCAGAAATAGAAGTTTGTAAGACAGGTAAGGACATGTGTCATGAAGCATCTTTGAATAAGGCATATTTGGGAGCCCCAAGGTGGACTATGACATGTTGTAAGAGAATATGTTATTTATAGCATATGTATGTAGATTCTCTTACAGCTGTAAGTTGTAACCGCTAGGACAGATTCTATGATGGTCGTAAGTGTCGTAAGAGCATCTGTCATAGCCCATTTTGGAAATAGGTGACCTCTTTGGGATGGGAGCTATGGACAAGTGTCAAACACATTTTACAATGTTGATCAAGTGTCCTTAGGCATGGGTTTTGGTCCATGAAGCCATGTTGGACGCCCATCCCAAGATAGGTCCAATATTGCCTTGTATTTTCTATATAAACAGGTGCTTGGAGATGGAGTTTGTATCACAGGTTTACAGGTACTGTTATGCTGTTAGATTGACTCCAGACACGAGTGTCAAAGACCATTGAAGCTTGCATTGCAAGTGTATTGTAAACAACTTTTAGATTTGTTAATACATTGTACAGGTTTCTGAGTGTAAGGTTTTTCACCCAATAAGGGTTTTCCCCACCGTATATCTTTGTCTCTCTTCTTCTGTCTTCTTTCTAGTTCTTGTCTATTATTGTAATAATTCTGTTAGATGTTGTATGTTGTTGTAGTGATAAGGATTAAATTGAATTTGTATAGCTCTCCCCTCATTAGATTAGTGTAGGAAGCGATTTTTGCACACCTAGCTTCCTTTCAATTGGTATCAGAGCCTAGCTAGTTTTGGTCTTAGTTGTTGGGTAGGGGTTTTTTTGAGCTGATCTTAAGTTGAGTGGGAGTCTATGCAGAGTATTTTGATTTCTATTGCAACAAGGAGATGGCAAGCACATTAGGAAGGTTTGAAGTGGAGAAGTTCAATGGCAGTAATTTTGAGCTATGGAAGCTCAAGATGGAAGACATGCTTGTTGACTGAGACCTTTGGGAAAGTGTTAATGGAACTAAACTAGCTACAATGTCACAAGATGACTGGGATCTCAGGGATTGGAAGGCTAAGGGTCTCATAAGAATTAGTCTTGTTGATTCTGTGTTGTTAAATGTCCATGAGGAGACTATTGCAAAACTACTTTGGAAGAAGTTGGGAGATGTGTATCAAGAAAAATCCCTAGTTAATAAACTTTTTATGATAAAGAAGTTCTATTCTCTTCGAATGGAGGATGGAGGATCCGTTGCTGAACATATGAATGCTTTTAACATGCTGGTTGCACAATTGACATCTATTGGTGTAAAGATGGAGGAAGATGATCAATGTATGGCCTTGCTTTGTTCTTTGTCAGACTCATGGGATCATCTTGTCATGGCTATTGGAAGCACCACATCTACATTCAAAATGGAAGAAGTGGTTTCTTCACTATTGTCTAAAGAGATGCGGAGAAAGTCTTTTGAGGCAGCCAAAAAGGCCCTTGCAGTTCGTGGAAGACCCAAGGAGAAAGGGAAGAAGGACAAGAAAGCTGAGAAGGGTAGATCCAAATCCCGTGGGAGATCCAAATCTCCTAGAAAGTCCAAGGCTCTTTGTTGGAACTGTGGCAAAATCAGGCATTTCTGAAAGGAATGCAAAGAGGAGAAGAAGAAGAAGAAGAAGAAATCTCCTGATTCAGATTCTGATAAGTCACAAGATGACGATGATGCTTTCATCGCAGCCCTGGCAACCCATGCATCTGACGATGTGTGGCTAATCGACTCTGGTGCATCATTCCACATGACCTGGCATCGAGGCTGGTTCACTAAGTATGAGGAGTTTAATGGTGGAAAGGTGTATCTGGGTGACGACTCTCATCTGAAGATTGTTGGTTGTGGAAGAGTCTCTATCCAATTCCATGATGGTCGAGTGAAGGGGATGTATGGGGTTATGCACATCCCAGTCTTAGCACGGAACCTACTTTTTGTAAGTAGTTTGAATTATGCAAGTGTGCATGTTGTCTTTTCGAAAGAAGGATGCAAGATGACTAGAGGAGCTATGGTGCTTGCTAAGGGTACTAGGAGAGGTACTCTATTTCAGCTGGAGGCATCCATTTCACAATGCAATAGTTCTTCTGAACAAGGAAGAGGGCAGCAGTCACTTCATCCCCACCATCTGAACGAGCAGTGAAGAAATCTATTGTTTCTAGTCTTGATGGTTGTAATCGTGCATTGGAAGTTAGACTTCCTATTGAAAAGACAATGTTATGGCATAAGAGATTTGGCCACATTGGTGAGAAGGATCTACATACCCTAAAAAATAAGAACATCGTTGAGGGGTTAGATGATTGTAATCTTGAGTTCAACTTTTGCGAACATTGCATTTATGGAAAACAAAACCGTGTTTAATTTTACTCAAGTTCTCATAAGTCTTCTAGTGTGTTGGACCTTATTCATTCTGATGTGTTTGGTCCTATTAATGTTCCTTCGTTATCAAAGTCTATATATTTTGTATCTTTTATAGATGATTACAGTAGAAGGACATAGATTTATTTTCTCAGAAGAAAATCTGAAGTCTATAGCAATTTTAAGGAGTTTAGGGCCTTTGTTGAAAATTAAACTAGTAAAAAGATTAAATGTTTGAGAACTAACAACTGTGGTGAGTTCTATTCTATAGAATTTGATAAATATTGCAAGAAGCTTGGGATTGAAAGATATAAGACAACTCCATACACCCCACAACAAAATGGAGTTGCAGAGAGGATGAACAGGACACTGATGGAGAAGGCTAGGAGTATGCTTAGTGGAGCTAGCCTAGAACAAAAGTTTTGGGCTGAAGCTATTGCCACTACTTGCTATCTGGTAAATAGATCTCCTACATCAGCTCTTGTTGGAAAGACACCCATGGAGGTGTGGTCTGGTAGAAAGCCTTCAACAAGGCATCTTCATGTTTTTGGTTGTGAGGCATATGCACATGTGCCTAGGAAGAAGCAATCAAAGTTGGAGAACAAGGTTGTTAAGTGTATCTTCATTGGCTATGGTGTCGGTGTGAAAGGATACAAGCTTTGGGACCCCATGGCTGAAAAAGTGTTGTATAGCAGAAGTGTCATCTTCAGAGAGCTTACACCTTCTTCCACTGTTTTGCAGCTAGAATAAATAGTAAAGAAAGAGGATGTTGTTTAGTTTCCTGCTACCCCTGAGAAGACTAAACAGAAAGACAATGTTGGACCTGATGATGAGGAGAGCTCTAGCAGCTCTGAAAGCTCAAATGAAGAAGTTGAACCTCAACCTCAACTCTTGAGGAGGTCTACATGGATAAGAAAGCAACCTAAAAGGTTAGATTTTACGTTGCTTGATTCTAGTTGTGCTTATGCTTTGGTTACTAATAGTGATGAACCTAGAACTATATCAGAGGCTATGGACATGACAGATGCAGGTTCCTGGAAGGAGGCCATGGAGGATGAAATAGATTCTTTGGAAAAGAATCAAACTTGGGACTTGGTGCCTTTGCCTCCTGGATGGAAACCCGTTGGATGCAAATGGGTGTTCAAGAAAAAATTTGGTGCAGATGGCAGTGTTGAGAAGTATAAGGCCAGATTGGTTGCGAAGGGGTATTCACAAGTGGAGGGTAGATTATGGTGAGATCTTCTCTCCCGTTGCAAAGTTGACATCCATTCAATTCATTTTGTCTCTCGCAGTAGCTTATGACTTGGAGGTAGAACAGATAGATGTGAAGACAACTTTCCTTCATGGTGACTTGGAGGAAGAAATCTACATGTCACAGCTAGAGCATTACATGGTGAAAGGTAAAGAAAATTTGGTTTGCAAACTTAAAAAGTCTTTGTATGGTTTGAAGCAATCCCCTAGGAGATGGTACTTGAAGTTTGATGCCTTTGTGTTGTCAATTGGATTTGTGAGATTGAAATTAGATCACTGTGTGTATTATAAATTTGATGATCGTATTCTCATTGTTGCATTGTATGTTGATGATATGTTGCTCATTGGGATGGGTAAAAATATGATTTCTGATTTTAAATCTCAGTTGTCAGCATAGTTTGAAATGAAAGATTTAGGGGTAGCCAGGTACATTCTAGGAATGGAAATTAGAAGAGACAGAACCAACAGAAAACTTTGGTTAAGCCAGAGTAAGTATGTGAAGACCATGTTGGATAGGTTTAGCATGGTAGATTGTAGACCATTATGTGTTTCTATTTCTTTGGGGACAAAGTTATTTGTTGAGGATTGTCCAAAATCTCCTAGTGAGGTGGAGAACATGAGAAGAGTACCTTATGCTAGTGTTGTTGGTAGCTTGATGTATGCTATGGTCTACACAAGACCAAACATTGCCCAAGTAGTGGGAGTCCTTAGTCGATTTATGGCTAATCCTGGATGAGTTCATTGGGATGCAGTTAAGTGAGTGTTCAAATATCTAAGGGGTACTTCTGAGTATTCCATTTTCTATCATGGTAATGTTTGAGGACCTCTGCATTCTATTGATATTCATGGATTTGTGGATTCAGATTGGGTAGGTGACATTGATAGCAGGAGATCCAACAGTGCTTATGTGTTTACACTATTTAGTGGTGTTATTAGTTGGATGAGTAAGCAACAACCTATTGTTACTTTGTCCACAACAGAAGCTGAGTATATGGTAGCAATTCATGCATGTAAGGAAGCCATTTGGCTTAAGAGATTGTGTTCAGATATTAGTGTTGATGCAGGTCAGATCATGATCAGTTGTGACAGTCAGGGTGCAATTTGCCTTGCGAAGAATCCAACTTTCCATGCTAAAACAAAGCACATTGATGTTCAGTTTCACTTCGTGCGAGACATGGTTAAGGATGGAAAGGTAAATTTGGAGAAGGTAGATACTTTGAAGAATGTTGCAGATTCATTAACGAAACCAGTGGGCACAGAGAAGTTCAGATGGTGTTCGGAGTCTATGGGCCTCTCGGCCTATAGCAGTTAAATCCTATTTTTCTATTAGCTCTTACAAGGTGTTCAACAAGTGGGAGAATGTTGGGAATTAAGGTGTCTCAACCTTGGTAATTCCTTGCATTTATTATGTTTGTATTTATTAATTAATTACCTATGTTGTAAATACTTGTAAATTCCATATTGTCATATTGTGGGATGTGGCACGGTGATGTGTCGATCCTACATGGAATATGACAACTTGTAATTTTGTCCTCACATGAGGAGACAGGCATCCCACTTTGTGGTAGGAGCATTTTGCCATGTGTCGGCATCTTCCATGTTGTATAAGGGAATATTGACCGAAATGGTTATGACAGTTTCTATGACAGAATCTATGACATGTAAGAGTCAGAAATAGAAGTTTGTAAGATAGGTAAGGACATATGTCATGAAGCATCTTTGAATAAGACATATTTGGGTGGCCCAAGGTGGACTATGACACGTTGTAAGAGAATATGCTATTTATAGCATGTGTATGACAGATTCTCTTACAGTTGTAAGTTGTAACCGCTATGACAGATTCTATGACATTCGTAAGTGTCGTAAGAGCATCTATCATAGCCCATTTTAGAAATAGGTGACCTCTTTGGGATGGGAGCTATGGACAAGTGTCAGGCACATTCTACAATATTGACCAAGTGTCCATAGGCGTGGGTTTTGGTCCATGAAGCCATGTTGGACGCCCATCCCAAGATAGGTCCAATATTGCCTTGTATTTTCTATATAAACAGGTGCTTGGAGATGGAGTTTGTATCACAGGTTTATAGGTACTGTTATGCTATCAGATTGACTCTAGACATGAGTGTCGAAGACCATTGAAGCTTGCATTGCAAGTGTATTGTAAACAACTTTCAGATTTGTTAATACATTGTGTAGGTTTCTTAGTGTGGGGTTTTTCACCCATAAGGGGTTTCCCCACCGTATATATTTGTCTCTCTTCTTCTGTCTTCTTTCTAGTTCTTGTGTATTGTTCTAATAACTCTGTTAGATGTTGTATGTTGCTGTAGTGATAAGGATTAAATTGAATTTGTATAGCTCTTCCTTCATTAGATTAGTGTAGAAAGCAATTTCTGCACACCTAGCTTCCTTTCATAAGCCCTCCCTAGAACTATTTCAAACCATAACCCTCTATTGTTGTTTTGGAAAGAAAGTGCTCATAAAGGTCCTCACCCCTTTAGGTTTGAAATAATATGGACTAATTGTTGGCACATGTAAAAATCAGCTCCCAAACATGCATATTTTTGTTGAAATGCACAAGACAACTAAGAGGGGGGGTGAATCAGTTGTCTCCAAAACTTTAACCACTTATGAATATCAACACATCAAATGCTTAATCACTGTTATTAAGATTTAACCATGAAAGCATAAAACAAGTAACTCAACACAATAGCACATTCAGCACATGAGACACTAGATTTTTTACATGGAAAACCCTGTAAGTGAAAAATCACGGTGGGTGTTAGCCCACAAAAATAAATAAGTTATAGTAATACTAAAAAGCAGAGGCTCACTGCCTTAGGGATCACTCCCCAAATGCTCACTACAAATGTTGGGGCTCACTGTCGAAGATTTGTGAACTGATTTGATAGTATCTACTCCATGCCTGAGTTCAGTTCCATCGAAGCACATTAAGACTTCTCTGCTCTGCTCTTCTTACTCCTTTTGACTTATCTTCAAATTTTCACACAAGGTAATCTTTTTCATGACTTCATTACATATATTTATACACTTCCTTAACCTTGGAATGTACATCAAGGTCGCATTACATTCATCAACGATTGGAAAAATCTCTAAGGTCGGCATTACAAACATACATAGAAATAGGTTAGGACCTAAACAAAATTAGCTAAGGAATAGATGTATGCGGATCATGTTATGTCTTAGCTAGGACTCAAATGCAATCTTCCACACCATGAAACGCTTCCACAATCTTCAATGCATCTCTGCAAGTAGTGAAAACAACCAAGTCGGCCAAGACTGGTGTTAACACTAAGTCTTCTAAGAACAATCTTCATCCATGATCCAAATTACTCTTTGTGGACCAATTAGAAGGTAGGAGCATGGTCAGGAGACATCTACAAGCACATTGTAATCACCAAGAACATTTGCACAACCTCTAAACACTTTGTCAAGAAGATTCTTCAAATTGGAGCACTTAAACAACATTATCAGCCAATGTCAAGAAGAAAAGATCACTTGCAGACAACCAAATCATGAACCATTGGAGTTGAAGGCACATAACAATACTACAAACATAATTCCAGAACTGTAGACCAAAAGAATTAAATGCAGAGGAATGCGGAGAAAAATACATTCTCCCTGTCACTACCAAATATACAGAAAAAATAGTTTTCACTTTGGTGACCAAAACTTAATCCAATCTTCATACCAAAGGCTCAAACTTGGAACATAGAATCTTGAGACATGCCTCTAAATAACTTCCAATCTGCAAACAAAGATATTCATTCTACAAGAAATGCGGAGTACTCTATTGAACTGTTCTTCTGTAAACAAAGATATTCTTTAACACACTATTTCCACTAGGAGGGCAAATTTTCTCAAAAGCACTTTGAAACTTAGTATCAGGAACACTTACTCATTATCTTCAACACTTACGTAGGACAATAAAAAGCAACTAACTCACCACAAACAAGCATCAAAACAAGAGCACAGTTGACACCAATGACAACACAGATATGTTAACATCAATTACAACACCGATTAGGCACATACTTGTAACAATTTTTACACCAAAATCCATTAAAATCCCACTTTGTGCTTTTGTTTAAACCCATCTTTTATACTTGATCTGAGATCTTTTCCATGGGTTTTGTTTCAAAAATTTCTAAGTAAAATTTCCCAAGTCAATGTATTTTCTCCCCTTAGAAAAATTGGTTCATTTAAGGCCTTTGTCGGTGAATCGGCAAAATCATGAATTGCTAAACTTGCTGACTAGGTTCATAGGTTTGTGATTTCGCCAGTTTTTTGATTTACTTACAAAGAGATAAAAGGGGAAGTTTAAAGGAATGTTGATGTCTTCTTTGGCAAATTTGTTCAAGTTGAGGCCTTTGTCAGCGAATCGACAAAATTGTGAATTATCAATTTTGTCAACTAAGTTCATGGGTTTGTGTTCTCCCCAATTCACTGACCAAGGTAAAGTGGTCGTGGGAAGTAGAATTTTCTAAGGCATAAAATAAAAGAGGAAACTAAGGCCCAGGGAAGTCTTTATCGGCCAAAGGCTTGGTTTGCGAATCACTTGGTTCATTGATAACCAAGTTTGCTGCTGCAAAGATTCATGGACTACCGAAAGGAAACAAAGTTTGTGGCGAGGGGGAAGTATTCTAAGTAATGAAAGGAATGTTAGAGTCAAGGAAACCCTAGGTTCACGAACCCTTGGTTTCTCTGAAAAATGGTTTGCCGGTAGGCTTTTTCCCCGACAAAGGGAGACATAAGATAAAGGAAAGTCAGTAGGAAAAGAAGGCTGCAACATAATCAACATCAATAAATAAACACTCAAATAATCAACATCAACAAACAATCAATAAATAATCACTCATAATCAACACCAATAAACAAACACTCAAATAAACACAATATTATTCCAAATTGAACCATACACAATTCATCATACATGTCCAAATTAATGTGTATATATTCAAAATTGGTCCAACTGTAAATTTTGAAAATGGGAAACCAATACCCAAATTACAATATGGAAGCTTATACCTATAGTAAAAAATACAAATGTGGATAATGACAAAAGGGTCACTCATTGACTCCTTCTCACCCTTTCCACAATGGGATGCATCTCCAAAGATGATCTTCCTCTTCTTTGAGGCTAAGCAAGCTTGAATCTTCTTGCATTGAGGAGCGGTTTTCCTTTATGGAGACTATAAAATAAACACCATTCATAAACATTATTTTCCACAATTTTATTAATCAACAAACTTACAAAATACAATTAGAATTTAATGTAATAAAACTTACCAAAAATGTGATTTCTACTCTTAAAGTTTTTGCACTGTCAAGCCTCTCCACAAATGTCTTCGCAATGCTTACCTGTAACAGTTACAAGGAATCAACGAATGACAAATTCAAGTCATAAAATAAATTTCATGTATTCTCGATAGGAATTACATAAACTAATGATCTCGCAAAGAATATCTCGAGAAAAGTCAGAGATTAGCCATCCCGGCAGAGCCATTAGTGAATCATTTCAACCGAAGGAAATGGTGGGAAATAGTGGGGGATGCATGAACTATATATGAAGCACTATCGGACGCAACATAGTGGGTTGCAACACCGATAAAAGGTACAAGAGTATGTGCAAAGAATGCACTAAGGTAGCACCTACAACAAGTGCAATGACAATATAAAGGTGCATCTTAAGTGGTGGTGGGGTTGGGAAATGATATAATCCCATTGGTTATAATATCAAAGTATGGCCCATGCGGGCATAAATTAGAATACTAATGAAAACAACAAATTTCTAAGTAGTTAAGCTACTAAGAAAACATGAAAGTTTAGGTCCTTACATTCGACAAAATGTACGTGAATACACTACCTAACTATGTGCCATAATAGGTGGAGCTTGGAAGCTAAAGAAGTCAAGGCTACCACAAAATCCAACTATGTGTTACAAATTTGCAAGATAAATGTAAAAGAACTAAATTTAAGGATCTAAGAGCATGTTTGTTGTAATATCTCATCCCAATGTAGGATGGTCGATGAAGAAGGTGTGTTTGCCAAAGGTTGTAGTGGAATCTCACGTAGGGGCTGTAAACAAAATTAACCTATCGATGGCTCATACACATTTATAATATGTTAGGATAATACAAAAACATGAAAACCAACCAAAATGAGAAAACCAATTTCACACTAACCAAATTTAACTTGATGCATGATACCTGACTATGAGGTGATATGTTGATCGATGTCTCTTGTCACTAGTTGTGTAAACACATGTTAATCTATTTATGATTCATAGAGAACAATGAAATGAAGAAAAAAACATGGCAATACTATAAATAATTAAACATAAACTCATCACAATACTTGCATGTGGGATACCCCCATAAAACACACTATTGTAACTACTACATCGGTAATGGAAGAGTATGTATTGTGTGACCTCTACCTAGGAGTATAAGCTTGAAAGAGTTGTACATGCCAAACAACTAGACAATTACAAATAGTTTGTGATTATGGTTATCAAATACCTAACAATTGCAATTCTATAAATAATCAATGAAAATATAAAAAATAATTTGTACTAACCCCATCAAAGGAACTTGAACCTATGTTGGCCCATAACAAGTATGGTCATAATGAGAGCATGGATGAGGAATAACTAGAACTAGAATGATCAATCTCATGTCATTGCTTGTTTAGAATCGGCAATGTGGCCTAAAGGCCCTACCCTTGATGGTCTAACATCATCTATAAATGGATTTTGTTGGAATGTTGCAACAAATATGCTATGTTGAAGTATACTACATTTCAAGGTGGACATCATAGTGCTAATCACATGAATCTTATCTCCAAGTTGTAGTGGTTTAGGCAGAGTGGGGGGGTTGGGCTAAGCATACATGTAGGAAGGAGAAGCCCTCTCAATGGGTTATGTTTTAGACTGTAAATTTTTATCCTCTAAAGACCAAAGATCAAACCCCTATAATTCACCATTGTCAAAATAAGTAACATGTCGACCCTCAATAAATTCTACACATAATCTACATAGAAAATACAATGGAGCCTTATTGTTATTGTAGGGAGGTTTGTCAATACCATGAACAACTCATCCATCCAGTTGTCTTTGAATAGTTGGAATGTGCACTAGTCCATTCAAAGATGCCACTTTCTTGGATCAAGATGTTGGTTGGTTTTAGGGTTAATAAACATTTGAACAATGCTATCTTTAGTAGCATGCAATCCTTTCACCTCTTCCTTACTCATGCCAATTTTTTAGTAGTCTCTCATACTAACTCTATAGTTTAGATAAAATGGTTAATTGACCATATGCATAGCCAATGTAAGTAACAATGGTGTCGAGCAAAGTAGCCAAGGAAATACGAGATGGCTCCTTAGTGTTCCTAAGATCACCATTTAGGTTTATAATTTAAGGTAAACAATGATTAATTTTTATACAAGGGTCTTCTGTAGGTAGTTAGGGTTTAGGTTTGGGTTCAAATCATGGTTTTGCTCCATCCTAGTAGAATATACTAGATTTAAACAATAAACAAAGAGTTTTACAAACTATTTAAATTTGTATAATTTAACAAATATAAATATGACATTTGGTATAAAACCTACCTTGAAATGAGAACTAGTCTATTTTGCTTGTTGTCATAAGATCAAAGGTTGAATTAGGTGCACTAGGAAAGGGGGGTGTTTACAACCCCGAGGGACAAATTGAACTAAAGTTCGCCTAGGGGTTGGGCATTATGACAAGAATTAGGTGATTCTTTGAGGCAAATCCATTAAGACAATGAAGGTCCTTGGAGACTCCCTACTGACAATACGCCAAGTAAGGAAGTCTAGCAAAGGAATTGATATGGAATATGTTACCATTATAGCTCATCTTGGAACACTTTCTTAGTTCTTCAAGCATATTGAATTCTTTCATATTTCAGCATCTAAATAAAGAAACATATAAAGTGGTCAATGAAGGAGTTCGACTAAAATAGAGAAAAGTCATGAATTTGGGAGGGGATCATTGCTTCTTAATTTCACCATGAAAGCACAAAACCATGATCACTTAATAGTTCTCAAGAGCATAGAATCAATCAGTTTAACCCCTTGGTTAGGCAAAAAGGGGGGAAATTAATTTAATGGCAAGACATGTATGGCAAGTGACACATACTCCCAACACTAGACAGAGATGACATACGTGCCATAGAACTACAAACATGCATGGTAATAAATTTTGCCCCCCTCTCTCTTAGGGGAATGCTTCCATAGCATAGGAGAGGTGACAATTCACAAAGGGAGGTTGGCCTTTTATTAATTTACTCTTCTTGGCCGACTTGAGTTTAGGCTTACCTCCCGAAGCTACCAAAAACATCAACAAGGCCAGTTCTGTAGAATTTACAGTGCTGATGGGTTCAAAGAACATCAATTTTGGATTTTATAATAGGGGATAGATATAAATCCCCCTCCTTTTTCTCTCATTTTGTTTCTTACTATGAAATTTTGGAAATCTAGATTGTAATGTTTGCTACTGAGCTTGATCTCAGCGCTTTTTAATACAAATGCTTTGTGGGAAAAAAAGATTAGGGTTGAATTGGTAAGAAAGCACACCTATAACTCTCACCAAAAGACAAAAAATAGGACTTGGGTTGGAGAAGAAAAGAAGAATGGAGGATATTTTTTAAATTTCTTTTCACATAAATGAGCTGCATGTGGTAATAATGTGTATGCACTAATTATGTGTGTGCATTTCTTTCACTATGGATAGCAATGTGGAGGCGTGCATGGAGGTTCTAGGGTGTGCACATTCTTGAAATTTCCAATAAACATGTATTCACTTTACAATGATTTGGAAAAGCAACTTCATGCACAGGCCCATAAGATTTTACTTATCATTACATGCTAGAGAATTCAAGAAAAAGATATTTGAAAATTCTTAGTTGTTTGTTAAGATAACGTTCTAAATAATTTAATATATTTATAAATCATTTACTATATATCAAATAGTTTCTTTTATATGGAACAAATAAAGAAAATCATACTAAATATTCTTTAGAATGTCATTTTTAATGTTGAGCATGGTGGAAATAAGAGCACCAAGATCATTTTGATTTTATAAGCTAGACCTTTATGAAAAATAATTAAGTTATAAAATTGGGTAACCTTATGTTTTTAAAACCCTTTCTTCTGAAATATTTCAAAATCCATTCTTCCAAAATATTTATTAATTAAAAAAGCAGATTTAATTTGATCCATGTTGTATTAAATTAAGACAATTAACTAATATGGTAGATTTAATTTGATCTATGTTATATATTTTAAACGTTTAATTATGAACATAATAACTATTTTCATTTTCTAACGCAAATTTAGTTTGCTTCATTTTCTGACAGTAAAGTGAAATGATTTATTGTCTTCATCCAGTTTGACATATATTCGCAAGCTTATATGGACCATCAACACCGGATGGTTAACTACCATAAAATTTGTTGAGGAATTTTATATTCTGATTAGCCAAAATCATTGTCAATGCAGTAGAACAAATGCACTATTTAAGCAACGTATACTATGTTTGGAGTTCAATTGTGTACTACTTCCATTAAAATTACATGTTATCAACATCTCACAATTATTTTTTATAATACCAAGCATATTTTTTACCTTAACTAACTGTCAACAGAATAACAACCAATCCTCTAGCATCTCAGACTATCTGGGCAACCATTCATCTTGAGTTGAACTTCAAATTTTCTCCCTAGCTTCAGTCAAACCTTCACACAACTCTTTCTTCACTAATTGGGGGTGTCTCCTCTTTGGCAATGCATTTATTTGCACAACACAAATAATTATCTACACAACACTAGCACACTCTATAGAAAGCTTTTTGCACATAGAAACTAACAACAAATTTCAACTGCATAAAAACTTTGAGGGAGCTAACCCCATGTAGAGTGAAGAAAGAACAATACAGATAAAACAAAATAATAAATCAAAACACAGAATAAACTCAGAGCAGATGCAAAAGACAAAAGCCAAGTTTTTTAACGTGGTTCACCAATTGGCTACGTCCACACTGAGCAGGGGATAACTCTTTGTATTCAATCTAGAAAATGAAAAACTCCATACAAAAAAGTATCTGTAGTTGTTTTGAATATCTTTTTTAGTAGCTCAAAATCAATCATAATAATATGTTGTTCCTACAGCAATGTATATTCTACACACTTTTATCATGTCTAACAATAGACATATTAAATCAATAACCTCCAATAATAATGCACTATCTTAATCTCATCATGGGAGCATAAAACATGCAAAGGTTGATGCATAAAGAGGAGGTAGTGGTAGCTGACAGGAATGTTACAAATAGTAAAGGATTGGGCTACACAAAATAGATGCGTTACACCAACAATCTCCCACTTGAAGTCCAATCTTGGTTGCAAGAGAGCTGTGCAGAGTTATCCCCTACTCTAGGCTTATTATCAAAACTTGACAATGCCAAGAGGAGTCCTACAGAACTCAAACTTCTCCCTTGGAACAATCTTCGTCAAAGCATCCGCCAGATTCAGTTTCGTGTCAATCTTCTTTACTTGCAACTTAGCCTCTTCAAGTACATGCCAAATGAAATGATATCTCATCTCTATATGTTTGGTGCGATTATGAAAAGCAAAGTTTTTTTCCAAGTGAATAGCGTTGTTGCTATCACAAAATAGAGGAAAAATAGATTGCTTACACCACAATTTGCCCAATAACCGTTGTAACCATATCATCTCCTTTACTCCTTCAGTGAGAGCAATGTATTCAGCCTCAGTGGAAGAGAGTGCAACGACCTATTGCAAACGTGAAATCCAACTAATTGTAGCCCCGACAAAAGTAAACACATACCCTGTTGTAGACCTCCGTTTGTCCAAGTCTCCGGCAATATCGGAGTCAACATACCCCCACAGCTGAGTATCCTATCCTCCAAAACACAAAGCATGATCTGAAGTACCTCTAAGATACCTGAATATCTACTGTGCCACCTACCAATGAGGTTTACCAAGATTGCTCATAAATCTACTCACAACTCTCACTGCATGGGCAATATCCGGACGAGTACAAACCATGACATACATGAGACTGCCAACAACAAATGAATAGGGAACACTCTTCATGTGTTCTTGATCTTCTTCAGTGTCAGGACACATAGCTGATGACAACTGAAAGTGATCAACCAATGGAGTACTAACAGGTTTTGCATGCTTCATGTTGAACCTATCCAAGATTTTGTCAATATACTTCTCTTGAGTCAATCTAATTTGTCTCTTTTGTCTATCCCTGATTATTGTCACGCCAAGAATCCTCTTGGCTTCCCCTAGATCTTTCATGGCAAACCACTGAGCTAAATGTCTCTTCAATTCCCTAACAACTCTCATGTTGCTACCAGTGGCTAACATGTCACCAACATAAAGTAAGAGTGTGACAAACTCACCACTTGCAAGCCACTTGAAGTAAAGACATGGATCAAATTCACGGTGAATGAAGTTGTGCTCAACCATGAAGCTATCAAACTTATGATACCACTACCTCAAGGCTTGCTTGAGGACATATAAATTACATTTTAGTTTAAATGTTCTTACCCCTATTTTATAAAACCTTTAGGCTGCTCCATGTACAAATCTTCTTCAACATCTCCATGTAGAAATGTCGTCTTGACATCAAGCTGTTCAAGCTCAAGATCCCACACAACTGCCATACCTAGGACTACGTGAATGGTGGTCATTTTGATGACGGGTGAGAAGATTTCATTGAAATCAATCCCCTTTTGCTGATCAAAACATTTTACGACCAATCTTGCCCGATAGCGGTGTTTGCCTCCATCTTCTTCTTTCGCTAATATACCTACTTGTTCTTTAAAGGTCTTTGATTAGGCGAGAGCTTCACCAAGTCCCAAGTGTCATTGGCTTGCAAAGAGGCCATTTCTTCATGCATAGCCTCCATCCACTTCACTGAGTTTTCATCTTTGCAAGCCTATTTGAAAGTTGTAGGTCCTGATTGATTGGAAAGCAAAAGCTTATAATCATCCAGTTTAGTTGGAGGTTTCTTTTGCCTAGTTGACCTCCTCAATTGAGGTGCTTGCTTCCTAAAGTCACCCTGTGCTGGTAAACTACCCTGTTCCTCATTATTGCCCTGTACCTGAATATTTCCACGTTCAAAATTAGACTATGTTTGTAGAGTACTTTGTGATAGAGGTGAATCTCTGATAGACTGAGATGTATGCATATCAAGCAAAGCCTTTGCCAAAGGCTACATTGGAGTAGTGAAAGGCAACGATTGAGGGAAAAGGGGTTGCGAATGAGAATGTAAAGGCATAGATGAAGATGAAGGCTACGTTGACTTGTCAAATAGCACATAATTATCTATATGCTGCGTTAAACATGGTTTTGGCAACGTTGAAGGTTGTATAGCCTGTGCTGGATATTAAGTATGCTGTGCATTACCAAAAGACCTCTACGTTGAACTTGGTAGAGGTAGTGAAGTAATGTTTGAAACTGCTGGTAGCATAGAACCTTGAGATAGTTGTGTTGTAAAAGAAGAAGGAAACGTAGGAAATAGAGAGAAGTCCCGCTCTCTATGAACATTCAAAGGCAACGAATGATCTTGGATAGGTTGAGGAGAGACATCTACAGGGTGTGAAACATCTTGTGCTTGTTACGTACTACCTTGAGGAGGCTACATAATAACATTGGCATGCACCACAGAAGATTGAAGAGGCTGAGGCTGGACACAAACATTTGAAGGATGAAAACTAACAGTGGGAGCAATTCTCTGTATCTTAGGCATATTAGTGCCATTATCAAACATGTCAACCTGAATAGAATCATTTGAAGATGTCCCCTCTTTTTGCATACATGGGAAAACTTTCTCATTGAAAACAACATCCTAACTACGGATAACTTTCTTGGCAACTGGATCCCAAAGCCTAAAACCGAACTGGTCCTCACCATAACCAATGAATATGCACTTGTGTGATTTGGGATTGAGTTTCATCCGTTGCTCCTTAGGAATATGCACAAATTCCTCACAGCCAAACATATGTAAATGATTGTAAGAAATGCATTTCCTGAGCCATCTCTCCTCTAGAATGTCGAAATCCAATTGAGATGAAGGAGCTCAATTGATCAGATAAAATGATGTATTACAAGCCTCTGCCCAAAACTTTTTTCCCAATCCAGCATTAGAGAGCATGCACCAAGCTCTCTCAAGAATCATTCTATTCAACCTCTTAGCTATACCATTTTCCTAAGGGCTGAAAGGAACAACTTTAATTTGATGAATACCATTATCTCCACAAAAAATGTCAAATTCTGAGGAGCAAAACTTTCCCCCATTGTCAATTTTAAGACATTTGGTTTTATGCCCAATCTAATTTTCAGCAATGGCCTTGAAAATTTTAAATTTCGAAAACACCTTTGATTTTCTATGCATCATATAAATCCATACTTTGCGAGTGCAATCATCAATAAATGTAGCAAAATAATTAGCTCCTCCAATGGAGGTTACCTCTATGGGACTGAAAACATCAGAGTGAACTAGCTCCAATAGTATGGATTTGCTATCATGAATAGTCTTGAAGAAGCTGGTCTGAGTCTGTTTGCCATAAAGGTAATGCTCACATAACTCCAAATCAACAGATGTGAGGCCTGGTAGTTGATTCCTTTGAAGCATGACTTCACGTCTCTTTTGGCTCATACGTCTGAGCCTCTTATTCCAAATCTCTTAACTGCTGTCCACAACGGACATTACAGCTCCCACTTCACCATGAGATTCTAACAAATCAAGTCTACCCAATTTGCAGCCTTTTTGCAAGCACCAGAACACCCTTGGTTACTTTCCAAGTGTCTAAAGAAAATTTGACATCACACCCTTGAGCATAAAGCTGACTTACAAATATAGGATTCTGTTTCAGTGTGGGAACATGTCTCACATCTTTCAAGTTCCATTTATTCCATTTTTCAATGACAATATCACATCACCTTTTCCTATGATTTCACATTCTTTATTACCACCAAGAAAAACTTATCTAAACATGCCTTCTTGATAATCTGTGAAGGCACCCTGGCATGGAGTAGAATGGAAAGAGGAACTAGAATTGAGCATCCACGAGTCTGTAGTAGTGTCACTCACTGATAAAACCAAAACACCATCATCTTTTTCATATGTAGTGTTGGCTTCGTTATTGCTCACCTTTTCTTGTGCCTTTTTGTAGTTCAAACAATTCTTCTTTGTGTGACCCACTTTGCCACAAAACCAACATTCTCCATTTCTTCCCTTGGACTTTGATCTTCTAGCAGATTTAGACCTTCTTCTATTATTATTTCTGCCTCTGTCTTGACCCCTTCCTCTATTGATAGTACTTACAACAGTCAAGGCATTACCGGATGAGGGTTCTTGATTTTTTTCTCCTCATGTCTTCACTAAGAAGAGTAGCTGCAACATCATCAAATTTTAATTTACTCTTGGTAGCCACTAAAGTGCTAATTGCCATCACAACCCCTTCCCAACTGTTAGGTAAAAGACATAACAAACGAATAGCTTTGATTTCATCATCTAGATTGATACCACATAAATTAACTGAGTGACTAGGGTATTGAATTCACTGAGATGATATTACATGATCCCACCTTCTCTCATTTTTAAATTATATAACTTCTTCATGATGAATACCTTGTTTGATGCTAATGCCATCTCGTACATGTTAGAGAGCTTATCCCAAATCTCTTTAGATGTCTTCTCTGCTGAAACATTGAAGAGAACATTACTTGATAGCGAGAGAAAAATCGTGGCCCTTGCCTTCTTATCCAATGTCTCCCATTCTTTGTCAGACATTGAACCTTGTCCTTTACCTTTTCCTATCAGAGCGACTGAGAGATCCTACTTGATCAGCAACGATTCCATCTGAACCTTCCATAGCTCAAAATTCTACCTTGAAAACTTCTTGATTTTCTATTTGTCTGCTTCATCCATTCTTCTAGAAATTCTTCACCGATCCCCAACCAGCTTCACCACTGAGCTACTTCGTCGAGCTTCTTCACCAAAGTTCTAATACCAATTGTTGAGTGAAGAAAGAAAAATACAGACAAAACAAAATAATAAATCAAAACACAGAATAAACTCATAGCAGATGTAAAAGACAAAAGCCAAGTTTTTTAACATGGTTCACCAATTGGCTACATCCACACTGAGCAGGGGATAGCTCTTTGTATTCAATCCAGAAAATGAAAAGCTCCATACAAAAAAGTATCTGCAGTTGTTTCGAATATCTTTTTCTGTAGCTCACAATCAATCATAATAATATGTTGTTCCTATACTAGTGTATATTCTACATTCTTTTCTTATGTCTAACAATAGACAAATTAAATCAATAACCTCCAATAATAATGCACTATCTTAATCTCATCGTGGGAGCATAAAACATGTAGAGGTCGATGCATAAAGAGGAGGTAATGGTAGCTGACAGGAACGTTACAAATAGTAAAGGATTAGGCTACACAAAATAGAGGCATTACACCAACACCCCAATCTTGCTCTGATACCAAAATAGAAATTAAACACACACAACAAATGGAACTGCATTTAGAAAGAGCTAGTTCTCTATATTATTTATTGAACGGGGAAACACACAAGCATTTATATAGGTTTTCTAGAGAATCGACAAATCCCTTAAAAACCTGATCTAAAGTGGACAATACCTATCTAACACTTCCATGTATCTAATAGAGTCTATCAGTTAGCCATTAGCACTCTAACAACCTCAAAATCTATTGATAACCCTGTAACAATCTATCATCAATTATATTTCTTTATTTATTTCTAACAACCTATGCATCAATCAGGATGCAAGTAGTTTATCCATTGGAGCTACAATGTTTCCTGCATAGCAACAGTCATGTAGTAGAAGAATGAAGAAAAGTTATATATTATAATCTCTTCAACTTAGTTTATAAGCAACTATGAAATGTTTTGTTAATCTTGATTTGGTTAATAAGAAATTAGATTGAGGGTGAGTAGGTTAGGTTTGACTTTGGTGTTTTACAAACCCATGGTATGGGGAGGCCGTGGTATTGGTCCATAACATTTGATGTAATGAAGCCTATTTAAAGGCTTAGTGAATTCCATTGTAATCTGTCCATGTAGGATGAAGTGACAGGTGTTGGCAAGATTGGCCAAGAGATTAATATATACATCTTGTAAGGCCAGTTTTTCCATTGTAGATTTCCAAAGTAAAATCTCTTCTGCTTTGCTTCCTTTCATAAATTCTATTTTTATTAAAGACAGAGGTGAAGCAAGCAACCTGTAGCCTTGGAAAGTGAATGCCAGTAGCCTTCTCCATGGATTGGAATGTAGTGATGATGTGAGCATCCTCTTCATTGGTCCACTATCCTTTTTCTAGTATGAGTCTTGTCACAACAGGGAAATCTCTTCATCTTCACAAATCGATGGAGATAGGAGAATGGAGGCACACTCAAAGGGTTAGACACCATCAGCAAATTTGAAAGGAATGGATAGAGGAAAGGACCCAGCACCCGCCCACCCTAACTTCATGTATCCTAAGCTCTTAAATGGTACATTAGATTTTAGTGAAATTTTTTGAGTTTCTTCATATGTGACTTAAGAGCTTAAATTTATTGTTTGGCGTTCTGGGTATCAACAGTGTGGCCTAATCAACTACATCTTCATTGAGTTGTCTAAAAGCACCCAAAAAAATAGTTGGACGAAAACATGTGCACCAAGGCACCTATTACCATTGCCTTATTGTCGCCTTATGTGTCACCATATGATTGGTTGTTTCTTTGATGTGACATATGGAGTGTATTATTACACATGTATTGGTTCCTTATTAAATTTTTAGTAATATATGAATACATGTATTGGTTCTTTTCATAGATTTAATTTGGGGGTTAGGTGTACCACACGTGGGCAACTATTGGTACATGGGCGGCTACTAGGTCCTCTCCCCTAGTGGAAACTGATTAATACATGAAGAGAGGGAAGTATCTAGTGATAACTTATAAATAATGTAGTGTTGGAATTGGGAGTGTGACATATCCATCGTTTGGTTCATAAACATGCCAATGCATCCATATATTGGGTTGTTTTGGTTGAAGTGGGGTCTTTCCGAAATGACATGATCACATTGTTTGAAAGATCTTTTAAACTCTAGTATGTATCTCATTTGTGCATACATATTTTTTATCATATAAAAACCCCAGGGGCACATCACCTCATAGTAGGGACTCCCCTTAAGGCAAAGCATATTGTGTAGCCTAACCCTAACAAGGTTGCTTCCATATTCGAAGGGGTGTGAAAGGATTTTCACACTACCCTTCCTGCATACCACACTTCCCCCACCCATGTGTAGTGTGCCAAATGTACATTGCACGTATAATGTTGTGGTAACTTTGCATCTATTGACATTAGTTTGACATATATACTTATGAATGCATGGTAGATCAGCCACTTATTTATTTTTTGTTGATTAACACATGAATATAAAAAAATCTACTTAACTCAATCTAGGATGATCTCGGGTTATGAATAATATTACTTGTTAATCATATTAAAAGGAAATAGAACTGGAAAAACTACTTTTAATCTCTTAATGCTTCATGATAAGTTTGCTTCTATCTTAGAATCCAATCAACATACTGCATTATTATCAAGTCGCTACATATAACTTGAATAAGTGTTAGTTGTCAATTTCATTGTGAATAGGTTAGGGATACAAATAATTGACATGAGGATCAATAGGCTGTGAAATTAGTTTAGAATTGCATTTCACCTTCTTGTGGTTCTTTCCTTTCTTAAATTTAACCTCCCTTGTCTTAGTAAGTTAAACTATTGGCAATCATTGCAGATTAAGTGCCTTTGTTATTGAATATGGGAAGGATAGATATACTAGCCACACCTTTCTATTTTTCTATTTTTGTGTAAGGGAATGTTGGCTGAAAACTGGGACAACCAAGGTGTACTATAGCAACAAGATAGTCAAAAGTTTATCTAAAGATAGTTTCAAGTATACCTAGGGGGCTTCCTATATACCCAATGGTACATGGAAGTGAGATTCCATATACATGTACTGTCTGATGTGATACTACTAGAAGGGGTACCAACAAGGTTACAAGTGTTTCCAACAATGTGATTCCACTTGTATTTCCTACGTGTATGCTTCCCCAACCGTGTTTTACCTGTTGAATGACATATTATTGTATTAATTAAAGACATCAGACACGTCTAAAAGAACAAAAAAATAAAAGCTTGTGAACCCAAAAAAATCTCAGCAATCATAGGAAATAATTTATTATGCAAGGTAGGGTTTGAGGCCGAAAATTTAAAATAAGGACAACTTCCACAATATTTATTAGAATTTCTATGATGACCACTTTCTAGAAATGGCATGGCCACCCTACATTTATTGGCACTGGTGTGATAGGAATCTAGGTGTTTTGGCTCTACAATAACTAGAAAAAACCCTAAAATCTCAAAGAGGAAATAAAAAATAATTTTGCTTCCCGAACTCAGAATTTCTATTATTACTACATTTTGGAAATGTTGTGGTCACTTTGCATTTAGTTGAGTTATTTATTTTTTGTTGATTAACACATGAATATTATTCACAATCATAGATCGAGCATGAAAGCCACTACAACGCCACATAATGACAACCGAGACAAGACAAAAAGGAAGCCAACAAAAGGGCATGCACAAGCATAATGTCCACCTCAAGAACAACACCAACATAAGACTTTTCTCATCAATTGATAGAGCTACTTGTGACCAAACAAGCATATAAAGTTCAAGTTTCAACTTGTATATTTGGAGTAGAAGCTTAAACTCAATATTTTATTTCTATTACCTTATATATATATATATATATATATATATATATATATATATATATATATATATATATATATATATTGTTGTTGTTAAGCATGCAATAAGAATGGTAATTGTTTTTTATTTATCCATGCTAGGGTTCCTCATATTCTTTAAAACTTAACCAGTAAGGTAGTCTAGCCAAAAATTATTTGAGGAAGAAGCAAACATGTGTAGGAAAATTGATTTAGGTTCATAGTAAACTAAGTTGCAATAGTTTGAGATGCTTAGGCTTCTTCCAAACACTCATTTTTGCAAGTATCTCCCATGTTATATTGATGCACCTTCATTCAAATGGTGTATTAGCTGTATTTTATGATGGCATTGGAGTTAGAGGATTTTTAATGGTTGTAGATAGATATTTATGATATTAAGACCTTTCAATAATTTTTAGTAGCATAGAATTGAAAAACCAGAGCCTTTAAGGAAATAAAAGCCAGTGTAGCAAGGGTTCTTAGTCAATGGTATTACTTTGCTAGATCTTTGGGTATCTTTTGACCAAATTTGGGAGTTATTTGACCAAATAAACCCTTCATCTTAATATGTTAGCAACTGCAAGTAATATGGATGCTTAGATTAGTTTTGTGAATTGTTTGACAAAATACCTCAAGGAATGAGACTACTAGAAATGCCACACTAGGACAGGTGGTTGTCAAAAATAGATAAATATAAGTAATTAGAACTTCTAAGTGTGGGTAAATTAGTTCTCGCTAGCTTGGGTATGATTTGGGGTTGTGAAAGAGGGTTTTGACACTTGGTAGCTCAACTAAAAGTAATTTTTGTGATCAAGAAGGTGTAAATCATTATTTCTATCATCATAACCTTCTTGAACTTACTAGTATTACTCATTAATATAAAAATCTAGGTAACTCAATCTAGGATGATCTCGGGTTATGAATAATATTACTTGTTAATCATATTAGGGAAGTAGAACTTAAAAAATGACTTGTAATCTCTTAATGCTTCATGATAAGTTGGCTTCTATCTTAGAATCCAATCAACATGGGTGCTGCCACAATAATGGGTTACACTTTCTGGGACATCCTGATTTTTGCTGAAATCATATATTTTTAGAAAATATAATGATTTAAGCCTTGAAAGGTTCCATTTAAAGGATTTTAATTGAAGAGGGTTTGATCAAACCCCCTTAGATTCAAACCCTCTTGGATAGAACCCTGCTAGTTTTAAACCATACCTATAATGGAGTCTCCTCTACACCTATCAAAATGCTGATAAAAAATCAATTTTGATTTATCTTTTGAGGGATCAAATGAATTCATTTAAAATTTATGCTTTGTAAGTATATAGTCCTTATTATAAGCTTCCCAAAAAATATAATTTTAAATATATTTAATTTGATTATTATATTTATTTTTATTTCTTATGAATTTATTGTTTTCACCGAACATCAAGTTCTCTATTCTACACACATGGAAAATTAGTAAATTACTGAAAAAAATTCTAAAAAATATCTATGCACTAGGTATTGATGTCCTTGTTTCAACAAAAGAAAAAAAATTGAATTTTGATACATACAGAAAAAGTTATGTTTTACGGAATACGCCTATGTCTAAATCATAATTGGTTTGACTTAAAAAATTAATTAAAAAAAAATAGATTCAACAAAACATTATGAAACCAAATGTATACACTATATTGGTGTTACCAATCTAAATTAAAAAGAATCAGAATTTTATCTTTTGTAGAAAAAAAGTTATGTGCTACGGAATACACATCACTTTAAACAAATGTTGTTTACTATTAAAAACCAGTTATCAAAGGAGATGCAAAAAAATTTACAATTTAACTCCAATTTTTTTTAAAAAAATATATTTAGAATCTACAAATAAAATCTCACAAATCACTAGTTCGCATCATCTTCAAATTCCTCGTGAAGATTTAGTTCAAAATATTGATTTCAATGTCAAGTTTGGCCAAAAAGTGTAACCTCTTAAGCTTCATGATAAGTTGGCTTCTATCTTAGAATCCAATCAACATACTTCATTACTATCAAGTTGTTGCATATACTTGAATAAGTGTTAGCTGTTAATTTCATTGTGAATAGATTAGGGCTGCAAACAATTGACATGAGGGTCAATACACTGTGAAATCAATTTAGAATTGCATTTCACCTTCTTGTGATTCTTTCCATACTTGAATTTAACCTATCTTGTCTTAATAAGTTAAACTATCATGTCTGTCATTACGGATTAAGAGTCTTTTTTATTGAATACGGGAAGGACAAATATACTAACCACACCTTCCTATTTTTCTATTTTGTGTAAGGGAATGCTGGCTGAAAATTGAGACAACCAAGGTAGAATTAGTTTTGTTCTTTTGAGATGGATAGTATTTTATATACAATGTGTTGGATTCTCTTTATATGCTTTTCCTTAGCAAGATTTTGTATTTGAACCCTCTCCCATGGCTTGTCGGTCATATGTTAGCATGGATCGATTCGGGGAAACTTGGGTTGTTGTTGATTGATTTTATCTTGCTGAGGAGAATGTGTACTTGGGTTTTTCCTCCTTGCTCGTGCCTTGATGCCACCTTTCTTACCATTGGCAAACACCTTCATTGGGTAGAGCTACATCATTTTTGGGACTTAGATTTTGGAAAATAGAGTCCCCTTGTTATCATTTAGGCTCATGTTTAGTCAACCTAAGGTGTTGTGGCTCTCAGGATTTCTCGAGTGACTATGGACTTTTGAACTTAGGACAGTTCCTGATTTCTTAGTTTGGAGAGAATTCAGGAGTTGTTTTCCTTGAGTTGCTTATACTTTCCATCTTAATGCTTGGTCATTAAGTTTCTTAGCTTGAGAGTTATCCTTCTCTTGTCTTAGGTGTGTGTTTCCCGCTAAGATAGTGGTGTGGCCAACCCCTTAGTAGAGGTTGTGTACCTCCTATTTGTCCATCGTTTGAGTGGGTTTTTCCATGTGGTTGGTCATTGTTTGTGTTGTCATGGAATGGACATGGGTAGTGAATACCCTCATTTGACTCCATGTGCTTGTGCGAGAGAGTGTGGTCATAGACTTGAGCCTGACCATCCTTGAGGAGATCCTATGAGTTATAAGAGGAACAACAATAAAACATGTGCTATGGTGTGAATATCCTCTCCCAACGGCTGGAAAATTGTGCTAAATTGACCAGACGCCTCCCAAACTAGTGTTTCTCCTACTTATGCCTACTTCCCTTCCAAATTATGAGAAAAAATGCTCAAAACGTCCAGCAACTCGCCTCTTTATTTTCCTATTCCTTGTCCTTCCTTATGTCTCTTCCCTTTACTCAATCTCCTGTTTACAGGGCACTCTTTGGAGCAAAAATTTATTGAAGGCATTGGCGCCTCTCTTTGTTTGTATGAGGGTTGACCAGTTACTGAATGCTGGCCACCCTCCTCATTCATCACCTAGCCATAGCTTGGCCCTTCCAAAAACCTACGAAATCCTAAGTTTTCCCTTGTCCTATATTTTTATCTCATGCGATTTCTTTCTTTTATTCGCTTTTATTCTTTCATTTTTTTCATCGATTATATATTTTTCTTTTATAATAATTTAAATCAAAACTATTGATAACAATTAATAATTGTAATAACACATTTATTTAATACTTTAACACTTAAGATATTTAGAATGGCATTGATAAAATAATAATAATAATAATTTCTTTATTAATATTTATAATTGATTTCCTAGATACATAATTAAATTTATAATGACATTTCTACGGACTGGTAGGTGAAGTCAATGACTTTATAAATCCACAAATGACATTGACTAGGATTTGGATAAACGTAACTTCAGACAAACCTCAAGTTAAGCTAATGTCTCGACAAGGAATTGGCATAAAAATCATTTCTACTTACAGATCCGCAGAGTCCCACTCCACCATGCACCATGTCCCTTGCATACAAAACATTGTTTCTCACAACATTCACAATTTAGTCAGTCTAGGTTAGTCAAAATATGGTCAAATATATCTATATATAAATCTAATGAGAAATGTAACTAGATTTTCATTATGCATACATTGCTATCAACCATTAAAAGTTCATTCACTTTAGTATACACACAATTACAGGTACTTAAACACACACATAGTTAATATTAAGTTTCAAGTCTCCACCCATAGTCTAAATTACATCGGGACTATGGGACCTTAGAATGTGTCCATACAGAAATCTGACACAAACATAAGTGGCAGAGCAAAGCTAAACTTGCTCTTTAACCTAATACAAATGGCAGAGCAAAGCTAAGCTTTCTCCTTATCATAATGCAAATGGCAAAACAAGCTCTTTATTACACCGATAGGCATTCACTTGCAAGTGACGTCCGTACGTTCGCAGGCGAGCATCAAATGGCACTGGTTCTCCAACGGGTACAGGATGACCATTGCAGTCATCTCCTCCGTTCGTTATAGTGACATTGACTGGTGCTATTAATTCATGCGATCTGGTCGATGAGATCCTGGTGAATAGGTCGGTGAAAATTGAATGCTAGATAGTGCAAAATTTGGTACAGCCTGCATCTTGACCAAAAATCTTTTGACAAGCTAGATCATTTGCTTCTTTCATTCTCTTCTGTCATAAATGCTTCTGTTAACCATCATTTTGTCTGTTCAAATGCTTGGAGAGAGGAGCTGTAACTTCAGTTGCAAAGATTAGGGAAAAACATGTGATGGAAGCTACCACTCCATGGGCCGAAGAGAGGGTATAATATAGTATTTTCCTTTTCTCTTCTATTTATAGGGCCAAACATCTGGTGGAAGCTACAACTTCACAGGACGAGGTGAGGACATAACATGCTTGGCCGCACCAAAGCTTTTCTTGTATAGAATGGCACTCTTACCTTGTCACCACTTTTGAGGTCACAGTGTTAGTCTACAAAAGCCCAGTTTACTAGTTGAGCTCTTGAATAGATGCTTCCTTTCTTGTTTGTTCCGATAGGTTTTAAATTTCGTTCTATTATTTCTATGAATGTTTCCTTATAATAGTGTCATGACTTGCGCTTTTATAGAATATCTCCTCTGGTACTAATTCAAAAGAAAATCTATATATTTGTATTGTGTTAAGAGCTGCCTAAGCTACTGATGAGGAGTGCAGGCACTTCACAGCATCAGTCTTTGCAAAATATTGTATGTATTATCTCTATTGCAACGAAATATAGTTCTATGCATTGTGTCTTTTGAGAGAAACTTAATTTTCCTATTTAATTTGTACCTCTTTTCTATACTTATATTGTTATGTAAAAAATAGAATCTGTGACAATTGTAGATTCAGAAACAACCCTATACCAGCTAATTTAATTCAAATTAATAATAACAGTAGAAAGAATAAAAACAATCAACTTAGGAAAAAAAGGCACACAACACAGTTCGGTATTTTGCAGGCTACAAAACTATTTTTCTTTATTGATGCTTATATAAAAGGAAATCACATTAAAGCACATTGATGTGCCTAAAAATAGTTTGACAAAACTAAAACAAATGAAACATGCATTACTCATGCATTATTCACTGCGCTAGAAGACTGCAGTTTGGTGAAAACAAAGTTTATGAACTGAAACTTAAACTAAACATAGCAAACTATAATTAAATCTTGATTCTCTAAATTGTGCATGGGGAAGAAGGTACATGCAGCATGGGGAAACAAATTCAATGATTAGCATTAGTTATCAACATACTCCCCCTTGATGTTGAGAGGGCTCACAATCTGATCTCTGGGTATTAAAAACTAGACATTTGCAAACTTTGTTTGACAAATACAAATTCCATCTTCACTTTGATGAATCTCCATTCCTACGAAATATTGCATGAGACCTAAATCTTTCATTTCAAATTCATTCATCATGACAATTTTGAGTTTATCCTTCATCTTAGGACTTCTACCCATTTATAACAAATCGCCAACATACAAACTTACAATAAGAATATCATTACCCTTTTGCTTGTAGGAAAGAGTAGGGTCACTCTTGCTTCTTTTGAAGCCATTTTGCTGAAAATATCCATCAATCCTAGCATACCAAGCTCGTGGTGCTTGCTTGAGATCATACAAAGCCTTCAACTTGTAGACATGATTTTCTTTTCCTTGCACTTCAAAACCTTGTGGCTATTCCACATATACTTCCTCTTCTAAGTACCCATTCAAGAAGGCACTTTTCACATCCATATGATGTATGCTCCATTTCTTTTGAGTTGCTAATGAAATCAACATTCTGATGGTCTCTTGTCTTGCAAGAGGTGCAAATGTCTTTTCATAATCAAGCCCAAATGTCTTGGCAACTAATCTTCCCTTATGCCTTTCAACACTCTGATCACTGTTAAACTTGGTCTTGTAGACCCATTTGGTACCAATCTTCTTCTTGTCATGTGGAAGCTCTGTAGCTCCCAAGTATCATTCCTATGAATGGAATCCATCTCTTCTTGTATTGCTTGCATCCAAACCTCATTAGTACATGCTTCTTCAAAACATGATGGTTCAAAATCAGCTTGCTCCTCATTTTCTATATAATAGACAATTTTGAGAAATAAACTTTCTCATCACTTTCTCCAAATGTGTCTCTAAGTCTCTCTTTATGAGACATAAGAGATCCAACTAAGTGATCAAACTCAAGAGTAGATAATGTTTTACTCTCCTCTATGATTATTTCGACTTGATTCCACCTAGGTGTTAGAGACCTCAACACCTTTTTAACCACAACCTCTTTGTCCACAATTTCTCCAAGAGTAGTCATCTTATTGACCACATCTTTAACTCTGACACAATATTCACTCACACTTTCAGCTTCTTGCATCTTCAAATTTTCAAATTCTTTTTTCAATGTCTGTAGCTTGACTACATTGACTTAATCATTGCCTTGGTAAGCTTCTTGTAGAGTCTTCCACGCATCCTTGGCTATCTTTGCACCTGCAATTTTTGGAAATAGATTCTTATCTAAAGCTATTTGAATATAAAATAAAGCTTGAGCATTCATCTTTTTAGCCTCCTTCTTAGCTGTTCTATCCTCGGCTTCAAGGGTGTTCCAATCAGCTGGCTCATCATAACCTATTTCTACAATCTCCCATAAGTCCTCCCCTATGAAAAAGGTCATCATCTTGATGCACCAATAATCATACTCATTTCCATCAAATTCTGGAATGGGCAAGGAGTTAGAATTCGACATGTTAAACCTTTGGCAAAATCTCAACCACTAAATCTTTAACCCAATAAAAAATACCTGCTCTGATACCAAATGTAAATTCAGAAACAGCCCTATACCAGCTGATTTAATTCAAATTAATAATAACAGCAGAAAGAATAAAAACATTCAATTCAGGGAAAAAAGGCACACAGCACAGGCTGCAAAACTGTTTCTCTTTATTGATGCTTATATAAAAGGAAATTACATTAAAGCACATCGATGTTCCTAAAAATAGTTTGAAAAAACTAAAACAAACGAAACATGCATTACTCATGCATTACTCGCTGTGCTAGAAGACTGCAGTTCGGTGAATGCAAAGTTTATGAACTGAAACTTAAACTAAACATAGCAAACTATAATTAAATCTTGATTCTCTAAATTGTGCATGGCGGAGAAGGCACATGCAGCATGGGGAAACGAGAAGGCACATGCAGCATGGGGAAACGAACTCGATGATCAGCATCAATTATCAACAACAATGCAGTGCATGGAGAAAGGTACTGCCCTAGTTTAAAATTAATAATGCTAACTGGCCTTAGCTGGCTGAATTTTCCACAGGGGATAACACCAATTTCCATTAGCGGTAGTCATCATTTTTGCAGATTTCTTTCCAAGAAAGTGAAAAACAGGTTGAGTTGGCCTAGATAGAGGAATCTTGATTTTCTATCTATTATGAATTGAGATTCTCAAAGGTGCACCAAAAAATAGTATTGATAGAGTTGGGTGAAGTAATTACAAGTGGGTCGGGGAGAGGGATTTAGGTGCTGAAATTGGGTGGCAAAGATTATTGTTTTTACTCAATGAAATAGGGTTGTTTGGGAAATTTCATATATGGCATGTTTCTCTTCTTTTTCAAATTTCCTCTCATAATAAGTTAATAACAAGAAGTGTTGTTTTTATCGTAACATTGAATGACACCTCTATTATCAAAAAAATACACCATGCAATACAAAATCACTTCACCCTTATGGAAAGAATCTGCAAGCCTGCATGATTGCAAAATAAATGGGTACATCAAATGGAGAGATCTAAAGGCTTGATCAACCACTCCATGAAAAAGCCAACTTGAATAAACAACCCTAAGTTCACATACAGATATCTCATATAACTACATGACTTCCTAATCCCTACTTAAGTATGCCTAATCCCCCTGATTGATGGGTGACATATGCTATCTACAGTCTAGTACAGGGAGTAAAAATTATCGATAAACTACACTATTGGATAATATGCTAATGTCCCTCTTTAATCAAAAGAATCAAAACTAAAAATGTGTTAGAGAAACACTCAATTTCTACAGTTCTGTCTGTTTTGTAAAAAGTTAAAACCACTATGAATCTGCTACCTGATATCTGAAAGAAATGATAAGTCTCGTGGTCTGAACACGATGAGCTATACTACCTGGCCAAACACTGGAATTCTATATCATGATCTTGTGTCAACACTTTGTGCATTTTGCTGTCTGTTGCAGTGTGGCACCATACGTCCCTGTGCATATGATCGATTGTGCCTATTGTTGTTGGTGGCAGCATGACGATCACTGTCCCTGTGCTTGTGGTTGTCCTTTGCAGTATGACACTCTCTTAACACATGCATTTATGCTATGCTATGATGTGTAAATGTCACTTATACTCATTATCATCCTTAGAACTTAGTGTGTGAATTGTGGAACATATGTGACATTGTCTGAACTGTGCTGATTAGGACAAACAAATTGCTAAATTGAAAATAAGTATAACTAATAAGAGATTTGAGAATAGTAATAAACAAATTCAAATAATCTGGAAGCCAAATCACATTCACCCAAATTGGAAAATATATCCAATTCTATGCTATGTCGAGGAACTCCTTCAAACTTCTATTGGAATAAATTTACTTTTCAATGTGGATCAGCAAACAAAACAGCCAGTGCCCTTGCCAATGAGGCAATAACAGGAAATAAGCAAGGACAGGTACAAGTCTACACAATGTTTAATTAGCTTTTGCATAGAATTCAATGGCTCGTACAAGAGGAAATTTCAAAATCTTTGTAGCTAGCTTATCACGAGTAAATTAAACAAAATAAATCCGTCTCTAGTCTAAATTTTAAGGAATCAAGTTCTCCATACAATTGCTGCTTCTGTTCTCAAAGACACAGTGATTCAAGCTACCCTAAAAATCCTCATTCACAATTTTGTGAAGGTCAAAACCCCATACAGTAAGTATCACGCTTTGATTTTGACCCCCCTAGATTGATCTTTATAACATGGTAATTGGCAAGTCACACAGGTTGTTTTGTCTATATGCACAACCAAAAAGACTTTTCAAATGGAATGTTGACTCATCCAAGCCACATCAGCACTCTAAAAAGTTTGCCACTAAAAGACAAAATCAGGGGCGATTCAAACAAATCTATAATTTCTGTAGCATAATGGTGTTATTTGTTGTCCCCAACAGAAAAGTTAAAATATATAATCATGGAATACATGGGTCTCTGATTTGTGTGAACTACTCACAAACCCATGAAAACATAATTGTTCTGATTGCATATTTATTTGCCCAATTGGCCATATTCATGATACTTGCAGCTCATACCACTTCGGCTTTCCAACATGCACTCAATATAACCAATGATTTGTTGTTTGATTTGGATATATTATATCAACATAAAAAAATCTGGTTTTGCTGTTGAAGAGGCCTTCGAAACAATTCCTGCAAACATAAAGAAAACCTGGTTTTGCTATTGAAGAAGCCTTCAAACTATTCCTCCATTCATGTGTTAGGGGCTGATGAAGAATTTCACTGGCAAAAAAGTATGAATGGCTATATCATCTCATACATTTGCTTGTCCAGATCACCTCTGCATGTTGTCATCATGTGACAATAAAAGTTCACTAGTAGTCTGGTAAATTCCTTTACTACAATGAAAGTACTGTGGGTTATTGACTTGCAAAACTGGAATCTCAAGGCTTTATATTTGAAAAGCAAAGCACACGTATTAAGGGGTACGAAGGAGTATTAAGAAGTCTTTAAGAGTCTTTGTTTTTTTTTTTTTTTTTTTAATGAAGTGCAAAGGTATTGAATAGATAAGTGAACTAAAATGTCTTCATAATCTTATGTCACTGGATAATGACATGAAGTATACATTTATGCCAAAGAGAATAACAAAGCATGTAGCATGTTTCTTTACATACATTAAGATCGAATTTTAAAACTAGAAGATGTTGAGGATTTGACCCAGCTCCAGGAAATATGCTTACATCTCAATTGAAAATTTTGGAGTAAGGTATCCTTGTACACATGGTGAAGATGTTTTGCATCTACATCTGTCACGTGATTCCTGCAATGCATAGTCATACAGAATTGGATCTGCCACAGTTTCCTGATAAAATAAAAGCAATGAAGGATTTACAAAAAAAATTCAACTTTCTGACTTTGCAGTCCTAAGTTGAGAATTTTGTTTCTCAAATATCAGTGAGCTCGTGTTAAGACGAGAAATAGTGCCTTATTTGAAGACTGGTCAATAGTCAAAGTGGATAATATACACTTGATGTTAATCTCCTGTTAGCACATAATTTTTACTCCAGACTCGCAGCTTTTGTAATCTGTTGTTTATACAGTCTGACTGTAATGTTTAAAATTCTCTGTGTGATTGGATAGTTTCTCATCATGTCTATTTGTACTTTGTATCTATCTTGGTTCATGGGATTTATTTGTTCTAAGTTATCTTTATCTACTATTAATCTCTGTTATAGAAGAGCCCTAGAGGTAATCTCGCCAAATCATTAAATAATTTTTATTTGATTGATCAATCCTATTGTAGAATCATGTTATACGATTGCACTACTTTGATGCTGTGGGATCTGTTTAATTGAAAAAATCAGAAAATATTTACAATTTGAGCAGTCATTTTTGTATTTTATACTATATCAAATAAATTTATGTCATCTGCTGGCAGTTTTACTTACAACCTTCTATATACACTAAAATATTTATAGCAATTTCATAATTATGTTTGATGACAAAATGTGCGAGCATTTGGTTATGTATTTGTTTTGCATTTATATATCATAGTGTTGTTGCAGTCAACTAGAAATTTACATACAATTTTTGGGTTACAAATTTTGCATTATCATCTAACTCTGCATTAAGTGACCTTTATTGCCTAATTGTTTCTATTGTGTGGCCATATAAATCTTTTTAGCAAAGTTATTTAGCCATTAAGTTAAAAATTATTCTTCCTTGAACATGCCTCAAACCTAATTTTGAGGAAAAAATATTTTTATAATTTTAGTTGTAAATTGGTCATTTATAGTTTTAATTCAATCATTGAACTAAAGGTTTAACTTGTGTCTGAAGCCTGTCTTCAGCTTAAAATGATTCTCTCATTTCTAAACCAAAGTTTGGTTTTATTTAAAACGGCGTATATATGTAACAGGAAGTTTTAGGGAATTGTCACTTCTCATATTAGTATAGTTTAAGTAGAAGAGTGTCAATTATAATATAAAACTCATATATCAGAATTTCCAAACAGTGTCAATGTATAGAAATGTTGAGGTGGACACAGTTAAATTTGGAGAAAATGGACCTCATACTGGTAAAAAATTATAATTTACCAAAATTACTTTGAATGCAATAATGTTACTTTTTTACCAAGTTGCAAATTAGGGACCTACCATTTAAAACTCATATATCCAGAATCATTAATTTCACAACAGAATATTACTTTTACTCATTTGACATGTTATTTCACCTCATATATACACACTTTGAATAGTACTATCAAAATTTTAATTAAAGTGTAAACAATAGAATCCTTTTTGTCAAGATCCTTGAATGGATGAGGAGGGTTTTGAAATCATTAAAGGTTCCAGGTAAGAATGTGAGGTGAAATAGATTTGCATAGCCGAGGAAAATATGGGTTTCAGAAAAAGCAGATGTACGAGGTGATGGCAAGTTTGCAGAGCAGAAGCAGTTTCAAAGTGAGTTTGAAAAATAGTTATGTGACAATTACACGTCTAAGGGTTTATGTTGACGGCACTTTTACTGTTTTACAAAAAGACTTTGCGATGGACTTTAGTAATAATTACTTTCCTTGTTGGTATTTGAAAATAAGTGGTTTTCTAATACTATTATCATTTCTCTTGTGGTTCACTGGTGGAAATAAAAAGATTGCATTTTAGGATATTATCCATAGTTACTAGGAGATGCAGAAATACTGTTACTAGTATGGGATGGATATGTGAATCAAATTAGAGTATGTGAGTAAATGAATCATATTAGAGTATGTGAGTAAATGATTAAAGAGATAGTTATATTATATATAAATGTAGTCACCAATAATTATGGGTACAGGATGGATATATGGACCATTAAAATAAAAAGTCCAAAATAGGTTACTCTTCCATTTCAGTAGGTCCATTTTATAGGTCCTTTAGGTCAATTTTAGTAAAAACTTAAAACTAAATACTTTTCATATCTGTAAGCTATATATGTTATATAAACACAATAGACATTTGTAATTGTTCACAAATTCAAGCTGTTAAGATGCAAATTTCCAAACGAGTTTTGTAACAGGAATAGAATATTCATTTCCTCTTATTATTCTTCTCCACTAAAAAACAAGATTTATTGCAGATATCTATCTGCGTGTCCATTGCACGTTTTGGGCGATTGCTAATTTTAGCTTAGTAATAAAGTGATAGTTTAACAGTCACAGGGTTACATTGGTATGATGCCCTTTAAGGAGTTGAAACCTTTACTAATCGGGGTGATCGGTCCATTAACAATGGAATCATATGTGGTCCCAAGGGCATAATTGATGAGAGCGAGGTGTTGCCTTCAAATATATAAGCTTCATTTGTTTTAGAAGATGAAAACGCTGCATCTAAACCATCCTTGAAAGTCGTACCTTTTAAAGAGGGGAAACTGAGAGTAATCCTTTTGGGTCCCTGAATTATGTAGTCTTTTGCAAAATTAATAAGCGCGTACTGATCACCTTTAAATATATACGCCTCATTTTCTTGGGAAGAGGTAAAAGCCGCATTAATACCATTTTCAAAAATGGTATTTTTCAAAGAGTGGAAGCTATCAGTGATCCTCTTGGGTCCTTGAATAATGGAGCCACCATCTGCCGCAAAGTTGATGAGTGCATATATATTACTTCTAAATATATACGCCTTATTTTCCGAGGAAGTAGTAAACGCAGCGTCAATCCCAGTGGCAAAAATAGTATCCTTCAAGTAGGGAAAGCCATCGCCGATGCTTAGGGGTCCCTTAATAATTTTGTCATCGGTCGTTCCTGGAGCATAGTTGATGAGCAGGCCTGGTCAGCAATGAACAGGTACGCCTTTTGCTCTTTGCTGCCGCTGAAGTTAAATGCACTCTCGATGTAATGTACCACACTGCAAACTCTGGCGTGTCCTCGGCATCTCTCTTTTTAACAAGTGGCGCACAGACGATGTTTATCAGATACTGCCCGCTCCTGGGACATGTAGGATTTCTTAGACGGTTCATAAATTCCTGAGTAGTCCACACGTCCGAAGTTGGATTAGGCTCGAAGCGACCGCTACGGTAAAGGCGATTCCCCTGTTCCCTATAAGTTTGGAATTGTGAATCGTGTAAATCTAATAAACACAGACAAAATAAATACAGAGATTTGAAAAGAAAAACAGAGCACACACATATACAGAAATAATACAGAGAACACCAAAGCAATTAACGTGGTTCACCATATAAAATGGCTACATCCACAAATAGGGGATTCTCTTTTGAATAAATTCAGTTCTCATCTTCCTTTTACAACCAGCAGCACACTGTGCAGAGAGATAAAACCAATACCCAAAACTCACTATCTCTCCAACCAAACGAACTCTCACCAACCTCCACAACGACCGTATGGAGAAAATAGAAAAAGCAGAGAATATACAGAGGTTAGGCAGAACAGTTACAAAGAAGACTCGGTAGTTAGAAATGAGCCGTTTCATGTGGGCTTCACAACTCCACGTACTCAACAAACTCCCACTTGAAGACCAATGGGAACTGCAACAGAACCGATCAGAGATATCCCCCACAACAGCCACATCATCACATTTGGACAAGGCTGAAAGAAGCTCTACAGAACTCAAACTTCTCTCGTGGTACAATTTTGGTTAATGCATCTGCCGGATTGACCTTCGTGTCAACTTTCGTGACCTGCAACTTACCTTCGTCAAGAACATGGCGAATAAAATGATACCTGAGCTAATATGCTTTGTCCTACTGTGAAAAGCAGAATTTTTGGCCAGATGAATAGCACTATTGCTATCACAATACAAAGTGAAAATTGATTGTTTACAGCCTAATTCGGCCAACAACCGCTGCAACCAGATGAGTTCTTTGGCTCCTTCAGTGAGAGCAATGTATTATGCCTCTGTAGATGAGAGTGCAACAACTTGTTGCAACCGTGAAACCCAGCTTATGGCTGCCCCGGCGAAAGTAAACAGATACCCAGTGGTAGATCGACATTTATCTAAATCTTAGCCATATCCGAATCAACATATCCTCTTAGCTGAGTGTCATGACCACCAAAACATAAAACATAATGTGAAGTACCTTTTAAGTACCTCAAAATCCATTGAACTGCCTGCCAATTAAATTTCCCCGAATGACTCATAAATCTGCTCACAACTGCCATGGCATGAGCAATATCCAAACGAGTACATACCATTGTATACATCAGACTGTCGACTGCGGATGAATATGGAATATTTTTCATTTGTTCTTCCTCTTCTGAAGTTTTTGGACACATAGCTGAAGATAAGTGAAAATGATTAGCCAAAGGAGTAGAGACTGGTTTGGCATGTGTCATATGAAATCTATCCAGACCTTTTGCAATATATTTTGCTTGGGATAATTTGCTTGCTTTCTTATTTCTATCCCTGAATATATTCATCCCAAGAATCCTCTTTGCTGGTCCTAAATCTTTCATGGCAAAATAGTGAGATAACTGGTGCTTCGACTCATTAACAATCCGCATACTAGTACCAGTAACTAACATATCATCAACATAGAGCAAAAGAATGACAAACTCACCACTAGCAAGCTGTTTATAGTACACACAAGGGTCTGATTCGTAGCAAGTGAATTTATGATAAGTCATGAAGCGATCAAACTTAAGATACCATTGCCTGGGGGCTTGCTTCAACCCATACAAGCTCCGCTTCAATCTGCAATAAAGATGCTTCTGTCCCGGTTTTGCAAATCCCTTAGGCTGCTCCATATATATTTCTTCTTCAATATCGCCATGAAGGAACGTTGTTTTGACATCAAGCTGCTCTAGCTCAAGATCCCAAACAACTGCCATGCCCAAAACAACTCAAATTGTTTGCATTTGAACAACTGGCAAAAAATTTCATTAAAATCAATACCTTTTTTCTGATCAAAGCCCTTCACAACCAGCCTAGCCCGGTAGCGTTTATGACCCCCGTCTTCCTCTTTTAGCCGGTAGACCCATTTATTTTTCAGAGGTTTATGATTTGGTGGAAGAGGAACCAAATCCCAAGTGTCATTTACTCTCAAAGACTCCATTTCATCTTTCATCGCCTCCATCCATTGCATTGAATTTGCATCTTTACAAGCTTATTTAAAAGTGGAAGGCTCTACCTCATCAAATAACAATAACTCATAATCATCATATTTCGCTGGTCACCTCTTGTCCCAGGTAGATCTTCTCACCTGAGGGCCCTGCTGTTGTAAAGTATTTTCCAAACTTAATCTCTGTAACTGATTTTGGACATTATGTATATCTTGTCCAATGCTATGACTCTGTCTATGCACCGCAAAGTTCTCATGTTCCTGCATACTGCCCTCAATATTCTGCCTTTGATTTAAATATGTTTGACAAAGGTGCGAATGCACATTTAGATGCTGCGTACTAACCATAAGAGGCAACGATTTTTCAAACAAATGGTGAGTTGAAGATGCCAGAGGCAACGAATGACTAAGAGGCTGCGTATGAGTGTTTAGAGGCAATGATGGAAAAGTTGACTGCTGTGTTTGGTCCAAAAGGGACTGAGTTTGACTTGATGAGGGCTGCGTGGCATGTGATAAAGACGAACAATGAATTCTAATATTGTCATTTGCAAGATTTGTGGTTTCAGAAGCTTTGATCGAATGTGGTATAAACTCTGTTTGATGGTAGCAATGATAATGCTTGGCTAGCGTGGGTAGAAATTGAGGACTGCATTGGTATTGAGGAAAAGTCATAAATTTGAGAAGGCATATGTGAATAAACAAAAGGATGAGACTGTGTGCCAGTATAAACAAGGGTGCCAGTATGAGAAGGCAAGAGGGGATAGTAGATGGTTGAGGAGGAAGTATCAGGGGCTGGGAAAAAGACATAGTGGTTTGCCTGGTCACACCATTGTCAAATAAATCAACATCAATATATTCTTTTGGAGATGCAGTCTATCTATGCAAACCTGGAAAGGCTCGTTTATTAAAAACGACATCTCGATTGCGAACAATAGTTTTGGCAATGAGATCCCACAACTAGAAACCAAATTGATCCTCTCCATAGCCAAGAAAAATGCACTGCTTAGATTTAAAATCAAGTTTTGTTCTTTAGTCCTTCGGAATATGTATAGATGCTTCACAACCAAACCCCTGCAAATGATGATAAGAAATTTGTTTTCTGAGCCATCTCTCCTCCGGAATGTCAAAATCCAGCCTAGATGGAGGAGCTCGATTGATCAGATATACTGCAGTATTACATGCCTCTGCCCAAAACTCTTTCCTCAATCCGACATTTGAGAGCATACACTGAGCTCTCTCAAGAATTGTCTGATTTAACCTCTCAACTGCACCGTTCTCTTGAGGAGTATAAGGAACTACTTTTATCCGACAAATACCATGATTTGCACAAAATACATCAAACTCCGAAGAGCAATATTCTCCACCATTATATGTTAGTAGGCATTTAATTTTATGCCCAATCTAATTTTCAATAGCAGCCTTAAAAATCTTAAATTTTGAAAACACCTCTGATTTTTTATTCAACATATAAATCCAGACTTTACGAGTGCAGTCATAAAAAAATGTAACAAAATAGTTAGCACCTCCAAAAGAAGTTATCTCAATGGGGCTGAAAACATCAGAATGAACAAGCTCCAATAGAGTAGTTTTCTTATCATGCCCCGTTCTCAAGAAGGTACTCCGAGTCTATTTGCTGTAAAGGCAATGTTTGCATAGCTTCAAATCAACCAATGTGAGACCTGGTAGTTGATTGTGTTGAAGCATAACTTGAAGTCCTTTTTGGCTCATGTGACCGAGCCTCTTGTGCCAAATTTCTGAGCCACTATCCATAGCCGGCAAGGCAGCTCCCATTTCACCATGATTTTCTAAAATATAAAGATTACCCAACTTTCCCTTTGCAAACACTAAAGCCCCCTTTGTTACTTTCCAAGTATCTAGAGAAAATTTAACATTACATCCACAAGCAATAAGTTGCTTGATAGATATTAAATTTCGTTTCAACATGGGAACATACCTCATATCCGTCAAGATCTTTTAATGTCCATTTTTCAAATGCAAAGTAATATCTCCTTTACCTAAAATTTCACATTCCTTATTATCACCAAGGAAAACCTTACTGAATGTACCTTCTTAAAAATTTGTAAATGCTTCCCGGCATGAGGTAGCATGGAAAGAGGCGCCAGAATCAAGGACCCATGAATTTGCATTTGTATTGCTAGCTGATAAGACCAAAACACCATCACATGCAGTGTTTACTTCATTATTTTTAGTCACGTTGTCTTGGGCATTCTTGAAGTTCCAGCAGTTTTTCTTTGTATGACCAGGTTTTCCACAAAACCAACAAGCACCGTTTCTGCCCTTGGACTTCAATCGTGGAGCAGATTTTGATCTTCTTTGGTTGTTGTATCTTCCTCTTTCCTGGCTTCTTCCCCTATTGCTTGTACTTACAACTGTTAGAGTATCGCTGGAAGAGGGTTTCTAATTTTTTTTCTCATGTCTTCGCTGAGAAGAGTGGCTACAACATCATCAAAAACTAATTTACTTTTAGCTACTACCAAAGTGCTCACAACCATCACAGCACCTTTCCAGAGCTACTTGGTAAAGAACACAATAACAAAATTACCTTAATCTCATCATCTAACTTTATACCCACTGAAGTCAATTGGGTAACTAAGGTGTTAAATTCATTCAGGTGATTTGACATAATCCCACATTCTTTCATTTTCAAGTTATATAATTTCTTCATAATAAATACCTTATTCGAAGCTGAAGCAATCTCATACATGCTGGAGAGCTTATCCCAAATCTCTTTTGTAGTAGTCTCGGAAGAAACATTAAATAACACATTGCTGGATAATGAGAGAAATGTAGTTTCCCTGGATTTCATGTCCATTTTGTCCTAGTCTTCATGTGACATTAAACCTTTGCCTTTTGTTTTCCCCAACAATGCAAGTGAGAGGACCTGCTTGATGAGCAACGACTTCATTTGCACCTTCCACAGTCTGAAGTTTTGCCTTATGAACTTCTCAATCTTCCACTTGTTTGAATCATCCATGGTTTTGAAAATCTTCACCGATTTCTGTTATGGGAAAATGTGGAATAATATCAATGATTAATAATAACCCAATAACTCAATGAAAATGGAAATAAACAAGATTCGAAACAAAGAACAATACCTCACAAACCTTGTTACTTCGTAGCTTCCATTGGTTGCCTAACTTCAATTGATTTTTCATGTGAATGAAGCCCTCAGAAAGTGTACTTCCTTTCTTTGTTCTTCAACATGACAATAGAGAAATGGCTATGATAGTTCTTGTAATGAAGAGGAGCTTCAATACAATAAAAATGGTGATCGCAAGCTATGGAGATGGATTTGGGTGCCAAAGGCGCGCTGTGAATTCTACAGAGTAAGTTTACTAAAAGTTTGGATGATTGAAATGGAGGAATAGGGGTTGTATTTATAGGTTTAAGAGAGAGAAGATCAATGATGTAGAATGAATCAGAAAATCAACAATTGAGGAAGGTTGAGAGATGTGCGCGAATAGGAAGAGGATAAGTGTCCTGGGCTTTCATGCATTAGAGGAGTTAACATAAATAGATTGAGGAGTTAACTGAGTGGACTGATCAATTAACATAATAGACTAATCAGTTAAGTGAATTGATTGATTAGTTAACTGATTTGAAGTGGAGGATAAATAGGACATGTGTGAGGAAACAATTAATTAAATATTAGAATATTTAATTAAGTGTGCACATGGATTTGCATGGATTAATTTTGGTGTTAATCCATTTTTAAGAGGAAATAAATAATCTAAATAAATGTTTTGATTTATTTAAATATAGAGGATGTTAAGTTTAGAAGAACTAATTAAATAATTAGAGATTATTTAATTTAGAGGAATTTTGGAAGAATTTAATTAAATAATTTGATATTATTTAATTTTGTAGAGAACTTGGAGGATTTTAATTAAATAAATGAATTTATTTAATTTTGTGGAGGAATGTGAATCAAATAAATAAATAAATTTATTTATTTATTGATACAAGAATTAAATGGAATAAATATTAAGAATATTTATTTAGATAGAGTCGTGTCATTTTTAGGTGTATTCATTTTGCCCCTCTTTGATGCAATGTGTTTTATCACGTTGTTTCAAAGAATAGATACTTTCTGATAATGATACATGCCCCAGTTTGTTCCTGGTACAGGTTTACAATGCTAGGATGCCCCCTCGGGAGATTGGATGGGAGGAAAAAGGTCAGCGGCATGAGATGGACAATCTCACGATGAAGAAGGTGAACAATTAAGTTAGGGTGAATAAAATGGAGGATGCGGAAGAAAAATGGGATGAAGAAAGAGCTGAATGATACATGATTCAAGATAAAATGATAACACACACAAGTAAGCAAGTATGCACAAATGATGCAAGAACAAACAAGGCATTGCCCCTGTCTAGCTGTAAACCAATGATTAGTTGATAATGATTGACGATAGTGTTGTCATTGCGGGGAACGATATATCCCTAGATCAACACGATAGGCATGGGAAAGATATATCCCACTGATAATTATGATTGTTTGAGTTGGTTTATGATAAGATTAGGATCAAGACCACTGATTGCGATTGGATAATTTGACAAGATTGACTTGACTCGATTGACATGGATTAAGGATGGACTTACATTTGGATTATTGCTTGGATTGACTAGATTGGGATGAGAAATACAATGATAGATAGAAGCTTGATTGATAGAAGAAACGCGAATGAAGGAATCACAAGCTTTTATTTATGGATGGTATATGGAATGCAATTGGATACGTTATGGATGCGAATATTTGTCATCTTGTTACTGCAAGTATTTTGAAGTGCTTGTTTCATCATTGGGCAATTTTTTGTTATTTTTGTGTTTTTGATATGTTGTAAGATAATACAAGCATCGAGGTATAATTAAATTAAGATGACCTGAGTATTACTTACATGGATTTTGACTTAGCAAGTGGATACAAGCATCTAGTCAAAATTGAATCTAGATAACCTGAGTATTTCTTGCATTTCAACAGACAAGGATTGCCCCTTTTCATGTTTAGACCTCTGAAGTCCTCGATGATCTTTTGCTGATCATGTCGTTAGACAAAATTTGTCATATTACTAAAGATTGATCCACAAACAACAGACAAAGAAAATGATTATGCCCCTATCATAGCTTCTCTAGTTTTTAACATCCTCGAGTAGCATAGAAGGACATAATAACAAAAGTCAAGACTGTAACTTGACCTGCTCACAAACACAAAACATTCTTGCATTAGATGTGTTTTCTTGCCATAATTTAGATAAAATCATTTAGAGTGTTTAGGCCCTGTTTGTTTTTCTTTAAGATAGTTTGGTGTCTTGCATCAAAATTTTTGCTTGGAAGCGTGCTTTGTTGCATGTGTGTCTAGTGAAAGGTATCACAATCCTTATTGGTGTCCTCTTAGAACATGTGGCATCCAAAAATCCCATTCCATCCAAAAGTCTCAAATCCATCCATCCCACATGTCAAGCAAAAATTAGAAATATACTAAGTCTATGTGGGTCCCTAAATGCCTAAATCACTCATCCACTAAGTAAAAATCTCCATTGCTTCCTACACCTCCTTCCCATCATAAGCTTCAATGTTTTTCACGGTATGTGCAACCGTCGGTCATGGTTCCCTTCCATCCTGCAACACTTCCATAGACCTCCATCTCCCCTTCCTTCCACTATTATCCTACATATCTTCCCCATCCTATTCCTATGGTCCATGCTTTTGCATAAGCCTTCCCTTCATCCTTGCATAAATCTTACATAATCCACATCATAATCCACAATCACACCTTCCCTAATCTGCTATCTACCTTCTCCATCTCACTTTCACGCGATCCCCTACCAGCATCTATATTTTATTTAATTTTGTGGAGGAATGTAAATCAGATAAATAAATTGATTTGTTTATTTATTGATAGAAGAATTAAACTGAAATAAATATTAAGAATATTTATTTTGATAGAGTCATGTCATTTTTAGGTGGATACAATTTCAATCAGCTTCACAAGATGAGCTTCTTGGTTGAGCTACTAAACCACATCTCTGATACCAATTATAAATCTAAAAAACACAGACAAAAGAAATACAGATATTTGAAAAGTAAAACAGAGCACACACATATACAGAAATAATATAGAGAACACCAAAGCAATTAATGTGGTTCACCATATAAAATGGCTACATCCACAAATAGGGGATTCTCCTTTAAATAAATTCAGTTCTCATCTTCCTTTTACAACTAGCAACACACTCTGCAGAGAGATAAAACCAATACCCAAAACTCACTATCTCTCCAACCAAATGAACTCTCACCAACCTCCACAACTACTGTATGGAGAAAATAGAAAAAGCAGAGAATATATAGAGGTTATCTAGAACAGTTACAAAGAAGACTCGGTAGTTAGAAATGAGCTGTTTCATGTGGGCTTCACAACGCCACGTACTCAACAAATCAGGTGCTACTGTAACTAAATATGGACGAATATATTGAGGGCTAATACCACCCGCAAAAGAAATTTCTTACTGATTAGGATAATGAATTCGGTCGCCCAGTGTTACCACCGCATCGATTCCCCCTAGGGCAAATATTTGATATCGATAAAGCGTGCAATTTGTTGTGACCCTTGGATGCCACGAAGTTGATCTTGTTGTGCTAACAAACACACAACCATTAGTAGGTGAGGTGCCTGTGGGGATTCCTCCACCGTTTACAAACTACTCTAAGTTGTAATAATCTGCCCAACTTTGAGTCAAACTTCGAGGTCGCAGAGTAAATCCTATCAGAAAAATCTCTCTATAGGTACGCGTATCCCATTGATACACTGCCTCTATAATATCTGGTTGTTGTCAAGGTTTTGAAATAGAATCCTTGATCTATTATTGTATCTTGTTAACTCAGTTGTATATGTTGATAGTTGACAGACACCCTCTTCGGATGACGGCTGAGGAATCGGAGCCGCCATTCCACGAAATTGTGAATCAGGTGGCAATGCCATATCTGTACACCACAGTTAGGATGATATAAATGGCCATATTAATAGCATTAATATTATTAACTAGCAGTTGCACAATTTTTTGTGTGCAATAGATTTGCTCATAGGTTTATGACAACATAATTAAATAAAGAAGACACATTTAGAAAAAAATTAAAAAAACATAAAATACTTGATAGGTTTATGACAACACACTAAATTATATAAATAAGACACATTTTAAAAAATTTAAAAAACATAAAATACTTCTCACTAATGGTGTAGGGGCACCCAGGTTGTCATGCCTCCAAAAGGGGTCAAAAAGTGAAATTTTGTTTTGATTGAGTCAATTGTATGTAATAAGGTCTTCTAAGACCATTTCATATGTTTTTGAGTCAGTTTGAGTCATTTGGGGTTAGTTTGAGTCTTTGAGTCTTGTTGTAAAAAAGTGTCAATGTTGTTAAGTTACACAAAGCAACTTTTGCATTTTTACATTTTTGGTGTCCTGCTCTTGATGTGACCAAACTGACTGTTCCAATGCATCTGGATGGGTACATTTACGCTAGGCATGGCCCTGTTTTCACCTAAACATGCTGAAATAGTTTGAGTTACATTGTACCGATGATATTCTTGAAGAGTCCAAAGTGTAAAAATGCAGCAATCTTTGATGAGATGTTACTCAGAAACCGTGTCACTTAGAAACATTCTAAGGAAACACAATCACGTAGGGTCCCTCTACAATAACATCTCTCTTTTTTTATATCTTTGAGGCATTTGCCCGTGGTGAAAGGTTTTCTGCTGCCCCAAAAATTGTCAGAAGGATGCAGTGTAAAATTGCAAATGGGTGTAACTTTCATCCTGCTCTTGATGCGACCAAATTGACTGTTCCAACGCATCCGGATGGGTAAGTTTAGGCTAGGCATGGTCCTATTTTTCATCCAAACATGCCAAAATAGTTTGAGCTACATTGTACCGACGATATCCCTGAAGAGTCCAAAGTGCAAAAAGGTAGCAATCTTTGACGATATGTTACTCGGAAATCGTGTCACTTAGAGACATTCCATCTGAGGCTTAATGATGGTACAAGAGATGATATATATTGATGTAATAGATCCTTAGAAAAGTAGTTCTCATGATTTAGAAGATAGATAGTTTGGATTCTTTGTGAAGGAGCCTAAAAAAAATATCTTGTGCATACTCTGATATTATGTAATCAGGTCTATAAGCTGAATTGTAAGCCCACATGTTGCCAACCCATTTGTATTTGAATTCTTTGAAATACTGAATGGCTAAATCTACATTTGTTTCATTTCTTTGAGTTATTTCCGTTGTGTTTACTCTTGTTGCACGGTCAGGACAGTTCATTTTATGAACCCTCCTACCATGACTGCACCAACATGGGTGTTACCTTAAGTAAGATTGCTGCAAGAAGTGGTTGTTCACATCATAGAAGCAATCACCCTTCAACATCTAGAGTGTATGGTGAATCCCACCTTAAGGATAAGAATTTCCCTATCCCAACCCACCAATGGACTCTGAGATCCACAAAGAGAGAGATGATTATTAATGCCAAAGATTTTAGAAACTAGGTAACTACTGAACCACGATATCAATCTTTCAAAAAGGCTTTTTATTACTATAATATCACAACTAGACCAGCAACCACAATGAGTAAGAAAAACTAGAAAATGCAACCCGAAACAACTTGGTCTTTTGCTTAATTTCAAACTTCACTAGTATGACTTTCCACTAATCTCAAAAGCTACTAAATAGTGAGTAATGACATCCTTCACCCGCATGCCACTGGCTCTAGAACCTGCATGTTGTTGGTGATAGCCATTCAAGCCTAAGAAGTTCCTGGCATTCTTTATCGATATACCTGGGTCATAGCCTACTATCTTTAATTACCATCATACCACTCTACCTGTAGAGCATGCTCCCTGACTATTGTTAAGTTGGAGCATCGATAAGCTTATGTTAAAGCGGGTCATAGGATTTACAAGTTGGTGATGATCACAGAAGGATAGAAACTACTACATTATAGGAGTAATGCATTCCTCCTACCTAGGCTATTGTAGAGCCCATACTCCAACCATCATGTGTTGCCATAGAGGTCAGTAGTTGTATCTGGCTTGGTTCTGTAAGTGGACTAAGCCATCCTAGAGCTAGATAAACAAGACCAACCATATATCTCACATGAATACAGTCTTGTCCTAAGACTTATGAAGTCTAGCTTAATATTAGGAGTGGATAACCATTTTTTCTTCCATAGAGAGACATTTTTCCATGGGTACATGTAAACTTGGGAAATGATTCATTCTTAGATTTATATATATTCCATCCAGCTCTTATTTACACCAATAATCTCTTGTCATCGCATGGGCCTGGCATGTTCTTCTTCCTACAAATATTCATGATAAAGAATTTGACCTTAATGTTACCCCGGTTGTCCCAGTTTTTAGCCAACATTCCCTTACACAAAAATAGAAAAATAGGAAGGTGTGGCTAGTATGTCTATCCTTCCGATATTCAATAACAAAGGCTCTTAATATGCAATTATAGCCAATAGTTTAACTTACTAAGACAAGGGAGGTTAAATTCAAGTAAGGAAAGAATCACAAGAAGGTGAAATGCAATTCTAAACTGATTTCACAGCCTGTTGACCCTCATGTCAGTTGTTTGTAGCTCTAACCTTTTCACAATGAAATTGACAACTAACACTTATTCAAGTTATATGCAGCAACTTGACATTAATGAAGCATGTTGATTGTATTCTAAGATAGAAGCCAACCTATCATGAAGCGTTAAGAGATTACAAGTAGTTTTTCTAGTTCTATTTCCTTAATATGATTAACAAGTAATATTATTCATGACCCGAGATCATCCTAGATTGGGTCATGTAGATTTCCATATTAATGAGTAATACTAGTAAGTCCAAGAAGGTTATGATGATCAAAAGCAATGATTTAAACCCTCCTAATCACAAAAAATATTTTTAGTTAACCTGCTAGGTGTTAAAACCCTCTTCCACAATCTTGATTCATACTCAAACCAACAAGAACTGATTTACCCAAACTTGGAAGGTCCAATGATTTATATTTATGTATTTTTGACAACCACATGTCCTAGTGTGGCATTTCTAGTGGTCTCATTCCTTGAGACATTTTGTCAAACAATTCACAAAACTAATCTAGGCATCCATATTACTTGCATATGCTAACATATTAAGGTGAAGGGTTTATTTTTTCAAATAACTCCCAAACTTGGTCAAAACATACCCAAAGATCTGGCAAGGTAATACCATTGACTAAGAACCCTTCCTACATTGGCTTTTATTTCCTTAAAGGCTCTGGTTTTTCAATTCTATGCTGGTAAAAATTAGTGATTTGGTATCAGAGCCAGGTTGCAGCACTGAGATCTTTGGTTAATGTTGTCACCCATGTTTAGTTATAGTAGTACTTCTTATGCGTGTGGTAGGAACTCTTGTGTAGGATACCATGCTTTGATCTAAGCACCTAGTTTGATGTATTGGATAGCTGATCATGATATTGACTTTCAGCATCATGTGAAATGTAAAAAAAAGTAGAGTGAAAGGAAATTGGAATAGGGAAGTGGATAACATGTAATGTTATGATTTTGCAAACAGGAATCATATTGGTAGTAATGCAATTGTGTATGTAAAAGTAATCTTCCCCTGTAAAAGTGAGAAACCAGTAACTGTGCATTGGTTGAGTGTTGTGAATACCTCGCACTTGCTTTGTGTGCCCTTGAGATGGTGATACTGGGTACCCATCCATGGGGAAATGTGTATTTTAGGTGTGGGATCAACCATACCATTATGTGTGTTTGCATCTCTGTTACCCGATTGAGGGCCAACCCTTGTGTGGTTGAAAATATATATATATATATATATATATATAAGAGTAGCCAAAAGTTAGATTCATAGATTCTCTTCTTTTGGTTCCCTAGTCCCTCAGTCTGTTAAGGGGTAGTAGCAGCCACAAAGTTCCTTGGGCAGAGTGTGCAGCGTACGCTTATGACGACGTAGAGCAGTCCCTCGGTCAACCGAACCTGAGGAAATGTACTCACTACTTTCCCTTATGATGGATCAAGGTACTTGATCCATATGTACTAGCCTAATCCCCATAGTTCTTGAGCATTTGGATGGTATTTCTTGGATGATCATCTACCTTGTCTTCACGAAAGGTATGATATGCCACATGAGTTGTCAGTTGGGGGCCGGGGTCTAGGAGCTGCATGGACAACCCACTAAAACTATGTGATGAAATGTGTCGCCACTTGGGGGACGGGGTCTAAAGTGATAGGGACCTGCATAGATAACCCAAGTGAGACCATGTGCCCCATGTATATTGAGTTCCAGCATGTGGAGGGAGGTTTGTTACCCATGTTGAGACAGATTCCGTATCTGCACATGTTCTGACATGATGTAATAGGTACAATGCCACACCCCACTGATGTTCTGACACAGTGTTGGTGATGATGCCATGTTGCTGATGGTAGCGAGTTGGACTTAAGGACACGAGCCACATGCATAGACGCGTGAAGGTGCACTATGAGATTGTGTTATAGTCTACTTGTGTGATGAACGTAATGGGGCCTCGTACACTTGTAGAGGGATACTCATGTTTGCTTTCGATAGTGTTTGGGTCGATTAGCATATGGGTATGTCCTAGCCATGTATACCTCTGGCTATAGTGAGTGCATGTGTGTGCCTTTTCCATGAGGTGTCGCTATGCAGGGTTTGTTCTGTGCATGTCTACTTCAGCGGAGCCACAGACACACTGCCATGCAGTATACAGCCAGTACGTGCCTTCTCCAGCTGGCGTATGACCATGCCGCACTGAGACGTGATGCAGGATGTGGCTGAGGTGCACATTCCATGTGGGTAGCCAAGGAGTGCGTGGGCCACTTGGCTAGTCCATGCCGCGTGACAACTTGATGCAGGGTGTAGCCGAGGAGTACACTATGAGCCATGTGGATGGCATGCTCACTCCGCACCACATGAGGGCTACTGCTATAGCCTGACATTGTTCCCTCCTTCCTCATTTGGTGGCTAGTATCTAGTCACACAGTGTTGTATAGTACAATTTTGAAGATTGTGAACTTTCTTTATGGTTATTGATGATTTTCTATTGATTGTGATGGCCGACACTTTGTTTTTATTTGATTGTGATGGTTTAGCCACACTTTGTGATCTTATTTTCTTGTAGCCCTCGTTGTTACATTTGATTTAGTGTTGAAGTTGTGTGCATTTCTTGCCTTATTGTTGAAATTAAATTTTTATTAAATCTTTCTTTATGACTTTGGTGGCTAAACTAGTTTATCCTTATTGTTTTCGATGTTGTCCATGTATCGTATTGTGATTCCTCTCCAAGAACGTATGAGGCGGACTTGGTAAGTGTATATGAGGAAGCAGACACAGGGAACCTTAAGGATGGGGGTATGTGAGGCTGTTATATAGCTAGGACCCACTACCCACATATGTGTGATGACTATCTCTTGGAGGCTAACCACCTTATACAACAAGAGAGAGGTCATTATGGACTTGTTTGGATGGTCTCACCTTGTGTGTGTGGCCTAATACCAACAAGCCATTGAGTGTAAGGTATGGATTATGTGAGATGGATTTTGGTCCTGGCTCATGGATTATGTATCATAGATTAGTATGCTACTTTCTGGTATCCAGATAGACCCTTGTGTAGCCTTGTGATGTGAATTTGTGTGTATGTGAAGAATGTATGGTAAATCATGATAAATTGTACTTATGAAATGATAAATTGTGTGGTACAATAATTAAAGTGAAATGTCTTGTTTAAAATGATGGATATTTAATGGAAAATGTGTTTTTTATGTGTAAAATATGTTAATATTTTGTGAAAATGTAGCATTCTGACCTATTGATTGCTTAACAACAAATTGGAAGAAGAATTGCAATGGTGGTGTATTTGAAATTAAATACTTTATATGTTTATGATGTGATGATTTCTACTAGTTAATATTTAAAAAGGGTGCAATGTTCTCTTTGCCCTGAAGAAACTGATGGGTGTTAATGCTAACATTTGAGGATTTTGTTTAATGTTGGTACTAACCTATTATGTTTCCACCCTATTTTGTGACTTCCAGGAGTAAGTCAAGTTTTAGGAGGGGAGAATGTAGTGCCCCTCCATTTTCACTTTGGTTGTGTCAAGGTATGTTTGGCATTTGAGTTATTTAGTTTGCATTGTTTGATTGATGCTTTGGTTAATCATGGCATTAAAATAATATTGTTAGTTATAAAGTCATTTTTTGATAATTAAATAAATATAAATGCCTTTATGTAAATCTAGTTTAAGGAAAATATGTTATTCTAGAAGTTAAGTCAATAAATAAAAATAATTAAGGTGAGTGCCAACTAGAGATAAATAGATATATAAAGGAGTAATATGTTATTATGTAACTATAAAGATATTTCATTTATGGGTTGTCATAAAACCTATATTTAGCAAAGACTAAAATAAAATCATATAGGAGTTTTTGGGGGGAATCTTCTAGAAGGGGAAGAGGAAAAAGTCTTCTGTGGGTTTTAAAAAGATCAAGAAATCTTTGGGGAAAAAGAAGAGAAAGGAAAAAAATGGAGGAAAAAGGAGGGAAGAGCAAGAGAAGCTTTTTTTTAATTATGTTTAAATTTTCTTCTGTGTTGTTTGCACAAGGAATTTGAAATAAATTTAATTGAAAAACCTGGTTTCCCTATATAATATAATTCCAATGGATTTGGTTAAATTCTTTCTTTATAAGAATACAGATAGGAAGACATTGTTGAATGATTATCCTTCCTCCTATTCTCGAATGTTTCCTCAACTTGGATTCATCTATTTGACTTGCATGTGAATGTTTGATCATCATGCATGAGCCATTGAAGGCTCTTCCCTTGTTTATATTCATTTGACATCTTCCTTGGTTGGTGGATGACCCTTCATTCATCAAATCTCCTTGATGCATTTCTGAAAGTTTAAATCAAACCATCTTATGAGGTGATGATCCTTTCCATGCCATATTTATAGTTGCTTTGTATCAACCTTCTAATATGATACTTTCATTATTTCATGACATGCAAATGTTTCTTCTCTCTTTGGTTTGACGGGCATAATAGTTTATATTTTGATATCAAAGAAGATAGTTTATATTTTGATATCAAAGAACCCTTATCGGTATCAACTTTAAACCCTTGTTTATGATTTGATATACATTCGTACCCTGCCCCTAAGTTCTCATTTTTGCATATATATACACTAGAGATTTTTAGACATTAATATCAAAAAAAAATCTACCCTCCATTATGCATCAATGGATGTCCTTATTTTGTTCTTTACCAGCTAAGTGCCTATCATATCCATTTTGTGCATACCCTGCATCATTAGTTCCATAAGATGAAAGTCTCATGGAAACATTCCGAAATAAAACCATTTTATGCTTATCCTACAATCACCATATTCCATGATATTCTGCAAAACATTTCACACATTTTCTCTGACATTTCACACATTTTCTCTGTATTTTTCCATGATATTCTGCGGAACATTTCACACATTTTCTCTGTATTATTCCATGATATTCTGCAAAACATTTCACACATTTTCTCTGTATTATTCCATGATATTCTACAAAACATTTCACACATTTTCTTTGTATGTTTCCATGATATTCTACAAAACATTTCACACATTTTCTCTATATTTTTCCATGATATTCTGCAAAACATTTCACACATTTTCTCTGTATTTTTTCCATGATATTCTGCAAAATATTTCACACTTATTGGATTGTTGTGCTCATCGCCCTGATCTCACTCCTAGGTTGCGATCTGTTCAACATTTGGTGCAGGGGGTCAGAATTCCTCTTTTCCCTCGAGAAGATGAGCAGTATTGGTGACTGGATAAGCATGGTCATTTCTCTGTCAAGTCTGCTTACCATCTGTTGGTTCCTGAGGTGCATAGAAATGAGATCTGGAGAAAAGTTTGGAATCGTAGACTTTTACCAAAAATTAATATGTTTTGGTGGGTTGCTGTTCATAACAAAATTCTAACCCAAGATAACTTACAGAAGAGGGGTTTTACTCTGGTCAATAGGTGTTGTTTGTACCTTGAAAAGGAGGAAACTGTCTCTCATTTAATTATCCATTGTGATTTTGCCAGAGAATTATGGAACATAATGTTAAGGAATTTTGGCATTCAGTGGGTTTGTAATTTTGATATTCAGGGAGTCATTACTAGTTGGTGTCCTACCTTCTCTCATCCCTGGCTTATTGAGCTATGGAGCTAAACTCTGCCCTGTCTTGGTTGGACTTTATGGAAAGAACGTAATCACCAAATTTTTAGGGATGCCTCTCAGGTTATTCATTCTCTTGTTAAGACCCTTATGGAAAGTGTCACCAATGCCCACATCAGAATTGCGGAGAAACCTCTTTCTCATGAGGAGGAACAAATTGCGGCTAATTGGAAGATCTTAAATCAAATTCCTACTCATAATAATTCCAAAAAGTTGTAGAGGCTAAACACTAGATGGATTCCCCCGAGGCCTAATTGGCTCAAACTAAACTTTTATGGGGCTTCTAAGGCGGATGGCAAGGCTAGTGGTGGAGGGATTATAAGGGATGACAAAGGGTGGATGGTTGCTGCCTATGCTGGCAGGTTAGGCTGTCAAAGCAATAATTATGTTGAAGCCACCGATCTTCTATGGGGAGTAAAGTTGGCTATCTCCCTTGGTATTGGGCAATAGAATATTTAGGGGGATTCCAAAGTGGTTATTGATGCGGTTAACAATGTGTCGACTTGTGGTTTTAAGCTAAAAGATATTATTGTGGATATTCAGATTCTTCTGCAGAAGATTCCCAGGGTGGATATCTCTCATATTTATAGAGAGGGTAATGGGGTTGTGGATGCCTGTGCCGAACTTGGCCAACAATTTTCAAATTGGCATTGTTGGCCCCAAGTTAATCACATCCCTTTAAACATAAGGGACCTAATTCAAAAAGAGGTGACGTGTTGAGGATGAGTCAGAATTTTTGGAAAGACAGCTCTCTTCGTCATCCTTGTTGGAAGATGCTGACGTGCATCTTGAAGTACGTGATTTTTCATACTTACTTGCTTATTGTCACTTCTGCCTTATTACGCCCTTCTGGTAAGGCGAGTTGCTTACCTGCTAATTATAACGTTTGCCAAGAAATCATGATCGAGCATGGGAAGAGTAGGTGTCATCTTCGTAAGGCAGCTCTCATTAATGATAATGTGTGCAGTTTTATTACCATTATCATTATCCTTGGTCAAGCGGTTAATGTTACCCTATATACGAACTCTGTGAAGCTTTGGGGTTTTTGTGCTTTGCTCTGTAAGGCTAACATGGGTGGCGATTGAATCCGAACGGAACCTATTTCTTGTTGTGAGTTTAAAGACAACCCTGTGGTCTGGCATTATTGTAAGAAGGGTGGTATCAGTCCTTATTTGGAACGGCTTAATGGGTATGATGAAAACCTATCTGAACAGTTCGCTAGGTCTTGGTAAAGCGTGTCACTATGGGGGGAATTGGTTTCGAGATTTCTGAGAGTGTTATTGCTATGGCGTTCAGCATGTCGACACATGGGATCAAATTACAGAGGAAAGCCAAAGTGGTGGACCATTCAAACCAGAAGCTTTTCCTTGGGGATGGTGAAGAACTCGTTCCTTATCAGGGAGGATTCGAACGAGGTAAGCTGCCTGAGCCATGGGACGGGGTGTGTTTTCTCCTTATGAAGTACTTCACTCTGGAGGGGCGCTTCACCAGGTTCTACAATTATCATCTTCCCCTTCTGAATCACTTTAGATGCAATGCTCATATTAGTTTTCTGTTTTATTTATTGTCTTCCCTTAAGCATTCGGTTCTTAGGGTTAGAACTAAGTTGGCCAAGAAACCTTCCAAGAAACCCATCCCCCTGCATCAGGGTCTCATCCTCTACCTTTACAACTTCCACCTTGCCCTGGAGCCTTCTAAGCCTATTCAGACTAATAGTGGGGAAATGTCTTCAAACCCTGATGATACTACTATTTCTGAAGAGTCGTGCCCTTCCCCTGTTTCTCCTAAGACAAAAGGGGTTTCTTTTTCTACTACTGTGGAGATTCCCATGGTAACCACTACCAACACCCTGGTCTCTAAAGTTAGTACGAAGAACAAGAAGATGAAGATAAAAGATGTGGAAGTAGATACTGTGGGGGCTATCGTGGGGACCCCTAAAAATCTTTGCAGTACCCCTGTGGGGCAGGGTAGCAAATCTCATTTGTCTACGAAGAATAGTAAGGAGGGCTTCTCCTCAGGGGTTAGGCAGTCAGGGAGGATTGCTGGAAAACCTACACCCAAGGCTAAACTTATTGATTTTTCTGAGAGTGCGTCTGACGAATCCACCCAGGGTGATGAGGCTAAGGTTATGGATGTGCAGGAGATTTTTGAGGATGCTGATGGTAAGCATGGGAATAAAGTGGTGGAGGCTACTGGTGGGGATGCTGGTGATTCTACAGGTAATGCTAGCGAAGCGGGAAAGATGTTTGTGGAGGAAGCTGATGATGAAACGGAGACCGATGCTGGTTATGTGACTGACATTGTTGTTCTGAGGGGCCGTGTTGAGAAGCTAGAACAGACTTTTTCCACTATGCTCAGGCATACTGTTTTACTTAATATTTCTATGCTATAGAATCTTTGGGCTACCGTTGTTGTTGACAATGATGAGAACTCTAAAAAGTTGGATGATTTCATTAAATCCATGGTTAAACAAGGAGAGAATCTTTCTCCTTAGTTCTAGTTTCTTTTATGCTGGTGATACTCTATTACTTCATATATACTGTCTTTAGTCTGGTGTTGTTGTCTATGTTGTTTATGCTGGGTAAGCAGATTATGCTGTAACTGTTTTGAGGCTCTTTTGTGCTGATGCCTCTGGGGTTTCTTTTTGCTATTTTGTAAGGGTTCGACCCCTCGTTTTAGCCACCTTCTATTATCAAAAATATTTCACACATTTTCTCTGTATTTCCAATGTATGCATATATGTTTGCCATAGTAATTGTAACTACAACATTTGCCTTAATAAAATTTGGCTTTACCCTGTCAATCACATTTGATGGAGTTCTCAATCCTGTTCTCCAAATCCATTTTTAAATTCCTTTCAACATATCCATTCTATGTATCATTTATTTAATTTCATGTGTTCTTTTAAACATGCAAAACTTACTTCAGTTTGAATAAATATTAACTCTTCATTTAAGAGTTTTTTTTAATGGAATAGTTTCTTTCTATAACTTGATATCCTATATTTAAGAGGAATCTTCTAATATTAGAGAACAAAAATCAATTGTTATTATTTTAATCCTATCTTATTTAATCTTTTTTTAGAAAGATTATCATAATAGAAAAGACAAGATGAGACTAATTCTTTGTTTAGAATTAAAATATCATTTTACAACATAGATTTATTTAAAATAAATAAATAAATAAAAATCAAGGATATTTGTGTAACCATTAATATTTTGCCAAATGTGATTACTTTGTCTTAATATAGTGTTTATTTAATTTAGACATGAATAAAATATGAGTCTAGAAAGAATATTGTCCTTTGTATAAAGATTTATCAAAATCTTAATTGTATTATAAATTAAGATTTTTATCAAGATTTAAGAAATAGCATTACTTGTGAATATGATTTATATTTAGAAGTATGATTTCATCTTATTCTTATATATAATTGTCTTGTATTTATTTATTTATTTAAATTGCATTAGTAGTAGTTTTATATTTTATATAGATAAGTGATAATGTTAAATAGAACTTTAAGTTCGAAGCTAAATTTTAAATCTTCTTTATTTAGAAACTTTAAGCTTCAATTTAAGTTTGACTTTTAGTACTCCTTGTTAACTATGAATTTAAATCATTGATCAAGTCATCATATCTCTTATTAGATAACTAGATCAATTAGTTCTTTCTAAATATTTAATACCTTTTATATATTTCCATTAGTTAATCCCTTTTTAATATATTAGAAGTAAAAATATGTTAGTAAGTGTAAACCTTATTGTCTTATATTATTGTATTTAAGAATAGAAAGTAAATTATAACTTTTGGTATGATATTTTACATATAAAAGATCTCTAATGGAGAATAGAATAGAAAGTATTTATTATTTTCATGATCTTAGATTTAGTTGTTGAATTAACAATTCATATTATAGTTGATTGATTTACTTTCTTTTAGTTGTATTTTGCTGGAGAATAGATATTTTATGGGTTAAGACCCTATCTCTCTCTCTCTCTCTCTCTCTCTCTATATATATATATATATAATAAAATAAAATAAATTGAATTAAAATTATATATATATATATATATATATATATATATATATATATATATATGTTAGTTCATGTAGTTTGTGGAATTAAATATAATGGATAGAATATAGCAATTAGAGAAAGAGTAATCAGAAAATCTTGAGTATTATAAAGATCCATATTTATAAATATTCCTAACTTGTCTTGTCAAATTTCAAATTCGTTATGTAATCTCAAATATATTCTTGCCAAAGTGATTTAAAAAAAAAAATTTAAAGTGATTTTTTATTTAATTATAGGATAATAATATTATTGATCATGATTAGAGGTTTCGAAAGATGAATTAAGACTATAATACCTTTTTGTGATTATTCATTTCATGGCTTACGTTGTGAAAAGAAATCAGTTCAATTTGGAAGTGCTAATATTGGTGATTATGGAATTGTTATCATGTCTATTTAGTTTATAAATTGCATTAATAGAAATTATATATCTTGGAAGATTATTACTTGTGATTAAATAGTTTTACATGTGTTGGAAGCCAAATGTGAGATTTAATCTTGTAGAAAGGAAGACCGAATTATATCTTAGAAGAAGTTATGAAGATAGATAACTATCGTATTGTTGTTAAGACATGTTTTCTGAAATGATATACTTACTGTAACGGCTTGTGTTGATGATATAACGTCTTGTAAGAGTATGTTTTGGTTATGAGAACGCATCATTGGATGTTGTATATGTGGTGTATGTTGTCTCCCTCATAAGTTCTTGAGATTATAAAGCTTCCATTGTATATGTTAACCCAAGTTATAAATTGTATGATACCATCTCATGTTTGCAAGTTCAAGTCCCAAACTATGAAGTCTCTACGCTGCGTGTATGTAGGCAAGGCCATCATGAGCCCCCGATACATTAGGTTGGCCCCTTAGGGCCTTAGGTTTGTCAATTTACACAATTGATATTATTAATAATTATGCAGAACTGATGTTTCCTTAGATGTGCAGTTTGAGATCTATATTCCATGCAGGACTCTAGAGCTAACGAGGTACCTTTCCACTTGGCAAATAAGATGACTATCTGGCAGTATAGGTAAAGGTGTAAAATGGTGTATAAACTTATTGAAACGTTTGTATCTTACATTTCATTTTGATGAATGTTGATTTACTAAGATAAATTATGTAAATTGATATCTTATCATCCTGTTGAGTTCATTATTGTTATTTTCTTGGGCAGACATTACAAATTATGTAGGTGTGTGTCTTCATTTGGTGTGTTTGGATTTAGAACAACCATGGCTATTAGTTAGACCATGTTAATAATCTGTAATGTAGTAATGTAATTAAATATAATTTAAATGAGTTTTGTATATGGATGAATATTGCTTAATTTCAATAATACAGTCATGTTATCCCTAGAGATGTTAGTTAACTTGTTGTAAGAGACTATGTTATATTTTGTACCATTTCTTCTATTTAAAAAAAAAGTTCTACTTTTTATGTTGTTTAGTTGACTTATCTCTAGGGTTGACTTATTTCTTTTATGTTGCTTTAGTTGACTTATATTTACTACATGAACCTAAATCAATTTTCCTAGACATGTTTTCTTTTTCCTCAACTAATTTTTGGCTAGATTACCTTACTGGTTATGTTCTAAAGAATATGAGGAACCCTAGCATGGATAATAAAAAATAATTACCATTCTTATTGCATGCTTAACAGTAGAAATATATATAATGTTATATAAGGGAACAACAATAAAATACTAAGTTTAAGCTTCTACTCCAACCATACAAGCTGAATCCTCTGAGTTATAAAAGGAACAATAATAAAACCTATCCTAATGCATGAATATCCACTCCTAGTGACTGGAAAATGGTGCTAAAATATCTAGACTCAATCCAGATGCCTTCCAAACTGGTGTTTCTCTTGCTCATGCCTACTTCCCTTCCAAATGATGAGAAATATTGCTCAAAATGTCTAACAACTCGCCTCTTTATTTTCCCATTCCTCATCCTTCCTTATGCCTCTTCCATTTACTCAATCTCATATTTGTAGGGTGCGCTTTGGAGTAGAAATTTATTGAAGGCATGGGCATTCATCGATTACCTCTTTGGCTTTTATAATAACTTAAATCAAAACTATTTATAATAATGTATTTATTTAATACCTTAACACTCAAGGTATTTAGAATGGCATTGATAAAATAATAATAGTAATTTCTTTATTAATATTTATAATAGATTTCCTAGATACATATTTAAATTTATAATGACATTTCTACGAATTGGCAGGTGAAGTCATTGAGACCTATAGACTTTACAAATCCATAAATGAGAATGACTAGGTGTTGGATAAATGTACCCATTACCACTTCGGACAAACCTTAAGTTAAACTAGTGTCCTGACAAGGATTTGGCAAAAAACATTCTTGTTATGGATCCGTAGAGTCCACTGCACCATGCACCCTATCACCTATGCACAAAATATTGTTCCTCACAATATTCACAATTTAGTTAGTCCAGGTTAGTCCAAATATGGTCAAATATATCTATATATAAATCAAATGAGAAACATAACTAGATTTTCATTCTGCATACATTGCTATCAACCATTACAAGTTCATTCACTTTAGTATAGACACTCATATAGGCACTTACATACACATATATAGTTAATATGAAGTTTCAAGTCCCCACCCCTAGTCCAAATTACATCAAGACCACGGGGCCTTAGAATGGGTTCATACGGGGATGTGACACAAACATAAGTGGTAGAACAAAGATCATACAACCACTTACACACACACACACACACATAGTTAATATTATGTTCCAAATCCCCGCCCCTAGTCCAAATTACATTGGGACTATGGGGCCTTAGAATGGGTTCATACGGGGATGTGACACAAACATAAGTGGCAAAGTAAAGATCATACAGGCACTTACGTGCACACATATATAGTTAATATGTTTCAAGTCCCCACCCCTTGTCCAAATTACATCGGGACTACCGGGCCTTAGAATGGGTTTATATGGGAATGTGACATAAACATAAGTGGCAGAGCAAAGAAAAACTCACTCTTTAGCATAATACAAATGGTAGAGCGAAGCTTGCTCTCTAGTATAATGCAAATGGCAGAGCAAGCTTTTTATTTTAGCTTAGTAATAAAGTGATAGTTTAATAGCCACATGGATACATTGGTATGATACCTTTTAAGGAGTGGAAACCTTTACTAATCGGGGTGATCGGTCCATTAATAATGTAATCATCCGTGCTAAGAGGGGCATAATTGATGCGAGCATAGGTGTCACCTTTAAATATATAAGCTTCATTTTTTTTACAAAGCGACAACGCTGCATGAAAACCATCCTTGAAAATCGTACCTTTTAAAGAGGGGAAATTGAGTGTAATCTTTTTGGGTCTGTGAATTATGTAGTTATTTGTTGTGCTTGGTACAAACTTAATAAGCATGTACTAATCACCTTTAAATATAAACTCCTCATCTGTTTGGGAAGAGGTAAAAGCCACATCAATACCATTTTCAAAAATGGTATTTTTCAAAGAGTGCTCTATGTAAATGTCATCCACTTTCAGAGTTGAACTGGTCAAACAGCCAATAGCATTTTTTTATTTCATTCACAACAAAAAGTGTTAAATATAGGAAAACTTTTCATTGGCCAGAATTTACCATTAAATATTGAAGTGGATGACATTTAAGATCAGCCTTCAAAGAGTGGAAGCTATCGGTGATCCTTGTGGGTCGTCCATATATGTAGCCAACATCTGCTGCAAAGTTGATGCGTGCATATATATTACTTCTAAATACACATGCCTCATTTTTTGAGGAAAGAGTAAACGCAACGTCAATCCCACTGGCAAAAATAGTATCCTTCAAGGAGGGAAAGAGATCGCCGATGCTCATGGGTCCCTTAATAATGTAGTAAAAAATACTTCCTTAAACAAAGGTCATCTTTAGTAGAGAAACATAAGTGGGTCATTAAGATGCTAGAGTATGATTATGAAATCATATATAACAAAGGTAAGGAAAATGTTGTGGCTGATGCTTTATCTAGACAATTTGAGGAGGATGGATCCCTCGCAATATCCCTACCAAGTCTAGGATGGATTGAGGGATCCCATCAAGAATGGATGGTAAAGAGTGCTTTAATGAGACTCATTCAACGGTTTCAGGAAGATCCCAACCCACCCAAAGGTTACACATGGAAATAAGGTACATTGAGGTGTAAAGGGTACATTTTTTTGGTAAAAGATTCAACCTTGAAACAATGAATCTTAGAGGAGTTACATTCTTCACCAACAATAGGTCACTCTTGCTTTCATAAAACATATGAAATTACTAAGCATACATTCTTCTGGGAAGGAATGAAAATAGATATCCAAGATTTTGTAGCTTCCTATGACACTTGCAAAAGGCATAAGGGGAGACGATGAATATGCCAAGATAATTGTAACCACTACGAATCCCAACACACATCTGGATTGACACCTCCATGGATTTTATTGTGGGACTCCCAAAAGCACGTACAAATCAGTCATCATGGTGTTTGTTGCTTGTCTTTCAAAAGGTACTCATTTTTGTGCCATATCTCATCCCTTCGCTCCTTCTTTAGTTTCCCAAGTCTTCATGGATCAAATCTTTAAGCTAAATGGCATGCTCACTTCCATTGTCTCTGATCAAGAACCCACATTCACCAGCTAATTTTGGTAGGAGATATTTAAACTTCAAGGTACACAACTAAACATGAGCACTGCATATCATCCCCAAATTGATTGCCTAATAGAAGTGGTAAAAAAATTCTTAGAAACCTATTTGAGATGCTTTTCTTTTGAAAAACCACACCAATGGGCACAATGGCTTCCCCTTGCAGAATGGTGGTACAACACCACTTATCATACATCTACCAAAATGACATCATGTGAAGTTAATTGCCAAAAACCCCTATCAATGGCATCATATGTATTAGGCACCTCCAAGGTGGATGTAGTAGATAGAATGCTTTGCACAAGAGAAGCCATTATCTGTACCTTCAAGGACAACTAGTTATGGCACAAAATTAAATGAAATAATAAGGTGATCAACATAAATTTGAACATTCATTTTCTAAAGGAGATAAAATGGTTTCTTTGCCTACAACCTTATAAATAGATATCCCTCAAAGATAAAGTTCCCCAAAAGTTAGATCCCAAGTTCTATGGTCCCTATAATATCCTACAACGCATTGGACATGTAGCCTACAAGATGGCTCTCCCAGTTCACTCCAAGATTCATCTAGTCTTTCATGTGTCCTATTTGAATAAGGTTGTGGGATCAAATTGCAAAGTGTAGACCAACCTACTAGAACTTGATGAAGAAGGCTCCATTTGGCTCCAACTAGAAGCAATATTGAATACCAGAGAGTATTAATAGCACCAATGCACAATCAGGGAAGTACTAATCTAGTGGAAAGATATGCACCTCAAAGATGCTACATGGGAACTGATCACAATTCTATAGAAATTTTCTCACCTTAAGCCTTGAGGACAACATTGTTTTTGAAGGGGGAAGGCATGTTATGGTCCTACCCTAACCCCCTTACTTAGGGTACTTTATTGATGTACGAAGCCACGGTCCTTGAATAAGGCCCACTAAATAGTTAGTTAATAGTCACTCGTTGTAAAAAGGGTCCTCTTTATTAATAAGGCCCAAATTAGTTCAGTAGCTCTCATTATAAGTGGAACCACATGTAGTTAAAGGTTCGCTTTGGACAACTATATATTGAGTAGAAGTCAATGTATTATTTTGTTAAGAATTATTATTTTATGTGGAGTTTTGCTCTAGGAGGTTGCCCCCTTGAAGAGGCAAGTGAACATAGCTCTCTTAAATGTTGAATACAAGTGATCTTTCTTAGGGTTTGTCTATTTTCTCTTATGTTCTATTTTGTATGAGTATTTTATCACATTCTATGTAATTGCTCTGCAATTTTGGATTAAGTATCCAACACTTATACCCTCCCTCGAACGCTAGGGTAAATTTGACCATGAACACATTAAGGTCACATATCTCAACTAGCCTGCACTTGAAGCAAAGTTATTCAACAACCATAGATTCAATTTATTTTCTTTCCATAAATAATTGTGACATCAAATTTAACTAAAATAATTTTAAAAATTACATAAAACAATCAATTTAATTTAATCACAAACTATTATTTAAAAATAAGAGAAAATATTTTAGAATTAGATAGATTATTAACTCTTCGAATCATGAAACAATTTAAATACCATGTCATAATAAAGTGCTTCATCCAATTCCTCCCTTTCACATAGTCCATGACCCCCTCAACACAATGTAATAAAAAGAAAAGCTTTGGTTTAAAAGAAACCTATTACAATGTTTGATCTATCAAACTTGCATTATTCATATGCTTGGAAATTGAAAACAAACTATAATAACCCCTTGATATGCAACCATTTTTTTAAAATAAGTTCTTATTACAAATCACATACATTTTACATGACTGTTCTAAAACAACTTTCAAGATGATGGAAAATATATGCATGGTCATTAGGCCTTCACAAAGAGGTTTGAGTTAAAGCATTTACAACCCATTTGAGAATTTTACAGAAAGAACACATTATATAAATTCGTAACAATAATAAGAGGACATGGAACAAATTCATAACAACAATAGGGAATTTCCAATACTTCATTTGTTAATCATACAACTAGCAAGTGAAGGTAAAACTATGTCATTTATCCACCCATTGTATCCCACAAGACCATTTGCAATCTTGTATCTTGGAAGCCAAGTTTACATGTTTAATGCATTAACCATAAGTCTGCCTTCCTATTCTCCATAGAAAGCATAATCTAAAATATGCATGATTACCCATCAATTATGCAACAGTATTATGGAAACGTGAATAATGAAATGTAATAATGAACAATACTCACATGGGTGCTACCTTAAGTAGGATCACTGCAAGAAGTGGTTGTTCACCTCATAGAATTAGTCACCCTCTAGCATCTACAATGCATGGTGAATCCCACGTTAAGGATAAGAATTTCCCTATCCCAACCCACCAATGGACTCCGAGATCCACAAAGAGAGAGATGATTATTCATGCCAAAGATTTTAGAAACCAAGTAACTACTGACCCATGATATTGAACTTTCAAAAAGGCTTCTTATAATACTATATTAGCACAACTAGACTAGCAATCATAGAGACTAAGAAAAACAAGAAATTTCCACCTGAAACAACCTAGTCTTTTGCTTAATTTCAAACTTCAGTAGTATTTCCTTCCAAAAATAATCTCCTTGCCATAGCTTGGCCTTTCCAAAAAACTATGGACTCCTAAGTTTTCCCTTGTATATTTTTTTCTCATGCGATTTCTTTCTTTTATTTACTTTTATTCTTTCATTTTTTTCATCAATTATCTATTTGGCTTTTATAATAGTTTAAATCAAAACTATTGATAATAATTAATAATTATAATAATGTATTTATTTAATACTTTAACACTCAAGGTATTTAAAATGGCATTGATTAAATAATAATAATAATTTCTTTATTAATATTTATAATTGATTTCCTAGATACATATTTAAATTTATAATGACATTTCTATAGACTGGTAGGTGAAGTCAGTGAGACCTACTGACTTTGCAAATCCACAAATGAGACTGATTCGAGGTTGGATAAATGTACCCATTACCACTTTGGACAAAACTTAAGTTAAGCTCATGCCTCGACAAGGATTTGGCATAAAAATCATTTCTTCTTATGCATCCGCAGAGTCCACTCCACCATGCACCCTGTCACTTGTGGACAAAACATTGTTCCTCACAACATTCATAATTTAGTCAGTCCAGGTTAGTCCAAATATGGTCAAATATATCTATATATAAGTATATGAGAAATATAACTAGATTTTCATTATGCATACATTGCTATCAACCATTGACAGTTCATTCACTTTAGTACACACACTCATACATGCACTTACACATACATATAGTTAATATTAAGTTTTAAGTCCCCACCCCTAGTCCAAATTACATCGGGACTACGGAGCCTTATAATGGGTTCATACGTGGATGTGACACAAACATAAGTGGTAGAGCAAATATCATACAACCACTTACACACACACAGTTAATATTAAGTTTCAAGTCCCCACCCCTAGTCCAAATTACATCGGGACTACGGGGCCTCAGAATGGGTTCATATGGGGATGTGACACAAACATAAGTGGCAAAGCAAAGATCATACAGGCACTTACACAGAGGATTTCTTAGACGGCGCAAGCATTCTTCTGGAGTAACCCCGTCCGAAGCTGGATTCGGTTCAAAGCGACGAGGGTTAAGGAAAGTCCCCTGTAGGTTATAAAATGGGAATCGATGACCGGGCTCTACATTAACTGTATATTCACGTGCTATTCGAATATATTGAGGTCTAATGCCACCCACAAAAGAAATTTCTTACTGATTAGGATAATCATTTCGATTGCCCAAGGTTAGCACCACATCGATTCCCCCTGGGGCATATATCTGATACTGATAAAGAATGCAACTTGCTGTGACAAATGGTCGCCACGAGGAGAAAGTTAATCTCGTCGTGCTAACAAACACTGAAGCATGAGCAGGTGAGGTGTCTCCGGGCATTCCTCCACCGTTTACAAACTGCTCTAAGTTGTAGTAATTTGCCAAACTTTGAGTCAAACTTCGAGGCCGCGGAGTAAATCCTGTCTGAAAAATTTCTGAAGGGGCACGTGTATCCCACCGATACACTGCCTCTATAATGTCCTGGTCATTGTCTGAGTTCCGATATAGAATACTTGGTCCTTCACTATTGTATAGTGTTAACCCAGTTATTATTGGTGATAGCTGATTGAGGACATCATCTTCGGATGTCGGTTGAGCAATCGCAGCCGTCACAACACGAAATTCTGAATCAGAGGGCAATGCCATATCTGTACGCCACAATTAGAACTTAGGATCGTCTAAATGGTCATAATAATAACATTAATATTATTAATAAATTGATGTACTCTTCTATATAAACTCTTTTTTAAAATAACACATTTTTATCTATTAAACCTATGCAAACTAATAATAATGAATCTAAACAATTCAGGAAAATGAAGTTTCTTGTAGCTCCTTTGTATTTATGTACAATCTATTTATCCATATAAAACCTACTCTCATGTCCTACCATTTCTATGTACAAATTACAACATATAATTCATGTAAACCCTGAAAAATAGACAGTGTATCCATTATAGATAATGTTATTTAAATGATTTAGAAGATCAGTGAAGCGACTTAATTAACTATGTCAGGCACGAGATGTCACTATCTTTTTATGTGGACACAAAACATCCTTTTCCAACATGATTTAGGAAAAATTTAAACTTTCTTTAAGGAAGCTACATTGTCTTAGATGTATAAAGGTTACAATGATTCTCACATTTAAGGTATCAATTGGTTCTTTATTAACTCATTACAATGCCACATAGTCATTCTTGAATCATGGCATATTTAGACTGCATAAACCTTATGTCTATAGTAAAATTTGTTGACCTAAAACACATGTAACTGTAATTAAACATATCTCTCTCTCTCTCTCTCTCTCTCTCTCTCTCTCTCTCCTATTAGGTTTCTTATAAAGTAGTTTAAATAGTATATATAATATATATAATGTATAAACTATACTATTTTTATATTTATTAATATATATTACATAGAATATAATATATAGTCAATATAACTATGATATAGATTATGTATATTAAGCAACAAATAAACATAAATATTAAATATATAATTTTTTTAATATAAATATGTGATTTTAGAATATGATATTATATTAAAAACATATATAATATTTTTATATTATATAAATATTGTATATAATAATAAATATAATATAATAATATTTTATGTATATAAAATAAATTTAATAAAATAATAAATATTATAAACCCATTGAAGTTGTAAAAAGATACTTTGATTGGTTTGGGAGAAGTTCTTACACATACACATGAAAACAAATAAAATAATATTTAATAAATATAATTTCTTGGAAGAAAATGTTTAATATGGTAGTTCTTACACATACACATGAAAACAAATAAAATAATATTTCATAAATATAATTTTTTGGAAGAAAATGTTTAACACCCTGCCCTAACTTATTTTGGAATTAGGGTTTTTGGTTAAATAGAATTTAATTTATCAAATTTTTTTTTTTAAATTAACAAATTTCATCTCCAAAATAAAGTGGAATAGACTTAAAGAAAAGATTACCTACAGATTTGAAATATAAGAACATGATGTCACTATAAAAGTGGCTTGAGCTTATGTAATTTAATTAAATTAAAAATAAAAAAATACAAGCCATCTTTTTAAAGGTTATATTTGATGCAGTGCAAGAAAAAAATTTTACATATCAAATTCACCGCTCGAACCATTTTATCTTCCCATCCTTAACTATCTTTAAAAACATTATTTTATTCACTGTTTTCCCCTCATGACAGCAAAAATTTGTGATGTCTGCAGGCATTTGGCTGATGTAGGTGGGGAATAAATGATGCTTTAACGAATGGGTTGAATCCCCGTGAACAGTATAATGAAAGGGTCAGTGAAAACACACCAACAACAAAATATCGGGCGAATGGAAACGGCAAAAAAATTCTGGTGAGATGAACGGGCAAGATGATTCCAATCATCTTGCACCGTTCTCGCTGTCCCTGCACCCTTATCTCCACATCAGGCAGATTCGTCTCATAGAAGGAACGCTTTCACGTAACAAGTCTAAAAGTGATCACCTCCGTACTTGTTAGATAGACCACATTTTGAAATCATAATCTGGTAAAGTCAAGTACACCCTTTCCAAATTCTATATCAATTATAACCAAAACTTACATCAAATTATAATAAAAAACCTCCTCAAGTATACAAAGTGTATCATATCTAACTCACTTGGAAAACCCATGTGATCACCGTACCAAGAAGTTTTAAACCCCCATGTACTAAGAGACAAGTGCTAAAGCTTTCCACCCTAAGTACCGTACCAAGAAGTTTTAAACCCCCATGTACTGAGAGATCGTGTACTGATGGGGTTTTTGGATGAGTCAATTGCGCTGTGTGGGCAAATATTTGATCCCGGATAGGGAGGATATATACGAATAATTACGAATCTAAACAATTCAGGAAAATAAAGTTTCAATGCAACGCTTCTTTTATTGTAGTTTACTTATGATTATAAGAATTCATAAACAAAATGTAGGATTCGTAGAATAACTCCTCTCATCAGGGGAAAAGACCTAATAGGTGAGATAATTCTAATGGTTGAGATAGTATATGTGTATTTAAGGTTCAATATTTTTTGAAGTTTAGTAGTAGTAGTTGTGATGTTAAAGCTGTTAGTGTTACTATAAGTACTAATAAATGAATGAAATGTGCCCTTTAGATTTAAACGGCAACCAATCATGTGATGCCACATCAGTCCACCAACAAAACATGACTTAATGCACACCTATTGGTCCACCCTTTTTTGGGGGGGAACTATTTGACACCTCAACAAAAAGCATGTTTGATGATGTGGCCTAGAAACCTTAGTCATAAGCAAGGGCATTGCCAAGTAAGCTACTGTAAAATTTTTGGAATGATTCAAAATTACCATATATGATTTTGAAAGGCATGAAGTTAGGGTGCACCACTACTGGTTCCTCTCCCCTAATGTTGGTTGCAGTTAATTTTCCAAGAAGCCATGTTAAAGGAATAAAACCACATTCCCATACATCAATTTATTAGTGATTTGTCAAAATTCTAGCTAAAATGTAGTACGGATCTACAGTTAGTATTTATACTTGGGTTCTATACCAGGGGTTTTCACTCAGAACGATCTAGATTATTGAATTTTTATAAAAATGACTGAATTAGAGTGAAACACAACTGTTGACTTCACCCGACTATTGTAAAAACAACCCGAAGTCAATAAAAATAGAACAACAATAATAAACAGAGAGAAAACAGGGCAAAACAGAGTTAGATAACTCAGAAATATATTTATCTAGCTTGCATTACATCCAAAAATGCTATATCCAACAACTGTCTCTAATCACATATATATAGATACAGAAGCTTTGAAGCTTGGAAGCTTTTGGCTTTCTAGATAACTCTAAAATCCTAGAATATTCCTTTCTAGAACAGTTGGAAGCTTCTCCTTGGAAAGTTCTTTTCTAGAACAGCTGGAAGCTTCTTCCTTTCTAGATAACCTGGAATGTTCTTTGGAAGACTTCTAAAAATATTTTGTCTTTTTCTAGACAATCTTAACTATCCCTAACATCCCCCCTTAAGATTGGCTAGAATAATACAAAGAGAATACAAAGGAGAGGGGAAATACAGAGGGGAACAATATACTACTATCCCCCCTTAATGTTCACCTCTAACATACCAAGCATTCCTCTTAATTTTAAGAATTTGGCTTCAGTCATACTCTTAGTGAATATATCAGCTATTTATTCTTCACTTGGACAAAATTGAAGACTGATAATGGATGCTTGAACAAGATCCTGAATGTAGTGAACATCAATCTCAATATGCTTTGTTTTAGCATGAAAAACTGGATTGTTGGAAACATGTATGGTACTTTGATTGTCACAATACACAGTGCTCACTGAACTTTGTAGAAAACCAATCTCAAATAGAAGATTCTGAATCCAAACTGCTGCTTCTTTTGCTGCTCTATATTTTGCTTCACATGAAGATAATGATGTAGTTATTTGGTTTTTGCTGCTCCATGTAATAGGGCCTAATCCAAGATTGAAAACATAACCACCAGTAGATTTTTTATCATCTATATCACCACCCCAATCTGAGTCGGTAAATCCAACCAAATAAATTGAAGACTTATAGCCATACTAGATTCCAAAGTGTGTGGTTCCATGGATGTATCGTAAAATTTTCTTAGCAGCTAACCAATGACTTTGTTTAGGTGCCTGCATAAATCTAGCTACTAGATTGATTGCAAAACAAATATCTGGTCTACTATGAGTTAGATAAACTAAGCTACCAACAAGCTGTCTATATAAAGTGGCATCTACACTTTTGGAAGTACATTCTTTTGTAAGCTTGACTCCGGATTGAAACGGGGTAGATGTTGGCTTGCATTCAAGCATGTTAAACTTTCCTAAAAGGTCCAAAGCATATTTTGATTGTGAGATGAACAATCCATCATGTAATCTACAAACTTGTAATCTAAGAAAATAGTTTAGTTCACCCAAATCACTCATATGAAATGTCCTATTAAGATCTGATTTTAAAGCATTAATTAGCCTAATATTCGGTCCAGCAATGAGTAAATCATCTACATAAATTGTAACAAGAAGAATATCATCTTCAACTTTCTTCACATAAAGATTTGGATCTGACTTAATCTCTTAAATCCATGAAGCTAAAAATACCTGTCAATCTTTTCATTCCATGCTCGTGGCGCTTGTTTAAGACCATAAAGTGACTTCTTTAATTTGCAAACAAGATAAGGATGTTTCTGATCCACAAAACCTGGTGGTTGATCCATATATATTTCTTCATATAAATCTCTATTTAGGAAAGTATTTTTGACATCCATTTGATGAATATGCCACCCAAGACTTGCAGCCAAAGAAATAATAATTCTAACTATATTCATTTTAATGACAGGAGCAAATGTTCTTCATAATCAACACCCTCTTTTTGATTGAACACCTTAGCAACCAATCTAGCCTTGAATTTTTCTATAGCACCGTCTGATTTAAATTTTGTTTTGTAAACCCATTTGCAACCAATAACATTCTTACCTTGGCAGCAGGGTACAGGTTCCCAAGTATTATTCTCTATCAATGCATCGTATTCCTCTTTCATGGCTTTCTCCCATTCTTTCTTTCCTCTAGCTTGCTCATATGAGATTGGGTCATTTACTTGTAATACTTTGGCCATGAGAGCACTACCATTCCTTCCTTGGATCTTTGAGCCTTGTCTATATATTTCTTCAACACTCCTTGTCTTTTGTCTATTTGAAATGTCACCTTCTTCATCATCACTACCTGCAAAAAATGGCTGATTACAAGCATTAGTAGTTTCATTTTCAATAGTATTATCGTCATCAATATTTCTCACCTCATCCTCAGCAATATTGGCTTCATTTCTTTCTAAAATATCTAAAAATGAGAAACATTTGTTGTTGTAGAGTGAGAGGAAGTGGCGGTAAGTTGTGAAATCTCATCAAACTTTACATCTCTACTAATAAAGACCTTTCTTGTTGTCAAATCATATAACCTGTAAGCCTTTGATTCTTCACTATAACCCACAAACAAACACTTATGACTCTTTGGTTCTAACTTTTTCCTCTTTTCATCAGGAACATGTGCCCAAGCAATGCATCCAAATACTTTAAAATACCCAATGTGGGGCTTTCTACCACTCCAAGCTTTTTCAGGGGTGATATTTGGGAGGGCTTTAGTGGGAATTCTATTCACAATATATGCAGCACAAAAAACAACCAAACCCCAAAATTGATTATGCAAACTTTTAAAATGCAACATACAACGAGCCATTTCTAAAAGAGTTCTATTCATTCATTCAGCCACCCCATTTTGTTGAGGAGTATAAGGAACTGTTCTTTGCACCTTAATACCATAATTTTCACAAAATGACTCAAATGCATAATTGCAATATTCACCCCCATTATCCGTCCTTAAACACTTAATTCTTTTTCCACTTTGATTTTCAACTAATGCCTTAAACTTTTGAAAAACTTTAAATACTTCATTTTTCCTTTCAAGAAAATAAACCCATACTCTCCTACTGTAATCATCAATAAAAGTTAGAAGGTACCTAACACCTGAAAGTGAAGGATATCCTGGTTCACATAGATCACTATGAATGAGTTGCAATGAATAATTAGCTCTCCATGCTTTGCCTGAATCAAAAGGATCTCGATGATGTTTTCCTAACACACATCCTTCACACAGGCCTTCAGATGCTAAATTTTTTGTCAATCCACTAACCATATCCATTCTAACCATATCTTGTAATTTTCTATAATTTATGTCCAAGTCTAGCATGCCAAAGTTTTGACATATCATCAGTCTGAGCATCAAAAGTATGAGAGTGTGTATTTATTATCAACAAAGCCCACAAATTTAAATAGACTCTCTTTATGATCAACTCTACCAATAGCAATTATATTGCTTGGGTCTTTTCTATCTCTAACAATAACTTGATCAGCAGTGACAACAAACTCATATCCAGCTTGGGCAATTTTATATACTGAAATAAGATTCACCCCTAATCCTTCAACCAGCAAAACATTTTTCAAAGACACATTTGTTACATTAACAGTCCTTGTTCCTAAAACTGAAAGTCTCATTTTATTGCCAATAGTAATTTCTTGATCTGAATTCTTCTCTTCATAAAAATTAATAAACAAAGATTTGTCCCTAGTCATGTGATATGATGCCCCTGAATCTAAAATCCATTCTTTATTAGAATCTAAAGCAAAGTATCCCCCCTTAACACTACTTTCAGGTCTAGCAATTACCTCCTTATTTGATTTTTCTTACCTTTTTAGAGAGATGGCTACGAAGCTATGCCTATCCTTCTTGTTATCCTTGAACTTTTCTTGCTTGGGCTTGTAGTGCTGCCTTTCATTATCCCTCTTCTTTAAACAAAATTTCTCCATGTGATTTTCACCTCCACAATACCTACAAATAATTATTTTTTTCTAACGTGCTTTTCTGCAGCATCATTTCTAGAAAAATGGTTAGAACCGTCATTATTTCAAAATTTATAATTTCCTTTCCAATTCTTCTTTCCATCATATTTAGAAAATTTACTCTTGACTGCATATGGATGATTCTTCTTAATATGTCCTTCTTTAATAAGCTGAACCTCTTCATCTAAAATAGACTTACAAAATTGATCAAAAGTTTGCTAGGGGGCATTGGGAGTTAGTTGGAGAACCCTTTTCCTTGATTCTTTAAATACCTTGTATGGCTGGGGAAGCTTACTTTCAACCATTGCAATCAACTGAAAATCTTTCTTTGCATATTCAACACCTATTTTTTTCAACTGGGCATTTAAAAATGTAACTTCATTAAAGTAATTAGTTATTTTTTCAAAATCAGAAGGATCTAAATTCACCAATTTTTCTTCTATGCTAAACATGCTAGCAATATCTACATCTTTATAATCATTTTCTAAACTCTCCCATAGTTCTATTGGATTATCAATATCAACAAATCTTCTATTGAGATTGGGGCTTAAAGCTTTACCAATGATACCTCTAGCTTGTTCCAACTTGCATTTCCATAGCTCCTTTTTTTTTTCACTTTGGGGTTCTCCAATTTTCTTATCCACTATCCTCCATAGAGCCTTTTCTCTCAAAGCATTCTTGACTGCAATCTTCCAATCTACAAAACCACTTCCATCAAATATTGGCAACACTTCATTTGTAGAGCCCATGTTAGCCAAAAAATTAGTCTTCAAACAAGTATCACTCTGCAAACAAATATCACTCCAACAATATATTATCCCAGTAAACAAATCACTTCAACATTATATTTCCAATTGAGCCTCTAACTAAATCTCTAGCTAAACCTGGAAAAAAATCTTGCTGAACTAGGCTTTGATACTATGTAAAAACAGCCCCAAGACAACAAAAATAGAACAACAATAATAAATAGAGAGAAAATAGGGTAAAACAGAGTTAGATAATTCAGAAATATATTTATCTAGCTTGCATTACATCCAAAAATGCTATATCCAGCAACTGTCTCTAATCATATATATATATATATATATAGATATATATACAAAAGCTTTGAATCTTGGAAGCTTCTGGCTTTCTAGATAACTCTAAAATCCTAGAAAGTTCCTTTCTAGAACAGCTGGAAGCTTCTTCCTTTCTAGATAACCTGGAATGTTCTTTGGAAGACTTCTAAAAATATTTTTGCTTTTTCTAGACAATTTTAACTATCCCTAACAACTCTGAGTTGTCAAATTACTCCAATCTAGTTACGTTTAGGGTTGGTTAACGAGCCTATCTTAACTCCAGATCTATTAAGGATCAGCTTGAGCCTGTTACAGACAACATGTGGGTGCCGGGGTTTCTAGTCTTTGTTTAAAGTGAGGAAGGTGTTTGAGGATCTGGGCACTCAACCCTTCTCTGTTATTTTGGGCGGTTGCTTCTAATCCTTCTCTGTTTGCATTTTGAGCTGGGTACGATGCCATCGAGTAATCATATGTGTGCGCTCTCCTATGGCTCGGCTTTGCAAGGTTTGGTGTAGTTAGAGTTTTTTGGAAGGGAAGTCAAGGTTTCTAATGCTGGAGATAAGGATTGTAATACAACTTACCTAATGACATCCTATGTACTCCTTTTCTGCAATCTAATAAAATAATGCTTACGTACCAAAAAATAAAAATAAATAGTAGATCTTTTTTTTTGGGAACAAAATGAAACCTATAAAGAAATGTAATTGCTCTACTTAAACGACTGCAAAGAAAAATAAAATCCCGCACACCCTCAATAGCTAAAGAAAGTTACCTGGCAGACCGCAATGATCTTCCCTCAAATCCTGAGTAGATGCTACTTTGCTAGGTCACACAGCTAGGCAGGAAGTGGGTAAAGTAGTGGGTAAAGAAGTGGGTATATTACTGAACAAAATAAGCATACAGGGCTTTCTTTACAAGTCTCAAAGCTATTTTTTGATCTTCAAGATCGCTCGAAGCACATGAAGAGAGCATACGATAGCTCAACACACTCTAAAACTATAGACACTCTAACACTCGATGCCCAAAAGACTAATGGAGCACCCTATTTATAAATTGGAAATGATGGAAACAAGAGGTCAGTTCCAATCTTACCGAGTAAACCGGTTAACATGAAAAGGTTAACATGGAATGTATGGTCTTATTCCGCATCATTTGGATATTTCTTGGACGTAATTAATTTCCACTAGAACACCACAGACTATAACCAAACAGACACCAGAATAGTCAAAAATCAGCATTGCCCTCTTTTGAATGTGCTGTTTTCCATGTGTTTTGAACGTGCTGGTTTATAGAAAGCTCTCAATCTGGCCCATTCTAGACTTCAAAATTTCTCTAATCTCTTCAGGATAATATTTTGTTTTGTTTGGAAAGTGAATTAGATTGTCCTTTTAGATCTCAAAATTTCTCTAATGTATCTGGATAATATTTTGTTTGCTTGGAATATGAATTAAATTGTCTGGTCTATTTTAGACCTCAAAATTTCTCTAATGTCCACCAAGATAATATTTTATTTTCTTTGGAAAGTGAATTAGATTGTCTGCCCATTTTAGACCTCAATATTTCTCTAATGTCCATTGGAATAATATTTTGATTATTTTCAAGTACTACCGAATATGTCTGGTGAGAATGTATTTCCACGCCAATCCGATGATGAGGTCTTTTAGCACTTATCTACAAGTATCTCAGTTTGCAGGGTTTAGAGGGTTGACATGACTAGCGGAACTTTTGCCACTCACTAGATATGTCTTATGATACCACATTTTAGCACAAGTCCTATGTCATCTTTTTTAAGTGCTAAGGTTTGGATTTACTTCATTTTGCAAGAAATTGAATAGGGTTATGTTTGCAGGACTTTTAGCGATTGTAGGATATGTTCAGTGAGAATGAAATTCTACACAAGTCATGTGATGAAGATTTTTAGCATCAAACACTCTTTCTAACCCTTGCGGGAGGATCTAGTGGCATTGGTTTGTGGGAGATCTTAATTTCGAAGGATTTAGCCAACATCTCTAAGTTTTAGCACAAATGGATCTTAGGGTTTTTAAACACCATAGCGACAACATATACAAACTGTCAACAATTTCTAAAAGATTTCAATTTTTTCATTTTCTAAGGATATTCATTTATCATTCAATTATTAAATATGCATATAGTGTTTAATAATAGGACCTAAGTAGTGACGATTGAACCCCGCTTCTACTTGATATACACAACAATATACAAGAACAACCCTAAATTCAAAGCCGACGAGATTTTGAAGAATTCCACAAAAAGAAATCAAGTAATCTAAATAAAGAATCCATGACTACAAACAGATCTTAAGGAGACCAGACCCTAAATCATAATATTTCAAATGCAAAATAAAGTAGGCTCACAACACCAACCTGTAAATGCTAAACTCAAATGGATGAAAAGGTTGAGTGTGCCTGGTTCAAAAGTGCTCAAAGGTCAATCCAAATCTTAGCAAATCACCAAAAATCACTTAGGAGTGTGGAGGTCTCAAATGTTTTGAATGCAAAGTGAAATAAAAATAAAGACTTTCAGGATTTTATGCCACTGGGAATTCGCCATTAATGGCGGGCGTACAACGATAAGGTGGCGCGCAACCATCAGTCTACAGAGTCTTGACGTTGTTTGGACTTTGCAGGGATTTCAATGGAGACTAGACATATCCAGCGAGGCATAGTTTAAGCGCAAGTCTGATCACTTTCCCATTTAGTACAACATTCGAATGGATACTTGTCAGCGAAGTTTTTGGTACTTATCTAACTAGCAGGGTTTCCACAGACAATTGGACATATCCAGCGGAGGACAATTTTTGCGCAAGTCTAATTAAGGTCCCTTTTAGCACAATCAGTTACGTACATCCCTTGATGGGGCTTTCAAAGCTCACAAGATAAGTGGGAATTTTATCGGTCAATGGACATGTCTAGTGAAGGGTGATTTCAATACAAGCTAGGTACCAATGATTTTTAGCACAATTCTACTAATGGAAGGCTAGCACGGATATTTGGTGTCACCAGGTATGAGTGCAAGGTGCAGTGATAGCATGTTTTTGTGCAAAAGGCCTTTGAAGCCTTTGCATTTGATGACAAAGGGACCTACTAAAAGAGACTAAGCCAAACTTCAAGCAAAACCAAAGAAAGGGGGTCTCCATTTGATAAAATGGGGCATGTGTGAAAGGCACAACAATATGCAAAGTGTGGAAGCATAGACAAGGCGTGTGGACTGTTTGATAGAACACCACAAAGAGATGTCCTCTCATGGGATGCAATGATTGCAAGATATGCAAAAAATGGATTTGTTGAAAAGACTTTAGAAACTTTCAACTAAATGCTATTGACACGTGTAAAGCCAAATTCTACAACCTTTGCCAGCATCCTCCCCATCTCTACCAAAATAGGATCTTTGGAATAGTGTATGGACAATCATCAAAACATAAAGGATATAGGAATTTTGTCACATGTTGTAATTGTAGCTGCCCTTGTACACATGTATGCAAAGTTCAGTTCAGCATAGACAAGGCACATGGACTATTTGATACAACACCACAAAGAGATGTCCTCTCATGGAATGTAATGATTGTAAGATATGAAAAAAATGGATTTGTTAAAAAGACTTTAGAAACTTTCAAGCAAATGCAATTGGCACATGTAAAGCCAAATTCCACAACCTTTGCCAACATCCTCCCTATCTCTACCAAAATGCATCTGCCCTTATAGACATGTATGCAAAGTGTGGAAGCATAAACAAGGTATGTGAACTATTTGACATGATGCCTTCAAATGAAATGCAATTTCATGGAATGCAATGACTGCAAGATATGAAAAAAATGAATTTCTTTGATAAGGCTTTATAAACTTTCAAGAAAATACAATTGGTAGGTGTAAAGCCAAATTCCACATCCTTAGCCAGTATCCTCCTTGCCTATGCCAAAATGAAGATGTATCAAAGGATAAAAGGTATGGGAATTTTGTTAAATGTTGATGTTGCAACTACCCTCGAAGACATGTATGGAAAGTGTGGAAGCATAGACAAGGCACATGAATTGTTTGGCATGATGCCTCAAAGAAATGTTGCATCATGGAATGCAATGATTGCCAGATATGAACAAAATGGATTTTTTGATAAGACTTTAGAAACTTTCAAGAAAATGTAATTTGCGGGTGTAAAGAAAAATTCCAAAACCTTAGAAATGGTATCTTTGGAACATGATATAGACATCCATAAATGCATAACATTATTTAAATGCATAATGATTAGAAATGGTTAAATTTAACTCCATATAAGTGGTTTTGCATCTAGGAGACCAAGGAAACTATGGAGGTGCCAGTGAATCTCCCTATTGAAATTATCAAATTGTCACAAAATAATATTACCATTGATATATGTACAATAATTACGATCATGTGATAAATTACATACCTGCTGACTTCACCTCCTCTCATAACCTGCCAATGGATGGCTAATGGAGGCAGGATGAAGACTTTGCCCCTGGAATTTCATTGCATAGACAATTACATACATTTTTTTCACTTATAATATAGATAGTCATATAAAATTAATTACAAATTTCAAATAAGAATATATTAAATCAAGATGAAACTTGTAAAAAATTACCTGAGAGTCAACACCAAATGTATGTTGTAAGACATCATCAGTGAGAACAATATCATCTAATATGGATGTGTCCATTATTAGATGCTACCCCTGCATCACAACACCATGCCAAGAGTCCTATTGTGAGTCCTACCTCCCATAATCACACAAGTTCCCACATGAGCTACACAAATGTAGGTACAAATGATGCCTACTGTTCTCACCCTCATCGGTCTGGGTAAGATCATCAGTGTGTTGTGCTAGATGCTACACGAGAGCAGTCAATGAATGTAATGTCTCCACCTCAACACTCTCCTTCAAAGTCGAAGGGAGTGACACACATTTTGTCCTCAATAAGGGTCTAGGTACATAGTTTTCATCTCGTTGAGCCCCCTTTCTATCTTGGGTAGAGCCACCACCTCTGCCCTGGAACTCTCAGATGTCAAAATAATTGGGAATCTTCTTGAGGATGAACTAGCAATGGAATTTCCTAAAGAAATATTGTGGTACCTCATTTTTGTTGCATGGGCACTCATCAAAGACCATGTACCATCTATCCCAAAAATTTTGGGTTATATCTAGATTTGTATACCAATGAATAGGGAACCATTTCCAAGTTTCTTCTAATCTTTGACCAATTTTAGGATTAATAAAGTGTGGATGTAATTGAGATTTTTCATTTTTTTCATTCTTCACTTATTGATAAGACAATTTGGTAGCATAGTATTGCCAACACCTCTCACTGTAGTCTTGAAATTTGGTGATTTGTTTTGTCACTGATTCAGTATGGGAAACAATCACCTCTAATGACTTTGCAAGCGCTCTCCTACAATCAATGCTTGCACTTGGATTGTTTAACATTTCAATAAGGGTTTGGAGATGTCTTTTGTTCTCTTCTATTTTCCCTAAGTAGTTTTCTTGAATATCTCTTAAGGTGGGTTTTGAGGGTTTGGAGGGTTCAAGGGGTTGTTTTGACCATCCTCAACTAGATTTGTGTTTTCTCCTAACTCATTAAATGTAAATGCAATATAAAAAACTAATCAAACATTGCAAAACTCAAAAAATCTTTTCAAACTCACAAAAATTAATCAAACCCTACCTTCTTTGGCTGATAGACCCTTGACATTTGCTTCATGATGTCTTCTAGAGTGGGTTTGGCAAGGTGTCATCATGAAAACGTTAATTTCTCTCTTGCACTTTCTTGGTTTCACCTTCTCTGAATGCGATTGCACTATAATGTTTGTTTTTTCTACAAACTAGCTCTTTTGGCCATGGGTAATGAGGGAAATGATAGTTTTTTACACTTTAAAGAAAAAAAATGTGAGTGGGTTATAACGCGCTCAAATTGTGATGTGCATGGGACCCAAAAGTTTCCCAAAAAGTCATTTGGTGACATTTTGGTCCCCCATCTTTGTGCACTTACCCAACTATCTTGATGCAAGAACGATGCCCCTTGGCATTCACCAGTAAGCAACTGTGTGACCACAATTTGGGCAAATTTACATACGAGAAGGAAATGATGGCCAATCTTCATGTAGTGGATACCTAGCACCCCAATCTCATAGGAAGGCATTTCTAGATCAAGACTAACCATCATAATCTAAATTACTTCCTTAAACAAAGGTTTTCTTCAACAAAGCAACACAAGTGTGTCATTAAGATTCTGGGGTGTGATTATGAAATCATATATAAGAAAGGTAAGGAAAATGTTGTGGTTGATGCTTTATCTAGAAAATTTGAGGAGGATGGATCCCTCCTTGAAATATCCCTACCAAGTCCAAGATGGATTAAGTAATCCGATCAAGAATGGATGGTAAATAGTACTTTAAAGGGACTCATTCAATAGTTTGAGGAATATCCCAACCTACCTAGAAAGGTTACACATGGAAACAAGATACATTGAGGTATAAAGGGCGCATTATTTTTGCAAAAGATTCAACCTTAAATAATGAATCTTAAGGAGCTACATTCTTCACCAACAATAGGTCACTCCTTTCATAAAACATATAAAATAACTAAGCACTCATTCCTTTGGGAAGGAATGAAAAAAGATATCCAAGATTTTGTATCCTCCTGTGACACTTGTGAAAGGCATAAGGGGGAGATGGTGAAGGTGCCAAGAAAATTGCAACCACTGCCAATCCCAACACACATCTAAACTAACTTCTCCATGGATTTTATCCTGGGACTCCCAAAATTAGGTAAAAAATTAGTCATCATGGTGGTTGTTGACCGTCTTTCAAAAGCTACTCAATTTTGTGCCCTGTCTCATCCCTTCACTCCTTTTTTAGTTGGACTAAGTCTTCATGGATGAAATCTTTAAGCTACATGGCATGCCCACTTCCATTGTCTCTTATTGAGACCCCACATTCACCAGCTAATTTCGACAGGAGATATTTAAACTTCAAGGTACACAACTAAACATGAGGACTGCGTATCATTGCCAAATTGATGGCTAGACATAAGTGGTCAATAAATTCTTAGAAACCTATTTGAGATGCTTTTCTTTTGAAAAACTACACGAAAGGGCACAATGGTTTCACCTTGCAGAATGGTGGCACAACATCACTTGTCGTACATCTACCAACTGACACCATATGAAGTTAATTATGGGCCAAACCTCCTATCAATGGCATCATATTTATTATGCACCTCCAAGGTGGATGCAGTAGATAGAACGCTTCGCACAAGAGAAGCCATTATTTGTACCCTCAAGGATAACCTAGATATGGAAAAAATCAAATGAAATAATAAGCTAATCAACATAGACCCGAACATTCATTTTCTAAAGGTAATCGAGACAATTTATTTGCTTATAACCTTATAAATAGATATCCCTCAAAGATAAATTTCCCCAAAAGATAGCTCCCAAGATCTATGGTCCTTATAAGATCCTACAACGCATTGGATAGGTAGCCTACATGCTAGCTCTCCCAGCCCACTCTAAGATTCATCTAGTCTTTCATGTGCCCTATTTGAAGAAGGTTGTGGGATCAAGTTGCATAGTGTAGACCAACCTACTAGAACTTGATGAAGAAGGCTCCATTTGACTCCAACCAAAAGAAGTATTGAATACTAGAGAATAGCAATAGCACCAATACACAATCAGGGAGGTATTAATCTAGTGGAAAGATATGTAACTAGAAGATGCTACATTGGAACTGACTATAATTCTACAACAATTTCCTCATCTTAAGCCTTGAGGACAATGTTTTCTTTGAAGGGGGAGGGCATGTTAGGGTCCTACCCTAACCCCTTAGGGTAATTTATTTATTTACGAGGCAACCTTCCTTGAATAAGGCCCACTAAAAGTCAGTCATTGTAAAAAGGGTCCTCTTTATTAATAAGGCCCAAATTAGTTCGTTGGACCTCATTATAAGTGGGACCACATGTAGTTAAAGGTTCTCTTTGGACAACTATAAATTGAGTAGAAGTCAATGTATTGTTTTGTTAAGAATTATTATTGTATGTGGAGCTTTGCTCTAGTAGGTTGCCCCTTTAAAGAGGCAAGTGAACATAGCTATCTTTTTTTCAAATACAAGTGATCTTTCTCAGGTTTTATCTATCTTCTCTTATGTTTTTCTATTTTGCATGAGTATTTTATCACATTCTATGTAATTGTTCTGTAGTTTTGGATTATTTATCCAACACTTATACCCTCCCTGAAATGCTAGGGCTAATTTGACCATGAACACTTAAAGGCCACATATTACAACTAGATTCCATTTGAAGCAAAGTTCTTCAACAACCATAGATTCAATTTATTTTCTAAATCCATAAATAATTGTGACATCAAATTTAACTTAAATAATTTTAAAAATCATATTAAAAATAAACTCAATTTAATCACAAACTATTATGTAAAAAAAAGGAGATTTTTTTTAAGAATTAGATAGATTATTAACTCTTCATCATGAAACAATTTAAATACCATCACAATAAAGTACTTCATCCGATTCCTCCCTTTGATATAGTGCATGACCCCCACAACACAATTTAATAAAAATAAAGCTTTGGTTTAAAAGAAACCTATTAAAATGTTTGATTCATGAAACTTGCATTATTCATATGCTTGGAAATGCAAAACAAACTTTAATAACCCCTTGATATGCAACCAATTTTTTTTTTTTTAAATCAGATCTTTTTACAAATCACATACATTTTACATGATTGTTCTAAAATGGCTTTGAAGATTATGAGAAGTATATGCATGGTCACTAGACCTTCACAAGGAGGTTTGGGTTAAAATATTTACAATCCAGTTGAGAATTTGCAGCAAGAACACATGATATAAATTCATAACAACAATAAGGGGACATGACAAAAATTCATAACAACAAGAAGGAATTTCCATTACTTCATTTGTTCATCATACAACTAGAAAGTGAAGGTAAGACTATTTCGTTTATCCACATGTTGTATCCCACAAGCCCATTTACAATCTTGCATCCTGGAAGCCAAGTTTACATGTTTTAATGCATTAGCCATAATTCTCCCTTCCTATTCTCCATAGAAAGCATAATCTAAACTATACATGTTTAGCCATCAATAATGAGTAATACTCACATGGGTGTTACCTTAAGTAGGATATTTGCAAGAAGTGGTTGTTCACATCATAGAATCACCACCCTCCAGCATCTAGGGTGCATGGTGAATCCCACCTTAAGAATAAGAATTTCCCTATCCCAACCCACCAATGGACTCTAAGATCCACAAAGAGAGATGATTATTCATGCCAAAGCTTTTAGAAACCAGGTAACTATTGAGCCACGGTACCAAGATTTCAAAAAGGCTTCTTATTACTATATTAGCAGAACTAGACCAACAACCATAGAGAGTAAGAAAAACTAGAAACTAGCATTTGAAACAACCTAGGCTTTTGCTTAATTTCAAACTTCACTCATATGACTTTCCACTAATCTCAAAAGCTACAGAACAAGAAGTAATGACATCCTTCACCCACATGTCACTGATTCTAGAACTTGCATGCTACTCGTGATAGCCATTCAAGCCTGAGAAGTTCTTGGCATTCTGTACTGGTATGCCTAGGTGATAGCCTACCATCTCTAGATACAACCGTACCACTCCACTCAAGGTATTTAGAATGACATTGATAAAATAATAATAATAATAATAATTTCTTTATTAATATTTATAATTGATTTCCTAGATACATATTTAAATTTATAATGGCATTTCTATGGATTGAGAGGTGAAGTCAATGAGACCTACTGACTTTGCAAATCCACAAATGAGACTGACTAGGGGTTGGATAAGAGTACCCATTAGCACTTTGGACAAACCTTAAGTTAAGCTAATGCCTCGACAAGGATTTGGCAAAAAAATCATTTCTTCTTATGGATCCGCAGAGTCCACTCCACCATGCACCTTGTCACCTGCGCACAAAACATTGTTCCTCACAACATTCGCAATTTAGTTAGTCCAAGTTAGCCAAAATATGGCAAAATATATCTATATATAAATCAAATGAGAAACATAAATAGATTTTCATTATGCATACATTGTTGTCAACCATTAAAAGTTCATTCACTTCAATATAGACACTCATACAGGTACTTACACACACACACACACCCACACACACAGTTAATATTAAATTTCAAGTCCCAACCCCTAGTCCAAATTACATCGGGACTACGGGGCCTTAGAATGGGTTCTTACGGGGATGGGACACAAACATAAGTGGTAGAGCAAAGATCATACAGCCAGTTACACACATATATAGTTAATATTATGTTCCAACTCCCCACCCCTAGTCCAAATTACATCGGGACGGGACTACGGGGCATTAGAATGGGTTCATATTATGGGAGTGGCAGAGCAGAGCAAAGCAAAGCTCGCTCTTTAGCATAATACAAATGGCAGAGCAAAGCTCGCTCTTTAGCATAATACAAATGGCAGAGCAAAGCTCGCTCTTTAACATAATGCAAATGGCAGAGCAAGCTTTCTATTTTATCTTAGTAATGAAGTGATAGTTTAACAGCCACAGGGATACATTGGTATGATACCCTTTAAGAAGGGGAAACCTGCACTAATCGGAGTGGTCGGTCCATTAATAATGTAATCATCTGTGCTATGAGGGGCATAATTGATGCGAGCGTAGGTGTCGCCTTTAAATATATAAGCTTGATTTTCTCTAGTAGATGAAAACGCTGCATCTATACCATCCTGGAAAATCGCATCTTTTAAAGAGAGGAAACTGAGAGTTATCTTTTTGGGTCCGTAAATTATGTAGTCGTCTGTTGTGCCGGGTGCAAAATTAATAAGGGCGTACTGATCACCTTTAAATATATACGCCTCATCTGTTCGGGAAGAGGTAAAAGCTGCATCAATACCATTTTCAAAAATGGTATTTTTCAAAGAGTGGAAGCTATCAGTGATCCTCGTGGGTCGTCCATATATGTAGCCACCATCTGCTGCAAAGTTGATGCGTGCATATATATTACTTCTAAATACATACGCCTCATTTTTTGAGGAAAGAGTAAACGCAGCGTCAATCCCAGTGGCAAAAATAGTATCCTTCAAGTAAGGAAAGCCATCGCCGATGCTCAGGGGTCCCTTAATAATGTAGTCATCAGTCGTGCCAGGAGCATAGTTGATTAGCAGGCAGCGGTCAGCAATGAACAGGTACGCCTCTTCTCTGTCGCTCAAGTTAAATGCACTCTCGATGTAATGTCCCACACCGCAAACTGGGTCGACAAAACTTTCTTCAACCGTTGGCGTGTCGTCGGCGTCTCTCTTTTCAACATGTGGCGCATAGACGATGTTTATCAGATACTCCCCGCTGCTGGGACATGTTGGATTTCTTAGACGGTTCATAAATTCCTGAGTAGTTCACCCGCTCGAAGTTGGATTCGGATTGAAGCGACCATTACGGTAAAGGCGATTCCCTAGCTCGGTATAAGTTGGGAATTGTGAACCAGATGCTATTGTAACTGAATATGGACGTGCAATTCGAATATATTGAGTGTTAATGCCACCCGCAAAAGAAATTTCCTGCTGATTAGGATAATGATTTCGGTCGCCCAGGGTTAGCACCGCATCGATTCCACCTGGGGCAAATATCTGATACCGATAAAGCGTGGTATCTGTAGTGACCCTTGGTCGCCACGAGGTTGATCTCGTCGTGCTAACAAACACTGAACCATCAGCAGGTGAGGTGTCTGCGGGGATTCCTCCAACGTTTACGAACTGCTCTAAGTTGTAGTAATCTGCCACACTTTGAGTCGAACTTCGAGGCCGCGGAGTAAATCCTGTCTGAAAAATCTCTTCATAGAAACGCGTATCTCACCGATACACTGCCTCTATAATATCCTGGTCATTGTCAGGGTTCCGATATAGAATACTTGGTCCTTCACTATAGTATAGTGTTAACCCAGTTATTATTGGTGATAGCTGATTGAGGACATCATCTTCGGAAGCCGGCCGGGGAATCGCAGCCGCCACTCCACGAAATTCTGAATCAGGTGGCAATGCCATATCTGTACGCAACAGTTACGATCGTATAAACGGTCATATTAATAACATTAATATTATTAATAAATTGATGAATGAAAGTCTTTTATATAAACATTTTTTTTTTAAATAACACATATTTTTAACTATTAAACCTATCCAAACTCTTGGTGTTGCTGTTTTTTTTGGTTGTCTCTGTTTGTGTAATTAATTGCTGCTCTGTTTTAGTTCGATCTTCAATCTACACTTATATATATATATATATATATATATATATAGATATATATATAGCACCGGAGAATATGAGACTATCACACGCCCCGACTATATCTCTGTATTCTTACATGTTTAGGATACATACTGGTTTGAATTGAACACCACTGCTATCATAAGCCTACATCTATATCAAGTGGAAAAGAAAATTGCACCTTCATTCCTCTTGAAGCGTGACACATATAAGTTTCAGATAAATTGAATGTGAATAGGAAACACACAGACCAAGAAAATATACGACCGAGCACTATACAAATGGTAAAGAATTGACCCTTTCCGAAGAACTGATAATAACGAATCTAAACAATTCAGGAAAATAAAGTTTCAGTGCAGCTCTTTTGTATTGTAGTTTTCTTATGTAGAAAACGATTACAGGAATTCAGAAACAAAATTGATTCCATATGGGAGAGTTCTATATGGCCCTTGCCCTTGCAATCTGCCCTGTCTATATATGGTATGCATGATTCGTAGAATAACTTTTTTCATAGTGTTGGTTGCAGATATTTTTCCGAGAAGCCATGTTAAAGGAATAAAACCACATTCCCATACATGAATTTATTTAGGAGTTCCATGGATCAGTGATTTGTCAAAATTCTGGCTAAAATTTGGTAGGATTTTGTAGTACGGATCTAAAGTTAGTACTTATACTTAGAATTTATACCAGGGATTTATATTAGAAACTAAGATTGAAGAGACAGAAAACACAAGCAGAAAAGATTGAAAATGAACAGCAATGAAATGTATGCAAGTTCAATCAAATCCACCAAATCCACCCTATTATATTAGTCACAAATGCAAGTACAAATAGGTGAGGATGAGTAAAACATAAGTAAAATATACACTAACAATATATACGAGGGGTTTTGGCCCAGAACGATCTAGATTATTGGATTTTTATAAACATGACTGAATAAGTCGTCAGATTGCCCCCAATCGAGTTACGTTCAGGGTTGGATAACTAGCCTATCTTAACTCCAGATCTATTAAGGATCAAATCCCGTACAAAGCTTTTTGGAATGCAAAATACCAGAAAAGATCCCTTATTCCATAGTTAAGATAAATCAAGAATTTTTTTTATATATCATATTATCAGAAAATACTAAAATAAAACAACCAATCTGATATCTATGGAGTAGAGGTTTTTTTTATATCATAAAAGCCAATAATATAAATAGTAGATCATCTTTTTTTAAGGAAAGAAGAGTGCCCTGTACACCGAAAAAAACGAAGCCTATAAAGAAATTTAATTGTTCTATTTAAACGACTGTGAAGAAAAGAAAGATTTTCCCGCACATCCTCAGTAGCCAAAGAAAGTTACCTGGCAACAGAATATTTCAGACAGCAACGATCTTCCCGCAGGAAGTGGGTAAAGCAGCGGCGGAGGCTTCTATATACTACTGAACAAAATAAGCATAGAGGGCTTTCTTTACAAATCTCAAAGCTATTTTCTGATCTTCAACATCGGTCGAAGCGCATGAAGACAGCATACGATAGCTCAGCAGACTCGATGCCCAAAAGACTAACCGAGCACCTTATTTATAGATTGGAAATGACCGAAACAAGAGGTGAGTTCTAATACACAAGATACCGGGTAAACCGGTTAACATGAAAAGGGAATATCGGACGTAATTAATTTCCACAACACCACCACAGACAATCACCAAACACCAGACACCATAACAGTAAAAAATCGGCATTACCGTGTTTTGAACGTGCTGTTTTCCATGTGTTTTGAATGTGTTTTGAACGTGCCTGTTTTCCATGTGTTTTGAATGTGTTTTTAACGTGCTGTTTTCCGGACCTCAAAATGTCCACCAAGATAATATTTTATTTTGTTTGCAAAGTGAATTAGATTTTATGGATTTAGTAAGATTTTATTTTGTTGGGAAAGTGAATTAGATTTTATAGATTTAGTAAGATTTTATTTGTTTGTAAAAAGAATTAAATTTGATTGATTTAGCAAGATTTTTATTTTGTATTTAGAGTGTCATATATATAGTTATGTAAAAACTAAAAGAGTCATATATATAGTTATGTACAATTTAATAAATTTTAAAGTTAAAATACAGTTTAAAATGACAAAAACGTCAAATAAACCATCAAATTTGAGGTCGGGCCTCCTAACGAATATAATAAAATAAGAAGGGAAATAAAAAAATAAGAGAGAAATAATAAAATAAAGAAAACTACTTTTTGTTTTCGCATTTTCAACTTGTCTACTTATGGGTTTATCAGAATGTCAAGTGTATTAGCTTGTTGGATGTTGATGCAGGAGTACCTGGGCGTACGTGCAATCAACATCACCCAAAAAGATTTTCAGTTGCTTAGTTCAGCTTTGGTTTTCTTGAGTCTTTATTTGCATCTCTCAGCCTTGGAGTGCAGGTGGAATAATCAGATTTGATCAAATTGAGTTTTCACCGGTTGTTAGTTTCGATGCATAATAGGATGCCTTCACGAAAACAATTGTTTAGGTGGATTGACGAGGCTTGATGACAAATCCTCTTATGATCAGGTTGCTGACTCCCTTCGAGAATTTATATCGAAGATTTTGTGATCAAATCCTTCCTGGTTTATGAGATTTTTAAGTTTCACAACTTGTACTGGTAGTTTGGCAAAAATGTAAAATTTAAAGTTTTGTGGCACTTGAGACCAAACGATTTGGAGGAGGTCTTAGGAATGTTGAGTTACACTTCTCTGTCTATTTTTGTGAGATTTTGAGCCCTTTGGCGAAAAGTTATGGTTGAAGTCATTTTCAACCTTAGCACTCACTCTTATACATCTTGTCGTTCCTCGCCTTAATTGAAGTTTTCTTGTTTGCCATTGAATGTGACTTGGATTTGCATGATATATATCTTTTTGTCTGTTTGACAATGTATGAGGCTGCATGGTAATGTGAGAAATTGGGAGTAAACAGCCATACGGCTAGAACATGCTTATGGTCACTTCTTTGCTTCGTGGCTAGTTATAAATGTTTGTCATAATGTTTTTTGGTTTGTTTCATTATTGAACATGTTGTGGAGGTGCCACAATGATTCAACAACCATACTTTATCTCTTCAAAAGATTTAAGTCTTTAAGTTGGTTTTGTTGACCAATGGTTGTGATGGAAGCCACGGGCCTGAAGGATGTTATAACTCTTTGACTCTAAGTTAAACCATCTCAATCTCATTTTGGATTGTTCATTTCACCTTCTGACAGTCATGAAATTGAAGAGAATCATATATATATATATAAGTTAGAAATAAGGAAGAAATGGGGGATGGCTGCAACAGAGAATCACATTAAGTTGATGGAGAGACACTATTGGTTGGGTGTTGCTTCATATTAAAAATCACTTTTCCCTTTTCATTTTTTTGAAAGAATAAACACCATGTAGGAAAGCAGAGGAAGGGGCATAGTCTTGGGAAGCTGAGTGGGATACAAAGCAGAAATTGAAAAATCAGGTTGGGAGGTTCACTAAGGGCTGACAGATCAATGTTAAGGGGGTATTGCAGATAGGAAGAATAAAAAGGTATTCTAGAGGAAGTGTGGGTTGATTTGCTAGAGGAAATAAAGAACAAATTTGATGAGCCAAAAGGGACAATGGGTAAAGAGGTATCTGTCACAAAGAAATTATAGAGGAGAGCAAAAGGAGGCCACCATGTTGGGAGAAAAAGAGGATCACTATTTCAGCACAAAATTATTGGGTGTCAAAGTATTGTTTGCTATTTATGACGAAAATAAATAATAGCTGAAGAGTTGAAGTTCACTAGGAATAGATAGAGAGAATACTATATGGAAGGGCTCCAGTCTTCCAAGAGAAAAGGGGAGTGTATAAAAGCATCTGAAAGCTTGAAGGAGTAGTAAGTCAATGTGAGACTTTGAGAGTGTGTATGTGGATTTTCTAGTATGAAAGAGAAGCTATTGATGGTTGAGAATACAAAATGTTGTAGTTGGTTGTGAGTAAATTTGAATAAAATAAATAAGGAATTGAGTTGTTTTGTTGCAATCTTGTTTTGTGGGTTTTGGTTTTGTGTTTGTGAATGTTTATGTGAGAAAGAGGAGTACCCTCTACACCAAATGGTATTAGAGCAGGGGATCTTGAGAGTAGTGAGAATCCACTAGGACCTACGGAAGAGTGAAGCAGTTGTAGAGAAGAAGCTCATGTGAAGGCTATTGCAGGTAGGAGAAGTCCTAAGCAGTGAGAGAGATTGAAGCCACAAAGGAAAGTGTTTTGCAGATTACAAAGAATGGGATGTGTATGCGAAAGATTGCAGTAGCATATGAGATGTGGATATACTTGAGGAAACCCATGATATGGGAAAGTTAGAGGCAGTATCAAGAGCGAAAGACTCTTGAGGTGATAGCTGATGTAAGTGCAAGATTTGATCAGTTAAATGAGAGATTGAATAGGATTGAAGCAAGGCAAGGTGGAGAAATTGTTAAGCATGACAAAAGTAAGAGTAAGAAGTTTGCAATTAAGGCATGCCATGAGGTGTTGGTGTGAATAGGGTTATCACCTAACTGATTTACCCTTGTGTGAATAATTCATATTATATAACTATTTCTTAGTTAAATAATATTCATACATCACACATAATTCACACATGTTAAGTTGACTTAGTGAGTCTTCTAGATGTCTAGTTGTGTCTAGTTGTTGATAATTGTTGATAGTTGTCATCTTATCCTATAGTTGTCACATTTCATAGGATGATGACACTTGTCACATGACTACAACATCATACATTTCACCCTTGTCTTTATAAGCAAGGCATATCATGTACATTGTAACAACAATCTTTTGCATTCATTGATAGAATAGCATTATTCTCTCATTTGATCTCTCTTGTGCTTTCATGAAGTCCTAGATTCTGGATGGCTCCAATCATAGCCAGCTTTAACATGGTATCAGAGCTCTAAGAAGAATCACTTTGTGTTGGTTATTTTTTTGAGAGACCTTGAGAGCAATTCATGGTGGATCTTGATAGTTGAATATGCTCTTCTCTTGCATTGAAAGATGACCTAGAGAATTAGAAAAAAATTATAGAATACCAGTTTTGTGAGAGTTTCCTCTTTGTGGCCTTGTATTGTATGTTCATTTTGGAGCATGCTACTACAAATCTAAGCACACCATTGTGTTCAAGAGATCTGAGATAGTCAAGATCACCTTTTGTTTCGTCTAAATTGGACATCGGAGGCCAAATCTATGAGGTTTTGAAGTTGGGAGGTGCATGCCTAATCCAATAGGTACCTGATCTTTTGAAGTACTTTGGGTTAAATATGACCCTGCCATCATGTTTAGGAGACCCAAAAATCCTAAGATCAACTATCAATTTGTTGAAATCAAACAAAGTTGTAGTGAGAGGCAAAAAAGATTTACCCGATTCCGTCGTATGGAATCGCAGGTTGAATATTTTGAGGAATCTTGTAGATTCTCTATGCAAGGCCTGCATTAGCAAATTGGAATCTACATTTTTATCTATCGGGGTACAAACTTGCGTAGGGTAGGGTACCCTGTACCTGCAGTAGAGCGAAATCTAGTGTGGGGGTGCCACATGGCGTGGGTCCCCACACTTAACTGACACCCACAGGCTCTCCCACCAGGGACCTGCATCCTAAACCATCAGCGGTCTGTATAATCCATCGTGGTGGTTTTAGAAAGATCCTCAGAAGGTGTCTAAATTCTTGGTGGCAAAGCATATAACCTTCCACGCTAGCATCCAAACCTTGGCATTCTATAGGTTAACCTCTACAGTGGCGCTGTCAAATCACAGTGCATTTTCTCACTAGTGGTCTTCAGACTTCAAATGCCAAACGATGGATCTTCTCTTAAAACTCAGGCAGTTATCTGCAAACACCGGCAGATCTCAATATCAGGTAGTTTTTAAAGACCACCAATGGCTCCAAGACCAATGGTTGATCAACTTTAAATAACCCACAACAGTTTAAAGTCTTTGGTAGTGGCATTTGACCAGCACTCCACAATAGGCAGATTTTTCTAGTGGTTTATAAAACACAGATCGACGACATTTTCTGGCATTCACACTTGCGACCCTTAATCATGTCAGAAATATTCTAAACTCCATTGATTGTTCCTATCAGTGGATACCTTAAATCCCCGACAACCTTTATTCCTTCAATAGTGACATCTTTTTTTACCACAACAGTCACAAAGTTCCTGGTAGAAATTGTAATCACCGTATGTGGTCTCTAAATCTACCCTTAAAAAATGTAAAACCACCCCCGCTATCCATAAGCGGTTTCCACCTCGAAACAATGGTTTTCCGTGGTACAAGGGTAGTTTCACGTCCAAAAAAGGTGGTTCTTGGGAAAGTCCAAGCGATATTGAATATTCTGGGAGATTTTTTGCTGGTGATGAAGTCATGATGATGTCATAAATCAGTTAGGTGACGTCATCTTTCGATAGGTGCAGGAAATATTTCAGCGATCGTGAAGCATATTCTAGAAAAAATTTGCTAACGTCAGCACTGCGTCAGCAGTGACATTAGCACTAGGGGTCCCCCTTGGCCCCTCAAAGCCCTAAATAGGGGATTTTTTTCTTTTTTGCATAACTTTTTCCCACAGAGGTAAAATTAGACAAATGAAATATTGTTGGAAAGTTGATAGAGAGAAATTTGCGATGGTGTCAATAATTTTCTGATATTTTTCTGCAGGTGATAGATAGATCGATTTGAAAATAGATCTTCATTTTTTCCTTCTGAGATCACAACTTTCTGTCACGATCTCTGATTTTAGCGATTCTTGTGGCATCGAAAAGCTCTTCAGAAGCTCTTCAAGTCCATCCATGCACTTTTCTTAGATTTAGTACCAGGTTCATTTTACTCAATTTGTCAGTTTTTTGGTATTTGAGTGATAACTTGGTCATTTTGAGACTTGAGAAAGTGAAACTTATTTTGGAGGGATTTGTTTTCTTTAATCAATCATTGTAAATGATTCTAGTCTCCCTTGGATCTCAATTTTAAGAGATTTTCATGTTTTCCCAATTTTGGTCCCTTGAGGGTAATTGTAATTCACACTAAGCATAAAGTGCCACAATCATTCTTTTTTGAGGGGTGATCTCTTTGATTGAGTAACATGGGGGTTGCACTTGTATTCTTTTTTGTACTCTTGCATCATGGATTCATACAAACTTCCTCACTCACACCATATACTATCACGAGTGGAAAACTAAAATGGAGATTCATTTAAGAAGTTTGAAAATTCATAGAGTAACAATGGGTACAAAAATTGAACCAACATCAGTTGTAGAAAAGAGAAAGTGGTATAATAGATGTGATCAAGCCTATGGAACACTATGCTTGTTTATTTCTCCTGATCTTCTTTTTCATATTGAATCTTGTCCTACAACTAATGAAGTGCAAACTACCTTAGAGAATCTCTTTGGAAAACAAGATACTATGAGAGGTTTTAAATTGGAGAATGAACTAATTGGTTTGAATCCAACTGAATTTGCAAGCATCCAAGACTTTTTCACAAAGATAAAATCACTTAGATTACAGCTCAAATAATGTGGAATTGAGAAAGAGGACACTCAATTAATTCTTTCAATTATTGCCAAGCTTAGTCCTAACTATTCAGTCTTTGTTTCTACCTTTTATGCTACTATGGATGCACTTGGGAAAGCATTCACAATGCCTTCAATTGATGAGTTTGCCACATCACACACAAGGGAGCAAGCTAAGTTAGTACACATGGGAAAATTGAAGTCTCTTAGACTTCAAGCACTTCTTTCTAGTCAAGGTACAAAAGATCAAAAGGCTTCAACTAGCAAAGACAAGAAATAGAAAAGTAAGGATTTCAAGAACAATGAGCAAGCAAAAGAGTCAATCAAATCACCTAGGTCCTCATCCTGTCTCAAGGAGGAATCATCTAAGATGGAGAGACCAAAGTGTGCATATGGCAAGAAACTGGGACATGATGAGCATAAGTGTTATGAGAAGAAAAATGATGAGTTGACTCACATTATTCAAAAGCACAATATCTAAATGCCATCATCATCACTTAGTACATCCTCTTCTTTAACGCCATCATCATCTACACATACAGGGACATTAGGCATTGCCAAAGGGACAAACAAGGGACATAAACTCTTTGCTTCTACAAGTCTTCAGTTAGATAGATGGCTTCTTGATTTAGGAGCTTCTCATCATATGACATCTTCACAAGGGATGTTCTCTTCATTTGAGTCATGTACTTTGTCATCTTTCTTGATGGGTAACAATACATACATGCATGCAATTGGTAAAGGGACTATTGATGTTGGTGAGAGTACATTCAACAATGTGTTGTGTGTACCTTCCTTGACAACCAATCTCTTTTCCATCTACCAAATTACTCATTCTGGCATAGGGAAGATAGTTGAGTTCACTCCTAATTCTGTGATTATACGGGTCTTGGAGAGCAGAGATATCATTGTTGTTGGGATGGTTGATCATGCATCTCGCTTGTATACATTCTCTCATTTTGCTTCTTCTGATGATGTAGATCCATTGATTGATATTCAAACTCATGCATCAAGTGTGAATCATGTTTCCAATGAGAAGTTTGGTCACTTGAACCTTGGTGTTCTTTCACCCACTTTGGTTCATGAGATTAGTGTTGAGCTTTCATCACCTCAACCTCCTACATCTTTAGAGATTGACATCGACATGGTTTCATCTACTTTAGTAGAGCAGGATCATTCCGGTCTTTTAGACACAGCTTTGTGGGATACTTTCTTGGCAGGTATATCAGACTTGTTTTGTGAGTCTCATGTTGTAGATTTGGAGGACACACTTCAGGGGATATCTCTCCTCTTTGATGATAATTACAACACAACTATTATCCCATCTACTTCATCTTTAGAGATTGTTCTTCATGCATCTACCTAGGATTTTGGATTGGTCACACCTCATTGCATTGTGCCATTCTTTGATTCTAAGATGTGGACATTTCAGCAGTCTTCAGAGATCATGAGGCTTTTTCCCTCATACCTTGAGATGGAGTTTCTTCTACATCAGCCTTTGGACCTGTTTCTTCCTAAGGGGAAGAATGTTGTTTGCAGGTACATGACACTTTCTAACGTTTATCTTCAGGCATTCACCATCGGCACAGGAGCTACTTCATTGTGGGGGGTACTTGTAGTCTCATACTTGCTCTCCTATGGGGGGTGTTTGTTTGTATATATGTGATAGAAGTTGTCTTTGGGGGGTCATGTTGAGTCCTCCTACTATCACTTCTTTCACTTTCATTGTTTCATGCATTCTCACTTTTTGAGGGGAGTTTTATCCTATGAGGTTTTCTCCTTGAGATTTGTTGTACATGGGTACCTAACATGCCCTAGTCTCCAGGACCCATCATCACCATCCATCTTTGCATCTTACTTTAGTTAGCTACTCCCTAATTTACACTTAAGGGGGGTGTTGGTGTTAATAGGGTTATCACCTAACCAGTTTACCCTTGTGTGAATAATTCATATTATTTAACTATTTATTAGTTAAATAATATTCACACATCACACATAATTCACACATATTAAGTTGACTTAGTGAGTCTTCTAGATGTCTAGTTGTGTCTAGTTGTTGATAGTTGTTGATAGTTGTCATCTTATCCTATAGTTGTCACATGTCATAGGATAATGACACATGTCACATGACTACAACATCCCACATTTCATCCTTCTCTTTATAAGCATGGCATATCATGTACATTGTAACAACAATCTTTTGAATTCATTGATAGAATAGCAATATTCTCTCATTTGACCTCTTTTGTGCTTTCATGAAGTCCTAGATCCTGGGTGGCTCCAATCATAGCCAACTCTAATATGAGGAAGGCATAGGGAAAGAGGTTGCAGAGAAAGAAAAGAGCCATGTTATAGAAATTGAAGAAGTCACAATGATTGTTGAAGATGAAATATTCACAATAGATGTTGAGGATGGAGAAAAGAAAAATGAAGAAAAAACTGAGGAAGATTTGTTGTGGCAGATTGCAACAGTTGAAAAAGAGTGGTTTGATAAGCGTGCCGATGGAGATGAGAAGATGAACATAGCAAGAAACAATGAGAAGATGGATGTCGTAGTAGCAAAGAATGAAGAAGTAAATTTATTTGCATGTTTTGAGGATAATTTTTTGTTTCCATTTGAGATTATAAGAGTTGAAGAATGTGAAGAAGAGCAAGGAATAGTAAGTGCATATTTGTATAAGGATTGGGTAGATTTTTATGTAGTTGAAGAGTTGAATGCAAGGGAAAGGTGGTCGGTTTGCAGTGGGTTGCATTCCATGAAGGAGGAGACGAGAGTAGATAGCATTTGGTAGAGGAGGACGACATATGATGGATACGAATCCACGAGAGGAGAGAAGAGTGGTGAATGGAGTTTTGCGAAGAGGATGACGCTTGTACCAGTGAAGTGCTGGAAAAAGAGAAAGAAGAAATAACTCTATGCACATTTTACAGTGATGGAGTTCATTGTAGATTGCTTGCAATCTAAAAGGGTGATCCTATCACTCAACTCCACTTTTGTGAGCCTATGGTTACAAAATTTCCACCCGACGTGTCTAATGCAAGAGCACTCGGGTGCACGTGCAATCGACATCACCCAAAAAGATTTTCACTTGTTTAGTTCAGTTTTAGTTTTCTTGGGTCTTTATTGGCATCTCTCTGCCTTGGAGTGTAGGTGGAATAATCAGATTTGATCAAATAGAGTTTTCGCAGTTGTCGGTTTCAACACATAACATGTTGCCTTCATGAAAATAATTGTTCAGGTGGATTGATGAGGTTTGATGATGAATCCTTTTATGAGTAGGTTTTTGACTCCATTTTGAAATTGATGCCAAAGATCACTTGATCAAGTCCTTCCTAGTTTTTGATATTTTTAAGTTTCATGACTTGTACTGGCAGTTTGGCGAAAATTTGATGTTTTGTGCCACTTGAGACTGAACGATTTGAAGGAGGTCTTAGGAATGCTAAGTTACACTTCTTTGTCTATTTTTGTGAGATTTAGAGCTTATGGGGAAAAGTTATGGTCTAAGTCATTTTCAACCCTAGCACTCACTCTTGTACGTCTTGTCGTTCCTTGCCTTAATTGAAGATTTCTTGTTTGCAATTAAATATGACTTGGCTCTACATAATATATATCTTTTTTCTTTTTGACAATGTATGAGGTTGCACGGTAATGTGAGAAATTGGGAGTAAATAGCCACACGGCTAGAACTTTCTTATGGTCACTTCTTTTCTTTGTGGCTATTTATAAATATTTTCCATAATGTTTGTTGGTCTATATCATTGTTGAACATGTTGTGGAGTTGCCACGGTGATTCATCAACCGTACTTTATCACTTCAAAAGATTTAAGTCTTTAACTTGGTTTTGTTGACCAAAGGTTGTGATGGAGGCAGCGACCTTGAAGGAGGTTATAATTCTTTGACTCTAAGTTAAACTATCTCAATCTCATTTTGGATTGGCCATTTCACCTTCTGACGGTCATGAAATTGAAGAGAATAAATTGTATATATAAAAGTCAAAAATAAGGAAGAAATGGGGGGGACAACTACAAATGAGAATCACATTAAGTCGATGGAGAGAGACTATTTGTTGGGCGTCACTTCATATTCGAAATCAGTTTTCCCTTTTCATTTTTTTGAAGGAATAAACACCATGTAGGAAAGCAGAGGAAGGGGCACGGTTTTGGTAAGTTGTGTGGGATGCAAAGCAGAAATTAAAAAATCACGTTGGGAGGTTCCCTAAGCGCTGGTAGATCAAGGTTAAGGTGGTACTGCAGATAGGAAAATAAGAAAGGCATTGCAGAGAAAGTGTGGGTCGATATTCTAGAGGATAGCAAGAACACAATTTGATGAGCCAAAAGGGATGATGGGTAAAGAGGTATCTGCCACCAAGAAATTGTAGAGGAGAGCAAAAGGAGGCTGCCATCTTGGTAGAGAAATAGGGCCACTATCTTAGCACAGAATTATTGGGTACCAAAGTATTGTTTTCTGTCCATGACCACAATGAGTAATAGCTAAAGAGTTGAAGTTCGTTGCCAATAGATAGAGAGAAGACTATTTGGAAGGGCTCAAGTCTTGGGAGAAAAGGGTAGTGTATAAAAGCATCTGAAAACTCAGAGGAGTAGTAAGTCAATGTGAGACTTTGAGAGTGTGTATGCAGATTTTCCTATGCGAGAGAGAAGCCATTAATGGATTAGAATACAAAATGTTGTAGCTGGTTGTGAGTAAATTTGCATAAAATAAATCAGAAATTGAGTAGTTTTGTTGCAATCTTGTTTTGTGGGTTTTGGTTTTGTGTTTGAGAATGCTTATGTGAAAGAGAGGAGTACCCTCTACACTAGATGCGGAATCAAATTACACATCCAATGATTGCCCACACTGCATACTTTTGGTGGAACAACTGTTATATAAATTGGACATACATGAAAAAATGTGTTTCTTGTCAAGAAACATGTCTTTTCCATGTATTACTAGTTTAACTAATGGTTGTTCCCTCAAAAGCATACATTGCAAGTAGTTGTTGGATGCATAATCTAATTCTGCATCGAATAAGCTACTACACTTGACATTCTCATAAACCGATAAGGAGATAAGTTGAAAATATGAAAATAAAAAGTAGTTTTTTAAAATTTCCCTCTATCACTATTTATCCCATGGTTGACATCATCACCTTGAATCCTATTGGTTTTTATAAAGTTGATTTTTGTTGTACATTTTTTGCGCCCTTTCTTAACCTCAAAATTTCTCTAATGACTCAAATAATTATGAAATGAAATACACTATTTTATTCATGATTCACATGCCTTAACATTATAACCATTTCCTAGTTCTTAATGCATTTAATTAATATTATTAAGTTAATTTATATTTTCCAACCCATCCTTGATTACATTTAATACACAACAATACTTGATTAATCAATCACTCAAGCATGATGAACATATTCAATAGACTAATAAGCATATTAGCGCATGAGTGCGAGGTGTGGGTATGTAGCTAGCATACACATGCCTTGTATGTATGCTAATAATATGAGCATATAATTCACCTAGTGCTATAGGTCTTAGATGTATATTAACAATTAATTATAGCATAGTATTAAATTAAAATTTGGGGCATTATAATAATATGGATCATGATTGGATGTATTATGAATGTCACACCAATTATCAATGCTATCTATTACATTTATGGCAGTTAATATTGTGGTTTTCTTATGCTTTTGAATTTTTTTCAATCTTTATGCAAGCTTTTGTGGATTTCTAAGTATCCATAACCAAGAATTCTAGTTTTCTACTGATGTACTAGTGTAACCCACTTTGCTACTTGAAAACATGATTCATTTCCACTCCTTGATTTCCAAATAAGCCATGATTATATTAAACTCATTCATGTAATAATCCACTAGCTAATCACGACATTCTCACATTTGTTTCTACTCCCTATTTTTATCTTCATGTCATTGATCTATAAAACATTCCACTAGGGATTTTATCACAATATATATTAAAATGATATTGCAAAATCAATGAGGTTTTACTCTGTTATGCAATGATTACTTAAGATTCAAATAAACTATTATGAGTATAGCATTCAAAATATTGAAATGAATTGAGAATATAAGAGAAAAGCTAAAACATCAAAAATGGATCACACTATTATCACATTGAACACAAGATGTACCCTAGGAAACCCAATGTGAGAAAATAAAATAAAAAATGATGAGTGTGTCTTGCTCTTTCCTACTCAGATTAAAATGAAAGATGCAGGAAAATGTGGACCCACTATGGAGTAACAATAGAAAGTTTCACTTGTAAATGCATGCTACAAGGTCATCTTATTCCTCTATTATACTAAAACATTCCACTCATTTTATATGTTGATCTACAAAATAGTAAATCATTACAATAGGAATGAAAGCCCTTCCTTATATCTCAGTTTTGACATGACTTGATGGATTTCTAGCATTAAGGTTTTTTTCATGACCCAACTTCTAATTAGGATTATGGTTTTAGACCCTTTATAATATTATTGAAATTCCTTACATGACTTAGTTTCATATGTCTGAGTAACGAGAGCTTATGTGGATTCCACCTAGTATTGTAGTGGTTAAAGCATAGGTAAACTTGTAGGAGGAAAAACATTCTTATACAAACTTCGATTGAGGTTCGCTTTGGATGGTCAGAAATATATCAATGAGTAGAACAATTTTGAGGGCATAGGAGCTTTGTTTTGTAAATTTTTGATCCCAAAAATATTGATTTAATTCCTAAAATAAGATTTGGATATTTTAGGAAACCAAATCACCAAAATAGGATCTGCCCCTAATTTAAACTCGACAAGTCCATGGATTTGATTTTACTCTAAAAATATACGACAACAAATGAAACATTATATAGTGATCCATTTTAGATCACCAATATATTTATGTTGTGGTCATTGTCATTAAATATGTATGACCTTCTTATTCTTGCATAAGATGTTTGTTGAGTAGCCTACTATTGTTTTCATGATTATAGTTAGCCTTCTTCTTCTTCATTGGCATGATATTATAGGAAATTAGTAATTGTCATTGCGCTATTGGTTGTGTTAATATCCTTAGGGGCTAGAACATTATTTGAGTTTGTACTTTTTCTCATTATTTAATGCAAATATTTGTGAATCCTTAATTATATCCATGGCCAAGAATTCTAGCTTATTATTGATGTGTTGGTGTAGCCTATTTTTGTACTCAAGAAAAATAGTCATTTATGTATCCCTATTGTCCAAAAGAGACATGATTATATAAAATTTGTTCACGTAACAATCAATCAATTATTTCAATTGGGTCTAACCTAGGTGGTCGAGAGGAAAAGTTATTATCCTCCTCAAATAGGTTTAAATCCCACTAATTTGTGAGATGCTTTCTCTACATGAGATAATTGTTGAATGGGGCTCTTCATGAGATAATTGTCAATTGGGGTTGGAAATGTACTAGTAATCACATCCTCACCTATGGGATGGAGAGTGGGAGCTTGGCAACATGAATTTTCTTAAAAAAATTGATCAACTAATCATGAAATTAGTGCATTTGTTTCCAATTTATATAAATATCTTATTGATAATTATTTGTAAACTATCATGGATATTCCACTAGATAGTTCAAAGTAGATCTTAAAATGTTACTACAAACATAGCAAAGTTATACTATATTGTGTAGTCAGTATTTTGTGGATTATAATTTAATATTACAAACTTAGGGATCATAATATTGAAATGGATTAAGAATATAAGATAAAAGATGCAACAATAAAAATATAGCACACTAATATCACATTCACATTGAATATAAGAAGTGCATTGGGAAACTCAATGTAGGAAAACTAAACAAGAAAATAATGAATGCACCTTGCTCTTTACTTATTGATTGGATTTAAATGCAAGATACAAAGAAACATGGAATCACTATGGAGTTACAATAGATATTGTATCCTATGAATGGTTGCTATAAGGCTTCTTCCTCTTCCTTGTTCTACTCCTTTTCTCTCTCAGCTATGGGACAATAAATGATTACAATAGGAAAGAAACCATTCCTTTCCTTGAGGGTTAATTATTAACGTGTCTGTAAGCACAAAAATCACACATAACCTCCACAAGGACCCCTATGATGATATATGATCCTTGTCATGTACATGTAAGCATGAAACAATGTTCTCTAAGCAGTAAACCTCTTGATGATGTGTCATTTCTTCCATCTTGTGTTGTTTCTTCTTTGTTGTTTTCCCTCTCTCTGTTGTTGACGCTTTTCAACACTTTGCAACACTTGTTGATTTGTATTTTTCTGAGCTTTCGACCCTGTTCCTAAGCCTTGTATGCATCTTGTAGGTGAGTTTTCACATTTCCCCTATGTTTTTCATCTTATCCACCCCCTAGAAGCCTTCTAGAGGTCTCTCGGAGCCATCTCCCACTTTCAGTTTTCAGTTTCACTCAACCAATCTAAATCTCCCCATATTATTTCCAGATCTCCTACTAGAAGATCCTACTTTGCAAGTGGAGATTTGGATTCTTGCACACAATTGACCTATTTCTAGGGGTAGATCCACTCCTCTTCATCTTTCATTTCTAAAAATACCCAAAGAGCACAGAAACAAATTTTGCATTTCATATTAGTTGCATTCATAAATATCAAGAAAAGAACAAAAACATTAGGCGCATAGATAACTTGAAAACCCTTGATACCATCACAAGGTCAACCATGGTCAACTATTTAGTCAAACCCTTGATATCATCACAAGGTCAATGAAAGTTAACACACAATGAAACCTTAGGTTGAAAACAAAACCCTAAGTCAAAACCCAATGTCTAATCAAGGTTACCCAACATATGCCTATCTCTTGTCTTGGCTCACGAATGTGCCCAGGATTAAGAGGTGAGTGGGTGTGGGCAATCCTTGACAAGATTGAGGAAATCCATTCGAGACCACAACAAGATTCGCTTCTCTTACAACAACTAGAAGCATTTAGACAACTTCAAATACAACGAGCAATCATCCAACGAATTGAAAGATAAGAAGCCTTCTAGATCTTAGATTTCATTTTGAGTCTTGTACAACACCAAATTAGATATGGACAACACCAGACAATCTCTTTGGCAAGCAAGATAAAATAAGAAGGTTCAAATTGGAAAATGAGCTAACTGCACTTAATCCTCAAGATTTTGATTAAATCAAAGATTTCTTCACCAAATTTAAGTCTCTCATGTTGCAACTCAAATAGTGTGGTCTTGAGAAAGAAGATGAACAATTGATTCTATCTATTCTTGTAAAATTTAGTCCTACATATTCAATTTATGTTTCTACCTTTTAGGCTACAATGGATGCTTTTGGTAGTAAGTTTACTATGCCTTTAGTTGACGAGTTTTCTACACAAATCACTAGAGAACAAGCCAAGCTACTACACATGGGAACATTGAAGTCTCCTAGATCACAGGCTCTAGTTGCAACACAAAGTACAAAAGATCCTAAGACTTCAAATAATAAGGGAAAGAAACAAAAGGATTCAAAGTCTAATGAACAAGAGAAAGAATCAAAGAAAACCCCCAACTCCTCTTCTAAAGAGGAGTTCAATAAGAAGAAGAAGCCAAAGTGTTCTTATTGTAAGAAATTGGGTCATAATGAGACTAAATGTTATTAGAAAAAAAATGATGAGATGTCACAACTTCCTCAAAAACATAACATTGAGTATTCTTCATCAACAACAGTTTTACCCAGTTATTCTTGTTCGACACCATCAACATCTATACAACTAAAGATAATAGGCATTGCAAATGGGTCAGATAAAGGATAAGGATAGGTACTCTTTGCTTCAACAAGTCTTTAGTCAAATAGATGGATTCTTGATTCAGGAGCTTCTCATCATATGGCATCTTCACAAAGGATGTTCTCTTCATTTCAGTGATGTACTTCACCACCTATTTTGATGGGTAACATTACATATATGCATGCAATTGGTAAAGGAATGATTGATGTTGGAGAGAGTACTTTCAACAATGTGTTGTGTGTACCTTCTTTGACAACCAATCTCCTTTCCATCTACCAGATTACTCATTATGTTGTAGGGAAGATAGTTGAGTTCACTCTTGATTCTGTGATCATACAGGACTTGGAGAGTAGACATATCATTGTTGTTGGATGGTTGATCATGCATCTCACTTGTATAATTTCTCCCATTTTCTTTCTGATGAGGATGTAGATCCAGTGATTAATATTCACACTCATGCATCAAGTGTGAATCATGTTTATAAGGAGAAGTTTGGTCACTTGAACCGTGGTGTTGTTGCATCTACTTCGGTTCTTGAGACTAGATCTGGGCTTCTTCCTTCTCCTACTTCTATAGGGATTGGCATTGACATAGCTTAATTCACTTTAGTTGAGTAGGATATTCCTTGTCTTCCAGATATAGGTTTGTGGAATGAGTACTTGACAAGTATATCAAACTTGTTTTGTGAGTGCTATGTTGAATACTTGGAGGACATAATTGATTACATTCATCTCCTCTTTGAAGGAGTTGATTCTTTGCCTTTAGATGAGCAAGCACCATCTTCTCCTCTTCACTTGTCACAGTTTGGCATTGAGTTGGAGTATCTTGAGCATCATTCGAAGGATACCTTGTCTTTGGAGATTGATGATCTTGAGTTTTCATCTTGTCCTAGATTGTCACATTCTTTGATTAGGCATGCATCACCTAATTATGTGACATGTTTTGGTTGTGACATGTGGACACTTGAGCAGTTTTCAGAGACAACATACATCATGAGGCTTTTTCATTCATACCTTGAGATGGAGTTTCTTCTATATCAGCCTTTGGACCTATTTCTTCCTAAGGGGAAGAATGTTGTTTGTAGGCTTTGGATTCTCTTCAGCATTCGTCTTCAGGCATTCACCATCGACATAGAAGCTACTTCATTGTGGGGGGAACTATAGTCTCATTCTTGCTCTCCTATGGTGGGTAATTGATTGTACATATGTGTTGGATGTAGTCTTAGGGGGTTCTTGAGTCATCCTTCCATCACATCTTTCATTCCATTTGTTTTCTACATTCTCACTTTTGGAGAGGAGTTTTGTCCCATGAGGTTTTCTCCTTTTCTCCACTTGAGATTTGTTGTAGATGGGTACCTAACATGGCCTAGTAGCTGGGACCCATAATTGCATCTTTGTTTTTAGTCAGATACTCCCTAAGTTTCACTTAAGAGGGAGTGTTGGTGTGAATAGGTGTTTTTCCTAACCAGTTTAGTTAATTTCCCCTTGTGTGGATAATTCATATTATTTAACTATTTATTAGTTATATATTATTCACACATCACACATAATTCAACTATTAAGTTGACTTAGTGAGTCTTCTAGTTGTCACTAGTTGTTTCTAGTTGTTGATAGTTGTAGTGAGTTGTCTTATCCTACACATGTACTCTAGTTGGCATCTTATCCTCTAGTTGTCACATGTGATATGAATGTGACACTTGTTATTTGACTACAACTCCTTGGTTGTCATCCTTGCTTTTATAAGCAAGGATATCTCTCATTGTATTTCATACAGTTTCATACACTTTGTTCTATAGAATCCTTGCTCCATTGTTTTAGCATCTTCTCTGTTATCTTTGTGTGGAAGGTTGTCTTGATTGCAGGGATCCTAGCTTGCTAAGTCACATTGACTCTTACACTATATGCATGTTATGTGATGGATTTATATGATGTGATTTTATGATATGCATTCTATGGTTATGCAAAGATTTTATATATGATATGCATTATGGTTTCTGTAGAGTCTAACTTTACATTTTGTTTCAGAAGTGTTGCGATATATGTTACAATGGATAATATATTGTTACTATATTTGTTCCTGCAAGCAGGTCGCGCCAAGTGTCAATGTTGCAGCAAAAGGAAAGGGTCTCTAGTTTCAAGCAGAGTATGCCACGTATTGAGTCTTATGAAATTTCAAGTATCGCGGGCTTCACCACATGTTGCTAGCGGAAGCTATTTCCAAAAAGTTTCTTTTGTTGCCATTTATGTTTGGAGCCTGCCGTGTGTCCATTTTTTCTTTAAGCGGGAGGTGCCACATGTTTCTCCTATAAGGTATATATTAGTATCGGCATATATATATGGTGGGCCACACATAATAGACATAGTTTCAAGTTGCATCAGAGAGCACCACATGGCGATATCAGAGAAAGGTTACTTTATTTTGTAATGCTCTCAGGGCATAAGCATTTTGTTTCATAGATTAAGTAGATAGTAATAAGTGTTAGCTTCTGATGAACCTTTCAAGCTCTTTTATTATTTTCTTGTTGATGCAGAGGCTGCCATGTGTCTATTTTTGTTTTAAGTCGAGGCCACCATCTATCCCTGTTTATTCCTCTATGTAATTAGTAAGTAACATAGGCAGTGGGTCCAAGGATATTATCAGTTTCTAAAGTGTAGTAGATGGTGACAGATGTCATGACGTGAGGTTTCCCGGGTATAGAGGTGTTGTTTTGAGCTTGATGCAGAGAGAAACATGTGTCATTTTCAGAGTCAAGCGGAGTGTGACAAATAGCAGATTCCTATGTGTCTTTGAAGTTTAAAGAGTTCTAAGTTATTACTGCAGAGGTTGCCAGGTGTCACAATTTTGTTAAAATGATAAGCACGCGGGTGTTGCTATGTCTCTTAACGGTGATACAGTTATCGTGCCACATGTGATTGATTCCTGGCCAATGAGCATGCGAAAAAGAAAGTATTGCAGATTCAGAAGATCACAACTATCAAGGATTTTTAGTCATCTTCAGTTCTGTTTGGCCGTTGAAGATTCAGGTTGTTACATGCAATCTTGGGTTAAGTCTATGATTATAAATATGTAGAATTTGTAATAGATGGATATAGATTTTGAACAAGAGATTTAATTTGGAGAAATTTGTAAAAGATCTAATAGAGGATTCATAGACTTTGTTGTGGCCAGTTTATGTCATTTTGCCTTTATTTTGATGTTCTTGATAAGAAAATTGATATATCTATGCATGTTTCTGTGCCTTTTATGTTGCCGGAAGATTAATAAGAAGAACTCTATTTTGTGCCTTGGTTGATATCATCTGTGTCTTTGTAAAGTTGTCTAGTTATAAGCCTTTGATAGTATTCATTTATATCTGTTTATATTGATCATGCAGTATCTGCTCTTTAATATAACTGTATCTTGAGAATGGGTTCACTGTGCTTAAATTGAAGGAAATACTTTTCGCTTAGGCGCATCGCCAATTTTAGTTTTGTTTATTGTATCTGTAATCCTATTTATCTTTTTCCCTTTACTCAAACCCCATTAAAAGAGGAAAAGCCAGCTTTCTAAAAAATCTGGAGGTTGTTTCAAGTAGTAAGTCCCACATTCTTGAAACTTCTCATGTTGGTGTTGGAACCTGCACAATTTTAACCATCAATAGTTTCATGATATATGGTTTATACTTATATATGTTATGATGTATGGATAAATCCACATGACCTATGGATACACATTATTTTGTAGGATGGTACTATATGTTCATGTCATATGTATATGATGCTTATGCAGATGATTATTCTATATGATGTGATGCTATCTATTGTTTTCATATTTTCTTATGTAATATGGATGACCTAATATGTAAATGATGATGACAATATGATGTCTTAACATGATGATGTATGCAAGATGATGAAACTAACACATTTATTTTTGTGTGTGATAGCACACCATCAAGATGACTATAGGGACAAACAGAAGAAATGTTAATGTGAAGGAGATGGTTTTAGCAAGAAATGAAGAATGATTGGGCGAGAGAAATGGAATATGATCTTGCTTGATAGATTTTAAGCTTTAAGTTCATTGCATAATTATCATCATAGAGATTTTATTATGGAAATGGATAAAAAACACCCTAGCATGATATAGACCAAGGTGCAAATTGTGATCCCTCATGGAATAGGCACATGACAAACAAGGAATGTCATGACATAGACTAGTAACCATAGAACCTTGTTAGAATATGTGAGGAAATAACCATGAAGCATGTTAGTTCTAGTACAAGAAAACATTAGATGACATTTCACTTGCATAGGATATTTTGATTATGCCAAATGGAATCTCAATCACACACAAGAAACTTAGTTGCCCCAGTCATAAATTGCCAAGACAATCCGCAAACAAAAATCAAAGAAAAAAAGGTCATGATCCATCATTGCTCCTCTCATCACTTGTAGACTTCCTTGAGGTGCATAAGAACATGATCAAAGATCAATCAAATAAAAATATAAGACAAACTAGACCAACAAAATCAACAGCCATTTAGATCATCTTTCCAGACAATGAGTGTTTGTTTGATAGGACTGCAGGATAGTACCTAGTTTCAGGGAAGGAAACATGTCGTATAAGACATCGATTCTAGTTTTGATGATGCAACCACCTGTATAATGTAAATGGTAGGATTGCATCTGGTTTCATGAATGAGACACCTCATATATGACAGCTAGTCTAGTTTGGAGATTGTGACAATATGTGTAAGACTAATGATATGATTGATGTGTTATGATAGTGTCTGGTTTCAAGAAATGAAGCATGTCATATAAGATGTGGATTCTGGTTTCGACAATGCAACATTTTGTATAAGATAATTGAAATGATTGATAAAATTAACTAATAGTGATGAATAGTCATGACTGGGTAATTGATCAGTTATGATTGAAGACTTGATGGATAGTTTCACCTATTGTTTCAAGATTTGTTGAGCTCAGTTCACTATGGACGATAATTGGTTTATGTTTGATCAAGGTGTCAACCATAGCAAGGGACAACTTATTATGGAATATGAACTATAGTAGAATTGACTCAATGAACCCTAAGGGACTGACCTAATATCTTAGGGGCTCATCAATGATCGCCTTGTCTGTGAAAAGCATAGAGAAAACATAGTTCAACAAGGTGGACTAACATTGACACTAACTCAATGACTGGCATTGTTTTTGAAATTTTTTTATGTTTTTGATTTTTTTGTCTCTTTTTTTTTTTATTTTTTGATTTTCTTGTATTTTGAAATGCTTTGAGACTGTGTCCCCTAATACCAAGTCTAGGATCCCATATGAAAACCTAAGTCAAGGATTTGCCCCCAGTCACGTATAGGACAAAATCATTATGAAGAAAAATGGATGGGGTAATGTTTATTATGGATGGATATGGAAAGTACGAGATGTAAAATGCCAACTATTCTTAGGCCATGAGAAGGACAAAAAAGTATTATTGTGGATTGGATAGGAAAGTGGAATTTTATTATGGATGAGGCTATGCATACATTATGAAGGGTGAAGTGAAAGACTGGATAAAATGATGGTAGATGATAGAGCAAAAAATGACTACACATGGTGCCTGTTTGCTAGGTTTTCACTATGGTACTTATCCAAAGCATCGCCAAAGTGGTTTTCACTATTGGACATATTATTTCTCTTTACTGCATTATTATTATTTTTAGATTCTCTAAGGATCAAGTATAGTAGTTATGAAGGTGCATGCTATTGATTTGCTCTATTAGTAGTTCACCTTTAGTAGTAGCAAGTTGATAAGGGCTAGATCCATATACTGCAATTACGATGTAAGGACCTAACCAATTAGGCTCAAACTTTCCAGGTTTCTCTCAGTCCAACTGATTCTTTGGATTTTCTATTGAAAACATGTCCCCAATGTTAAAATGTCAAACTTGGACTTTCTTGTTATAGCTATGACAGAGATGGTTTTGATAGGCTTGTGGATGGACCAATTCATTTTGTCATCTCTAAACAAACAATTCTAGCTCATGCAATTTGGATACATGATACTCTTCATCATTAATGAACTGCTACATAGATACTATCAAGGAGGGTAACTCAACCTCAATAGGAAGAATAGATTTAAAACCAAAGATAAGAGAATACGAAGCGACTCCAGTGGGGGTACGAATTTTGGTTATATAAACCAATAAGGTTGGATTAAGTTTGGCGTGCCAGTCATGGCTAGCATCATTGATAGTCTTCTTTAAGATTTTAATAATGGTTTTGTTAAAAGCTTCAGCTTGATCGTTACCCTGGGGGTAATATGGAGTGGCAAAATGGTGATGGATATGGAATTTCTCACACAGTTCACAAACATCCTAATTTTTGAACAGATGACCATTATCTGTGACAATGGATTTGGGGACACCATACCAACATATGATGTAATTAAGGAAGAACTTGGATATTTGCTTTCCAGTAATATAGGCCACAGGAATGGCTTTGATCCATTTTGTGAAGTATTCAATTGTAGTGATAATGAACTTATGGCCATGGGCAGAAGTAGGATGAATCTTTCCCACAAGGTTGAGTCCCCATTGAGAGAAAGGCCATGATTATGTAATTGGATGAAGTTCTTGAGCAGGTGCATGTACAAGATCTCCATGTATCTGGCATTGTTGGGATTTCCTAACAAAATTATATGCATCACATTCCATAGTGGGCCAATAGTATCCAGTTTACATGATCTTCTTATCCAAGGTAGGACCACTAGAGTGAGGTCCACATATACCATCGTGTACTTCATGCAAATCCATTTGTGCTTCATTAGAATCGAGACATCTAAGGAGGGAACTATCTAGGCTTCGAGGGTAAAGGGTATCATCAATGATGACATATCTAGAGGCTTGATGGATAAAAGTTTTTTGTTGATTGGAAGACAAGTCAGGGGGAATGATTTGGTCATGTAGGTAGTTGTAAATATCTCTATACAAAGGGGAGTTAGGACCAACAATTTCACACACAAGCTTAGATTCAGGGATATTGAATGTAGGGATCAAAAGTTGTTCAACCAAGAACTCATACTGAGTTACATTGTTGGGTATATCCAAAAGAGACCCTATGGTGGCCATTACATTAGCTTCTTTATTCTGAATCCTTGGAATTTGATTGAAGGTGATGACATCAAATACAGATTAAAACTATTGACCATCCTCTTGTACAGTGTGAGCTTTTCATCCTTTGTATCATAATCATCATTGACCTGATGGATAACCAATTGTGAATCACCATAGACTTGAAGATTTTTGATTTTCCATTTAATAGCCATGTGAAGTCCTGTAAGAATTGCTTCATATTTAGCTATGTTGTTGGTGTAAGAGAATGCTATTCTGAATGACTTAGGTATTGTGTCTCCTTGAGGTGTGACAAAGAGAATCCTAGCCCCTAAACCATGATTTGTATAGGATCCAACAAAATAAAGTTTCCATGTGTTTGAAGTTTCTACCATGAAAATTGACTCATTAGGAAAATAAAAAACCAATGGATGATTTGCTATTATTGGAGCATCTATAAGTTGGTCAGCTATCACTTGTTCTTTCATTACCTTTCGATAAACATACTCTATATCAAACTCACTAAGGATCATGACCCATTTCTCTAGTCGATATGTTAGAGCTACTTTATTGAGTAAATACTTCAATGGATCTATCTTTGCTACAAGCTTTGTCTTATGGTTTAACATATAGTGTTGAAGCTTATGAGTAGTGAAGACAACCGCAAGGCATGCTCATTCAATAGAAGTATAGTTAAGTTTATACCCTACAATTGTTTGACTAATATAATATATGGCTCTTTTTTTCCTTCATTGTTTTGTGCTAAGAGGGCTCCCAATGCTAATGAGGTTTCTGATACATACAATATTAGGGGTTTACCATCAATAGGTGGCATGAGAACTAGAGCAGACAATAGGTAATCCTTGATTTGTTGAAATTCTTCTTGACAATGATCAGACCATATGAATGGGACTCCTTTGTGAAGCAAATGTTGAATTGGGTGACACTTATCGACCAACTATGCTATGAACGTTCAGTTTGATTGTAACTTTCCTTGAAGACTATGTAACTACTTGAGATTTGCTGGTGGAGGCATATCCATAATAGATTTCACTTTTACGGGATCAACTTCAATACCTCTGTGAGACAGTGTACCCTAATAGTTTACTGGAGGTTACTCTAAAAACACACTTCTTTGGATTTAATCTGACCTTGTGTTCTTCCAACCTGGTGAAAACCTTATCGAATATATCTAGATGACTATCTCTTGTAATGGATTTAGTTAACAAGTCATCAACATAATCTTCCATGAGTATATGCTTGTAGTCATGGAAAATTGTGGTCATAGCCCTTTGATATGTTGCTCCAACATTTTTAAGGCTGAGGGGCATGACATTCCAACAATAGATACCCTAGGGGCAAGTGAAAGCCATCTTATGTTGATCTTCATGTGTAATTCTGATTTGGTTATATCCCAAGAAGCCGTCCATGAGGGTAAAATTACAAAGCTGTGTCACACTTTTATAAAGGAAATTACCAACACTAATCCAACTTTTAAACTTGAATCACTAAAAAGTGACATATGTTTTGAATTTTGAAATGATGTAAACTAATAAAATATTTATTTATTAGTATATTTTATGTTTGTATTTTTTTGAAAAAATTAAAAAATTATTTGAATATAGTTTTTAATAAATTGACACTATAATTTAGTTGCTGATAAAATGCTGAAAAATGAAGTTTAATGAGACATCAATCTTTATATAGTAAATTTTACTTTTTTTCTTCAATTTTTTTATATGTATTTATAACTTGAAACTTTAGTGCATGGATATTTTTTTTCCAATTTTGATACATATATATTTTTAAATAAATATTAAAATTTGTGTATATTAAAACATAATTGTTTCCATTCGGCATCAACTTTGATATTATTAAATATTTATCTAAAACAGAAAAAAAAAAAATACCATCTTGATATAGATTCTTTTATCTAGTGCATCATATTTTTTTCAAATTTTTTAATATGTTTTACTATTTTTCCTTGACATGGTAATCAACCTAATGTTTTGTGTTGATAACCTACTTTTAGTAAAAATAAAAAGGAAAATATAAATAATTATTAAAATATTAAAATATTTATATTTTTGAAAACTAAACTTATAGGTCTACAAAAGGGTATTTTCATATTTTTAACAAATATTATTTACATGAGTAGAAGTTCTTGAAATATCAAGTTTTTTAAATAATTTTATTTTTTTGGTAAATTGGCCTCATTGTGGTGCTACATATGCATTTAGTCAACAATTTTAGTTGGAAAAGTTGTGGACATAACTAACTTAGCTAGAATGAATCTTACAATATCATATGTTTGACCAAAAAAAAAAATTTAGTTAGAAATACTTAAATTCAGATGTGTTGATAAGTTGGATGAAAGTGTGACACAAATTTGTGCTTTTACCCATGAGTGATAGCATTTCATATCCCACCGCCAGGTTGAATATGATGTCAATGTTAGGCAATGAAAAGTCATCCTTAGGACAAACTTTGTTTAAGTCTCTAAAATCTTCACAGATTCTGATTCCTCTAGTCGGTTTGGTTATAGGTAAAAGATTGGAAATCCATTCTATATAGTCTATTGGTTGAATAAAACCAACATCTAATAATTTCTTCAACTCTGCCTTCACCAAAAGTGTGATCTAGGGTTGCATCTTTTTCAACTTTTGTTTAACCGGTTTCATGTTTGGAAATAATGGAAAATGATGCAAAACTAATTTAGGATCTAACCCAACCATATCAACATATGACCAAGCAAATTTGATTTGTCTTGCAGAAAATTAATCCATAAATTCTAGTTTTTCAGTTTCTATCAAGGATGCCGTGAAGTGAACAATTCTAGGACTGTCATTGGTGTCAATGTTTACTTCCACTGATTTCTCTACTAGCAATGGTGATCTCTCTTGATTTGTAAGGAGCACATCTAACCCTCCATCCTTAGGCGCCTTAGGGAGGTTTTCACCCTTGGATATGTCCTTTCTTTTTACTTTTTTATGGCCTAGTTGCACCTTTCAGTTTTCAGCTAGAGACCTATCTTATTTAGTTTTATTATTTTCACTTTTGTGACTAGAGGGTGGAGTGGACTCCCCAAAGTAAGCTATGCTATCGAGATCTATGATGAATCAAACTTTATGATCCCCACTAGGTATTCCTTCTCATACTCCCATTAACTTAGCAATTGCTTCATCATTTTTGAATATCTCTAAGCTCAAAGGTCCTTGTTGATCCCAATCTATCAATTATGGGTAAACTAGGGGTAGATCATCATTATTATTTGTATAACTCAAGTATATGGAAAATATTGTAAAGACGTAATTGTCATCAGGGTCCTAAAAGATATAAATCCAAGCAAGGCCATTAGTTTCTTTGGTTTCAGGGGATTGGTCTTGACATTTTCCTTAGATGTCTCGATGTCTTTAGAAACGTTAGCATCTTCACCCGATAGTAACTTAGTACGAGGAGAATTTACTTTTAATGGTGTATACCCTAACCCCTTATTCTTTAATAACCTATTTGGTTGTAAAGGTTTTGCCCTTCCATTCTTGTGTGGACCAATTCCACTATGTCCATCATAACCTTTTTGCTTGATGAATTCAAAACCTTTTCCATATTGTTCAACAGGTAATTGTACAGGTTCAATTTCTTATTCATCCTTATAGATCCATGTAGAAATGTCCTCATCTATGGTTTCTTTGCACAATTCTCCCCACTTGGTAAAAGTGGTGGGGGTGGTACAGATAGGGACTTTAGGCTCCTTCTCGATAGGGTGCAGTTTTCAATGAGATTTTGGTGAGTTAGGTAGCTTGCCAATTCAATAGAAAGTCTCAATGTTATATCCGCCACACCCTATGTCATGGATTTGGACCTTAGGTTTGGAAGAGGGAATGAATGTAGTGGAATATTTGGATAATGTGGAAGGATAAATGTAATGGGATGAAGTAGAAGGTGAAAATTCCCTGTTAATGTCCACTTGATGTTTAGGTGTCCCATTTATGTGGCTACAATATTGAAAGAGATCGAGATCACTGGATTTTGTAATTTTGGTGCCATTATAGGGAAATTTGAGGCATTGATGGTAAGTGGATGGAACAACCTTCATGGTATGAATCCATGGATGACCAAGGATGAGGTTGTATGGGAGGTCCAAATCCAAGACTTAGAATATACTATCTAGAACAGTGGGTCCAACTCTTATCAAAAGTGAGATCACACCCCTTGAAGAATGCTCTACATAATCATAAGCCTTCATAACAATTTTCTTAGATGTATCTATAGAAGCCTCAGAGAATCCTAGTTTTGTGACTAATTTTAAGGTACATATGTTTAGACCTGCTCCACCATCTACCAAAACTCATCTGATCTTATGTTTATTAATGAATACCTCAATATGTAATGGGTCATTATGATTAGGTCTCTGCAAAGGAAGGTCATGTTTAGTAAATGTGACATGATGCGTGGTAGCTAAGTATCCCACCATGGCCTGAAATTGACTGACATTAACATCTATGGGAACGGATGATTCTTGTAAGGTTTTATCCAAGATGGCTTTGTGTTTGTGGGATATGTGAAGCAACTCAAATATGGATATCTGTGCATGAGTCTTCCCTAAATGATCTAAGAGTTTATATTGAGCTTTCATCCAGGGATTAGAAGGAGCCCCTTATAGGGTCAGCATGGATCTTCAGGTTGTAACAACACATTCTTGACTATCTTTGATAGTAATTGTGGAGACATTGTTATCAAATGCTTGGATATTATTAACAGTATACTCATAAGAAACATGAGTATATTTTGATTGGTGCTTTGTTTTTGTCCTTGAATTGGAGGCTTTTATTGACCCATGATCTTGTAAGGGATTCTTGAAGATGATATGATCATTGTTTGAGGACCTTTGTGCATTATCTGGTACTATCTCACCTTGTTCAATGAGGTCGTGAATTATGTTCTTCAATTTGTAACAAGAAGATGTCTTATGTCCTTTGATTCGATGGTATTCACAAAAATCACTATCATTCCACCAAGATGGTTTGAAAGACCTTGGTACATAATGTCTAATTTCTAGAATTTGGATGATGTTTAACTGTAATCTAGTTTCTTCAAGGCTGATTCAATAGGTTCTCCTAAGGGAGTGTAATTTAGTTTTGGAAAGTTATTTCTTGGAGGACCTCGTCGTTGGTTATTTTGAACTGCATTAGTTGTTTGCTCATGAGTAGGCATTGGATTGTTTGATATGGTCAGTTCTTTGGGAGTAATGGTAGGGCTAGTTGTGTTTATCACTTTTGCATCAACTACACCATCATTCGTGACATTTTTGTTTCTAGACCAAAATTTTCTTTTGTCATTGGGAGTGTTTTGGTTATTTTGGTTCTTATTGAAAATTTTGACCAATCCTTTTGCAATAAGTGCTTTCTCAATGGTTCCTCCTTTCTCTCCAACATTTGCAAAGGTGGTACAACAATGAATTTGAAGTTGGTCCATCAATTCGGTGTTTAGGTTTTCAACAAAAATATGGACCAACTACTTCTTAGGTATTTGACATGTGCACTTACTAGCCATGCTCCTCCATCTCTAGAAGAAAGAGATAAATGATTCCCAGTCATCATTTTTTGTATGACACAAGGTTGCAATAGTCATGTCACTCTTGATATTATAAGAGAAATGTGCTATGAATTTTTCATCTCATTTAGTCCATGTTCTTATCCCAGGAGGTAGATGCACAAACCACTCAAGTGCTTGTCCTGCGAGACTTCATGGGAACAACCTCATTAGATATGTATGATCAAATGCAAGTTATAGGCAAGCAGTATGAAACTCTTAGACGTGTTCTATTGGACTCCCCTTTCCTTTATATTTGTTAAAGTTTGGCACATTGTAATTTTAAGGAAAGGGAGGCATATATATACTCCAATCAAAAGGATATGTACATAAGTCTTCTATTGAGTAAATCTTCTTTGTCCCAGACACTTGCATGTTAGAGATTTGTAGTTGCAATGTGTGCATTTGATGTGCTAACACTTCCATGGGGGGTAATGATATATCTACATAGCCTTTGCGAGTGCGTTGTGGTATTGAGAACCCATGTTTGAAGTGGATGTGTTTTCAAATCCAAGTCTCAAAACAAAAGGGTTGGTGTTTATGTTAAAGTGATTGTGTGATGAAGATGGGTTTTGGTTTTAGATGTTTGGTATGAATGTGGTATTTGGATTGGTGTTTGGTGGTGATAAATTTTGGTTGGTGTGTTGAAAATGAGATGGGATGTTTGTATTGGATTGATATTGAAATGGGTTTGATTTCACTTGTTGAAAATGAAGATTTGGGTTGATTTGTTGTTGAATACGAATTCAATTGGTGTTTTGTTGGGATGGATCGATGTTTTGATGAGACACATTAATGCTTTTATGAAATGGATCAATGTTTGGATTAGACCCAAAGTTCATATTCATTTTTGGTATGGCATTAGTCCTTTGATATTGTGTTTTTAGAGCAATTATATGTATCCTTCGTGTTCTTTTTGATGCATTTGATTTCATTGTGTTTTGACCCATGGATATGGTATTGGTTGCTGACACAATAGTCTGAGATGATGATGTAGCAAATGGATTTGGAGTACTCATGGTATGAGATGTAGAAGAAAATGGATTTGTGAACGAGGAGTTTAGTGGTTGAGACATAGTTTTTGTGTTTTTCGCTCTAAATGGTGGAGGTATATTGATAGTCATCATATTATGTATAGTTTCTCCCAATGGTAAGCTAGTATGTATTTGATGTGAATTGGTATGACTTGATGAAGATGTTGTATGGCCTTGTATTTGTGTCACATTATTTTAAGAAGACCCCATAAGCATGTTGATGTCAAAATCAGGAGGGAGTTTAGTTCCAGTTTGAAGCAGTTGCAAAAGATATCTTTAAGGATCTGTCGCAAACATCTCATTTAGAAGACGCAATATCTTAGGGTCTTGGGTAGCCTCATCAATTTCTCATTGGGTCAACCCTTGTTCTACCTCACGTAGGGTGAGATTTTCAAAAGAATTTGCAACTCTGGATTGTGACTCAGGTGGTTTGTTTGAAGATGACCCAAAATTCATAGTGTTATGGGAATTGTTGTTGGGTTGACTCGAGTACTCCATTTATTTTCATTCCCTTCGTGATAATTTTTGAACCATATAAGACTTATGGGTTTTGGGGTGAATTCAAACTAAGGATGACAATGAAAGATGGCTATGCAACTTGTTGAACACAAGGAATACTGAGGGGGGGATGAATCAATATTCTATAAAACCATTCCTTCACATGCTCTTTAACCCATTTACTAAATTCAATAACATGAAAGAAGAATAAAAAAAAGAAAAGTAACCATAATGTCATAACACATAGACACCATGGTGACGGTTAGCTCACAATATACTATAACCGGTTACAAGGTATTACATAAAAATGCTCACTGCAGGTGGACTCACTGTCCATGTAGACTCACTACTCACTGAGAAAGAAAGATAGAAGAGAACAGAGAATGGCTCATTACCAATAAAGAACTATTACAAATGCATCTATTGAATGCTAGAATACAGTTCCATTGATAGCTCAAAATATAGTTTCAAAGCTCTTCATAATGACTACTTTGTTTCTCTGCTCTGCTCACATATGTTCTGTTCTGCTATGCTTTGCATTCTTACTACACTTTCTGGATCAAAAAATAGTGTTAGATCACATACACATGAACTCAATAATGCATCACAACACTTAACATCAAAATCCATCAAGTATTTATATCTGTAACAAGATCTAACTCAAAACTGGGTCGGCTTGCCAGAAATGAAATGTGTACACAAAAAGATATACTTTTTTAGCTTGAATTCTTTACACAGGAAGTTATGTGGACCAGTGCAATCCTTCAAGATCCTTCATATAGGTGTGGACTTATTATAGAACCACTTAGAATGATGATCCAAAAAATATTTCTTTATTGCATATCGATCCAACTTGTATGTCAGCTTCATCCTTAAGTATACACTTAACCAAATCTACTGTCATACCACAACTTCCAATGCAGACCACATGGGACTCTAAAATTTATATCAAACACTCATTATGAAATACCCAACATACCTTCAAAACCATAATTCATGATATTCTTATGTACAAAAATGTGGATCTCTAAACTACTGTCTCTGTCACTGTGAAATATTGGCAATCTGAGTATTGATACTTAGGAGCTTGTAGATGATCATCCGGTTAACATCAAACTCTACAAATCTAGAAGTAGATACTCCTAACATGTGTTTACAACACCTTCAAACTACAAATTGAAACAACCAATAGAGAAGAAATGTAGACTAGCATACTTAGGTATTCTACACTGTTCATGACTGAACTCTGTTATCTCAGACTTAAGCAATTTAAAGTATAGCTGGTGCAATCACGGTTAGGATGGTCCTCAAGGAGAAGAGTCCAGACTGTGCAACTAGAGTAAACATAATGGAAAAAACTCCAAGATATGAAACAAATCAAATTTAGTTATTCATTATATCATAGAATTCAAATACAAACTGGTCGACAACATGCGGGATTCCAATTAGAGCTCACAGGCCTGATTATAGAATTGCAGTATATGCACAAGATATAGCTTTGAAGATCCTTCACAAATAATTCAAACTATCCACTATGAATCAATCACTAACTCATTATAACTACTTTCTTGGGCAGCTATTACATCAATACATATCAGCTTCGGATCATAAGATTCCTCCATATCATCCAAGGAAGATCACAAACTCCAATGAAGAGTTGTAACGTGTGTACATAGATAGGTTAGACCTAATCATGAAGAACTCCTCTACAAACAAATGGAATGATGTGTGGATCTTAGGGATGGTCGGCCATGAACCAAACAACATTGAATGATGTGTCATTTAGCACTACAAGTCTTCTTCTTTAGCTAGTTGTCTGAGATTGTTAGGATGCTATGTTCTAAGAAAACAATCGATCTTCTGAAAGCGATATCTTACCGGTACCTAATCCAAATGACTTGAAATTTGGATATGATGTGCATGAATGAATCTAGATGCTAAGTCTATCTCTGCAAGGTCTGAAATGCAACTGCAACAGAATGCAGACCAAAATATAGGAATTGCTTCAGACTAAACTGGAAAATGAAAAGAAACAAACTGAGATGCAAACAAACTAAAATGCAAATGTTTTTTTGGTTGATACAAGATTACTCTTGAACCAAGGATGCTCCTACATCATACATCTAGGGTTATTGAAAAAGTGAGTCCCTCACTTTGCTGGGGCTAGAGGAAAACCAAGTTGGTCTACCTCAGCCTGAGAAATCCATGATGAATCTTCTTCTGGTCTACCTTTCCATTTCACAAGATATTATTTGTATTGTCTTCCTCTAGTGTTGTGTCCAACTCTACTATCTAAAATGTCCTCAATCTGCTCCAGTGCTTGTTGTGGTAATTGCCTCTTTAAGTCTTCTTCCATTTTATCATTGAACTCTACTTCATGATACTGATATAGGTCTGTAATGTTGAAAATAGGTGATATACCCAATGTCTCTGGTAGGTCCAATTCATATGCATTTTTGTAATCAAACTTTCTGAGTATCCTACAAGGTCCAAACTTCTTCATCTTCAAGTTACATTATATGTCCCAACTAGCAATCTTTCTTTTCTCAAGTATACCATCACTTCATCTCTCACTGTAAATTTTGTGTCTTCTCTTCTCATCTGATTACTCCTTATACTTACTGTTAATCTTCTCCAAATGCTTCTTTACCTGAATATGCACTGTCTCCATGTGTCGTACAAATTCTTCTACTTCTACACTCCTTTTCTCTTCCATGTTGATATCTCTCAGCTCTTCAACTCCTCTAGGGTTAGTTCCTATCACAATCTCAAATGGTGTTCTTCCAGTGCTCCTATTCACTGAATTATTGTATGCAAACTCTACTTATGCAAGAATCAAATCCCAATTTCCTACCTTTTCTCCAACCAATCATCTCAACGTGTTTCCCAAACTCCTATTTACTACCTCTGTCTGTCCCTCAGTCTGTGGATGAAATGCTAAACTAAACTTCAAATCTGTCTTCATCTTCTTCCAAAGTATCTTCCAAAAGTATCTAAGGAATCTTGTATCTCTATCTAAAATTATGCTCTTAGGTAATCCATGCAATCTCACAATCTCCTTGAAAAATAGGTCAGGTACATGACCTGCATTAGTTGTCTTCTTACAGGTTATGAAATCTACCATCATTGAAAATATGTCCACCACTACAAATATTGAATCGTGTCTCTATGTCTTCAGCAATCCCATTACAAAATCCATACTTATGTCTTCCCAAGGTCTCTCTAGTATTGTCAAAAGTTTATACAATCTAGTAATCTAAATACTCCCTTTTGCAACTTGACAAACTCTACAACTTTGCACAAATTTCCTAACATCCTTATGTATTTGAGGCCAAAAGTAATTTTCACTTACCAAAGCCACTGCCTTATCAATGCTAAAATGTCCTACCAATCCACCACTATGCTTCTCCTTGATCAGGTTATCTCTCATCGAACTTCGAATGAAATAATCAAACCACTTACTCCTATCTATCACAATAGGTTCCTTACATGTTTTCCAAGGTTTTGCAAAATCAAGATCTTCTTCATACATGTTCTTTAATTCATCAAATCCCAACACTTTAACTCTCATCTCTGTCAGCAAGTTCCTTCTCCTACTCAATGCATTTGGAACTTTGTTTGATTTTCCACTCCCGTGCTTCAAAATAAAAGTATAACTCTACATGAACTCTACCCATCTCATATGTATTTGATTCAACTTTCCTTGACTGTTCAAATATTGCAAAGCTTGATGATCTGTATACAACACAACTCCTTAGGCAACAAGTAATGTCTCCACTTCTTCAAGGTTTGAATTATGGCATAGAACTTTTGGTCATAAACTAAATATCTTCTCCTTGCATCATTCAACTTCTCACTGAAATATGCTATAGGTCTACCTTCTTGACTTAACACTGCTCCAATTGCATTCCCACATGCATCGCAATCTAGTTGAAATACCTTATTGAAATCAGGTAATGCCAACACATGTTGCTCTGTCACTTTTTGCTTCAAGAACTTAAAACTTTTGTCTAGTCCTGATGTCCACTTGAAATCTTTTCTGTCACCTCTCATTGTCTAGAGCTGTCATAGGGTTACAAATTGAACTAAAATTTCTGATGAACTTCCTATAGAAACTAGCTAATCCATGAAATGATTTGACTTCTCCAATGCTCTCTAGTGTAGGCCATTCAACAATTGCTCTCACTTTCTTAGGATCCATCTTCAATCCTTCCATAGAAATCACAAATCTAAAGTATACCAATTCTTCTTTCATGAAACTACATTTCTTGATGTTTATCAACAATTTCTCTTCTCTTAGTCTTTACAATACTTGTCTTAGGTGCTACAAATGTTCTGCCTTTGTCTTATTGAAAATTAGAATATCATCCAAATACACAATAACAAACTTACCCAATAATTTCTTCAAGACTTCATTCATCAACCTCATGAAAGTACTCAGTGCATTTGTCAATCCAAAAGGCATCACTAACCACTCATACAATCCTTCATTTGTCCTAAAAGCAATCTTCCATTCATCTCCTTCTTTGATTATGATATGATGGTATCCACTCTTCAAATCTATCTTTTATAAATATTTTGCTCCACTCAAACAATCCATAATGTCATCCATCCTAGGTAAAGGAAATCTATACTTAACTGTGATCTTATTTATTGCTCTAGAGTCAGCACACATTCTCCATTCTCCATCTTTCTTTGGTGCTAATAGTGCAGGTACTACACAAGGACTTAAGCTTTCTCTAATCAAACCTTTCCTCAACAATTCTTCTATCTGTCTATTCAGTTCTTTATTTTTTGTTGGTGTCATTTTGTGTGTTGCTTGGTTAGGCAAACTAGCTCTAGGTATAAGATCCATGTCATGACTAATACTTCTGATTGGCAGAAATCCTTCAGGTACATTATCTGATATGATGTCTTCATACTCTATCAATAACTTAGTTATCTCCTCTAATGGTGATTCTTCAGTCTCCTTCAATGTTTCAAGATTCTTAGGAATCAAAGAATAACACATATTCTCATGTCTCAAACCATCCAAAAATTTTCTACCATCTACCAAACAAATTCTAGCATTTCTACATACTTCACTTTTGTAACATTGGAAAATGTCCCCTTGGGGGCTTTTCCCTCTTAAGGTTTAGCTCCCAAGTGTTTAATCTATGTTTAGGACATCTTGCATCATATTTTGGCATCCCGATGAGAAAACCACTAAGTGTCATGGAAAATAGGACCTAGGGGGACCACTTGAGATAGACCCTACCTAAAATAGGGGGAGAACTTGGGCACCTACGCCCTAGCCTTGCCCTATTTTAGGTCAGGCCCAAATTTTAAGTGTTAGTTTGTGACCGTTACTTAGGTCCTATGCCGATACGGTAAGTTTCAATTATGAAAGTTTTGGCGAGAATGTTTGTAGTTGCATATATAAGCATGTTTAGGCATTAATCTGTAAATGAGATGATGATGGTGATCTTTATGCATTCTAAAGGTGATTCAAGACATCCATTGTGTGGCAAGAGCAGATTTGTGTTGTTTATCTGTTTGTATTTGTAGATTTGAGCATCCATTTCCTCATGGCATGAAGAGCTTCTTCCTTCCATGAAATCTTCACTACAAGGTGATATCATTTGTGTTTTAAGCATTTATCATTTGGTTTTTACCTCTATCCTCCAAGGGCATGCTCTCTCTATCTAACAACGGTGTTCGGAAGACTTGAATGTCTCTCTGAGGCTTGATTGAGGCAAGCCTCTAAACAACACAACCCCCTCCCCATTTTATCATGATTGCATGTTACATGTCAAAGAAGAAGGAAAAGTAGAGTTGTAGAGGAGTGTTACAGAGTGTTAGAATTGTAGGTGAAAGCTGAAAATAGGGACCTGCACTCGGTCGCCCGCTCATAAGTCCTCTGGATCAAGCAATGAAAGAATCTCTAAGACAATAGGAACATGTTCCAGATAAAGTTTCCAGATCCTGACAAAAAGCATGGCACTGGACTAGGGTGCATGATCATTAGTCCCTGACTGTTCCACTTCCTGAATTTCAGAAACTGGTATACATTTGTCTATTACTTTACATCTTTATGTTGCAGCATTTTCTAGTATTCATCTGTTTGCTTTCGTATTTGCATAATTAGGGTTTTAAGCATAATTGGGCATAATCAAGAAATCAAACCATACAAATCCAATTTTCCCAACATTCTATGTGACCAAGGGCCTGATAGTAGAGTCTTACTCAACCTAAGGTCCTTGAATGCTTTAGGGGGAAAGGAGGATACACATAAACCATAAAATCAAACCCTATCCTAATTTTACCCTAAACATTTTGGTGAACCCATGTTTTTAATGAATTTGGCACCTTTCTAAGTGTTTTTCTTCAGATTTACATTGATTTCATTCATTCATATCATCATTCAATCTTATTGCATTGGAAAAATTACAAAAAAATTGAAAAATTTGAAAAAAATTTGCATTCTAGGGTTTGCATTTTCATATAATTCTCATCAATTAATTTGAATCTCATTAAATTTAGGATTTTGCATTAGATATAAACTAAATTGTAGAAAATTACAAAAAAAAAATCATTTGCATTGCATTTTCATCAGAAAATTGCTAGGGTTTTGTTAGAAATTTTGAATTTTTCATATAACCTAGTAATTTCAAAAACTAGGGTTTGTAGGTAAAAACTTGTTTCAGATTTTTATATTGATATTAGACACTCATTCAAATTTGTATTTGGCTATAGTGTTGCATTTTGGTATAAATTTGCATTTAGATCTCAAAAATTTGCATTTTTACATAGAAAATTTCAACAAAAACTAGCATTTTTTTAATTTTTCATTAGATTTGCACTTGCATTTTGTATTATAGGGTTTGAAATTCATTTTCAGATCTGAGTGGGATTAATTTTCATCATAAATCATATTACAAAACCTTCATATAATATTTTGCATTCAATTAGATTAATATCTCATGCCTAGGGCTTGAAAAACCTTGATTTTCCCTAGATTTGGCCTTATCAACTCTCTAGATCTGCACCATAGGTGCGTTGTGAAAAATATTTTTACACTAATTGGCTGATATTAGGGTTATTATATTCTACCCCTCCTAAAATCTTCACAACTCCTTTTTATTGGGCTCTTGTATTGAAATTTTGGTGAAAAATTGCATATTTTTGCTATATTTGCCCTAGGGTTTGACCTAGATTTGCACTCCAAGCGTGTTGTGAGACATTTTATGGTTTTCAGTGACTAATATTATTTCTATAATCTTCTTCACATCCTTAAATTATTTACAACACCCCTTTTGCTAGGTCTTGGAATTGAAAAAATCGTGCAAAATTGCATATTTTTGCTATATTTTCACTAGGTTTTGACCTTGAGTAACACTATAAGCGTGTTGTGAAACATTTTATGGCTTGAGGTGACTAATATTATTTCTATAATTTGTTTTACCTCCTAAAATTCTTTACAACACCTCTTTTTATAGGTCTTGGAATTGAAAAAATCATGAAACATTGCATATTTTTGCTATATTTTCACTAGGGTTTGACCTTGAGTGACACTATAAGCATGTTGTGACAAGTTTTATGGATTGAGGTGACTGATATAATTTCTATTATTTTCTACACCTCCTAAATTTCCTTACAATACCTCTTTCATTGGGTCTTGGAATTGAAGAATTGTGAAAAAATGCATATTTTAGAGCATTTTTGCTAGGTTTTGATTTATCATCATCCTAGATTTGTATCAAAAGCATATTGTGAAGAGTTTTATTGTGTCATTGGACTGAAAATAGACATATCATTTTCTGCCCCTGATTACAATTTTCACAATACCTTTTCTTTCATATATTTGCATTGAAAAAGTACAAAAAATCTAGCATCTTAGGTCATTTTTGCATATAGTTTTACACTTGTCTTTTGCATAAATTTGGAAAAGATTTTAAAATCTGATCTTGCATTGATTTAATACATATACACATGGCTCCTAATTGCAATAATAACAAAAGGTTCCCTCCTAGGCCTTACCTGAAAAGAAAGGTCCCCGAACCTGAAATTGTGTTTACACCTCATGACAGAACAATTGGAGACACTCAAGGACCTCTCTATATCACTATAAAAATAATGGGAAATCCTATGGATGGAAGCCTTATTGATTGTAATTGCATGACCAATGTAGCTACTGAAGAATTTCTCTTTTCACATCAATTAATGCAAGGATCTTATGACCCTTCGGATATGATGATTAAGACACATAAGGGGACCTTTGTAAACACTTCTGGGGAGATATCTTTATTGGTCACTATATTTGAGAAACATGTAGAACAATGGTTTGATGTTGTCCCCATTTTTGACATTTTTTTAATAAAATTGGGACATACATGGTTAAAGGCTATGAAAGTTGTCCCTTCAATGATTCATAACTGTGTAAAATTTCCTTTAAATGGACAAGTGATTACTATTCCTCACAATAAGTATAAACCTTTGGTTACAAGACAACATTGTACACTGGATTACTTTTGGGAGAGATCTGAAAAAGAACTGGAGCCATGAACAGACTTTAACTTTTTGAGCTATAGAAACTACAAAATGAAACTATTACATCAAGTGGATAGCCCCTTTATGCAAGAAATCACAAGAGACAAACAACCTGCATTTGATGAGAATCCTAGACCGAAAGGAAATGGACTCTATGCTAAGGTTCCTCCTCTGTCATCCTTACAAGGATTGGGAGGTAATTGTCAACAACAAAACATTCTACCTCAACAAATGAGATTTGATCATGGTGCTTCCTCTTCTAAAACACAAAAATCAATGAAAGAGCAAAACCCTATCTTACAAGAGATAAGTGGTAGAACAAAAAGAAATCAACAAGAAAAAGAAAGGAAGAGAAGATGAAGAGCTTATGTGCAACACCTTGCATCTCAACAAGAAAAAATTGAACCAAACAAAGATGATCCTAAAAATGAGCAACTTGAAAACAAGAACAAAAGTTGGGCTATTCTACCTTATGTCCCACTTTCATCTAACATTCAGGATTGGGAAGATGACAATGATTTGCTTGATGACAACACTTAGTTCAAAGATCCTACCAGGTAAGTATCTCTAACCCTTTATCTCTCATGCTGTGTTTCCCTCATGATGTGTTATGTATTGTTTAGGCCTCCTGGGATGACCCTTGATTCTCCTGTAAGGTCTAGGATACAAGGAGACTGCCTTTGTTGTGACCTTCTTCTATTTTTATCATCATTCTTCTATATTGATTCTCCTCTATTTTCATTGTTGTGTGTTGTGTCTTACGGACATAGCGTTGCGGTTGGTGACTTGGGGGCACCCTCCTATGTGATTGTCCCTAAGGTACTTGTTTCTCCTCTTTGATTTATTGTTTCCCTTCCTCTAGTGTTTCTATCTAGTGGGTGGATGACAAAAAATATTTATACTGATGCGGACCTAGCGTCCCTTTAGCAAGAAATCAATAAATTGGACTTAGTTCCTAATATAATGATGGGGTTGTAATATATTATCCGACACTTGGCTACTAGAAGCACTCCATGCTTTTTGCATAGTGATTTTGATGATGTTCTATCTCACTTACAAAACATAACAATATTGCTACTCCATGCACTTTGTTTGTCTTTGAATCTCACCTTGGTGACACTCGATTATGAGATTTTCATAGTATAACCTTGGCTCTTTATGTGATTAATCATATTCATTGTTGTTTTTGTTTATCATGATTATGGACACTAACATGTTTCTTGCAAGGATGTGTTTGTGGGAACATTTGGTGATCATACAGTACATGTCACCACTGGGGGGCATAACTTCGCAAGAGTCTATGTTCTCTTGTGTGTTTTCTTCCTACCTTAATGTGCTTGATATCAATACCTGATATCAACCACCTTAAGGTGGGGGCATATATAAGGTAAGTTGTCTATTGTAGATGTTAGCAATGTGCTTATCCTCAAGTGCATTTTAAAGACTAGTGCAATGAGTACTTCCTACATTCTGAGTTTGTTTGCAATCAATCATCAATCATCTTAAGCCCTCTGTGGAGGCGGGGATAGTGTATTTCTCAAAGAGAGTGCACATCTTGTCATTTTCTAAAAGTCCTCTACAGAGGCGGGGAGTGGTTCTGTGACTAACTCAAACCTTAAGTGTGTCTTCAAAGATTGTTGTGACAAAGCCCAATCATCGGTGTGTGCCTGTAATGTGCCTGAGATGGTGATGAACCTAGAAATAGGAACACTTCATTACTTACCTATCATGTTTTCTTCATGTTTTCCAAGTGTGTGTGTTTGGTGTGCTTGATTTGTTTGGTGTGTATGTAGTTTAAAGACTAATCCAATGAGTATTTCCTGCATTATGGGTGGTGTGTTTGGTGTGTCTGTTGCCTCATATGTAGTTTAAGGACCAGTGTCATGAGTACTTCCCACATCATGGGTGGTGTATTTACTTTCCTTGTACTTGCTTCTACATTTCATATATATATGACAAAAAGAAAAAGAAAAGAAATCATTCATGTCTTCTATGCATTTACTATCTTCTCTGCATTCAATGTTGTCTTCTCTGTGTTTTGCATGACTATAACTATCTTCTCTATGTTTTGTGTGCCTGTTACTATCTTCTATGTGATTGGTGTATCTTCTCTGTGCTTGGCATGTTTGTTGTGTTTGTTGACTGTACTTTAATCCATGTATTGGCATTGCGTTTATACATACATTAAAGTGAGGGCTAAATGTAACATCAGAAAATGTCCCCTTGGGGGCTTTTCCCTCTTAAGGTTTAGCTCCCGGGTCTTTAATATGCATTTAGGACATCTTGCATCATATTTTGACATCCCGATGAGAAAACCCCTAAGTGTCATGGCAAATAGGACCTAGGGGGACCACTTGAGATAGACCCTACCTAAAATAGGGGGAGGACTTGGGCACCCGTGCCCTAGTCCTACGATTTTTTAGGTCAAGCCCAAATTTTAAGTGTCAGTTTGTGACTGTTACTTAGGTCCTATGCCGACAAGGTCAGTTTCAATTATGAAATTCTTGGCGGGAATGTTTGTAGCTGCATATATAAGAATGTTTAGGCTTTCATTTGTAAACGAGATGGTGATAGTGATCTTTATGCATTCTAAAGGTGATTCAAGACATTCATTGTGTGGCAAGACTAGATTTTGTGTTGTTTATGTGTTTGTATTTGTAGATTTGAGAATCCATCTCCTTGTGGCATGAAGAGCTTCTTCCTTCCATGAGATCTTCAATACAAGGTGATATCATTTGTGCTTTAAGAATTTATCATTTGGTTTTTGCCTCTGTCCTCCAAGGGAACACACTTTCTATATGACAACGGTGTTCAGAAGACTTAAATGTCTCTCTAGGGCTTGACTAAGGCAAGCCTCTAAACACCACAATCCCCTCCCCATTTTACCATGATTATAGGTTACAGGTCGAAGAAGCATGAAAAGTGGAGTTATAGAGGAGTGTTGCAGAGTGTTAGAATTGTAGATCAAAGCTAAAAACAAGGACCAGACTCAACCACCCGCTCATTAGTCCTCCGGATCCTGCAATGGAAGAATCTCTAAGATAGTAGGAACAGGTTGCAGATAAAGTTCCCAGATTCTGACAAAAAGTATGACACTAGACTAGGGCACCTACTCATTAGTCCTTAACTATTCCACTTCCCAAACTTTAGAAATTGGTACACATTTGTCTATTATTTTACATCTTTCTATAGCAACATTTTCTGGTATTCGTTTGTTTGCTTCTATATTTGCATAATTAGGGGTTTACACATAATTGGGCATAATCAAGCAATCAAACCACACAAATCCAATTTTCCCAACATTCTAAGTGACCAAGGGCCTAATAGTAGAGTCTTACTCGGCCTAAGGTCCTTGAATTCTTTAGGGTGAAACGAGGATACACATAAACCATAAAATCAAACCCTATCCTAATTTTACCCTAAACAACTTTTAGGATCATCTTCCAAAGGACCCAAAGTAATTATCTTTCCATTTGACATTCCAGTGTATGTATTCTCTCTCCCATCATGTATAGCTTTTCTATCATACTACCAAGGTCTACCCAACAAAATATAACATACATCCATAGGCAAAATATCACACATTACTTCATCATGATAATATCCAAAGTGAAATTTTAGAAAACATTGTTCACTCACCAATGCCTTGTTATCAGCCTGAATCCATGCTATCTTATAGGGCTTAGGGTGTTTCAATCTTTCCAACTTCAACTTAGTCACTATCTCCTTTGGAACTAGGTTATCAGAACTACCACTATCAATTACAACTTTACAACATTTACCTCTTAATTTGCATCTAGTCCTGAACAAACTCTTCCTCTATGATGGTTCTTCATTTATCTCTTCTTGAAATAGTGCTCTCCTCATGACAAATGATTCTCCTTTCTTAGGTTTACCAACTGAACTGGGTGATCCAATAGGTTCTTCTTCCACATAAGCTGCTCTTCCACTGTTCTCTATTCTCTTGCTTGTATTCCCCTAGTTACATTTAAATGGTCTATGTCCTTCACCTCCACACTTGAAACAAGTTCCTCTAAATATTCTCCTATCAGCTCCTCTACCTTCTCTTCTGTATCTTTCACTTCAGTATGGACTAGGGTTTCCTTTGTGGTAGAAAGTTATGTCATCTCTCTTATATGCATTGTTATCTTTGTCCTCCTTCTTGAATGTGTTTTCTCGTATGTTCTACTCCACAGAGGATCTCTCTCATCCAAAAAATGTTCTTCCTCTCTTAAATTTACCTTCTTTACCTCTCTATCTTTAATCATGCCTCATGTTCAACATTTCTTCAACTTTCAAGGCAAACTGATATGCTTCTTCCAATGTTGTCATCCTTACCAAACTTAATTCCTCTTGAAAGTTCAATCTCAATCCATTGATGTATCTAGACACTATATCTTTGCTTGCTTCACTATGTCCCATCCTTATGATCATCTTATGAAATTCTTTAGTATACTCTGCAGATTTCTCCTTTTGTCTTAGGTTTTGCAATCTCTTCAACAACTCCAACTCATAGTTAGCAGGTATAAACTGATTCTTTAATTTTGTCACCATCCGGTCCCATTTTGTAATCTTTTCTTTTCCTCTTTTGTTTCTATCCAACTGAACTTCTTTCCACCATATAGTAGCATGTCCTTTCAACTTTATCTTTACAAATCTCACCTTCTCTAGATCTTCAACTTCCTCATACTCAAAGTATTCTTCAATGTCATTTATCCAATCAATTAGCTCCTCTAGGTTAAAATTGCCAGTGTAATTTGGTACATCGACTCTAGGTCTTTTTCCAATCTTTGAAATAGCTCACAACATCTTCACTTGATCTGATTCTTCTTCTATGGTTTCTTCAATTTGATTTGCATATTGAGATTCTTCATCATCACTCTCAACATCCAGTCTAGGGCTTAGTCCTTTTCTTCTATCTTCTTCAATAGCATCCAATCTAATTCTCATTATTTTCATCACCTCATCCATCCTTCCAGCCATTGTTCCAACAATACAGATTCTTCTCGGTGGCATTCTTCCTAGGATCAAGTGTAATATTCATCAATCAGGATACAAGGTGACAACTGCCTCACAATCAGTGATCGATTGCAACACAAGTAACCTACCTCAGATTTGGTGATCTATTCATAGGAAGATCTTATGGAATTCCTTCGCCAACTTCACTCCATTCACTCCTAAAGATACAAACTTTCACTCTGATACCACTTGGTGCAGTCATGGTTAGGAGGGTCCTCAAGGAGAACAGTCCAAACCATGTAACTAGAGTAAACATAATGGAAACAACTCCAAGATATGAAATAAACACATATTCAATCATTCAGTATATCATATAATTCAATTACAAATTGGCTGGCAACATGCAGGCTTACAATTAGGACTCATAGGCCTGATTATAGAATTGTAGTTAATGCACAAGATATATCTTTGAAGCTCCTTTGCAAATAATTCAAACTATCCACTATGAATCAATCACTAACTCATTCTAACTACTTTCATAGGCATCTATTACATCAATATATATTTGTTGCAAGTATGTGCCTAACCGGTGTTGTCATTGATGTCAAGATATCTGTGTTGTCATTGGTGTCAACTGTGTTCTTGATTTTGATGTTTTCTAGTGTTGGAGATAATGAGTAAGTGATCCTGATATTGAGTTTCCAAGTGCTTTTAAGAAAATTTATTCCTTTGGTGGAAATAGTGTGTTGTAGAGTATCTCTGTTTATTGAAGACTAGTCCAAGTAGATTGCTCCACATTTCTTGTAGAATGAATATTCTTGTTTACAAATTGGAATTTATTTAGATACAGGTTTGAAGATGCTATGATCCAAGTTTGAGCCAATGGTATGAAGAATTGAGTGAGTTATGATCACCAGAGTGAAAACTACTTTTTTCTAAGTATTCACTAGTGACAGGGAGAATGTATTCTGCTCTGCATTCCTCCACATTGAAGTATTATGATCTATGGTTCTAGAGTTAAGTTTTGAATGATGTTAAGTGCCTTCAACTCTAATGGTTCATGGTTTTGTGGTCCTCAAGCTATCCTTTCTTCATGACAATGGTTGACAGTGTTGTTTTTTGTGCTCTGATTCTAAGAATCTTTTTGATAGAGTGGTTAGAGATTGTGCAGTTGTTCTTGGTGATTACAATATGCTTGCGAATGTCTCTTAATCTTGTTCCTACGTTTTTTTTGGACCACAAAGAGAAATTTGGATTGTGGATGAAGACTGTTCTTAGAAGACTTAGTGTCAACACCAGTCTTGGTTGACTTGGTTGTTTTGATTACTTGTAGAAATACATCAAAGATTGTTGAAGCATGTCATAGCATGGAAGATTGCATTTGAGTCCTAGCTAAGGCATAACATGATCCACAAACAAATTTCCATTAGCTAATTGTGTTTTGGTCCAGACCTATTTCTATGTATGTTTGTAATGCTGACCTTAGAGATTGTTCTAATGGTTGATGAATGTAATGCCAACCTTGATGTACATTCCAAAGTTGATGAAGTGTATAAAGACATGTAATGAAGTTGCAAAAAATAAATCCATGGCTGAAGATGTGAAGATAAGAGAGAAGTGAAGTAGCAGAGCAGAGCAGAGGTATTTTGTGCTTCAATGGGACTAAACCTTGGCATGGTGTAGATGTTATTATCTCAATTCAACCCTTTGGCAATGAGCCACCCTTTTTGTAGTGAGAATCCATTTTGGACAGTGAGTCCATAAGGGTAGTGAGCCCTTTTTGCAGTGACCCTATTGGAACCTTCAAATTTTTACAAAATTTGAAGGTCCTGTGATGAAAAAATCAATTTCAACACTCATAAATGCACCTAAAAAAAACTACCCCAGTAACCTCTTTGGAGTGTCATAATTCAGAGCATATTTCAGTTTCATGCCAAATCACTTGATGCTTGGTGGTATGGGTAAAATGTCCTAAGTGCTTGATATTAAGGATGCATAGTTCTTGACAAGAAAGGTTTTCTACTGATAGAATCAACATTAAACTTTAGTTGGGGTTGCCTTTTGAACAATTTGAAAATTCCAAGTATTTTAAGAGTTGTGCCATTTTTTGTGAAAAGTCAACGTTGAGCTGATTTGGTCAGAATATATCTCATATATATTTTTATTTGCATGTATCTGGTATACATTATTTTTATGTATGTCAGATGATAATTTGCATCAGTATACAAATCTGGACCTGATGATTTCTTATTGCATGTTGTATAATGGTAGAGATCCACACTTGTATTTGTATCTTACAACACATGTATACAAGATACAAAAGTAAGCTCATATTTGTAAAAGTGAGAAGATACAAATGCATAAAAACATACAATCATAGAGTATACAAAGGCATAAAGCACGTAGATACAAATATGCAAATGCATAAAGATATGGACCTGAGGGAAAATTTGATTGAGTTTACAAAATGAAAGTGAATGCTCATATTTGTATATATCACATGTATCTAATATACAAATACAAATTTGGACCTGATTAGAGACTTAAATTTTGAGAACTTCAGGTGAAGTCCGTAGTTGTATATTATGATGCATGTATTTGATATGTAAAAAAGAGAAGGTGTAATGGCGGACGTGAACTAATGATTAAAATGGCGAAATAAAGAAATATGCATAGCGAAAAGTGAAAAGTTAACATTGCAAAAGTTCATGTATATGATATGCACAAAGGTAATACAAATGGAAATGTATACAAAGGTAGATCTGAAGGTAATTTAAATCTAGTTCATAAACTCGATGGAGTCTACATGTGTATGTTGTTCTGATTGCATAATATATACAAAAGACATATACAAGGAAATATGCAAAATGAAAAAGGAAAAGTGAATAATACATTTGTGTATGTATAAAGAGTATGTATGCGATATACAAAAGTGAGCGCATGAAAAAATTTGTATATTCGTGTATGTATAAAAGATGCAAAATCGAGAAGATACAAATGCATAAAAACATGCAAGCATAGAATATACAGATGCATAAAGGTACAAATAATGAAACACTACCAAAATACATATCGAGGAGACCTTTGAATATTGGTGAGAGTATGCTTATAGTCTCTATGAAAACCTGATGGAGTAATGAAAGAAGTATAAACATTAGCAACTCAAAAGTAAGTATCGGCAAAAATGCAAATAAAGGGTTAAGTGAAGTATAATGCAAATTTTGTATTTTACAGAAAATAATTCATTAAATGAAGAGCTACATTGAATGGATGTGTAAAGGGTCATAACCCTAAAATTGCAAAATATATATGAGAGATGAAAATTGAAGATGAAGGGGGGATCAAGCAATGGAAATCCTCATAAAAAGTAATAGTCAGAGTAATCAACAGTCAGTAGGATTAATATATTAGTCAATGGAGATTTCCAAGCATAAAATATAAAATCTTATGAAGTAATTCAAAGGAGAGGAATATAATAATCTGGTGTCCAAACATTTTTTGTGTTTAATTATTTGTTAATATCGATTTATATGTGTTATATGTGCTGTCTCTAGAATGGTTTTCCTTTGTTATTTAAATTAAATATATCAAGGACATGTTTAATTTATCGGGGCACATTTGCTGCACTCGTGTGATCTGTTTGATTGGTTTTTGTAAGAAGTTGATTTAAGTCCTTCTAAGTGGTTTATGTTCATTGGTCTCTACCAGGAGTTAAAACCTTTTGAACAAATCATCTTGGTTGGTTTCCTTCACACCAGAATTAAAATTCCTTTCAATTGATCATAGTAGCCTGGGAAAATATAATTGGGATTTGGTAAGAAGACCACAAGTAACTAACAACCCTACACATTTATACAAAGTAGAAAAAATTGAAAAGTACCAAATAATTTGAGTTAAGCCAAGAGGGAGGAGACATCTATCATACACATCCTAACTCCATTACCCATAATAGATAAAGCACTGGTCAAATCAAAGTAACATTTCAAAACCTTATTCATATATTTAGAATCTCACACATTAGGAGTAGTTATTCAAGACTTATATCTATTTCACATCCATATGCCACTATGAGTAGATCACTAAGGTCATACAAATCTGTATTAACTGTTGAGGTACACCTGCCTAGGTTTGGTAGAACCTAAAGAGAAGGGGGCTTTTAATCATATCAGCCCTGTTTCGTTAGCTAAAAGAGTTAAGAGAGCTTGGAAACCTCTCAGGGTTTGAAACCTACGTTTTTGAGACCTAACAAAGCCTTTGATTTTTGGTATTGTGATTACATATTATCTTGTGAGGTAACACTCACCGTTGTTTTTCCCTTATAGCATTTTCCATGTAAAAATATGGTGTCTCATGTGTTGAATGTGTTACTGTGTGTTGAGTTTCTGATTTATGTTTTCATGATCAAATTTGAATAACAGTGAACAAGTATTTGATGTGTTGATGTTCATAAGTGATTTAAATTTTGGAGACAACTGATTCACTCCCCCCTCTCAGTTGTCTAGTGCATTTCAACAATTGGTATTAGAGCCAAGTTCCTCAGAGAGAAGCCTAACACCTTGAGGTTGATCCAGGATGTCTTATAAGAAGGAGACTCCACAATTTGATGGGATGAATTATGCTTTATGGATGGTATGAATGAAAATCCATCTCCTTTGCCTTGGATATAGAGTATGGAAAGTGACAAAGACAAAGTATACCATGCCTCCGAATGGTTTGACAACTGAAGATGAAATCAAAGAATATGAGTTGAACATAAAATCTAAAGATGCTTTGCTAAGTGCTTTGTCGAACACAAATTTGATAAAGGTCACTGATTTGGAAACTGCTCATGAAGTTTGGGAGAAGATGGAAAATTTGTATGAAGGTGATACGTGTATAAAAAGTGCCAAATTATAGGGTTTGAAAGTAAAATATGAGAGTTTGAAGATGAGCAAAGATGAGAACATAACAGCTTACATGCAAAGAGTTGATGAAATTGTCAATGGAATAAAAGGAATTGGAGGAATTGTTGATGAGAAGGAAGTTGTAATGAAAATTCTTAGGTCATTACCTAGTCCTACAGTCACAAGGTAGCTGCAATTGAAGAAGTAATGACCATGAAGGATGTCTCTAAGGACCAGTTACTTGGAAAGCTTACAGCTTTTGAAATGAGAGAATTTGATGATGCTTTACCAAAGGTTGAAACTGCTTTCAAAGCCAACACATAAGAGAAGATCTCTGGAGCTGAAAAGTAGAAGGCAAAATCTAATAATGAGTTTGATGAAATTAAAGCAAACTTTGTTGACAGGCTGTAAAGAGGTTCTAGTAAGTTCAAAGGAAAATTACCTTTCAAATGTTTTACTTGTGATAAGGTGGGTCACTATGCTTCTAGGTGTCCGAAGAGAATTGAAAGAAATAGGAAGAGATTTGAAAATAGACCTAGAACTCCAAAGAAATACTATTATGTTAGAGATCTTGATGATGAAGGTGTAACAGATAATGAATATGATGATGCTAGTACTAGTGAAAATGAGTGCTTGTTTATTGCTATTAAAGAAGCATCTGTGTCTACTAATCCTATTAGCTATGTGAAGGAAGATTTAAACCAGTGGAAGAAAGTGCTTTGGTTGTTCAAGTTGAGAAAGATAAGGATGAATGGATCATTGACAATGGATGTTCACATCACATGACTAGTGACAAGAGTAAGTTTGTGAGTTTGGAAAAGTATGATGGAGGACTGGTTAGGTTTGGAGATAATGTAGCTGGTAAGATTTGTGGTAAAGGATCTATTTCTTTTGATGGAAAGCACAACACTGATAATGTCTTATAAGTGAAAGGTTTAAAACATAATCTTTTGAGTGTTGGTTAGATGTGTGACAAAGGTTATGATTTTAGATTCAAAGATAATCGGTGCAAGATCATGGAAAGCTCCAGAACAGTTATTACTACCAGTAAGAAGACTAGAGGTAACATTTACCAATTAAGAGGAACTAATTATTACTATTTATTAACTCAGACAGATCACAGTTGGTTGTGGCATAGAAGAATGTGTCATATAAACTTTGATAATTTGGTGAAGATAAGTTCAGGTCAGGCAGTGAGAGATTTACCAAAGCTTGTAAAACCCACCAATACCATTTGTAAGGAATGTCAGTTGGGGAAGCATACAAGAACTAGTTTCAAAACCAAAGAGCAATTTTCTGCTAGGTTGTTGGATTTAGTACATACAGATCTATGTTGTCCTACAAGGGTGAGAAGTTTACAAGGTGATAGGTACTTCATGTTGCTTATTGATGATTATTCTAGAATGACTTAGGTTACTTTTCTAAGAGAAAAATTAGAAGCCCTAGAGAAGTTCAAATCTTTCAAGGTAACGGTTGAGAATGAAATAGAACTAAAAATCAAATGCTTGAGATCCAATAGAGGAGGTGAATTCACATCAAATGAATTTAACATTTTCTCTAAAGAGCAAGGGATAAAAAGATAGTTGTTTGCACCTAAGACTCCTTAGCAGAATGGAGTTGTGGAAAGAAAAAATAGGATAGTTCAAGAGGCTGCTAGGACAATGATGAAGGAAGAAGATTTGCCAGAAGTTTTCTAGAAAGAAGCTATACATACTACTGTCTACATTCAAAACAAAGTTTAAGTGAAAGGAAATGGCACTAAAACTCTTTATGAATTGTGTTATGGAATAATTCCTATAGTGAAATATTTCAATGTTTTTGGAAGCAAATGCTATATCAGAAGAGATGAATATCTAGGGAAATTTGATGCAAGGTGTGATGAAGGAATCTTCATTGGTTACTCTACAAAGAGCAAGGCCTACCGATGTTACAACCCAAGGCTGAAAAATATTGTCAAGAGTGCAAATGTGAAGGTGGATGAAGACAAAGGAAGAATATTAGATCCAAATGGCTATGAATTAGATGAACCTGCTGCTACAACAAATGAAGAAAAATTTAAACAAGAAGATAGTCAACATGAAGAAAAGAAGGCTTCGGAAGGTACTACAAAGACTCCCAGGTATGTAAGAATCAATCATTCTGAAGACCAGATTATAGAGGACAAAAGAAAAGGGGTATTGACAAGGAAAAGAGCTAAAGAAGAATAGGTGAACTACTGTTTGCTTTCAAAAGTTAAACATAAAACTGTGTATGAAGCATGCAATGATGAAAATTGGGTAAAAGCTATGGAAGAAGAGCTGCTGTAGATAGAAAAGAATCAAACTTGGGAACTGGTTACTAGACCTGCTGATAAGAATGTAATTAGCACCAAATGGGTTTTCAAAAACAAGATGAATGAGAATGGAGAAGTAGTAAGGAAGAAAACAAGATTGGTATGCACAGGATACTCTCAGGTTGAAAGAATATATTTTGAAAAAACCTTTGCTCTAGTGGCTTGGATTGAAGAAATAAAAATATTTTTGGCATTTGCAGCTCACAAAGATTTCAAAGTTTATCATATGGATGTGAAGTATCAATTTCTGAATGGTGAGTTGGAAGAGGAAGTTTACATTGAGCAACCGAAAGGATTTCAGTTATCAGACCAAGGTGATATGGTGTGCAGGCTAAAGAAAACTTTGTATGGACTCAAGCAAGCTCCTAGAGCCTAGTATGCAAGATTGGATATGTACTTATTACAATTAGGGTTTAGTAAAGGCATTGCAGATAACAATCTGTATTTCAAAATCAATGATAATTAGATCCTAATTGTTGTTGTCTTTGTTGATGACATTATCTTTGGAGGGAATGAAGGTATGTGCATAAAGTTTGCAAGTGAAATGCAAAATAAGTTTGAGATGTCTATGTTTGGTGAAATGAATTTATTTTTGGGTCTATAAATTAATCAATCAGATAAAGGAATCTTCATATCTCAATCTAAGTATGTGAAAGACTTGTTGGAGAAGTTTGGGATGGAAGACTCTAATCCAGTATGTACTCCCATGGAAACTGGCTGCAAGTTAAGCAAAACTAATAAATCACCCAAGATAGATTAGAAAAGGTACAGATCCATGATTGGAGGATTGCTTTATCTAACTCAAACTAGACCTTATATAATGCATGCAGTTTGTCTTGTTGCAAGATTTCAAGCTGATCCAAGAGAGTCACATATGATGGCAGTTAAGAGAATCTTGAGGTATTTAAAAGGCACACCAAATCATGGCTTATGGTATCCAAAAGACAATAATTTCACTCTCAGTGCATATACAGATGCAAATTGGGTTGGAGATGTTGATGATAGGAAAATTACAAGTGGAGTTACCTTCTTCTTGGGTGATAGATTGGTTTCATGGCTGAGCAAAAACCAAGATTCAATTTCCTTATCCATTGCAAAAGCAAAGTATATTGCAATAGCATGTTGTTGCACTCAAGTGTTATGGATGAAACAGATATTGAAGGACATAAGAGTTGTATATGAAGATCCAATTGCAATCCTTTGTGACAATACAAGTACTATAAATATTTCTAAAAACCCAATGATGCACTCAAGAACAAAGCATATATCTATAAGGTGTCACTTTTTGAGAGAGAAGGTAAAAGAGAATGAAGTCAAGATGGAATATGTGTCTACAAACAACCAGATTGCAGACATTTTTACTAAGGCTCTGCCTAAGGATACCTTTGAGTATCTCAGGGAAAAGTTAGGGGTTATTACCCCTCCTGCTCTAAACTAAGATGCATGAAAATGCATCAATCTAGTGAAGCTTAGAGCCTCATTCATTGATCTTGATTGATGTTGTGTGTGCTACCCCTCAGGGGAAGTAGCTAGATGGTTTTTGATAATAAGCAGTAAGTATTGATAACAAAAAATTTTAGTCTGATTAGAGCAGCAGAGTGCAAGTATGTGTCCTTTGCCATTGATGTCAAAGGAGGAGATAAATCTTGTGAAAAACTTAGGGGGAGAAAGAGTGCAAATGTATAAAGAGAAAGGGGGAGAATCTTGTCTTGATGGTCTTCAAAGTTTTTCACATCATATGTTTCCATCAATGACAAAGGGGGAGATTGTTGCAAGTACGTACCTAACCAGTTTTGTCATTGATGTCAACATATCTATGTTGTCATTGGTGTCTATTGTGCTCTTGATTTTGATGTTTTTTAGTGTTGGAGATAATGAGTAAGTGATCTTGATATTGAGTTTCCAAGTGCTTTTGAGAAAAAATTTTCCTCCGGTGGAAACAATGTGTTGTAGAGTATCTATGTTTACTGAAGAATAGTCCAAGTAGATTGCTTTGCATTTCCTATAGAATGAATATTCTTGTCTACGGATTTGAATCTATTTAGATACATGTCTGAAGATGCTATGCTCCAAGTTTGAGCCTCCGGTATGAAGAATTGAGTGAGTTATGATCGCCAGAGTGAAAACCGCTTTTTCTAAGTATTCATTGCTGACATGGAGAATGTATTTTTCTTCATATTCCTTCGCATTGAAGTATTATGATCTGTATTTCTAGAGTTAAGTTTAGAATGATTTTAAGTGCCATCAACTCCAATGGTTCATGAATTGGTGGTTTGCAAGCTATCCTTTCTTCATGACAATGGTTGACAATGTTGTTTTTTGTGCTCCGGTTCGAAGAATCTTCTTGACAGAGTGGTTAGCGATTGTGCAGTTGTTCCTAGTGATTACAATATGCTTGTGGATGTCTTCTTATCATGGTCCTACCTTTTGTTTGGTCTGCAAAGAGAAATTTGGATCGTGGATGAAGACTGTTCTTAGAGGACTTAGTGTCAACACCAGTCTTGGCTGACTTGTTGTTTTCATTACTTGCAGAAATACATTGAAGATTGCAGAAGAATGACATGGTGTGGAAGATTGCATTTGAGTCCCAGCTAAGACATAATATGATCTACATACATATTTCCCTTAGCTAATTATGTTTAGGTCTACACCTATTTCTATGTATGTTTGTAATGTCGACCTTAGAGATTGTTCCAATGGTTGATGAATGTAATGTCGACCTTGATGTGCATTCCAAGGTTGATGAAGTTGCAAAAAATATATCCATGGGTGAAGATGTGAAGATAAGAGAGAAGTGAAGTAGAAGAGTAGAGCAGAGGTATTTTGTGCTTCAATGGAACTGAACCTTGGCATGGTGTAGATGTTGTTATCTCAATTCAACCCTTTGGCAGTGAGCCACCGCATCCATTCTAGATAGTAAGTCCATAAGGACAGTGAGCCCTTTTGGCAATGTGCCTTTGATTTTCAGTATTGTGATTAAATATTATATTGTGAGGTAACAGTCATGGTGGTTTTTCCCTTATAGGGTTTTCCATGTAAAAATCTGGTGTCTCATGTGTCTCATGTGTTACTATGTATTAAGTTTCTAATTTATGTTTTCATGATCAAATCTAAATAATAGTGAACAAGTGTTTGATGTGTTGATGTTCATAAGTGATCTAAATTTTGGAGACAATTGATTCACCCCCCTCTCAGTTGTCTGGTGCATTTAAACAATATCAAGTCCAAATCATAAGATTCCTTTGCGTCGGCCAAGGAAGATCACAAACTCCAATGAAGAGCCGTAACATGTGTACATAGATAGTTCAGACCTAATCATGAAGAACTCCTCCGCAAATGAATGGAATGATGTGTGGATCCCAGGTAAGGTCAGCCATGAGCTAAGCAACATTGAATGATGTGTCAGTTATCTTCACAAGTCATGAAATGCTTTACAAGTCTTGTCCTTTAGCTGATTGTCAAAGATTGTCAGGATGTTCTATTATGAGAAAACAGTCGATCTTCTGAAAGCAATATTTTACTGGTACCTAATCCCAATGATCTAAAATTTTGATATGATGTGCATGAATGAATCTAGATGCTAAGTCTAGCTCCATAAGGTCTAAAATACAACTGTGGCATAATGCAGACCAAAATACAGGAATTACTTCAGACTGAACTGACTATAATGAACTAGAAAATGAAAAGAAACAAACTGAGATGCAAACAAATTGAAATGCAAATATTTTTTTGGTTGATGCAAGATTTCTCTTGAACCAAGGATGCTCCTACATCAGTAGCTTCCAGAGATTGCTAGGATATGAGACTTGGAATATAACATCATCAAAGAACTATATGAAACATACCAAAACCCCATACCAAAGTCTGCATTTGAGGAGGAATACCATCTAACTTACTGTCACTAACTCAGTAAGGTGCCAACACTTAGTCAATTTGACTAAGTTATTCTTTCCATACCAAAAATGCTATGCATAACTTTTCTCAAGACTTGTTCCCAATCATATCTGACTATTGCCATCAATGACAACACTGTATCACAATCATATAAGTAGTGTCTCTTAACCATGTTACTAACAATCCCCCCCTTTGGCATTGATGGCAACACTTAGTGAAAAATGTTCATATTACTTGTAGAGGAAAGCTAATGTGTTGTAGACTTAAATAAAATCTAGGGTTAAACCTAATTGAACAGTCCACTCTATCATTGCATTCCTACATTGAATTATCAACCAAGGAGCATAAGCTTATGATGATGCTCACACTATATATGCCTTCAAGACTCATTTCTATCCTAAAATACCTCATACAAACTTATTCTAATCAACTTAATTGATTGAAGTTCATAGAAATGAAAGAATAACAAAAATAGTTAAAAACCTAGTTGCTACAGGTACCCTTGGCATAAGCTAGAGATAGCTATATTCAACAGAGAATTACAGAATTAACTTGAAAAACATAGAATGAGAAAAGACTTGACACTAACCTCTGGAGGACTTCAATGATGTATTCTATTCATGAATCACAACTATTAGAAATAGCAATCACGATTTCTTACTTATTTCACAATGCAATGTATAAGATAACATGAAACGGTCTAACTAAAAATGAAGAAATAAATAAATGAATGTATGAAGTGAGAGTTATTACCTTGAGTGGCCAGCTTAGGGAACTATCTCACTTCTTCTGGAAACGAAATCTACTTTATATCTTCACACATTTTTCATGACATGTAGTTGAATTCAATTCATATCAAAGACAGAATCTTCTTCAGATTTTATTTGAAATCAAAACATGTCTGGAATAATAGATAACTATAAAAATAGAGTAACAACTATAAAAGATAGAATGTAAAAACACAATAGCTAACTAATCAACAAACTCATTCCCTAACTTATACAAAAGAGGAAGAGTTGTATGCGGTCTTCTAACTAACTGTGATCATCAATTCATCCCTAGATATCTGGATATAGTTTTGAGATCAACTTATTAATTATTTACAACAAAGGAAATAGAGTCCTATTCAAATAGAAATCCCATACAATGGCTTATGAATGAAAATACATAAGCTACAATTAGACTTCTAGAACAAGTCTTCTTCTTCTCTTGCATTTATTCTTCCATGATGACCACGTTTGTCTCCATCAATCTTCACTTCTGGCACTTGGACTGCACTTTAATCAATTCCCCTGTTCTGCACTCTACTGCAATTACTCCTCGAATGCTATGTCTTTGTTGTACAAGGTTAATTATCCAACATATATACACAAAATAACTTCTCATATTAAACTTATGAAATCCTATCTATATTACATGCATATAAATAATTTAAATCATCCACTTGATAATATAACCACCATATTTCATTTATCAACATAGGTTTAAAGTCTCTGAGAAGTATATGTGAAACAACATATAATAAAGGTGATGTCTTGTAAGGTTATTGCAGAATCATGTAAAAAGGTCTTAAAAACATATAAAAAAATTATAAAAGGAAGTCAATATTTCAACCCAACATTTCCCCAACTTAAACTTTTGCTTGTCCCTAAGCAAAACTAAGGAACTAACATCTAGGGTAGAAGGTTATAATGCAAAGTGGTTTTTTTGAGGTCCATGTTTTCTTTGACTCCTCCTTGTTTGAGATAAAATCCATTGTAACATGTAAGTCTCTCCATCCTATTTAGCTTAGCATGCCTACACTTATCACTTCTCCCTCTTGTCCAATGTGGCACTGGGTAGAGAAGGATAGGAGGCTGATAAGTAAGAGGCAACCATGCTACTCCCTTGTGTTCTGAGATATGGATGTATCTGCGTAACTTCTCAAACATATTCATGAATTTGTATAAAGAGTGGAGTTCCTTCTTTTGCAATTCTAGAGTTAGGCTATTCCACCTGTTCTGCACATACCTTTGACAATTCTGAATGATGGACACTGGTATTCTCTGTATTCTTTTGTGATTCGTGAGTCTTAAATCCATGATCACCTTACCTGGACCTTTATGGGAAAGTAATGTTAGCCATTGGGTCAAGATCACTTCAGGTTCTAAGGCTTCTTTCTTGATTAGCAGTGGCTCCTTCTTTTCATACTTCTCATACTGGTCCATCAGTTCTCCCCTGAGTTGTTCATTTTTAAAGAATGACATTAGTGCTATGATCTATAGGTCTCCAACATAGATACAAGGGTTCCATTCTATGTCCTCATCCATCAAGTAATTATGCCAATAGTATTCACACAACTGGTCATGTTCTTCTAGACTGACCTCTTTGAAATATTTACAAAAAATGTGCCTTGAATGCAATTCAGGTTAATTATTGATAAATCTATTAAACTGAAAAACTAAGGCATTTATCTTTCAGAAATAATGCATAAACCTTACATGGAGGTATGCATCCAATTATTTGCTTGGATCTATCAATAACCTTTGCTAGACGATCCTTCAACCTTTTGATTATCAAATCCTTTTCTGCAACTGATGCATTAAGACTATGTTTCTCTTTTTCCCAATTCTCTTATTCTTTCTTAATCTTATCAGTCAATTTCATTAGTTCAAAACCTAAAGACAGGGTAGTATGGTATTCTGGAGTCTTTGTCATAGGAGGTTGGAGAGTAAGTACTTCTTCTTCAATTTTTGTGTTATTTTCTACTAACTGTGCCAACAAATTTAGGTTAGAACCATGGCCATAAGTCTGGATCTTCTCCTCCAACTCCTGAATCCTTTTCTCTTTCTCTTTATCTTTTTCTTCATACCCCCTTACCTATTCCTCTAGCTATCTTATTCTATCCAAGGCTTCTTGAAGTTCCTTCCTAATATCCCTGTCCTCTAACAATTCATTTTCTTTTTCAACATTTTCATCATTCCTTTTTCCAAGAACATCATCATAATTCTTTTCTCCAGGAACATCAAAAACTTCTTTAGTAGAATCATCAAGCACAGGTTTACCCATCTTTCTAGCAGTAAACAAATCTTCTAACTTAGAATTAGAAGAAGAAATATATTTTATTTTCCTTGTAGGCATATCAACATTTCCATAGGCATCTACAGAGACATCCTCAAGAGGGTTTTCTCCTCTATCTGAATCTAGATTCAGAGGAGTTGGATCATTGTCCTACTGGCCTATATTTTTTTCCTCTACTCCTTGTTTCTCAAGAACTTGTTCTTTGGCACCTTGCCTCCTTAACCTCAATGAGCATCTAGGTGTGACTGTTTCCTTCTTATATGCCTTTTTCCTCCTTTTATTGTCCCCCTTCTTCCTCTTTTCCTATGCATTTCCTTCTTTTGTTGCACTCTTGTGTTTACTCACTCCCTTCTTACTCTTCTTTTCCTTACCAGATGTTGAAGGAGTGGTTCTTTGAGTTTGAGGGGCAGATGTTGAGGCTTCTTTAGCTGACACAAACCTAAACTCTAGAGGAATCTCATGTTGTGGTTCTTCGTACTCATTTTCAAAAGGAGGCTCAGGCTCATAGGGAATTTCATCTTCTAGTTCTGGTGCCTCTAAAAGTGTTGAAATGTCTACACATTGTTTAAAAGCTTCCCACCCAATATGTGGGTATTGAATCCTTACACTCCTCTTTATTAGTAGAACTATTAAACAATGGTGGGAAAGAGTGGTGTCTACCTGTTGTCTCTGATATTTTGAAGACATCCTTTTCAACATACTATATAGATAATTTGGAACATTGACAAATTTGTCATGCCATAAATGATTGAGCAATTTAAGTTGTGTAGTATATAACATATTGTATCTACCATCACAGGTAATATACTTGATAATATAATAGGCACATTTCCCCCAAAAGAAGGGAAGAGATAGGCATTTGGTACCTTGTGTGGTAGAATCTAGGTGCTCACCTCTTTCATAGAACTCCTCCCTAGCCGCAGCTACATCAGCTCTAGCTGGGTACCCAGACCCTGTTCGTGGCAACCCTATGACCTGAGCAATAGCTAACTCATAAGCATCTATAGTTAACCCCTTCACCATTGCTTCATCATACTGTAGAGCAAATGCAAATTCTTTCACCATATCATCATCAAAATGTCAATTTTAGGAAGTAATCTAACTAGCCTACTCTCATAAAGAGAGGGAGAACCATCACATCCTCCAGTAGTTCCTTATGTGCCAAAGGTTCCCTTCTGATTAGGTCCCCTCCCATTACTGTTATTAGTTACAAACTCTACAGTGTCAATTTTCTACACAATGTCAATTTCTGTTGCTTAATTCCTATTCTTTCATCTCGCCACCCCAAAAGAACCAATCTTACAATCTGCCTCTTCTTTCCTTTTCACTATAACTTCCTTAGGGTACTAATTCACTCATTGGTAGAATAAGGTAACTTCATGGTGCAAAATATTTGTCTGGTTTTCTTGAAAGGCAAGGTTTTCAAAGGCAACGATGTTCAAATGGCAAAAATCAAAATAAACCCCTCCACCCAACTTAATTGTGAAGTGACCTCACTTCATGTGGCAGATATTATGGAATGAGTTGTGATTAAATGAAATGGTGGTAATATTTGTTGCATGCATGAAATGAACTATGACTAAACATGAATATAAAAAGAAATCTAGTTGTAATAATTGAAAGTTATTGAATGTACATATGAAGTGGAAAGGAATAATTAACATACCTTGGAAATTGTGAACAACTTTGATGACATGATATGATATGCATGCGGTGAATGAGATATAATGTGAGAGAAGGTGGTGGGTACGGCTGCAAAGATATAATGTGATAACTTAAGATGATGGAGAAAAGTACCAACTCATTAATGGGAAATTATACGTGGAGTAATAGAATGAAGCAGTTTAAAATGGATATGGGCATGTGGACTAAGAGGGAGAATTTAGGTATTGTTCACCAAGTGATGGAAGAGAGCGGCATACAGATGTTGCTATGGGTGCCTCCAGCACAGGTCCCAACTGTTTAATTGTAACACAATATATCAGGTCCCAGCTGAGTTAGGTCCCAACTGAATGAGTGAAAAATAGGTCCCGGTGGAAATAACTTGTTGTAACCATGGAAATTGTGTTGTGTGTGCATGTGATTGTAAAGGAAAGAAAGTTATGTTTTAGCAATAGGGGTTGAGTATTGTAACTCAACCTCCACATCACTGGATAGTGTTGGTGAATTAGAATAAGAAGGTGTATCATCTGGTGTCACAGCATCATCATCAGGAGTATCAGGAGGAGCATACTAAGCAACTTTAAGGAAATAAGAAAGTCATCCTTCTAAAGTTGTTTTTTATACAATTTTAGCCTGTACCCATTTATTAGTAGTGAAAACCAAACTTCATCAATAGTCTAGAACTCAACTGCACCATTAGGAAAGACTTGCTTGATCTCATATGGGCCTAACCAACATGACTAAAGCTTGCCCTTGAAGTCCTTATACCTTGAATCATAAAGGAGTGCCCAATCACCTGCAGTGAATTCCTTTGTTTTGATGTACTTGTCATGCCATTTTGCCCTTTGTTTTTGTATGATGAATATCCTCCAATCAGATTTCATCCAACACATTCAAATGTTGTATCCTTTCCTATTGTGTAGTGGTCAAATCCATTCCTAGGTCCATTGCTGTCGTTAGGGTTTTGTGTTCAAATTCAATAGGCAGGACTGTTGTCTTGCCATAGACTAGCTCATAAGGTGTAAACCCTGTAGTTGTCTTCAAGGTTGTTTTGTATGTCCAAACAACTTCAGGGAGCCTAGAAACCCAATCTCTTCTATGAAGCTACACTATCTTTGTCAGGATGTTCTCAATTTCTCTATTAGTGACTTCCACCTAACCATTAGCCTGAGGATGGTATGGAGTGGATTTCTTATGTCTGATCTGATATTCTGCAACCAATTTGATTATTAAATTAGATATAAATTATGGTCCTTGGTCAGTTACTATTTTTCTTGGAACACCATACCTAGTTAAGATGTCTTCATACAAGAATTTGGCCACATTGCCATCTCTGGCAAACTGTAATGCCTTCAATTCAACCCATTTAGTTAATTAGTCAGTACATCCCAGGATATATTCTTTGTTGTTTTATGTAGGAGATATAGGACCCACAAAATCCAAACCCCACAAGTGTCAAAAGGAACCAATGAGATTTGTGGCTAGAAAGACATCTCATCACTTCTAGTAGGCCTCCCCATTCTCTAGCATCTATCATCTAGCTCCTAGTGTACTTGACAACATCTTTATGAAGCGTTGGCTAGTAATATCCTATTGTTAAGATCTTGAAGGCTGTCCTCTAAGGTACAAAATGTCCCCCACAAGGCTCATCATTACATCAAATACTTCATCCTCCTTGATACATCTTTGCATAATATTGTTTGGCCCAGTGTAAAATAGAAATCCAGAAATCCAAGAGTAAGAGAAGCATTTATGAACTAGCTACCTCTTCTCCCTTAGAGAGAAGTATCTTGGAATCTACCCTGTAACCAAATAATTGGCTATACCTACATATCATGGAGTGTGTATAGTGAGAGCAAATAGATGCTCATTAAGAAAATAATCATCAACTATTCCATCTGAAGACTATGTCGGTAGTCTGGACAGAAAATCTACAACAACATTGGCTTTGCCTGGTTTGTCAATAATTGCAATATCAAACTCCAACAACAATAACCACCTTACAAGTCTGCCACCTACTATGGGTTTATTCATCAAATATCTAATGGCTACATGATCTGTATGAATGAAAACTGTGTAACCAGTTATGTAGTGCCTGAATTTATTAATTGCATAAACAACTACCAACATCTCTTTCTCTGTCATAGTATAGTTTAACTCAGCTCCTTGTAGATTCTTACTGGCATAGTATATGACATACTCCTTGTTTCCTTCTTGTTGACCCAGGACTGCCCCAATAGAAAAATTAGATGCCTCTGTATGGATGTGAAAATGCAGTGACCAATTCATAAGGTCAGGGGCTTGTGTCAAGGATGTTTTTATCTTTTCAAAAGAGATCTGACAATCTGATGTCCATTCAAATTCACTATCCTTGGTCAATATGGTAAACAAAGGGGCAACAGTCTTGCTAAAATCATGAATGAACCTCTTGTAATATCCTGTATGGCCTAGGAATCTCCTTACATCCTTCTATTTTTGTGGAATAGGCAAGGTAGATATAATCTCAATCTTCTTTGGGTCAACTTGGATGCCTGCACTTGAGATGAAATGACCCAAGACTATTCCCTGTGTCATCATCAAAAAACACTTTTCATTACTCAAAGAGAGGTTATGCTTTGTACATTTATTCAATACCTTCTCCAAGTTGTGTAATGCTTCATCATATGTGTCACCATATGTGGTGATGTCATCCATATAAATCTCCATATTATCATGGGCAAAATTAGAGAAAGTGCTTAAGACTGCTCTTTGAAATGTAGTTGGAGCATTGTACAAACCAAAGGGTAAGACCGAGTATGCATATGTCCCCCAAGGGCAAGTAAACGTTGTCTTATCCTAATCCTCTAGAGCAATCTTAATCTGGTTATAACCACTAAAACCATCAAGAAAGGAAAAATATTGCTTTCCTGCTAAAGAGTCAAGAACTTGGTCAATAAAAGGCAATGGAGATTGATCCTTCCTGGTAGCAGTATTCAACTCTCTTTAATCAACATAGACCCACCATTTTCCACCTTTCTTGGGGACTATAACCAATGGTGAAACCCATTCACTGTCTGAAATGGGGTATATAAAGCCTGCATCCAAAAGCTTCTAAAGCTCAACTTTAACAATTTCTCTAAGGGCTAGATTCATGTGCCTTTGTTGCTCCCTGATTGGTCTATATCCATCATCTATGTATATCTTGTGCATGTACAAGGCAGGATCAATGCCTTTCATATCATTGTAATCCCAAGCAAATGCTGTTGAGTGTGTATATAATATTTCATGCAAGGATTGTTGTTGTTCATTAGTCAATGTATTGTTAATGTTTAACATCTTTTCTGGCTTGACTTCTACTTGTTTGGACAATTCTTGAATGGAAGACAAATCAAGGCTGGGTAATACAGCTAAGCATTGCTGAGGTAATAATGCATGGAAGATTTGGGAGACTTCTTCTGCTAAACTGCTGGGTATTATGCTTCTCAAAGGGTCTTGTAAGCAAGATAGGCAGTCTTGCTGCTGTGGATGTCTCCCACAATTGTTTTGTATAACATGAGCAATTAATTCATCTTCATCTGGAATATTCAACAAAGGGCTGTGTTCTATAGTCATCAGGGTTTGCAGGGAATAGGCTTCCTCATCCTCTAGGCTAGGCCAAATGGTCTGCTCAAGCTCATGGTATGGATGGGGTGGTGGATATAAAACCAATTTCTTGGTCACTGCCCCATTAGATATGATCATATTGCTAGACTTGCAACCTATTAATGCATCAGTAGTGGCAAGCCATGGTCTACCTAGTATAAGAGGATATCCAGCAAGATTAACCTTAGGCTGTAAAATAATGAAATGAGCAGGGTATTCCCAATAATGTAATGCAATAACCAAATATTCTATGACTCCTTCAAGTTTGATTGTAGACCTATCAACTAATTGCAAGACTATCTAAGTAGGCCTAAGGTTGTTTAATTGGAGGGTTTGCATTGTTTCCTTGGTCATGACATTAATTGCATCTCTAAGATCTATCAAAGTATTCTTAATCAGAGTCTCATTGATCTTTACATCCACCACTGGGCTACCTGGATCTATGTATTTGGGAACAGTTATATTACCCAACATGATGTCAGCAAGATTACCTAAAACATGCACTGTCTGAGGGTCTATTCTCTTCCTTCCTAGCTTCTTTATGCAAAGATCCCTAATAGTTTTGGTATCGATAGGAATATCCTTGATGGCTTGGATTAAGGGAATCTTGATGCTTATATCTTTTAGCTGGCTTAGGAGAATAGTATCAGTTTGGGCTCTTTGCTTTTGCATGGCCAAGCACTCAGGGAAAGGAGGAGACTTCTGTTGCAAGGTAGTTTGGGCATCTTCGGTTGATTTAGGATCCAAGGGTGGCTTATCTGAGGTTTCTTCAATGGGTTCTTCATCTTCAAGTTCTATAATTTGGGGAGATGAAGGGCCTGCAAGTTGCTTCCCTAATCTAAGATGACCATTACTCACTTCCACCCCATAGGTGGGATATTGCATTACCTCATTAGTATAAGCCTACTGGACAGGCTTGTTGTTAGGGTTAAGTGCAGGTTGGGCAAGGATTTGGGTAGGTCTAAGAGGTTGATTTTGAGGTGGTGGCATTATGGCTAGCTGCTGTGGCTGAGATGGAATCATAGGTTACTAAAATTGTACATTTTGCTACCATTGTTGGCCCTTTTTCCACTGAGGCTGCCATTGCTACTACTGAGTAGGCCATTGAGGGTTATAGGTTGGACCTTGGAAATTTTGTTGTGGCCATGAGTTAGGCTATTGTTGGTTCCAACCAACTTGTGGAGTAGGCCATTGGGGGTTTTGCCAGGCATTTGGGTTACCCAGCCATTATTGAGCATTCCAAGTAGAGAAGTTCTGATTTGTAGTAGGAAAGGGAGAATTAAAACTAAGTGGATCATAGGGCATACCTTGCCTTTTCTACCAAGGTCTCCTTTGAGCTATAAAGAATAGTTTCCCATCTTCTCCTTCAAATAGTTGCAATTCTGGCCTCTTAATCATTTCTTGCTAGATGCTAGCCACCCTTTTACATTTACAATTGTCCTTCCTCTGTCTACAACTAGGGCAGTACTTAGTAAGCATTGCATCTGCCTCTTCTTGTTTCTTCTTGATATGGAGAGTGTCTAGTTGTGTAGCCATATGGCTAATAATGTCCTCCTTCATGTTGGTCAGCAGGTTACCAATCTCTACCCTTGAAACTCCATTAGTTGCCTTGCCTATGATGGCTGCTCTTTCTCCCCTTGGTTTTTAGAAAATATTCTAGAATAATTTATGCATGCTGTGTAGATATCTTCAAAGGGAAGTTGAGATATATCCCTTATTCCAATGAGATTGAGGGCATTCATGTAGTCATCATTAACTCCTCTCAAAAAGACCAGCTTCAATGATTCTTTAGACAATCTATTCTGAGGGTTTTTCTTCAAGGCAAACTGAAATATTTCCACATAGTCTTCTAGGGATTCATCCTCTTTCTGTGACATCCTAAAAATGTCATCTCTTCTCCTATCATGTCCTCTGCAGTAGTCTTTATATTTTGCCAGGAAGTTTGTCTTCATGGTATCTTGGTCTGGAATGACAACTTTCCCCAACCCCATAAACCACCTTAAAGCAACATCTTTTAGTGTGGCAGGGAACAACTTGAGTTTGTAAGGATCAGTGGTGTAGTCATAACTTCTACACAAGACATCAAACTCAAATAGGAAAGTGTTAAGATCTTTAGTCACCAAGCCGTAGAAAATAGATAATGCAGAGGGTGGTATATTTTTTAGAGTAGCAGCCCATGCTTGGTCTGGTGTAGGGAATTCAAACATCACTTGTCCTAGAGGATCATCTACTGTAGCATCTCCCATGGTTCTAAAAGTTCCTTCTATGGCAGTGGAGGAAGCTGATGGAGATGTAGGGGGTGTTGATGAAGATATAAAAGGAAACTCTCCTTCAGCACTTCCTACTGTGTACTTGTTGAAATTAGTTGTGCCCTCGTTATTCTCAAAAGTTGAAGGGAGGAATCTACCTCGGTTATCTCTCTGCCTTCACATATAGTAATTTGAGCTTTATGTTTTAGTGGTCCTACACAGTGTTAGTAGAATGCCTGGTGTTTCTTGAAAAATCAATTTATTAAATCAATGCTGAAACCAAAATTTAACTATGAAAGCATATAAAGCTAATGAGACTATCAAGATAGCACCATCCCTGGGAATGGTGCCAAAAATGTAGAGGAAAACTAATGCATTGTAGACTTAAACAAAATCCAAGGTTAAACCTAACTGAACAGTCCACTCTATCATTGCATTCCTACATTGAATTATCAATCGAGGAGCATAAGATTATGATGATGCTCACACTATATATGACTTCAAGACTCATTTCTATCGTAAACTACTTCATACAAACTTATTCTAATCAAATTAATTGACTGAAGTTCACAAAAATGAAAGAACAACAAAAACAATTAAAACCTAGTTGCTACAGGTACCCTCAACATAAGCTGGAGATAGCTATATTCAATAGAGAATTTCAAAATTAACTTGAAATACATAAAATGAGAAAAGACTTGACACTAACCTCCGGAGGACATCAATGATGTATTCTATTCATGAATCACAACTAACAGAAATAGCAATCACGATTTCTTACTTATTTCACAATGCAATGTATAAGATAACATGAAACAGTCCAACTAAAAATGCATAAATAAATAAATGAATGTATGAAGCGAGAGTTAGTAGCTTGAGTGGCTAGCTCAAGGAACTATCTCACTTCTTCTGGAAACTAAATGTACTTCAGATATTCACCCATTTTTCATGACATGCAGTTGAATTTAATTCATATCAAAGACAGAATCTTCTTTAGATTTTATTCAAAATTGAAACATGTCTGGAATAACAAATAACTGCAAAAACATAGTAATGACTATAAAAGATAGAATGCAAAAACATAATAGCTAACTAATCAACAAACTCATTCCCTAACTTATACAAAAGAGGAAGAGTTGTATACGGTCTTCTAACTAACAATGATCATCAATTCATCCCTGGATATTAGGATATAGTTTTGAGATCAACTTATTAATTATCTAGAACAAAGGAAATAGAGTCCTATTCAAACAAAAATCCCATACAATGGCTCATGAATGAAAATACATAAGCTACGGTTAGACTTCTAGAACAAGTCTTCTTCTCTTGCATTTATTCTTGCATGATGACCATGTTTATCTCCATCGATCTTCACTTCTGGCACTTGGACTGCACTTTAATCAATTCCCCTATTCTACAGCCTGCTGCAATTACTCCTTCCTGGATGCTATGTCTTTGTTGCACAAGGTTAATTATCCAACATATATACATAAAATAACTTCTCATATTAAACTTATGAAATCCTATCTATATTACATACATATCAATAATTTAAATCATCCACTTGATAATATAACCACCATATTTCATTTATCAGCATAGGTTTAAAGTCTCTAAGAAGTATATGTGAAACAACATATAATAAAGGTAATGTCTTGTAAGGTTCTTGCAAAATCATGTAAAAAGGTCTTAAAAACATATAAAAACATTATAAAAGGAAGTCAACATTTCAACCCAACACTACTCCACCTTACTATGTACACCCTATTTTTCTTCTCCTCTTTAGATATTTAGCTATTTTTCATTGGTTCTTCTTCTCCCCCTTTGACATCAATGGCAAAGGTGTGTGTACAAGTGACAAAATTGTATCAAAATTTTAAAACTGTTATACTTGGCCACATATGTACAAGTGCAATCACATAACTTACTTACTAGGGAGTGGGAAGGATGTCTTTGTAAATTCTCTTCAGCTACACTACATCACCATCCCATTTGTTTTTTTTACGCTTCAAAACTTGCATGTGTCCATTAATTTGGGACATCAATTCCTCAGCTTTATCCACAGTTGTAGGGATCTCATTTACTTGCCTTGTTCTGTTGGCATCTGCTACTGTCCCCGTCATACTTTATCTTTTGAGCACTTGTCCTTCAGCTCAGTTAATCTTTTATCATCAAACTCTATTCTAACCTTTTTATCTGTGGCTTTTTCAAAAGACTCAAAATGTGTACTTATAGAGTTTATTATCTTTTTGAGTTGATCAGTGGGGGCTAAAGATGTATCCTTCTGTAGTCTAGACATCAACTTTTCTAAGACACTAGATGCCTCACCAATAAGCTCACTATCTTGAATATGGGATTTCAAAATTTCCTTCTAAGCCTTAGCTTGGAAAATTGTCCCTAATTTTAACTTCTGCAGAGGTGACATGGAAGCTATGTTGATTGGCCCTTATAGCAACTTAGGGGTATCCAAAAACTAAGCTTATTGCTACTTCTCCAAGATTTCTTTGACTGAATCAATAGAAACTTGAGTGGCTGCAGTAGTGTCTCTTACCATGTCATGGGACACTTCTTCCTCTTCAGTCTTCTCCAGAGGTTCTTAGTCTATAGATTCTTTCTCATTAGTTTAATTTTCTGGATGAGGACTAGCCTTGGCTTGTTCAACAGCTAGATTTCCTTGATCAATAGTTTCATTCTTCTTTGGAGATGCTTTAGTATTCTTAGGAGATTTGTCATCTTCTTGCTCCTTCATCTCTTCATCTCTTTCTGGGTTTACTGAAGGAGTTGTCTCTATTTGATTCAAGCCCTATTCTAAGCTGACTTCTGGAAGGGAAGTATCATCACTAACATTTGGTTCTTCCTTGTTATAAATTGTTGGGATGTTTAACTCTCTTAAGACCTCAAGAGTTACTTTCTCTGTGTCCTTCACCAGTTTCTCTATGTCTCCAGACATCAAAATGTTGGTCCTTCTCTTGGTGTCAAACTTTTCCTCAAATGCCTTGGTGACTTTGGTTTCCTCCTTAGCAGTTAAATCCATATACAATTCTATCAATGTGTGTTCTCTTAACTATAAATCTTTGGCCATTGCTACCTCCTTTCTAGTAGACATAATGTTGCCCAAGATGTCTGGTAGACCTGTAATCACCTCAAGGTGAGCCTTGTTGAACATCTCCAAAAATCTGATCACTGAAGTTTCAATGATGTTTTTGTCTGCATCATTATACTCATCATATAGTTTTCCTATTGGCTTAAGATTACCATGAGCTCTCATAGCATTCAAGGTATCTTCAAAAGTTATTATGGTCTTTGCTTCCTTGGACTCTAATTTCCTTGACCTTTTCTTGCTTATGCCCTTACTGGAGGGCTTCTCCTGTTTGGTCCTAGAGATTTCACTGGCATTAGCCTTCATTTTATCTACTTCTTCATCTGTCTTATTCTCCCCTTCATCAATTCCAATACTTATATACATCCTTTTGCCTTTAGTTTTCTTCTTTTTGTGCTCTATTTTAGTGGGTTTCTTTATAGGTGCTTCCACATTCACTGAAGAAGTGGGACCAGAGTACTTGGATGTTGTTTCAGTAGAGGTTGAACCTCTTGTTCTTCTCTTTGGTATTGTAGGATTCTCAGATTTCTTCTTAGGCTCATCTGAAGCCTTCTCTGGTTCATCTTGCTTCTTTTCTCTAGTTGCCCTTTTTGCTTCAGACTTTGCTCTTGCTTCTACAATTCTTCTTTAGTAAACCCCTGGCTTTGGGCATATTCCTCTGCCATTTTCTTAGCCTTTTTATAGATTCAAGCTTTCTTAATTCAACATGCAACTTGACTGAGATTTCCTCATATGTGCCAAATCTTTCCTTAGTGGGGTCTCTGGGCTTGCTCAACATGAGCTCAATAGAACCAATCAGCACATCCTTAGTTGCTTCATATCCCATAGAAGGGACCCATATTGTCCTTGGCTCTATAGCTACCATTACACACCAATCTTTATTCACAATAAAACATATATCATTTTTATACTTTTCCACTATTGTTTCAGGTATCCTTTCCCTAGATTACATGGCCTTTTGAAAACTTTTGAAGTAGCCCCATAGGGCTTCATTCTGTGCATCATGACTACCTAAGCTATTTAAATGATTCCTAATTTGTATGGCAACATGTTTGCTATCAAACCAAACCAAATTCTTCATTCTGGGCAATTCTTTCATAAAATAGAAGAAGAGGCAAACGATCAACGTAACATATTTGAAGGGATATCTTGACTCTTTGGTCTTCTTTATGTTTTCCATCAACTATTACCAGAGCAACTCATAGAGGTCATAGTCAATGTTCCTCTTGACCATCTCATATGTAGTGTGGATGGTGGTATAGGAGATAGAGTTCTCCCAGTTGGTAAAATATATTTTATATCCAACCACCATTGATGCAACTCTCACTGCATTTTCTTTTGTGGAGTTTATTGTCAATGCCCTTTTGTCAAATTTAGCACTGGTTTCCTCCATTACAGTGCTATTCTTCATAGCCTTGAACACATGCACCTTTCTAGTGGAGTTCAATCTTATTATAGCCCTTATTGCTTCCTTTATGATCATGAAGGGTTCTTCAAGCCATAGAAATTCATCATGAATCCTACTAAGCACATACCGGATGCATTCGTCGTCCGCAAATATTGGGAAGTCTACATATTGTATGAATTTCTTCTCTGCCAATGCCTTGTATTCTTCCTTCAATTCAAAATCATCACCACTTAGATGTTTCAGGTATAGATCTATAAGTTGGCTACCAGAATGTTCTTTTAGGGCAACATGGATGTATGTCTTAATGTCTTTCTCATGCAAATGTTACGCCATATAGTACTTCTAAAAATGCACGACTAGGGTCAACTTCTTTTGATTTCAAAGGGTTCTTCTTGAATTTGGATGGGGCCTTTCTGAGATATCTATTACATGAGGGTTTGACTTGTTTCCTCACTAATTCAAACAATTTCACAGAGAAATTTCAACTGTAAATACCTCTTTTCACCAGATTAGGGTTTCTTTTCTTGGAGTCACTAGAAGTCACTAGAGTTGCTTAGGGTTTCACTTCTGATCTCCTTGGATACTTGAAAACTTGAATGCAAAGTGATTATTCCTTTGAATGCAAGCCTTTTATCCTTTATTTTCCAAAACCTAATTGCCATAAATGCCAATTTTTGAAAAGTTGTCAAACATTTCACTGTCAAGCATAGTCAATAAAGATTGCTCCACAATGCACTGCATTAGACCTTTTTTTGTTGGTAACTTCTTCAAAAGATTCATCACATATCTCATTAACTCATATCCTCATGCTGGATCCTAGCACCAACTATCTGGCTAGGGGATCAAGATTTTCAATAAAAGCTCCCCCTGAGTCAAAGCTCCCAATTTACTTCTCGGAGGAAGTATCTACACTAGAGATTGGTGTGGATCCATCCTTGACCTCATTTACATCCTTCTTAATCCAGATTTTGCTCATTTCCTTCTTGGTTTCTACTGAATTAACCTTTCTCTTTCCTTTATCTTCCCTCTACTCTGTTTTCCTCTTTTCTGTAGGATTATTTCTTTTCACATTCTTGTTTCTACAAAATTTTGCAATGTGTCTAGGATTATTACAATTGTAGCAAACAACATTCCTTTGTCCTTGGTTCCTTCCATTGATTGGATTAATTCTTGATCTGCATTGGTTAGCCATATGCCCAAATCTATTGTATGTAAAGTATTTCCCATTAAAAGATTGAGTATTCCTTCCATTGTTGAAACCATTCCTTATCTGACTTCTACATTCATTTTATTTATGACCAACTCTCTTGCAATTGAAACACTGACTAAAGAATGATCGAACATTTTGATTCATTATGCTCCTACACTGAGTAGCCTTATGACCAAACTTATTGCAATTAAAACAATAGCCATTGAAAGATGGGTACCTTTGAGCATTTGGTTGCCTAACCAGAGGTCTTTTAGTTATGTTTCTCTGATTCCAGACCAGGTTTCCTTTGTCTTTCTTTATCTCAATGTTGATTTTTCCTGATTTAGAACTTTATCCTCTTTTAAATCCTAAACCTTTCTTATCATCTGGATTTTTCTGACTGTCAATTAACTCATCAAGCTTTGCAAAGCTTATTTTGAACTTTTCTTTGTAACTATTAGCAATTTCTAGATCATGTTTCAGAATCACAACATCTTTTGCCAGCTTTTCACATTCCTCAGACTTGCCTTTCACAACTTGATTTAAATGCTGCACAATGTTTCCTTTCTCTTCAATCAACATTGATAGACTATTTAAGGTTCATTTGCTGCTTTCAATTGTTCACTAATCTCTTTGCTTCTTTCCTTGGATTTCTTAACTTTCTCCCTTAGCTTCAGGATGCATTCATCAGCTTCCTTGACTTTCCTTGGATTTCTTGACTTTCCTGAAAGTTGCTCACTTTCCTAGATCTTCCTCAATCTATTAGACTTCTTCGAAGGAACCTCACTCTAATACCAATTTTTGAACACAAGGAATACTAAGAGGGGGGTGAATTAGTATTCTATAAAACCATTCCTTCACATGCTCTTTAACCCATTTACTAAATTCAATAACATGAAGGAAGAATAAACACACGAAAAGCAACCATAAAGTCATAACACATAGACACCAAGATTTTTATGTGGAAAACCCAAAAAGTGAAAAACTATGGTGAATGTTAGCTCATAATATATTATAACTGATTACAAAATATTACATAGAGATGGTCACTATAGGTGGGCTCACTATTCAAGTGGACTCACTACCCACTGAGAAATAAATATAGAAGAGAAGAGAGAATGGATCACTACCAGTAAAGAACTGTTACAAATGCATCTATTAAATGTTGGAATATAGTTCCATTGATAGCTCAAAATACATTTTCAAAGCTCTTCATAATGAGTACTCTATTTCTCCGCTCTGCTCACATATGTTCTATTTTGATGTCCTCTGCACTCTTACTGCACTTTCTGGATCACAAAAATGGTGTTAGATCGCATACACATGAACTCATAAATGCATCACAACACTTAATATTAAAATCCATCAAGTATTTATATCCGCAACAAGATCTAACTCAAAATTGGGGTGGCTTTCCAGAAATGAAACGTGTACACAAAAAGGTATACATTGTCAGCTTGAATTCTTTACATAGGAAGTTATGCGGACCAATGAAATCCTTCAAGATCCTTCATATAGGTGTGGACCTATTATAGAACCACTTAGAATGATGATCCAAACAATATATCTTTATTGCATATCTATCCAACTTGTATGTCAGCTTCATCCTTAAATATACACTTAACCAAATCTACTTTCATACCACAACTTCCAATGCAAACCACATGGGACTCTAAAATTCATATCAAACACTCAATATGCATTAACCAACATACCTTCAAAACCATAAGTCATATTATTCTTATGCAACAAAATTCAGATCTTTGAACTACTATCTCTGTTATTGTGAAATACTGTCAATCTAAGTGCTGATACTTAGGAGCTTGTAGATGATCATCCGTTGAACCTCAGACTCTACAAATCTGAAATTAGATACTCCTAACATGTGTTTACAATACCTTCAAACTACAAATTGAAATAACCAATAGCAGAGAAATGTGGACTAAGATACTTTGGTATTCTGCAATGTTCATGACTAAACTCTATTATCCTAACTTAAGGAATTCATAGTGTAGCTTCCAGAAATTGCTAGGATATGAGACTTGGAATATAACATCATGAAACAACTATATGCAACATACCACAACTGCATACCAGATTCTAAATTTGTAGAGGAATACTATCCATCTTACTGTCACTAACTTAGTAAGGTGCCAACACTTAGTCAATTTGACTAAGTTATTCTTTCCAAACCAAAAATGTTGTGCATAACTTGTCTCAAGACTTGTTCCCAACTATATCTGATTATTTCCATCAATGACAACACCATATCACAATCATATCAGTAGTGTCTCTTAACCATGTTTCCAACACAACTATGCTATTTTTTTGTGATTTTTTTGAATATAAGGATGCCAAATGACAATGCAACTATGACTAAGTTGTGGGATGCAAAGTGATAATGAATCTATGACTATGACAATGTTTGGAATATTGCATATACAACTTTAGAACTTAAAAAGGATCCTAAGACAAACTATGAAAGACCAAGATAGCTAATAGGAATGTCAAGACCTCAAAGGACAAGTGGTAAGAGGATGATGACTAAATAAAGTTAACCTAAACTAGACACATAAATTTAAGGCTCAATTTGATTATGATGATAGATAGGTAATGATAAGGTCTAGACAATCCAAGTATATGACAATGGTGTGATCAAGTATGATAAGCTTCCCAATTTCAAGTCTCAAAGATGAATATGACTATGAATAACCTAGGATGACAAAGACTAACTACAAAATGCAAGTTAAACTAGGAAAATGCAATGAATGGACTAGATAAATTAAACAAGTCTCAGGTTTGAACATATGGTCACTATCCAAATTAGAACTGAAATGTGGATGCAAGAATTTCCCCATTTTTTTAATTCTGACAAATGTGGTGCTACAAGCTATAGTTGCAATATTACAGGTGACAGATGTGATTCAAAAATTGACAATTGCGGCTCAGAAGGTAACAGTTATGGTTTTCTATATGAAAAATGCAGTTCTAAATGTGACATTTGCATTTTTGTGTCTGACAAATGTAGTGAACTATTTTTTGTAGCCTAAAATCAAGGGTTTCTAAATGATTTACCATTTTGGGTAGTTTGTAAAGGTGATCATAAAACACAACAAACACTTGAAATATAGATCTTTAGTTGTTTTGACTCTTTAACTCTTAGGAAAGGAGGTATTTCACAAGTTTTTTTCCATAAAATTTGCTAGTCCTTGGTTCAAAAATAATTCAAACAAGCACAACCTAGCCAGTAGTAAAGGGTTGTCTACTATAGTGGGATTACCGCACCTTTCAAGGTTTTTAAATATGAGAAAAAGGAGTGGGTAACTAGAGTATGCCAAAGTCATGGACCACCTTGACACCTCTCACATTGAAAGGATGAATCCAAACAAGGAACTTGTACACTCAAAATCATGACGTCAGTGGCCTAGGGCTATCGAGTCAGATTTTGGGACACACACGGACCCTTCCCTCCTTGCCATGGGGTGAACAATCATGTCACTCTCACTCTTGTGGAAGTAGCCAGTCAAGAGGAGGTGAGGGGTGAACAACCATGTCACTCTCACTCTCGTGGAAGTAGCCAATGGAGAGGGGTCAACACATCTTGGGGCCTTGTTGTTGTGTGCTTGTATAGATGTGTTGTTCAATGATCATGGTTGTAAAGATAACTATATGACCCAAAGGGTCTATAGTCATTGTTCTCCTATTTGGATTCCTGATATTCCACCTTTGCGTGGGTAAGATGTTGTTCTCATTGATTGCTTGTTTTCATTCAAACTATTGGATGAATGATTGTTTTACTAAGAGTTGTCTAAATGCTTCTTATTGTTGGATTACTAGTGGGTCTTGTTGTGGTCTTGGGTGGATTTCCTCTATCTCATTAGGGATTTCCCTCACCCACTCACCTCTTAATCTAGGGCACATTCTTGAGCCAAGACAAGAGATAGGTGTTTGTGAGCTAACCTTAACTTGACCTAGGTTTTGAATTATGGTTTGTGTGACCTAAACTTTGACTATGCGTTGACTTCATTTGACCTTGTGATAAAATCAATGGTTTTGACCAATGCTTGACTATAGTTGAGGTTGTGATGGAATCAAGGGTTTGTGAAACTTTCTGAGTCTCTAATGCTTTTGTTCTTTTTGGATTTTATGAATGCAGTTCTAAATGAATGCAAAACTTCTTTTTTGTGCTTTTTTATGTTTTTGGAATTGAAGATGCTTTTTTCTAATCTAGAAATTATAAAATTTATGCAAGTTATAATAAATTTGCCTAATGCAATGTAAACTATGATTTTGGTGTTTTCTGAATATTTCGAACAAATTAATCTAAAAAAGGGAAATTAATCTATGAACTTTGAAAGAAAATTACTCTAAGAATACAAAATCTATCTATCATATCAAGAAAAAAAACAACAAGATTATTGATTCCAAGAGAAATTTTGGTGATCTATTTACTACAAATTGAAAGAAAGAATAAAGGATCTTGGAGATGTGTGAGTCTCCACTACCCTTAGAAATCCTTGTGATTGCAACCTCGTACCCTCTTGTAGTAGTGGGGTATCCTCTTTGTCACAAGATGACAACAGAAGCAAAAGAAGCTTTGAAGCTTTGAGAAGAGCTTAATGAGAGCTTTGATGAGCACTGTGGCTTGATGTGAGTAGCATATGGATGTGTAATGAGCTTTTTATGAAATCTAGATGAAACAATGAACAAAACAAAAGGCTCATATGTCCTGTATAAGCAAAAGAATGTTTGATGTGGAGAGAAATAACTTGCAAGAGCTGTGTGCACAAATGAAATTGCCTCCTCTAGAAATTCCTTGAAGCTATGCAACAATGAAATCTTTGAAGCTTTGTAGAACTAAAGAAAGAAATGAAGAGGCCCAAAGGACTGTGAAGAATCTTGAAAAAGCTTGTGAATATGAGAAGAGTATTCTCCAACTTGTTGAACTTGGAAAATAATGAAGAGGTGAGGGTTATTTATAGGTTTGAAGAAGATATGAGAGCTGAAGAAGAAGAAGAGTTAACTCAATTTGATTGGAGAGTTAACTTAGAAGACTTAAGAGTGATCTAGGCTAAAATTGGAGTGATCTACCTTGTAAAAGCTTATCACTCAAGAAGTGAAGAAGAAGGAATGCATGGGAATGCAAGAGAATGGATGAGTTGTTACTTAAAGATAAAATAGAGGTAATTATGTATGTGTAGGTGCATGAAATAGTTAGCTCTATATTTGGCACCAAAATCCATGCAAACAAGAAGAAAAATAGGTGAAAATGAAGGTTTTTTGAGTTAGAAACTCAAGTTTTTCCATGGCTAGAAACATGATAGGGTCACCCAGGGGCCACCCCTTTCACCAGTTATGTCACTTATGGGGCAACCCATGGGTGACCCTCAGAGGAGGGCACCTGGGTTGAAGTGCTTGATAGGAAATGGAAGAAGGGGAGAAAAGAAGGGGATCTGCCTTTGAAAATAGGTTAGTCATGCGTGAAAATTGAAATCTCCACTTGCAAAGTAGGATCTCCCAGGGGGAGATATGGAAATAATAGGGGGAGATTTGGATTGGTTGAGTGAAACTAATAACCGAAAGTGGGAAATGGCTAGGGTGGACCTCTAGAAGGCTTCTAGGGGGTGGAGAAGATGAAAAAACTGAGGAGAGGTGAAAAATCACCTATAAGACACACACAAGGCTTAGGAACGGGGTCACAAGCTTAGAAAATGTAAATCAACAAGTGTCAAAAAGTGTCAAAAATCATCAACAACAAATAGAGAGAGAGAGAACACAAGATGAAAGAAAAGATATGTCACCAAGAGAATTACTACTGAGAGGATGTTGTTTCATGCTTACATGTATGTGACAAGCATTATGACTCATCATAGGGGTCCTCGTGGAGGTTGTGTGTGAATTTGGTGCTTACATATTTGCCCCCTCAGGGACGGTAGTCTACATGAAAGATAGGTACCGTTCTTGAACTAAGCCTTACTTGTTGTCAATTTTTCATAATTGTACCTGCAATAACTAGTATTAGTTTGGCATCTGAATATATCAAAATAAGTATTGAAAATTGAAATGAAAAACATACCATGGATATTGTAAGTTCAACTAGTTGTTTGGCTTTGTTATTGAGACTTGTAGCAATGAATGCATGCAAAACAAACACATGAGAGATGCATAAAAGAAATAGAACACATGCTAAGCTAGAGAGGAGAAAAAATTCTTCTTTTATTGTAAATTTTGAAGAATATATTCAACTTTTTAGGGATTCTTGATGTTTTACCATTTTTTTTAGGTTTTTTCAATTTTTCTAATTTTTATGGTTTTTGTGAAGATTTTACAAAGGTGTGATTTGAAACTCCTTGAGGTCTTTGGAAGACCTATATTTATTAAAGGGATCTCTACCCTTACCCACTTGGATGGGGAGACTTGTGTACTTGCCTACACATTTTTGCTCTTTTAACTTGTTGGAGGAGTGACTAATGCTTAGACATTATTTTACACTTATTGTTACAAGGCCTAATTTGATGAGATCCATACATAAATTTAGTCAACATCTTGTTCTTCACTTTCCCTCTTCTTCATATGGTTGGCTAGAGCTTTTATTTTGCTTACAAGAATGCATACCTAAGATGATCACATATGGATGATGCAATTTATTTTTATCTTTTTCAGAATATATATGAATGCAGGTGATGATATGCATATGCAAGAACACAAGCGATGTTGAAATGAAACTTTCACTTCTATGGAATGCCATGAGTTATGATATTGACTTTATTGCTTTGGAATTCTTTTTTTGATTTTTGTATGAATGCATCATGGAACAAACAATATGACTACTTTTAATATGATTTTCAATATAGGGGATTGCAAGTTGCTCTTATATAAAATACCTATTCCAGTCTATGAGATAGGAATTTACAACTCAAGTGGGCAGCGGGAGTGAAAATGGAGTGCTTCTGAATTTTGGCTTTGCTAAAGGCTAAACACTGATCCTTATCTAGATAAGACAACCTAACAAGCTTTCATCTTAGGCAAGTAACAAATTTTATTGATGTTCTCTAGACTTAGATCATAGATGGAAACCAAGATAGACTTGGGGTAATGAATAAATGGGAAAGAACCAATGTCCCTAGATAGAAAATGGTCATAAAGAATACTAGACTCTTGGCTTTACTCAGCTAGTGCATTTGTGCTTTGTACATTTCTCTTTTATTTTCTCTGATAGAATGCCATACTTGAGGCTTTGAGCTTAGATTAATCTCTACCCAAGAGTACGGATGTTCAAGAATCTTCTCTCTTTCACTCTTTTTTTTGTAATTTTTATAATGCCTCACTTGATTTTCTCATTTTTTGGGATTTTTGACTGTTATTAAATGAATGCTTTTGGAACTTTGGATATGCAATAATTTGATCTCTCAATTCTAACTTTTCTTAGTACTCTTATTTTGATCACTCATCATTTTTTTTATTCACTCATATTTTAGATTGCTTTCTTTAGAGTTTTGATCCTCCTAACATTTTTGGCTAGGAAAGATAAGGGTTTGAGTGCCACCAAAAATTTTCATAGTCCAATTGGACTTCTCTTTTGCTAGGGAAGATTTTGGGAAGGTCTACATGCAAGCTTCCTTTGAACATTGTAGGTTTGAACACTGACCTTGCTTAAACCTAACATCATGGCTTATTAAGATTGGGATCAGCATAAATCTAAGAGATAGGATTTGCTTAGAATCACTGGGAATGAAGGAGGAAAATGGTGATTGTGAAAATGGGGAATCACAGGACCTAAAAGGATCACATATACTTAGGCAACCTTAGATTCCTTACTGAAATGAAAATAGTATAATAGCAAGTCATTCACTATAATGCAAGATGAACAGAATGATATTGAAATGTAAGAAACAAACTCTTTTTGACATTTTTTTTTATGTTTTTTTTGTATTTTTGGAATATTTGTTTTTTTTTTTTGTGTTTTTAAGGACTTTCGTGCAATGTTTTTGAGATGTTTGAACTCTTCTCCTTCCATAATGCATAAGAGGTAGCTTTGTTTATGACATCTTCCTTAACTACGTCTGGACCTATCCAATTTGTTTGGAACTTTGCTTGAAAGTCTTTCCAAGGACACTCGAAGAATTGGTGTAAAAATATATTTGTATTCAGTGAGGAGGTTCATGCACTCACATGTTTCATTGTTTGATGATTTTCCCCCTAGCTTTATCATTTTCTATTCTTGTATAGTTTCATTATTTGTTTTGAAATTTTGAGGGGCGAATGAGGTTGGTGTTGACTCTCCTAGTTTCTGTGAGTGTTTTGGTTCTTCTTCTTTTCAATCATAGGAATGTCTATGTCTGGATCAATTGGAATGGCCACTAAGTTGAATGGAGTATAAGACTTTGTTGTGTGGGGATCTATGGGGACTTCTCCCTTTGTCCCCTTTCCTATACATTTTGAGGTATTGGCGATGTTTGTAATTTGTTTTGATGTCTCTCCTTTTTCAAAAGTGTTCATTTTTGGGTCACTAGTAGTTTCCATGGTCTTTCCCTTCTTTATGAATTGTTCATCTCTATAAAGGATGAAAGGATTGGGATCTCCTTTGATGATGTGGGTTTGTACCATGTGTGAGAAGTGTATTTCTTGAAATAGTGTGGAGGGAATGACCCTCATCTTATGGATCCAAGGTCTTCCTAGGACATGTTGTAAGTGGTTTCTTTATTGATGACATAAAATTTAGTTGGGAGGGTTTTGAGACCTAATGTGATTTGAATATTAATGTTACCCATGGCTCGAATGTTTGGGTTATCATGAGTTCTAAGGATGGAAGTTTGTTTTGTGATTTGAGTTTCATCATAACCCATTCTTTGAAGTAGAGAGAAAGAGACTATGTTGTTTGTAGACCCATCATCAATCATTACACATTTAATGGAATAGTCTTGAACTTGGACTATTAGATGGAGGGGGAGATCACCCTATTTAGCTATGTCATTTCCTAAGGGTAACTTTTCAAAATCAAATTTTGAAGAAGACTATTCACATGGAGTGTTTTGAACTAGATGGGCTAGATCTAAGGCTTCGAGGAGAGTGTTCTTGTGTGTAGGAGAACTCTTGAAAAGCTCTAGCATGTGAGAAAAATTTTAATTGTTGGAAGTGTCATCTAGTTGTTCTAGTCCTTGGGTGACAAATTTTTTGATCTTTATCCAATTCCACAAGGACTAACTTGTTTTGATCAAAGGTGTTGGGACTAAGTTCTTCATCTTGTGAGAATGTGTCCATGAATGTTTTTTGCTGACATTTTGAGAGGTTTGATATGAAGCGATGGTACCCCTAACATGACTTGATATCATGCCCCCTTCTCTTGTGAAATTATAAATATTTATCATGATTGTGATCTTGAGGTTTATGATGATTGTTGTAAGACTTCTTGTTTATTCTTTGGGGATATTTGTTGGCATTTTCATTTCCCAAATTTGTATGACAATTGTAGTCACAATTGTAGTTCCCTGATGGTGAAGTATTTGTTGACCCATCTACATCTTGATCATTCATTGAGGATTTGTTATTTATATAATGGTTTATCAGCCTTCCATTGGCATCGTACTCCCTTCTTTCTCTATCAATAGTGGCTTGGTCAATTCTAAGGGCACTTTCGAGTGCTTCTTCATATGATTTGTAAGGGATTTTTTGGACTTGTTCTCATATGTCATTGTTGAGAGCATGTAAGAAGAGATCACAAAGTTCTCTATGATTCATATTTGGTTAGCTAGTTGAAGAATATAGAACTTTCCTCCATCGTGTGATAAAATGTGAAACTAACTCGTTGGATTCTTATTTGATTGTTAAAATTTTTTGTATTCCTATCTTGACCAGTTTATTTATGTCAAAGGCAAACACAAATTGATTGATGAGTTGCCTAAAAGACTGGATTGATGCTTTTGGAATTTGATAGTACCAATCCAGAGTGATACCCTCCAAAGTCTTTTGAAAAATCATTGCCACCACCCTATCCAAAGGAAGGAGTTCTCGTACTACCATGATGTAAGACTTGATATGAGAGTTGGGATCACCCTCTCCTTTAAATTTTGGAAGCTCGGGGAGAGTTTGTGGTAGTATGACCTGACGAATGTCGTAGTCAAGAGGCTTCTTTAAATACTCAAGCTATGTTCCTAAGAGGGGGCTATGTGTAGAGGGTTTTGTTCCTCCACACATTAGCCCTTCAGGTGGAGCTTGTTGAATTTGTTGAAAGGGTATGCTAGTTTGTCAAGATATCTTAAAAATTTTGGATGACTAGATGGTGTCATGTTTATGTTTTGAAGATTGGGTGGGATTGTTTGTGGTTGATTTTGCATCATAGGATTTTCACCTAATTGATTGAGACCTTTGTTTCAATGGTGAGGGTAAGGGAGACCTGAATGCTTCATGGAAGTTTGGATGAGGGGTGTTTTGTGTTGCCCCCTAGTTTGATTTGATCTTATCAATGAAATGATTTCCGTGTGCCCTAGGTTTTTGCTCAATTTTGTTTTGGCAATTTTGTTCAACCCAGGGTGATCCCACAATACTGGGTTACATTTTTTAGCTAAATTTGACATTGAAATAAACATTTTGAACTAAATCTTCATTTTTAGACACTTATAGGTACTAAACTATGAGGAATTTGAAGATGATGCAAACTAGTGATTTGTGACATTTTGTCTGTAGATTCTAAATATATATATTTTAAATTTTTTGGAATCAAATTGTATTTCATTTTCCATCTCCTTCGATAACTAGTTTTTAATAGTAAATGCCATTTTTAAAAAGTGATGTGTAGTATAAACCACCTAACTTTGTTTCTATGAAGGATAAAATTCTAATTTTTTTGAATTTAGATTTGTAACTACAATATCTAGAGGATACATTTTGTTTCATAATGTTTTATTGAATATTATTTTTTAATTAAGTTTTGAAGTCAAACCAATTATAATTTAGACACATGTGTACTATACAGAGCATAACCTTTTTTGTTTGTATCACAATTCAATTTTTTTTTGTTGGAATAAGAACATCAATACCTTGAGGACATGTATTGTTTAGAATTTTTTTCCTATATTCTCCTATTTTTTCGTATGTATGAAACTAAGACCTTGATGTTCATTGAAGAAACTACATTCACAAGAAATAAAAAACTAATATAATAATCAAATTAAATATATTTAAAATTATACTTTTGGTAAGCTTATAATAAGGACTACAATGAATTCATTTGATCCCCCAAAAGGTAATCAAAAGTGGTTTTTTATCAACATTTTGATAGGTGTAGAGGAGACTCCATTACAAGTGTGGTTTAAAACTAGCAGAGTTCTATCCAAGGGGGTTTGATATAAGGGGGTTTGATCAAACCCTCTTCAACTAAAATCCTTTAAATGGAACCTTTCAAGGCTCAAATAATTATATTTTCTAGAAATATGCGATTTCAGCAAAAACCAGGATGTCCCATAAAGTGTAACCCATTATTGTGGTAGCACCCCCCACCTAGCCTAAAGGGTCTCAATTTGTTGGAAAAAAATTTCTATAAGGTCTGTGAGTGAGGCTTTGTTCATTATTTTAGTTTTTTGACCTTGCGATGGACTGCTTTGCATTGGGGTTTGAGTGACCCTATTTGTTCTTTTTGATGACATTTCACATGTTGTAGACTTTTTAACTTGATGTATTATGTGGAGTGATTTTTGTACCTCTTGAGTTTCTTGTAAGTTCTTCTCTTGACAACATATTTCATTATCCATTTCAGTGGCCATTTTTTTACAACTTGTTATGGGTTGATCATCTTGATGGATCTTAGAATGAGTTTTCACTTGTTTTTTTTTGATTTGGTCAAAGTTGTTATGATCTCTTTGGATCTATTTTAAATTTGTAATTTTATTCGAGGGGACATTCCCTTGGACGTTTTACACGAAACATTGTGAAATGTGAAAAAATGTGAAAGAATCCATCCAAAAAGGATTTGTTGAATGATGATGAAAGTGGGATCTTGCAATGAAATACAAAAAGCTCAACTAAAAGGTTTTCTCTCTTCATGTCAAGTTATCCAAAATATGTGGTGAAGCTGATAGTGTATGTGACAGTGATAATGAGATACAAGTAATAGGAATGCAAACAATATAACCAGAAGGATTTGTATTTCACGTTGGGTTCACCAAAATATGTACACCCAAACCCACAATGTTTGTGGCCTGGGGCTGTCTAGTCAGATTTTGGCACACACATGGACCCTTCCCTCCTTTCCACAATGCTAATTGCCACATGACTCTCACTCTCATGGAAGTAGCCAGTTGAGAGGAGGTGAGACACATGGGTGGTCTGGCTTGTTCGAGAGCTGGACTTTGCAAAGAGGGGTCGGCACGTCCTGGTACTTGTGTTGTTGTGCGCTTGTGTAGATTTGTTGTTCAATGATCATGGTTGTACATATAACTATATGACCCAAAGGGTCACTAGTAGTTGTTCTCCTATTTGGATTCCTGATATTCCACCTTTGCATGGGTAAGTTGTTATTCATGTTGATTGCTTGTTGTCATTCAAAATATTGGATGAATGTTTGTTGTACTAAGAGTTGTCTAAATGCTTCTTGTTGTTGGATGACTAGTGGGTGTTGTTGTAGTCTTAGGTGGATTTCCTCTATCTCGTCGAGGATTTCCCTCACCCACTCACCTCTTAATCCAGGGCACATTCATGAGAAAAGACAAGAGATAGGTGTTTGTGAGCTAACTTCAACATAACCTAGGGTTTGACTTAGGTTTGTGTGACCTAAGGTTTGACTATGCATTGACTTCATTTGACCTTGTGATAGAACCAAGGGTTTTAACCAGTGTTTGAATATAATTGACATTGTGATGGAATCAAGGGTTTGAGAAACTTTCTGAGTCTTTAATATTTTTGTTCTTTTTGGATTTTATGAATACAAGTCTAAATGAATGAAAAACTTATTTTTGTACTTTTTTTGTGTCTTTGGAACTGAAGATACTTTTTATAATCTAGGAATTATAAAATGTATGCAATCTATAATGAATTTGTCTAATGCAATGTACACTATGTTTTTGGGGTTTTCCAAATATTTGGCACAAATTAATCTATTAAAAGGGAAATTAAGCTATGAACTTTGAAATAAAATTAATATAAGAATGCAAGATCTATCTATCCTATCAAGGAAAAAACAACAAGATTACTAATTCCAAGAGCAATTTTGGTGATCTAATTACTACAAATTGAAACAAATCATAAAGGAACCTAGAGACGTGTGTGCCTCCACTACACTTAGAAATCCTCATGATTGCAACCTTTTATCCTCTTGTAGCAGTGGGGTATCCTCTTGACAAAAAGATGACAACAGAAGTAAAAGAAGATTTGAAGCTTTGAGAAGAGCTCAATGAGAGCTTTGATAAGCACTATGGCTTGATGTGAGCAATGTATGGATGCGTAATGAGATTTGTATGAAAGCTAGATGAAACAACGAACAAAACAAAAGTCTCCTATGTCCTATATGAGAATGGCAATGCTTGATGAGGAGAGCAATAACTTACAAGTGCTATGTGCACAAATGAAATTGCCTCCTTTAGAAATGCCTTGAAGCTATGCAACAATGAAATCTTTGAAGCTTTGGAGAACTAAAGAAAGAAATGAAGAAAGAGGCTCAAAGGCCTGTGAAGAAGCTTGAAAAAGCTTGTGAAGATGACAAGAGTATTCTCCAACTTGCTCAACTTGGAAAATAATGAAGAGGTGAGGGGTATTTATAGGTTTGAAGAAGGGATGAGAGGTGAAGAAGAAGAATATTTAACTCAATTTGATTGGAGAGTTAAATTAGAAGACATAATAGTGATCTGGACTAAAATTGGAGTGATCTACATAGTAAAAGCTTATCACTCAAGAAAAAGTGAAGAAGAAGGAATGCATGAGTTGTTAATTATTGGCACGAAGTTCCATGCAAACAAGAAGAAAAATGGGTGAAAATAAAGCTTTTTTGAGTTAGAAACTTGAGTTTTTCCATAGTTGGAAACATGATAGGGTCACCCAAGGGTCACCCCTTTCACCAGTCAGATCACCTAGGGGCCAACCCTCGGTCACCCAGGGGCGACCCTTAGAGGATGGTACATGGGTTGAAGTGCATGATGGGAGATGAAAGAAGGGGAGAAACGAAAGGGATCTACCTCCTGAAATAGGTCAGTCATGTGTGAAAATCTAAATCTCCACTTGCAAAATAGGATCTCCTAGGGGGTGATCTGGAAATAATAGGGGGAGATTTGTATTGGTTGAGTGAAACTAAAAACTGAAAGTGGGAGATGGCTTATGGGGACCTCTAGAAGGATTCTAGGGGGTGGAGAAGATGAAAACACTGAGGAGAGGTGATAAATCACCTACAAGATGCACACAAGGCTTAGGAACTGGGTCGCAAGCCCAGAAAATGCAACTCGACAAGTGTCAAAAAATGTTGACAACAAAGAGAGAAAATGACAAAGTGTAAAGAACACAAGTCAAAAGAAAAGACATGTCACCAAGAGAATTGCTGCTGATAGGATGTTATTTTATACATACATGTAGGTGAAAAGGATTATGACTCATCATAGAGTTCTTTGTGGAGGCTATGAGTGATTTTGGTGCTTACAGAACCATGTCATGTCAACCAAGATCCATACATGGTAAGTAACTTTAGGGTATGGTTCGCATCCCCTGTACCACCAATAGTAGATGGCCAAAAAGGTCTTAGGCTTTTAAAAACAATGGTTTGTAGTGGAGGAACTCTTAAGAACACCATGCCATAGTAGTGAGGGAGACTGAAATCTCTAACCCACATCTAGAATCACTCAAGACTGCAAAGGCCCACCCCTTATAGCACAAGTGGATTGGGCTCAACTTTTAGTTTTTACCCCTTTATATAGCCTGCTAGAGATATGTGCTTGTGGTTGAACCCTAGGGTGAACTCCTAGGCAGGTTGCTTTTTCTCATCACCTAGGAATCACACGTAGCACAAGGGGAAAGGATACCCAAGACAACATGGTGCCGCTATTTCTCATCATCTAGGTATGGAACGTAGTGCAAGGAGAGAGGATACTTTAGACAAACATGCTTTCGGTAACTGACTCACATGTGTGCAAGTGCACAAGACATAGAATGCACTTGTTCTTTTTAAGCACCAAGTCCAAATGTTCCTATATTAAAAATAACAAACACATAATGGAATCCTACAAGAAATTGGATTAGTAGTTTCATTGAAAGGTTTTCTCCCAATAATTTCCATATAGATGGAAATTAGATATCAGTAACAAAAAGCTCTAACCTAGTGAATGTAAAAAAAAAAAAATCATAGATTTATACCCTCTTTTTTCTTGATAGTCAAATGCAATGTAGACCAGATCAAGTGGTATAGGATTCGACAAATGCATCACAGGATCTTACAGATGTATCACAGAATTTGACAAATGTGTCACAGAATTTGACAATTGCGGCTTTACATGGAATGAATGCAGTGTTATAACCTGGATCTCAAAAACACATAAAATTTGACAAAAAGTAGCCCATATAAAAACCCTAATGATGTAAGTTCACAGTCAAACTGTCAGAGAAATAGTCAAAATCCTATAAAATGATTAGGAAAATAACTAGATCCCTACAAACATGATTGAAAGATTTTCAAAATTTCCAAATAGTACTTAGATGCAGTGCTGCATGGAACAAATGCAACACTATGCGTAACAGATGTGGTGCTCTACGTAAAAAATGTGTTGCTCTATGTAGTAGATGCATCATAGAAAGCAGAGGATGTAGCATTTGAAGGAACAAATGCATGATGAATAGGATGATTGTGTCGCACTATCTAAAAATCACAAATTCTCAAAAAAAATTCACAAAATTTGGTTGGTTCTGTAACATCAAAAAATGTCCCCTTGGGGGCTTTTCCCTCATAAAGTTTAGCTCCCGGGTCTTTAGTATGCATTTAGGACATCGTAGTTCATATTTTTGGCATCCCAATGGAATGAGACCTAGGTTCCATGGCAAATTGGACCTAGGTTGACCCCTTGAGTTGTACCCTACCCAAAATAAGGGGGAGGACTTGGGCGCCCATGCCCTATTCCTGCCCTATTTTGGGGCAGCCCTAATTTCTGGGTGTTGGTTTATGACTGTTATTTGGTCCTTTTGCCGACACGGTAAGTTTTCATTTTTAAAATCTTGGCAGGAGTGCTTGTAGTTGCATATATAAGCATGCTTAGGCATTCATTTAGAAACTAGATGGCAATGGTGATGCTCAAGTGTTCTCAAGGTGATTCAAGGCTTTCATTGTGTTGCAAGAGTAGACTTGTGTGTTTTGTGTGTTGATATTTGCATATTTGAGCATCAATTTCCTCATGGCATGAAGAGCATCTTCCTCCCATGAGAGCTTCACTATGAGGTGACATAATATTATGTTTTCATCATTGATTCCTTTGGTTTTTGTTTTTACCTCACAAGGGCACATACTCTTTATCTGATAATGGTGTTCAAAGACTTAAGTGTCCTCTGGGGCTTGACTGAGGCAAGCCTCTAAACACCACAACCCCCAAACCAAGTCTTGTGATTATAGGTTACAGTTGTTGCATTTGGGAAAAGTGGAGTTGTAGGAAGGATTGGCAGGCATCAAGGATTTAGGATCTGAAGAAAAGGACATAGGAGCACTTCTAGGACTTGGGCTCTCGCTCTAGTGTCCTCCGCATCTGAGTTTCTGGAAATAGAAGTTACATGGATGATCAGAGTCGGAAGGAGGTCTGGATCCTATGAAGAAACTAGTACCTTGGACTTGGGTGCCTGCCCCAGTGTCCCTGACTGTTTCGCTTAGGAACCCCAAAAATAGGTATTCTGTAATTTGATATTTTACTCTTGTCTGCAAGAGCTTTTTCCGTCATTCGTCAATTTGTTGTCATATTTGCATAATTAGGGTTTTAATAGTTAATTGGGCATAAGAGAAGGAAAATTAATAATTAAATTCCCTAATCCAAGTTTCCCTACATCTGCAAGTGACCTAGGGTATGATAGTTCTCGTCACTTGACCCTAGATCCTTGAATGTAAGGTGGAAAGGAGGATTTAAACATCAAAACACTAAAACATTGACAAATCCAATTTTCCCCTAAACATTTTGGTGAACCCGTGTTTTTTGACATAAATTGCAACTTGCTGTGTGTTTGTGTTGATATTTGGATTGATTTCATTCATTCATATAGTCATTCATTTTATCGCATTGAGAAAAATTCAAAAAAATTGAAAAATTTTGAAAATACAAAAAAATTGCATTGTTTGGCTTACTAAATTGCATCAGTTCTTTCTAAATTTTCCTAATTCATGATTTTTGCATCAGATCTGATATAAACTACATAAAAATCCAAAAATTCAGAATTTGCATTGCATTTTCATCATTTAATTGCTAGGGTTTTGTGGAAATTTTGACAATTTTAAAATAACTTAGTAATTCCAAAATCTAGGGTTCGTAGGCAAAATCTTTTTCTCATATTTTATATTGATTTTAGAGGCTCATTCAAATTTTAATTTGGCTGTAGTCTTACACTTTAGTGTAAATTTGCATTTAGATTTAAAATATTTGCAATTTTGCATAGAAAATTTCAACAAAACTAGTAATTTTGATGCATTTTCATTAAATTTGCATGGGCATTTTGCATGTTCAATCTTGAAAATCATTTTTAAATATAATATTAAGTCATTTTCATCTTAAATTAGACTTCAAAACATTCACATAGTATTTTGTCCTAAGATCTCAAACCTAGAGCTTAAAAAAAATGATTTTCACTAAATTTGGACTTATCGACTCTCCAAACATGCACCATAGGTGTGTTGTGAAAGGTATTTTTGCATTAATTTATTTTTATCAGGGTAATCCTTTTCTTCCCCTCATAAAAATCTTCACAACACCCTTTTATTGGGCTCTTGTAGTGAAAATTCAGTGAAAAACTACACATTTTGGCTACTTTTGCCCTAGGGTTTGCACTAGTTTGCACTCCAAGCATGTTGTGATCAATTTTATGGATTTAGGTGACTGATATTAATGATATTATTTTCTGTACCTCCTGAAATTCATTACAACACCTCCTTTTCTAGGTCTTGGAATTAAAAAACTGTGAAAAATACCCTATTTTTGCTATATTTTCACTAGGGTTTTACCTTAAGTGGCACTAAAAGCATGTTGTGTTGGGTATTTTTGCATAAAGTGGCTGTTATTACTGATATTAGTTTCTTTCCATCATCATTTTCCTCACAACACCCTTTGTTATGCTATTTTGCATTGAGTTTTGGTGAAAAAGTGCCTATTTTGACATATTTTCACTATATTTTGAGTTGGTATTAACTTAAAATCACATCAAGAGTGTGTTGAGAAGGATAATTTTTCTGTTTTGGACTGATTTTAGACATATAACTTTCTTCCCTTGACTTAAATCGTTACAGCACCCTTTGGTTCATTCATTGGCATTGAAAAAGTATCGAAAAATCAAGCATTCTAGGCTATTTTTGCTCTTGTGTTTTGCACCAATTTTTGCTTTCAAAATATGATTTGGAATTGGTTTGAGCATATAAACATGGCCTCTAATCACAACAGCAACAATAGGTTCCCTCCTAGACCTTACATGAAAACAAAGGCTCCTGAACCCAAAATTGTTTTCACACCTCATGATAGAACAATCAGTGATTCTGAAGGACCTCTTTACATCACTATGAAAATAATGGGAAATCTGATGAATGGAACTCTTATTGACCCTAATTGCATGACTAATATTGCCACTGAAGAATTCCTCTTTTCACATCAACTAATGCAAGGTTCTTATGACCTCTCGAGCATGATAATTAAGACACATAAGGGAACCTTTATCAAGCATTTGGGTAAGATATCATTGTTAGTAACATTATCCAAAAAACATGTCAAACAATGGTTTGAGATTGTCCCTGTTTCTGACCTCTTTCACATTAAATTGGGACATCCTTTTCTAAAATAAATGAAAACTATCCCTTCAACAATACATCATTGTCTAAAATTCCCTCTAGATGGCCAAAATTCCCTCACAACAAGTATAAACCTTTGGTTCAGCAAAGACATTACAAGTTGAATTAGTTTTGGGATAAAATGGAAGTACCTAGTCCTCCTACACAAGAAATGACAAAAGATAAACAACCCGCATGTGAAGAGAACTTTAGACCGAAAGGACAAGGTCCCTATGCTAAGGTTCCTCCCCCGAAATCCTTACAGGGATCGAGAGGTCATTGCCAACAACAAAGTGTTCCACCACAACAAATGAGATTTGATCCTAGTGCTTCATCTTCTAATTTGCACAAGCCTATGAGAGGATAGCCCTATCTTACAAGAGATAAGTGGTAAAAGAAGATAAAATAGAAAAGCAAGAGAAAGAAGAAAAAGAAGACAAGCTTATGCTATAAACCTTGCCTCTCAACAAGAAAACATTGATCCCAACATTCAACCAAACAATAATAATCCTAACGATGAACAATATGATGAATAAGATATGCATTTGGCTATGGTACTGTATGTCCCACTATCCTCCAACATTAGGGAGTGGGAAGATGACTATGATGATTTGCTTATAGACAACTTCTAGTTCGGAAGGGGCCCTATAGGTAAGTATCTCTAACCTTTTATCTCTCTCATGATGTGCTTCCCCCATGATGTGTTATGTGTTGTTTAGGCCTCCTAGAATGACCTAAGATTCTCCCATAAGGTTTGAGATACCAGGACACTACCTCTATTGTGACCTTCTATTTGTATCATCATTATTCTAAAATTGCCTCTCTCTGATTTCATTGTTGTGTGTTGTGTCTTATAGACATAGCATCGTGGTTGGTGACCTGGGGGCACCCTCCTACATGACTGTCCCTAAGACACTTGTTTCTCCTCTCTTATTTATTGTTTCCCTTCCTCTAGTGTTCACACCTAGCGGGCGAATGACGAAAAACATTTATACTGATGCAAACCTAGTGTCCCTTTCGAGAGCAATCAAAAAATGGACTTAGTTCCTAATATGACGATGGGGTTGTATATTTTATCTGATGCTTGGCTAGTGGAAGCACTCATGGTTTTTGCATAGTGACTATGATGATGTTTCTATCTCATTTACAAACCTTAACAATATTGCTGCTCTGTGCACCTTTGTTTGTCTTTGAATCTAGCCTTGGTGGTACTCCATTTGGAGAGCTTCGTGATATAGCCCCATGGTTATCCTCGAACTTTGGATTCATAGTATAACCTTGGCTCTTTGTGTGGTTAACCATATGCATTGATGTTGTTGTTTATCATGATTTCATAGACACTAACATGTTTCTTGCAGGGATGTGTTTGTGGGAACATTTCACAATCATAAAAGTACATGTCACCTCTAGGGGGCATGGGATTTATGAAAGTCAGTGTTCCCTTGTGTGTTTTCTGCCTACCTTAACATGCTTGATATCGATAACTAATATCAACCAACTTAAGGTGGGGCATATATAAGGTAAGTTGTCTGTTGTAGATGTTAGCTATGTGCTTGTCCTCAAGTACAGTCTAAAGACTTGCTCGATGAGTGCATCATGCATCCTGTGTTTGTTTGCAATCAATCAATCAATCATGTAAGCCCTCTATGGAGGCAAGATATTGCATATATCCCTTTTATCCTAAGCCCTCTGCAGAGGCAGGGATGGTGTATTTCTCAGAGTAGATTACATCATCCTGTCATTTTCAAAAGTCCTCTATGGAGGTGGGGAGCGGTTCTGTGACTAACTCAACCCTTAAGAGTGTCTTCGGCGATTTTTGTGGTGAAGCCCAATTGTCGGTGTGTGCCTGTAATGTATCTGAGATGGTGATGAGCCTAGAAATAGGGAACACACCATCATTTGTCTGCCATGTTTTCTCTGTGTTTTCAAGTGTGTGTGTTTTGGCGTGTTTGTTGCCCCATATGTAGTCTAAAGACTTGCTTGATGAGTGCATCCTACATTTTGGGAGGTTTTGTGTGTCTTGTGTGTGTGTTGCCCCATATACAGTCTAAAGGCTTTCTTGATGAGTGCATCCTGTATTGTGGGAGGTTTGTTTACTTTTCGGTACTTGCATTTGTAATCTATATATATGAGAAAAAGAAAATAAAAGATATCATTTCTGCCTTCCAGGCATTAATGTGTCTTCTATGCATTGATTGTTTTCTCCGTGTTCTGTGTGACTGTAAATGTCTTCTTCATGTTTTGCGTGCCTATTACTGTCTTCTATGTGATTGGCGTGTCTTCTCTGTGCTTGATGTGTTTGCTGTGTTTGTGACCTTACTTTAATGCATGTATTGGCCTCACATTTATACATAAATTAAAGTGGGGGCTAAATGTAACATCAGAAAATATCCCCTTGGGGGCTTTTCCCATGGACACCAAGATTTTTATGTGGAAAACCCAAAAAGGGGAAAACCATGATGAGTGTTAGTTCACAATATATTATGATAGCACAATATCAGATTACAAGAAGGCTCACTGCCTTTGGGCTCATTGCCTTGGGCTCATTGCCCAAAGAAGAGGTGCACACTACACAATGGCTCACTACCAAGAGAAAGGAAGATAGAAAAAAAGGTTTGGCTCACTGCCAAGATATGACTAGTGAAAATGCATCTAAGAATGCTGAGATCCAGTTCCCTTAGGCTCAATAAATAGACTCAAAAGTCTTCATAATGTTAGTTCTGCTATCTCTTGCTTTGGTTCACATATGCTCTATTTTTCTACCCACTATCTTCTTCAAATCACAATGCTGCCTTAGATTGAATTTCCACTCTTATCACAATGAAATACATTCACTTCACACCTAATGCCTAAAATCCATCGAGTATAAGTATCCACAACTAGATGCATTACACAAGTAGGTCAGCCACCTAGACATGAAACATGTAGCCAAGAATTTCACCTTGTCGGCTTAAACTTAAGCACAAACAATAATGCGGAATCAAACAACTATACAATAGTCTTCATATGGGTCATCATTAATCATTCAATCACTTAGCTTGGTTGTTCAAACAATATAGATTCTCTACTTATAGATATGCCATGCCTATCAGCTTGTTCCTCATGAACATACTTGATCATTTTGACTGTCACAACATAACTTCCACTGCGGATCCAATGAGACTCTAAAAATCATATTCAACATTCATCATTGATCTCTTAGCATATTTTCAAATCTACAGAGCATAATAATCAACTGTTGAGAAATACGGAACTCAAAATTGTTACCCTGTCACTGTGAAACACGGTCAGACTGTAAGCCAGTAAAGAACATCTTTTAGAATGAAACCAAAAGAACTTCAGAAGTTACAACTCTGGATTTAGGTAGCCATGATATGTATCTTTTCTAATCTAGAATTGCAAGACAACTTTTTCATAGTAGAGGAATGCAGACCATTTTTCTTCTAGACTATTCACTATTTCTGCTTTAACTTTGTTTACCTGGATATCGACATTTCTTCATATGACTACCGGAGGAAGTCAGAACTTGGAGACTTAAATAAGTGACCACTAGGTAGTTATGAAAAACATACCTGATTTGCATACAAATCCCATTAACTGTAGAGGCATACCACCACAAACACAATTACTCTGCATACTTCCCATACTTAGTCAGATCTTCTTTCGGAGTGAGGTCTCTTTGCCATAATGGTAACACTTTGTCTTGTTTCCATCAATGACAATATCAAAAACATCCATCAGAATAGTGTCTATTGCCAACAATCTCCCCCTTTGGCATTGATGGCAACACTTAGTGAAAAATGCTTATGTTTCTCCCCTTACTCTGTACACTCTATTTTTCTATTCTCCTTTATATGTGTGCTTATTTTTCACTGGTTTTCCTCTCCCCCTTTGACATCAATGGCAAAGGTGTGTGTACATGCAAAATTGTGTCAAAAATTCTTCAAAATTGTCATATTCTGCCACATATACATAGGTACACATTTCCATCTCAATTTATGGCTAAAGGTAGAATATCATTATAGATAGTCTTTATCAGATCTATCTCTCCATTCCATATATTCCTTGCACTCTCCAAAATATGGATGTGGCCATTTATCAGAAAAACTAACTTTTCTGCCTTCTGCACATCTGAGGGTGTATCAATTAATGCTTTTGATTTCAAGGCTTCTTCTACCAGATTAGTCATGGAATCAATTTTTGGACTTATTAGCCCCCTTAGTTGGCACAACCTATCTTTGAATTTTTCCCTTTTCTTCATTAAAGTGCTCAAATCATTGTGAATATTTACAACCTGTGTCTCTTTGGTACTTATTGACTCAACTCTCGGATTATATGTCTTAGAGATATTAAGTAGTTTGAGTTCTAAGTCCTTGATTTCATCTTCTAATTCCTTGGTAACTTTGGCCCAAGATAAGCAAAATTTGTATATTTTACAAGCTTCTTTAATGGCATTCTAAATGCCTTTTATTTTGTTTTCTAACAAAATTTCATCATTTACTAACATGGTTTTTAACTTAACCAATCTCTTCTCATGAAAATCTTTTCTAACTTTTGCCTCTGTAGATTTTTCAAATGATTCAAAATGTGTACTTATTGAGTTTAATAGACCCTTGAGTTGATCAACTGAGGATAATGAGGTATCCTTTTGGAATGTTAGCATCATCTTCTCCAGAATGTTAGATGCATCATTGATCAATTTATTGTCTTGGATATGTGATTTTAGCATTTCTTCCTATGCCTTAGCTTGAACAATTGATACTAGTTTGAATTTATGCATAGGTGACATTGAGGCTAGATTAATTGGTCCTTGAAGAATTTTAGACTCATCTACATCTTGTTGTCTCTTAGAATCAACTGAGACAACTACAGTGTCTCTTGCTCTACCAGATACTTCTTCTTGACTTTGTTCTAGGGGATCCATGTGTCTATGTTGTCCTGTTGACCAATATTTTGCTCTATTGTAGGGCTCCTTATCTGTTCTTTATTCTTATTAATATCAGCAAGTTGCTCTGGAGGAAGATTAGTCTCAGATTTGCCTTGAGTTGTCATATCCAATGTATCAATGTTAGGGGCTTGATTAGTCTTATCCGGTCCTTGGTCCTGGCTTATATCTAGAACAAACGTATCTTCATCATTTGCTTCTTCATTTTCATAAATGGTAGGAAGATTAAATTCCTTCAATATTTTTGAAGTGATTTCTTCAGTTTTGTTTACCATGTTTTTAATATGTCCTCCCATAAGAGCATTCATTCTTCTTTTTGTCCTAAATTTGTTATGAAATGCTTTGGAGATTTTCACCTTTTCCTCTAGAGTGATTTTCAGACACGGTTTTATTAATGTGTGTTCTCTAAGCTCAATTTCCTTTTCCATGGCCACTTCCTTTCTTGCAGACATATTGCTTGCCAGGCTATGTGGAAGGTCAGTAATTATTTCAATAAGAGCTTTATTGTAAATGTCCAAAAATCAAACAACAACATCAATGATGTTCTTGTCAGCATCTCCATAGTCATCATAAAGTTTGGCAATAGGTCTTAGATTACCATCAACTGTTATGGTTTTCAATACATCTTCTAGAGATATAGTGGCTTCTTTAGTCTAAGGCACATCTTGCTTTTGCCTTTTCTCAGGTTTACCCTTACTGGAGGGTTTCTTTTTACTAGTTCCAGAGGCTTTGATAGTCTCAAACTTCATTTTCTTTACTTCTTCATCTGATTATGTTTCTTCTTCATCAACTGCAATACTTACATGCATTCTTTTTGCCTTGGTTTTCTTTCTTTTGTGACTGGTGGAAGGAGTCTCCACACTTGTAGATGGAGTGGGATCAGAGAGTATAGATGTAGGTTCTGTAGAGGTAGATCCTCTAGTTTTCCTTCTTGATGTCTTTGGTTTGTCTGGTTTACCCTTGGGTTCTTCCGGAGCTCTAACTGGTTTACTTTTTCTCTTTTCTTTTGCTTCCTTTTTAGCTTGTGCTTTTTCCCTTACCTTTTCCACTTGTTCTTTTGTGAAGCCTTATCTCAGGGCAAAATCCTCTACCACTCTCCACATTTTCTTAGAGATTTTTGGTTTTCTTACCTCAACGTGGATTTTAGCATAAAATTCCTCATAAGTCCCAAATCCTTCTTCATTGGGGTCTCTAGGTTTACTTAACATATGTTGGGCATAATTTTCCAATATTCCTCCATCTACCTCATATCCCATAGGCATGACCCATACTATTCTAGGCTCAATGGTCTCCACCAAGGATTGATGTTTTGTTACAATAAAGTAGATAGTATCCTTGTAGTTATCAACAACTGCTCTAGGGATTCTTAAGCTAGATTACATTGACTTCTGGAAAATTTTCAAATAACCCCATAGGGCTGAATTTTGTACATCAATATAACCTATGTTACTCAACTGATTTTTAATTTGTACTGCAACAGGTTTGTCTCTAGTCTAAAAATAGTTCTTTATGCCAGGTAACTCTTGCATAAAATAGAAGAATAAACATATGATTAACGTACCAAATTTGAAGGGATATTTACTTACTTTTGTCTTCTTTAGGTTGTCTATTACTTTCTGTCAGAGCATTTCACAGATGTCATAGTCAGCATTCTCCTTAATCATGTGATAGGTAGTGTATATGGCTATGCCTAAAATAGAGTTTTCCCAGTTGGTGAAATGAACTTTGTATCCCAATACCATAGAACCAAATCTTACAACATGGCCCTCAATATCATTAATGGTTAAAAACCATTTGTCAAATTTTTCTCCGGTGGCCACCATTACTATATCATTCTTCACATCTTTCAACGATGGTACTAATCTGGTGGAGCTTAATCAAGTTACTACCCTTATAGCATCTTTTGTAATCTTAAAAGGTCTCTTGAGCCACATGAATTCCTCATGAACCCTGTTCAATACGTACCAGACCCATCCATCCTCTACAAAAGTTGGGAAGTCCATGTACTGAATGAATTTCTACACTTCCAATGCTTTATATTCTCCCTTTAGATCAAGATTCTAATTACTCAAGTGTTTCAAGTATAGATCAAAAAACCTACTGTTTCCAAATTCCTCTAGGGCAACATGAATATATGCCCTAACATCCTCTATATGCATAACTTCATGTGGAATATATGAAAATGCACCACTTTGATCAACTTCGGTTGATTTGAATGGATGTTTCTTGAATTTTGGTTAGGCTCGCTCAGTGATATTCACTACTTGTGGTGTTGCTATTTCTACAAATAATTGAATAAATTTGTGAAAGGGTTTCAGACCGAAAATACCTTTTTAACTGGATTAGGGTTGTACTTGATCTTGACTTGAAATGCTTTGGAGAACACTATAGTCGCTTTGAATCTTGCTTTAGTTTCCCTCAGACACTTGAGAGTATGTAATGCAAAATGATTTTTCCTTCGGATACAACTCCTTTTAACCTCGCATATTGAAACCTAAGTGTCATTAATGTCATCTTTCAAAAAGTTGTCAAGCACTTTTCTGACAACCACAGACACTCTAGATTACTCTGCAAATCTTCGGAATTGATCCTTTTCTTCTAGAACTTCCTTTAAAGATCTATCATATGATTCTTTTCATCATATCTTCATGCTGGATTCCAGCATTGGCTGAATGGCTTGGGGGTAGGAATTTTCAATGCAGCTCCTCTTGAGCCAGAGCTCCCAATTTACTTCCCATAGGAAGTATTTGCACCAGAATATGGTGCGGATCCATCGTTGGTATTAAAACAATAGCCATTGAAATATGGATACCTTTGAGCATTAGGCTACCTGACTGGAGGTCTTCTAGGTCTTCTTTGATTTCTAAACTGGTTCCCTTTGTTTTGTTTCAACATAGTGTTTGCTTGATTTGAACTTGTTCCTTTCTCAAATCCCAAACCTTGCTTGTCATCTGAATGTTTCTAACTATCAAGCAACTCCTTAAGCTTTTCAAAGCTTATTTTGAATTTTTCTTTATAGCTATTAGCTACTTCTAGATCAAATTTTAGAAGTAGCACTTCTTTACCCAATTTATCATATTCCTTTGACTCATCCTTAACAACTTGATTCAGATGCCTTTCAATCTCTTCTTTCTTTTCAACTTCCAATGTCAAACTATTCAGGATTTCATGTGCTTCATCTAATTGATCATTTAGCTCCTTGCTTTTCTCTTTAAACTTCCTAACTTGCTCTCTTAGCTTTAGTAGGCATTCATCGGCTTCTGGACCATTAGCTTTTAGATCCCTTATTTCTACCTCAAATTTTTCAAGATCAATAAGAGCTGCTTCTAGTTCTTTGTTGCTTTCATAATTTCCAAATCTTCTTGCTGCCATGATTACACCACCCTAGATCTTCCTTAAGTTGTTAGGCCTCTTCCAAGGAACCTTCCTCTGATACCAATTGTTGATAGTAAGGAATACTGAGAAGGGGGGTGAATCAGTATTCCACAAAACCACTTCTTAACAACTTTATTAATCTAATCTCCAAAATTAATAATATGAAAGCAAAATAAACATAGAAATAGCAACCATAAAGACATAACACATGGACACCAGGATTTTTATGTGGAAAACCCAAAAAGAGAAAAACCATGGTGAGTGCTAGCTCATAATATATTATGATAGTAGAATACCATATTACAAGAAGGCTCACTGCCTAGGGCTAACTACCCAAAGAAGAGGTGCACACTGCACAAAGGCTCAGTGCTAAGAGAAAGGAAGATAGAAGAGAAGGTTTGGCTCACTGCCAAGATATGATTTCTGAAAATGCATCTAAGAATGCTGAGGTGTAGTTCCCTTAAGCTCAATAAATATACTCAAAAGTCTTCATAATGTTAGTTCTGCTATCTCTTGCTCTACTTCACATATGCTCTATTTTTCTACCCACTGTCTTCTTCATATCACAATGCTTCCATAGATTGAATTTCCACTGTTATCACAATGCAATACATTCACTTCACACCTAATGCCTAAAATCCATCGAGTATATGTATCCACAACTAGATTCATTACATAAGTAGGTTGGCCACCTAGACATGAAACATGTAGCCAAGAATTTCACCTTGTCGGATCAAACTTAAGCACAAACAATAATGCAGACTCAAACAACCATACAATAGTATTCATATGGGTTGGTATTAATCATTCAATCACTTAGACTAATTGTTCAAGCAATATAGCTTCTATGTTTATAGATCTGCCATGCCTGTCGGCTTGTTCCTCAAGAACATACTTGATCAGTTTGACTGTCACAGCATAACTTCCACTGTGGATCAAATGAGACTTTAAAAATCATATTCAACATTCATCATTGATCTCTTAGCATACCTTCAAATCTATAGAGCATAATAATCAACTGCTAAGAAATATGGAACCCAAAACTATTACCCTGTCACTGTGAAACACTATCAGACTGCAAGTCGATAAAGATCATCTTGTAGAATGAAACCAAAAGAACTTCAGAAGCTACAACTTTGGATTTAGGCAGCCATGATATGTATCTTTTCTAATCTAGAACTGTAAGACAAAATTTTTCATAGCAGAGGAATGTGAACCATTTTTCTTCTGGACTGTGCACTATTTTTTCTTTAACTTTGTTTACCCAGTCTTAGACATTTCTTCATATTACTACTAGAGGAAGTCATAACTTGGAGACTTAAAAAAGTGACCACTAGATAGTTATGAATAAAATCCTAATCTATATACAAATGCCATTAACTATGGAGGCATACCACCACAAACACTATTACTCTGTATACTTCCCATACTTAGATCTTCTTCCGGAGTGAGGTCTCTTTGCCATACTGGTACACTTTGTCTTGTTTCCATCAATAACAATATCAGAAACATCCATCAGAACAATGTCTCTTGCCAACATGAAGCTCATTTTGTATGAGACCATATGTGTTCCATGTTTATGTATCTCATTTTCAGATTTTCAATATAATACATATTGTAGATTTGTTTTCCATTTTATGCGTTTCAAATTAATTTGCTTCCTTCTCGCATAGTGTTCTATGTGTGTTTATGATTAGATTTGAAAGGGAGAGTCTCCCACTTTCATTAGTGGTATTGGAGCCACAAGATCTTGAGAGTGTAGAGTATGTACCAGGACCTGCAGGTGAAGAGGAGTGAAGAGTGGTGAAGAGCAAAGTGGTGATGACACAAGAGAGTCGATTATGTGAGAATCATGTTGGTTATCCTCTAATAGAGATGAAGTTGGGTAGAAGGTGTGCAGACTTCTTCCTATTGAAATGCACCTGACAACTGAGAGGGGGGGTGAATTAGTTGTCTCCAAAAACTTTAACCTCTTATGAACATTCACACATCAAACACTTGATTACTATTATTCTAACTTAACAATGAAAGCATGAATTGAAAAACTTAACACAACAAAATCATCAACACATGAGACACCATATTTTAAACATGGAAAACCCTATAAGGGAAAAACCATAGTGGGTGTTAACCCACAAAGTTATATATGTTATAGCAATACCAAAAACCAAAGGCTCACTGCCAAAAGGGCTCACTACCCAGGGCTCACTACCCTTAAGGACTCACTATCCAGAATGGATGCTCACTGCAAAAAGGGGCGGCTCACTGCCAAAGGGTTGAACTGAGATAACAACATCTACACCATGTCAAGGTTTAGTTCCATTGAAGCACAAAATACCTCTACTCTATTCTACTACTTTACTTCTCACTTATCTTTGCATCTTCACACTTGGTTATCTTTTTCACAATTTCATTACATGTTTTTATACACTTCATCAACCTTGGAATGTACATCAAGGTCGACATTACATTCATCAACCATTGGAACAATCACCAAGTTTGGCATTACAAACATACATAGAAATAGGTCTAGACCTAAACAAAATTAGCTAAGGGAAAGATGTATACAAATCACGTTACACCTTAGTTGGGACTCAAAAGTAATCATCCACACCACAACACGCTCTCACAATCTTCAATGCATTTCTGCAAGAGGTGAAAACAACCAGGTCAGCTAAGACTGATGTTAACACCACGTATTCTAGAAATAGTCTTCATCCATGATCTAGATTTCTCTTTGTAGACCAATCCAAGTGTAGGAACACGAGCAAGAGACATCCACAAGCACATTGTAATCAACAGGAACAACCGTACGATCTCTAACCATTCTATCAAGAAGATTCTTTAAACTGGAGCATAAGAACAACACTATCAGCTACTATCATAAAGAAAGGGTAGCTTACAGACCACCAAATCATGAACCAATGGAGTTGAAGGCACTTATCATCATTCAAAACTTAACACTTGAACTGCAGATCATAATATTTCAATGCAGAGGAATGTGGAGTAAAATACATTCTCCCTATCACCAGTGAATACTCAGAAAAAATAGCTTTCACTCTAGTGAGCATAACTCACTCAATTCTTCATATCGGAGGCTCAAACTTGGAGCATAGCATCTTCAAACATACCTCTAAATAAATTCCAATCTACAGACAAAGATATTAATTCTATAGGAAATGCGAAGCAATCTACTAGATTGTTTTGCTTTAGACAAAGATACTCTTTTGCACACTATTTCCATCGGAGGAGCAATTTTTCTCAAAAGCACTTGGAAACTCAATATCACGATCACTTACTCATTTTCTCCAACACTTACATAACCCAATACAAAGCATCTAACTCATCAAATCAAGAGCATAGTTGACATCAATGACAACACAAATATGTTGACATCAATGACAACATTGGTTCTAGGCACATACTTGCAATAATTCCACTGAAAGGAAGTGGGTAGAAGAGGTCTTAGAGAGGTGCATCCTCTAGATTATTGTTTGGTAGAGGATAGTTATGAGATTATTGTTGTAGGGAGAACCTATGATAGCCAAGAACATTGGATCTAAATGTTTGTGTGTGTAGATTGAGAGTATGATGTGTGATAGATTACAGTCGATAGGATGGGGATATTGTTGAGGAAGAAGCCCGTGGTATGGGATGGATGGATACAATATGAAAAGAAGAAGATCCTTGAGATGATGGCAGACATTAAGGTGAGAGTGGATAGATAGGAAATAAGGCAAGGAAAGGAATTGGTCAAACAAGATGAAGAATTATGTGCAGCTGTGATTGAGGAAAGTCAGAGTTATGTTGAAGAGGAAGATATTAAGGATGGAGATGTGATTGAAGACATGTCCGAAGAAGGTGAGGGTATAGAAGACATGGAAGTTTTTGTGACAAGCCAAGAAGATACTCAACATGTGAAAGTTGAGATGATAGACTTTGAGGGTCCTATATTTGATGAAGAATTTGGGGAAGATGGAGAAGATCTCCTATTAAAAGAGGAGATGAGAAAGATAGATATCTTATTTGAAGGGCAAACGTTAGATGAATTTGATAAGGAAATGGAGAAGATGTAGATGGGAGAAGATAAGTCCCATAATTATGCTAGGGAATATGCAAAGAGATGGGGGACAAAAAAGTTACCACCATGGGACTTTTTGGTCAAAAACAAAAAAATGCGAGCGCATTATAACACGCTCACGTTTTGTTTCACTTAAAACTCAAAAAAAATCCTTTTGTTGTCATTCAACCATGGCTAAAGGAGTTAACCAACAAAAAAATAGAGTTGAAAGCATGATCGCATTGAAGAAAAGTCTCTCCAAGCAAGTGCAAGAGAGAAAATGACAAATTCACGATGCCACCTCACCACCAAAGTTGTCATCAAGCAAATTTGGAGGGTCTAGCAACCGAAGAAGGTAGGTTTGACTATTTTTGTTAGTTTGAGAAGAATTTTTGAGTTTTGCAATGTTTGACTTGTTTTTATATTGCATTTACAGTCATTGAGGCAAGAGAAAACCCAAATCTAGCTGAGGAGGGTGAAAACAACCCCCAAAACCCTCAAAACCCTCCTTCACGTCCTCACAATGTAAGAGATAGTCAATAAAACTACCTACAGATAATAGAAGAAAATAAGAAACATCTTCAAACTCTTATTCAAAGGCTAAAAAATCCAAGTGCAAGCACCAATTGTAGGAGGGTGCTTGTGAAGTCACTAGAGGAGATTATTTCCCATGCTGATTCAGTGACAAAACAAATCACCAAATTTGAAGACTATAGGGAGAGTTGTCGACAATACTATGCTGACAAGTTGTCATATGAACAAGTGAAGAATCAAAAAATTATAAAATCTCAATTATGTGCAAACTTAATTAATCCCAAAATTGTCCAAAGATTAAAAGAAACTTGCAAATGATTTCCTATTCATTGGTGTAGGAATGAAGAAATATCCCAAAACTTTTGGGATAGATGGTACATGGTCTTCGACGAGCACCCATGCAACAATGATGAGGTGCCACAATATTTCATTAGGAAACTCCATTGTGAGTTCATCCTCAAGAAGATTCCCAATTATTTTGACATTTGTGAGTTCCATGGTAGAGATGGTGGCTCTTCCCAAGATAGAGATGGGGCTCAACGAGATCAAAACCATGTGCTTGTACCCCTGTTGAGGCCAGAACATAGGTTACTCCCTTCGACTTTGAAGGAGAGTGTTGAGGTGGAGATATTACATTCATTGACTACTCTCACCCAATCTCTATCACAGCATGCCGATGATCTTACCCATGCTGATGAGGGTGAGAGTAGTAGGCATCATTTGTCCCCACATTTGTGTAGTTCATTTGGGAACTTGTTTGATTATGAGACACAGGACTCACAGCAGGACCTTTGACAAGATGTTGGAATGCAGGAGTAGCATCCAATGATGGAGACATCCATATTGGATGTGATTGTTCTCACTAATGATCTCTTACAGACTACATTTGGTATTGACTCACATAATTTTTTACAAGTTTCATCTTGATTTAATATATTGTTATTTGAAATTTGTAATTAATTTTATATGACTATCTATATTATAAGTAAAAAATAATGTATGTAATTGTCTGTACAATGAAATTCTAGGGCTAGAGTCTTCATCCTACCTCCGTTAGCCATCTATTGGTAGGTTATGAGAGGAGGTCAAGTCAGTAGGTATGTAATTTATCACATGATTGTAATTATTGTAGATATGTCAATGGTAATATTATTTTGTGATAATTTGATGATTTCAACAATCACCAACACCTCCACAGTTTCCTTGGTCCTCTGGATGTAAATCCACCACTTTTATGGAGGTAAATTTAACCATTTCTAATTATTATGCATTTTTAAAATAATGTTATGTATTTATTTTGGTCAAATAATCTTGAACATGATTTTCAGATGCTGAATGTGGAGACTCCTCCTCATCTTCATGAGTCAGTGCAGATAGGCATTGCTATAGCCATGATGTCTTCAAATACTTTGACCGAGGTATGAGCCAATAACATGAAAATGTCATAATTTTGTATTTCTTATTTTATCTCATTTCATTTGATGTACATAAATGATATTTATGTTTAGTCAATTTTGCTTCTTGATGCTTCTTATAGGAGGTCACAACTCAGAGCCCATCCAACTACGGACAAAGAGAGAGACAAGATGATGGAGAGTGATCATCGGATGGTGGTAAGTGATCCATTAGATATGTGATGTTATATATTTCATGTACATTTTCTATAGTAATGTGCATATTGTTTGATTCTATTAACAGGTGGAGCTAGATGAACTTCTTTCAAAGAGGTCTACTTGATGGTAGAGAGAGGATGAGTCATGGATTGGCTCTCCATCTTCACGGTCAAGCAAGGGTCATCGATTATTTCATAAAAGTCCATAGGAAACTAGTTTTTGGGACATTTTTTGTATGCCTAGATGGCTCTGTATACATACTTTTGTATGTTACTGATGTATATTTTTGTATATATGCATGTACATGGCTTTGTATAAAAACTAGATCTTATGTTCATGACATTATGTATATGAAAATTTATATTAAATATTTAATATGATGATAAATTATTGTTACAAGAATTTGGTTTTACATGTGCCAATTGCATTTTCTTGAAAGTTTATAAATCATTTTCAAATAGTCCATTTTGTGCATATCTTGCAATCATTTCATTTTGTGGGACTATGCATTTCTTTGAGGCATCATTTCAAATAGTTCACGCACCTTGTCTATGCTTCAACACTTTCCATACATATCTACAAGGGCAGCTGCAAATAGAATACATATGACAAAATTCCTCTATCATTATGATTTGATGGTTATCCACACCATATTCCCCAGATCTCATTCTAGCATAGGCAAGGAGGAAGTTGGATAGGGTTGTGCAATTTGGATTTAGACATGCCAAAATTTTTGTTTGGTTAAAATTTACTTTTGTGCATTTTCTTGAGAATTTTTAAAGCCTTATGAAAAATCCATTTCGTGCATATCTTGCAATCATTGCATTCTATGAGACAACATTTCTTTGAGGCATCATGTCAAACAGTTCATGTTCATTGTATATGCTTCCACACTTTGCATACATGTCATGCAGGGTACTTACAACTACAACATTTGACAAAATTCTGATATCCTTTATGATTTGATAGATGTCTATATTGTATTCCAAAGATACCACTTCTAAGATTTTTGGAATTTGGCTTTACACTTGCTAATTGCATTTTCTTGAAACTTTCTAAAGGCTTATCAAAAAATCCATTAAATGTTCATATCTTGCAATCATTGCATTCCAAGAGGCGACATTTATTTGAGGCATCATGCCAAAGAGTTCACGTGCCTTGTCTAGGCTTCAACACTTTGCATACATGTCTCTGAGGGCAGTTGCAACTACAACATCTTAAAAAATTCCCATATGTTTTATCCTTTGATGGATGTCCATTTTAGCATAGGCAAGGAGGATACTAACTAAGGTTGTGGAATTTTACTTTACACCTGCCAATCGTATTTGCTTGAAAGTTTCTAAAGCCTTATCAAAAAATCCATTTGGTTCATATCTTTCAATCATTGCATTCAATGAGGCTACATTTCTTTGGTGTATCATGCCAGACAGTTCACATGGCTTGTCTATGCTCCCACACTTTGCATACATGTCTACAAGGGCAACTGCAATTACAACATGTGACAAATTTCTTATATCCTGTATGCTTTGATGGCTATCCCTACATTTTTTGAAACATTCTATTTTGGTATACAGATAGGAAGGATGATACAAAGGTTGTGGAATTTGGCTTTACACGTGCCAATTGCATTTACTTGGAAGTTTCTAAAGTCTTTTCAACAAATCCATTTTTTGTATATCTTGCAATCATTTCATCCCATGAGAGGACATCTCTTTGTCATGTTGTATGATCAAATAGTCTACGTGCCTTGTCTATTCTTCCACACTTTGCATACATGTCTCGCAGGGTAGTTACAACTACAACTTTTGACAAAATTACTATATCCTTTATGCTTTGATGGATGTCTATATTGTGTTCCAAAGATACCACTTCTAAGGTTTTTGGAATTTGGCTTTACACTCGCCAATTGCATTTTCTTGAAACTTTCTAAAGGCTTATCCAAAAATCCATTAAATATTCATATCTTGCAATCATTGCATTCCATGAGGTGACATTTCTTTGAGGCATCATGCCAAATAGTTCATGTGTCTTGTCTATGCTTCCACACGTTGCATACATGTCTCTGAGGACAATTTCAACTACAACATCTAAAAAAATTCCTATATATTTTATCCTTTGATGGATGTCTATTTTGGCATACCCAATGAGGATACTGGCTAAGGTTGTGGATTTTTTCTTTACACCCACCAATTGCATTTGCTTGAAAGTTTCTAAATCCTTATCAAAAAATCCATTTTGTTCATATCTTGCAATCATTGCATTCAATGAGGTGACATTTCTTTGGGGCATCATGCCAAATAGTTCACGTGCCTTGTTTATGCTTCCACACTTTGCATACATGTCTACAAGGGCAGCTGCAATTATGGCATGTGACAAATTTCATATATCCTTTATGCTTTGATGGTTGTCCATATGCTATTCCAAACATTCTATTTTGGTGTACAGATATGGAGAATTTTGGGAAAGGTTGTGGAATTTGGCTTTACACGTGCCAATTGCATTTACATGAAAGTTTCTAAAGTCTTTTCAACAAATCCATTTTTGCATATCTTTCAATCATTGCATCCCATGAGAGGACTTCTCTTTATGGTGTTGTATGATCAAACAATCCACGTGCCTTGTCTATGCTTCCACACTTTGCATACATGTATTGCAAGGTAGTTGTAACTACAACTTTTGACAAAATTGCTATATCCTTTATGCTTTGATGGATGTCTATACTGTGTTCCCAAGACACTACTTCTAAGGCTTTTGGAATTTGGTTTTACACACACCAATTGCATTTTCTTGAAACTTTCTAACTTGGAATAAAAAAAATCCATTAAATGTTCATATCTTGCAATCATTACATTCCATGAGGCAACGTTTCTTCAAGGCATCATGCCAAATAGTTCACGTGCCTTATCTATGCTTCCACACTTTGCATACATGTCTCTAAGGGCAGTTGCAACTACAATATCTAAAAAAATTACCATATGTTTTATCCTTTGATGGATGTCCATTTTGGCATAGGCAAGGAGGATATTGGCTAAGGCTTTCAAATTTTGTTTTACACCCGCCAATTGCATTTGCTTGAAAGTTTCTAATGCCTTATCAAAAAATCCATTTTGTTCATATCTTGCAATCATTGTATTCAATGAGGTGACATTTCTTTGGGGTATCATGCCAAATAGTTCACGTGCCTTGCCTATGCTTCCACACTTTGCATACATGTCTACAAGGGCACCTGCAATTACAACATGTGACAAATTTCCTATATCCTTTATGATTTGATGGCTATCCATATGTTGTTCCAAACATTATATTTTGGTCTATAGATAGGGAGGATGCTGGATGGTGTATTGTATTTACTTGAAAGTTTCTAAATTATTTTCAACAAATCCATTTTTTGCATATCTTACAATCATTGCATCCCATGAGAGGATATCGCTTTGTGGTGTTGTATGATCAAACAATCCATGTGCCTTGTCTATGCTTCCACACTTTGTATACATGTCTCGCAGGGTAGTTGGAGCTACAACTTTTGACAAAATTGCTATATCCTTTATGCTTTGATGGATGTCTATACTATGTTCCAAAGATACCACTTCTAAGGTTTTTGGAATTTGTCTTTACACTCACCAATTGCATTTTATTGAAACATTCTAAAGGCTAATAAAAAAAATCCATTAAAAGTTCATATCTTGCAATCATTGCATTCCATGAGGTGACATTATAGTTCACCTGCCTTGTCTATGCTTCCACACTTTGCATACATGTCTACAAGGGCAGCTGCAATTAGAACATGTGACAAATTTCCTATATCCTTTATGCTTTGATGGCTGTCCATATGTTGTTCCAAACATCCTATTTTGCTGTACAGATAGGGAGGACCCTAGCAAAGGTTGTGAAATTTGTCTTTACACATGCCAATTGAATTTACTTGAAAGTTTCTAAAATCTTTTCAACAAATCCATTTTTTGCATATCTTGCAATCATTGCATCCCATGAGAGGACATCTCGTTGTGGTGTTGTATCAAACAGTCCACGTGCCTTGTCTATGCTTCCACACTTTTCATACATGTCTCGCTGGGTAGTTGTAACTACAACTTTTGACAAAATTACTATATCCTTTATGCTTTTGATGCCATCCTAGCTCAACCATACTCACATCAATTTGGCTCTTTATCCTGAACAATTGCTCACAACATATCATGCCTTCATTATTCACATGAATTCTAACCTTCATGGTCCTTTAATATGCCATATATCTTGTCTAGAATCATGTAATAGAATATATGATCTCAACTTGATGTGTTCATGCAATGAACTAAGCAATTCAATCTCCCAGTAGCTCACACTAGCTTCACTCTAGGTCTAAAACAAAACCAAATCTTGATTGGAAGACATAGAAATTCACCATGGTCTGAAAATAGTTATACATGCTTAAATTCACTATACCAACCTTATCCATGTATGGGCAGAGCTCTATGATCAGTATAACATGTACTTTCTTTGTAAGTGGTATAAGAGCTTGTAGACCTTCTTAGAGACCTTTTATGTAATAACTACCTTAATTCACTTGATAATTGAGATCTGAGACTTGATTTGGATACCCTTTTGGCCCTTATTAAACATATGTAAAAATTATGTAGGCTTGTTTTGTACGGAATAGATAAAAATTGGACTATTACAGTCAAATTAGGCCTATTTTAGGGACTATTTTGTAACATTAGAGACCAAAAGGATTGATCAGGCCCTAATATTGATAGGAAAGGTGTAAGTGGACATATATTACATGTATAAACACTCCCCTTGGAGATATCACTCACCGAACACAAGAGATCTCAAAAGTACACTAAAATATCACTCACCCACCACACCTTCTTTGCATGATATACCTATAGATGATGAAATAGTTCATTGTGATTTGATATTGTTTATTCTTCTTCATATTCCATTTTTCATAGTAAGCCTAATGACAACTATATGGATAGTGGTGAGTACATACATACTAATGATCTAGACCTTGTGATGCACCTTGTAGGACATGCATTGATGACATAATCTTACCTCCTAATGACATTCTTTTATTTCATAATGATTATCCTCTCACATGCATTGAGTGAGGTTCTAGATTCTTAGAACATTCATGGTCTATCATTATATTGAGCATCTTGTCTATGGTCCATCTCTTATCATTGTTTCTACCTAGCTATTATGAGCATTTACGATCAAATATTGACATATTTTTTTTATTTTAGAGAATTTACATCATTTAGCCTACATTTTTATATCTTATATACAATGCCTTATGATATTACATTGGTATATCTTAAATTTTACTATATCTTGCCTTATAATCTCATCTTTTATTATGTACTTTATAGAATATACATGTTATCATCCAACACTCTTTTATCTTATTTTGAGAGCTTAGTATTGATCCTTATTGTTTATATCATTCTTTGATCCTATGTCCATATTGGGAGACATCATGCTACCTCCCCTTATCTATTTGAGCTATCATTCATCTATCCTTTATTCACCATTATCTATTTGATCTATCATTGAGCTATCATTGATCTATCATGGACACTAGGGTTAATTACACAAAATAGGCTAATCACCATGTAAATGGCATGAAATTATGTAAATGCAATTGCTGAAATTAAGGAACACTGAGAGGGGGGAGGGTGAAACAGTGTTCTACAAAAACTTATGACTTTGTTCCTTTATTAATTTACTACATACATCCAAAAGAAAGAAGCATGAACACAAGAATAGAAATAGTAAGATCACAACACATGAACACTAGGATTTTTACGTGGAAACCCAGTTAAGGGAAAAACCATGGTGGGGGTTAAACCACAAGAATTTATAGTCTCTTAAAAGTATTATAAATGGGGAAGGCACATGCTTTCAGGGCACACTACCTAGAGGTCACTACTCAAATAGGCTCATTGACTACAAATCAATTATAAAAGTTCACTGGAATGTTTGAACTGAGGAATAGCATCTAACAATGCAAGATTACAGTTCTGGTTGAGCTCAATATACTGACTTTGCACACTTCATCTCTCTCTACTCTGCTTCACTGCTCTGCCATGATTCAGAGCTTAGATCTCTTTACTTTGCACTTGATACTACTCTTCTTCACATCTAATCATTCATATTCACATCTTCACCCACCAAAATGCTTGAATCCATTGATCATATATATCCGCTACATGAAATTTCACCAACTACACTCAGCCTTAGGAAAACTTGGAAACTATTTCAAGAACACTGTTCTGTTAGTTGAATCCATGCACAACCACCAATGCAGACCAAAACTTATGTATCCAAGTCATCTTACATGTTGGACAATACCATTGGATCTCATAAATTACTCAACCAATCACTTCTCTTCATCTGCACAAGGATCAAACACCTAGTCAGCCTGTTCTTCACCAGACTGAACTGCTTAACCAGATCTCGATCCTCAGATTCTTGTAACTTACACTCCCTTCATCACCAGAGGATAAAATCTTGGATTTAGGTATCCCTAACATCCCGTAACATTCCCTCAGATCCGCTATTACATCCCTCTTTTTGGAATCAATAACGCTATTTACTTTTCTTGCAAATTTCAGTTATATAATATGTTGTTGACGACATGGAAACTGGTGATGTAGATAGACAAAGTTAGTTCTATGAAATTTTGGAATCTATTGATTTTGATCAATGTGATATTATAAACTAAAATGTCTTTTTGTTAGGAGAAAATGATGTTTGGATATATTATGCTTTGATTTGGAATATAGGTGCTTTGACCACAAAAATTGTATGTGAGACTATCGTTGCAGGAACAGGTGGACCATGTTCAATAGGAAGAGAAAGTATCTTTAAGAAAGAGAATAGACTCTGGAAATTAACCATGGCTATTTGTTACTGAAAATGCCAAGCAGGTAGATAAACCTTGAAGCCTTAAATTTAGTCATGTTTACGACTGAGATAATTTAAGACTAGATGTTGACGTCTGAAGTAAAGGTTTAACACCTTTCGTAAGTTGTCATATAAAATTTTGGAAATTGACGTTGTTGTCGTAAGTCTACTTAATCAAGTCGTCTTATAGAGATGACTAATATTCTGATTATAGGTAAATGGATAAACTTATTTGTGGCGGATTTGTGAGTCACGTCTCATAGTCGAATGACGCGAGAAGTCGTAATTGTGCGTTAAACGATCTAGAAAACATGTTTTGCGTTACACCCAATCCATTGTGATTGCCATAAAAATGCTTTGAACATGTGTTGTGAATTTATTTCTTTTTGGAAATCGACGGAAGTCAAATTTGAAGCCAAGATGAGCTATAACCTGTTTTGGTCGTTATTTGGAAGAATATGCTAAAATCGCCTTAGTTATATTTTGGTAAATGTGAGGTATTTCCTTTAGTTTGTTTGATGTCAGTTTTCTCATCGAAGTCGAGTAGGGTTACGCCCAAGTTCTATTGTTTTTGGACGTCTTCCATTTTGAATGCATCTTTTCCCTTCAAGCTTAAGACTTTGAGATATCATTAATCTAACTGTTATTCTCTTTATTAAGTTGACCCTTACTCATTCTCTTTTTCGACCTTGGAGACACTCTATGCATTTATTATTCACCACCTTGTAAGAGCATTCGGTTATTAGTGCAAACTTAGAGGTTTAAAAGCCATGATGCTCGAGTAAGTGGATGGGGTTGTGCCACAGCTGCCACGTCACCATAAAGGAACCTCCATCATGTTTAGTGGTCGCTGTAGGATAGGGAGTTAGGTGGCATGCAAAAACTGATCTCCTTTTATTTAGGATGGTCAGCAGAGGTAAAGGCCATTATTCTCCTTCGTCGTGGGATGTTTTTGGAGAGTATTTTTCTTATTGAGGGAGGACACGGATAGGGGAGAGTGCTGTGGGTTTGAGTCTGAGGAGGGAACTTGAGGACATTGCTGAGAGATCAGCAAGGATGAGCTAGCAATAGTGAAACTCTGAGTATTTCGATAGGTTCTCACCCTTCCCCTCTGTGTAGTCTATGATCATTGTTTGTGTCTTATTTCTGTAGTGATAGTGTAGGATCTTTCGACATAAGGGATAATGCAAACAATGTTATCTTTCTGTAAGCTTTGAGTGAGGTTTGTTTACAATGAAAATGTTAATTTCTAAGTAAAAGAACCACTCTGCCCTATTCCACTGTGTAGGAGTGTAAACCTCAGTTTTAATTCATGATTTTGACGTAGTTTTTGATTGTTTAGACAACCTGTGGTGTTATATTACCTGGCTGTGGTGTCGGAGGATAAAACCAGTGTAGGAATATGATTCTAAAACATCTCTCTGTCCAAGCACAATAGAATCCTGAAAACATGATTAGGCAGAATGGTTACACACAGTGTTTCTGTGTTTGTTTATGTCTAGACAGTGAGAGTACGTGGTACACCTTTGTCAGTTAGTGATTAGTCGAAGTTTTAACCAATGTGGTTCCAAAACCCTCCAAGGATCAACTTCAAAGACTTATATGATGTAAGATATAAACTTAAGTTGGCTTGATGTTTATTTCAAATAACCTGTCCAATAGAGTTTAGAGGTGTGACAAACCTTGGCAGATAAGAAATTGAGATCGGAGTGAATGTCGACAAATGTATTTAACTAGTTTCTTATTCGGTTTTAGATCTTCAGTTAGAGGTCGATATATGAGTATGATCATCTATAGATTCTTAAGATAGATTCCAAGTCTTTTAATATCTTTATTTTATAACTCTTACCTCATTGAACCATTTAAAACTATTTGTTTTGGAAGGAGTGTGTAGAGTTGTAGTATAAGTAATTATTCTTGGTCGAAAAACTGTCATGCTTATAAAGTGGAAAGATAAGGGTGGGAACCCACATATGCTGTTTCAGTTAAATTAAATTGCATGCGATGTTCCTTGTATCGCTATTAGCTAGTACATTGAAGACTTTATGAGTCTAAAATTTAAAACTCCGGGCTTACGAGTAATCATATTTTATACTTGGGTATGTTGTATAAACTTATGGAAATCGTATAGCCAAGTTAGAGACCACTTAGGAGTGGATATTTTTTTAAACAATGTTTTAGACGATTATGGGATTATTATTGCATTACAAGTGCTATCTGTATAAACAATGAAATAGAAAACCCTTTATACATTGTGAAAACAGAGATGAAACCATAAACTCAGGAATAGAGTAAACCTTTGCACCATGTGCTATTGCATGAGAAAATTCAAATACCTTGAGGTCATCGAGGTCAACATATATATAAATCTTACAAATAGAAAAACTGTAGGATTGCGATTAATTCAAGTCGAGTAGGGTGGGTGAACTTAATTCATGCATTCATACAACGCTATTTAAATTCAAATCCTTTGGCCAAGGTGATGCATGATCCTCAAGTGCATTGAATGTTCACTGTGACTGGATGGCATTTCTTGTGGAGGGTCATGCATGAATAGAGGGTATCTAGGGATCTACATGATAACAAGACACATAAGTTACAACACCAAAGCTCAGATGGCAAACACCAATGGTTATCCTAAGTCTATCCTCATGATTAGGGTAGGGCCACTTCCGGTTAGGAAGGAGTGCAAGAGACCGATGGTCTGTGGTTGGAGGTTAAGCTCCTTGAAGATACTTTCTCTTCCAAATATTGAGGATTGCCGAGTCTTGAATGTGATGGGTCGACAATCAAGATGCGGTGATAATGGTATGTTTCTAACATTGTATTTGTTTTAAGAATTTTTCAAATTGTGAGAAAACAAAATGTTTATGGTTTATCATTTCTTTCAGCTTTGTGGAAGATGAAATCATGTTTATTGTTAAATCAAAGAATGTTATACTTGATAGTAGTGAATTCTTTTATATTTGATTACAAAGAAAAAATAAATAAATTATACCTATGTTAAAACTTAGTTTTCAAGTTAAATCAGATATGGATGTTACATATGGTATCAGAGCTAACCAAATTCAGCACTAGTGCTGATGAGTCCACTAACCTGATTAGAAATCAACATTACACCGGTAGCTAATGATTTGATTTACTGTGCCAGGATGGTACGCATCAAGAAAATTGCAAGAAAATCCTTCGCGGGTAAGGAACATTATCTGCAAGCTAAGCAGAAATAGCTTGCGATGATCAAGACCATTGAGAAAACTAATGACAAAAATGACATTTGGCTTGATGATGTGGAAACCTTTGCCAATGCCTTGTCACGACTTAAACGAATGAGAAGAGAACTCCTAGAGGTAGCGACGATGGTGGCTTGGATCATGGTCAATTGCTGCCCTATTATTGTACCTAATAGTGTACCTGTTAGTGTACCTGTTATTATACTTGTGAGTGTACCTATTAGTATACCAATGATCACTAGGGATCCCCATATAGTGCCTAGAGCTGAGATCATTGAGCTATCATCTGATAGTGAGTCTGAGGGGTATACACCTCATGATTATGTGTCAGACAATGAATCTGAAGGTTACACCCCACTTGGTAATACTGAGTAAAAACATGAGATATGTCTATCTCTATTGAATGTAGGAAAAATTTTGCAAATTGAATAAAGACAAATTTTTGGTTTGAGAACAATTATGATTTTGATCAATTGTTGTTTTTTTGGTGATATATGATATGATAAGCATAAAATTGATTAGTATATGTTTAATCAGGTGAGAAACTAAACTATCATGGACCAATCAGAGTTTAACGAGGGGGAAGATCGGGAAGGTCATAACTCTCAGGAAAACTCCACTGACAAGTTGGATAGGATTCTAAATATGCTTACTGAAACCAAGGAAAGGTTGAACAAATTGGAAAAGAAAATGGATGAAACTGGGAACACAAAGGGTGAAAATGAGAATTCTCATAATACAAGCAAAAGTAAACATTGGGATAATGGTACGTCAAGTGAAAACCCTGACGATAGTGAAGTTCAAAGAAAAACCAAAGATAAACTTGCATTAGAATTATCTAAGGATATGAAAAAGGTTAACCCTCCTAAGTTCGATGGAACGAAAACTGGAGATGCAGTAGAAGTATGGTTAACAGAGATGGAGAAATACTTTGAGATCAGAAATTACTCTGAGGTTACTAAAGTAGTGTGGGGAGCCCCAGTTATATTTGTCAAGAAGAAAGATGGAACTCTTAGGCTGTGTATAGATTATAGGATGCTTAATAAGGTGACAATAAAGAACAAGTATCCATTGCCACGTATTGATGATCTATTTGACCAAATGCATGGTGCATCAGTCTTTTCTAAGATAGATTTGAGATTTGGATACCATCAGTTAAGGTTGATAGATGAAGATATCCCCAAGATGGCTTTTAGAATGAGATATGGTCATTATGAGTTTACGGTGTTTCCATTTAGATTGACCAATGCACCTGCTGCTTTCATGAATCTCATGAATAATGTTTTCAGAGATTGTCTTGATAAATTTGTGCTAGTTTTCATTGATGATATTTTGATTTATTCCAAAAATGAAGAGGAGTATAGACAGCATCTTCAAATAGTCTTGCAACGATTAAGAGAACACAAATTGTATGCGAAACTCTCAAAGTGCACCTTCTTTCAGAAAGAAGTGTAGTATTTGGGGCATATAATATCAGCTGATGGGATATCAGTTGATCCAGCCAAAATAAAAGCTATTATGGAGTGGCCTGAACCTTCCAATGTTTCAGAGGTATGAAGTTTTATGGGGTTGGCAGGTTATTATAGAAAATTTGTTTTGAATTTCTCAAGCATTGCTAGCCCAATTACCTCCTTGCAAAGAAAAGGAAAAAGGTTTGTTTGGACTGAAGAATGTCAAAAGGCTTTTGACTTGTTAAAAGAAAAATTAACAACCGCTCCAATTTTGAAAGTTCCTGATCCTGATGGATATTTTGAGGTTGTTACTGATGCCTCGGGGGAAGGGTTAGGAGGTGTGCTTATGCAAGATGGCCTGGTAGTAGCCTACGAATCAAGGAAGTTGAAAAACTATGAGCAGAACTATGCTCCTCATGACTTAGAAATGGCAGCAGTGATTCACACCCTTCAGATGTGGCGACATTCTTTGTTGGGAAAGACTTTTATACTAAAATCAGATCATCAAAGTCTTTGCTACATATTTACACAACCTAATCTCAATGCAAGGCAGACGAGATGGCTAGAATTAATATCAAATTATGACTTTGAGATTTCTTATATCAAAGGCAAGGAAAACTGAGTAACTGATGCCTTAAGCAGAAGAAGACACATAGCTTCTATAATCTCCATACATGCTAACTTTAAAGATTTAGTAATGTAAAGCATGTCTGGAGATGAGTATTATGAGCAAGTGAAATAGGCTCTGCACTTAACCCCTGAGGACCCAAGATATGACGGATTCAGTTTTGAATCAAATGGATTGATGAGATTCAAGGGAAGAATCTACATTCCTGATTTAGTAGAACTTAGAAACCTTGTTTGGAAGGAAGTTCATTGTGCTCCATACTCTAGACACCTTGGTGTAACAAAACTGTTAACTGATGTCAAGCCGCTATATTTCTGGAAGGGAATGAAAAGCGATGCTGCAAGGTTTGTAGCTAGTTGTTTGGAGTGTCAAAGAGTTAAGGCGGAACACCAACATCCTGCTGGATTGTTATACCTGCATGATATTCCATAATGGAAATGGCAGGTTGTTAGTATGGATTTTGTCCAGGGGTTACCAATGTCTAGGAATAGGCATGATGCAATATTGGTTGTTGTGGATAAACTAACCAAGGTAGCACATTTCATACCAGGAAATTTGATGGATGAAGCGCATCTTTTGGCTTAGAAATTTGTGCAGGAAATTTTTAGATTGCATGGTGTACCTGAAAAGATTATATCTGATAGAGATGCTCAGATAACTTCTCAGCTTTGGCAAACCTTATTTTCAGCATTAGGGACTAAACTTAATGTGAGTACTGCTTATCACCTTGAAACTGATGGACAAATAGAAAGAGTGAATCAGGTATTAGAAGACCTTTTAAGAATGTATTGCATGGATCAGCAATACAGATGGGAGGAATATTTACCTCTTGTCGAATTTGCCTATAACAATTCCTATCATTCTGCCATTAAGATGGCGCCATTTGAAGCATTATATGGAAGGAAATGCAGAACTCCTATAAGCTGGGATAAGCTGGAAGATAGGATAAGCATTGGACCTGAAATGCTTGCAGATATGGAAGAAAAAGTGAAAATGATTAGGAAGAGGTTGGCAGAAGCCAATGACAGGCAAAAAAATTATGCAGATCACAACTGAGTGCCTAGACATTTCTCTGTTGGTGAGAAAGTGCTTTTACGAGTGAAACCCCATAAGAGTTCAATAAAATTTGGTAAATCATCGAAATTGGCTCCTTGTTATGTCGAACCTTTTGAAGTTCTTGAGATTATCAATCCAGTTGCCTACAAAGTTGCTCTACCTCTAGCCTTGTTCAAGATGCATAATGTTTTTCATGTTTCTTATCTAAAGAAATATTTTGTAGGTAATAACCACATCCTTAACTAGAATTCTTTACAGATGCAAGAACCTGGGGTGGTTGTGATCGAGCCACTCAAGGCGCTCGAAATGCGTAAACTTCGTTTACGTAATCGAGAAGTTTTGCAATGCAAAATTTAGTGGGACCAATATGGCAAGGATAGTGCCACTTGGGAAGACTAAAGACATTTACCAAAGATTTCCTAAACTTTTCAAAGACATTAATGTTGAACTATAAAAAGTTTGTTTTAAGTTTAATTTTTGCTTGATAAACTCAATCATCAGAGACGATGATTTTTAAAGGGGAATGATATGTTACATCCCTCTTTTTGGAATCAATAATGCTATTTACTTTTCTTGCAAATTTCAGTTATATAATATGTTGTTGACGACATGGAAACTGGTGATGTAGATAGACAAAGTTAGTTCTATGAAATTTTGGAATCTATTGATTATGATCAATGTGATATTATAAACTAAAATATCTTTTTGTTAGGAGAAAATGATGTTTGGATATATTATGATTTGATTTGGAATATAGGTGCTTTGACCACAAAAATTGTATGTGAGACTGTCGTTGCAGGAACAGGTGGACCATGTTTGACCGGAAGAGAAAGTATCTTTGAGAAAGAGAATAGACTCTGGAAATTAACCATGGCTGTTTGTTACTGAAAATGCCAAGTAGGTAGATAAACCTTGAAGCCTTAAATTTAGTCATGTTTATGACTGAGATAATTTAAGACTAGATGTTGACGTCTAAAGTAAAGGTTTAACACCTTTCATAAGTCATCATATAAAATTTTGGAAATCGACGTTGTTGTCGCAAGTCCACTTAATCAAGTTGTCTTATAGAGATGACTAATATTCTGATTATAGGTAAATGAATAAACTTATTTGTGGCGGATTTGTGAGTCGCGTCTCATAGTCAAATGATGTGAGAAGTTGTAATTGTGCATTAAACGATCTAGAAAACTTATTTTGCATTACGCCCATCCTTCGTGGTTGCCTTAAAAATGCTTTGAACATGTGTTGTGAATTTATTTCTTTTTTGGAAATCGACGGAAGTCGAATTTGGAGCCGAGATGAGCTATAACCCGTTTTGGTCGTTATTTGGAAGAATATGCCAAAATTGCCTTAGTTATATTTTGGTAAATGTGAGGTATTTCCTTTAGTTTGTTTGATGTTAGTTTTCTCGTCGAAGTCGAGTAGGGTTACACCCAAGTTCTGTTGTTTTTGGACATCTTCCATTTTGAATTCGTCTTTTCCCTTCGAGCTTAAGACTTTAAGATATCATTAATCTAACCCTTATTCTCTTTATTAAGTTGACCCTTACTCATTCTCTTTTTCAACCTTGGAGACACTCTATGCATTTATTATTCACCACCTTGTAAGAGTATTCGGTTATTAGTGCAAACTTAGAGGTTTAAAAGCCATGATGCTCAAGTAAGTGGATGGGGTTGTTGTGCCACAGTGGCCACGTCACCATAAAGGAACCTCCATTATGTTTAGTGGTTGCTGTAGGATAGGGAGTCGGGTGGCATGCAGAAACTGATCTCCTTTTGTTTAGGATGGTCGGCGGAGGTAAAGGCCATTATTCTCCTTCACCGTGGGAAGTTTTTGGAGAGTATTTTTCTTATTGAGGGAGGACATGGATAAGGGAGAGTGCTGTGGGTTTGAGTCTGAGGAGGGAACTTGAGGATGTCGCTGAGAGATTAGCAAGGACAAGCTAGCAACAACAAAACTTTGAGTATTTGGACAGGTTCTCACCCTTCCCCTCTGCGCAGTCTATGATCATTGTTTGTGTCTTATTTCTGCAATGATAGTGTAGGATCTTTCAACATAAGGGATAATGCAAACAATGTTATCTTTCTGTAAGCTCTGAGTGAGGTTTGTTTACAAATCAAACATTAATTTCTGAGTAAAAGAACCACTCTGCCCTACACCACTATGTAGGAGTGTAAACCTCAGTTTTAATTCATGATTTCGATGTAGTTCTTGATTGTTTAGACAACTTGTGGTGTTATATTACCTGGCTATGGTGTCAGAGGATAAAACAAGTGTAGGAATATGATTCTAAAATGTCTCTCTATCCAAGCACAATAGAATCCTAAAAACATGATTAGGCAGAATGGTTAAACGTGGTGTTTTTGTGTTTGTTTATGTCTGGACAGTGCGAGTACGTGGTACACCTTTGTCAGTTAGTGATTAGTCAAAGTTTTAACCAATGTGGTTCCAAAACCCTCCAAGGATCAACTTTGACAACTTATATGACGTAAGATATAAACTTAAGTTGGCTTGATGTTTATTTCAAATAACCTATCCAATAGAGTTTAGAGGTGTGACAAACCTTGGCAGATAAGAAATTGAGATCGGAGTGAATGCCGACAAATGTATTTAACTAGTTTCTTATTCAGTTTTAGATCTTCAGTTAGAGCTCGATATATGAGTATGATCATCTATAGATTCTTAAGATAGATTCCAAGTCTTTTAATATCTTTATTTTATAACTCTTACCTCATTGAACCATTTAAAACTATTTGTTTTGGAAGGAGGGTGTAGAGTTGTAGTATACGTAATTATTCTTGGTTGAAAAACTATCATGCTTATAAAGTGGAAAGATAAGGGTGGTGAACCCACATATGGTGTTTCAGTTAAATTAAATTGCATGCGATGTTCCTTGTATCGCTATTAGCTAGTACATTGAAGACTTTATGAGTCTAAAACTTAAAACTCTGGGCTTATGGGTAATCATATTTTATACTTGGGTATGTTGTATAAACTTATGGAAATCGTATAGCCAAGTTAGAGACCACTTAGGAGTGGATATTTCTTTAAACAATGTTTTAGATGGTTATGGGATTATTATTGCATTACAAGTGCTATCCGTATAAACAATGAAACAAAAAACCCTTTATACATCGTGAAAACGGAGATGAAACCATAAACTCAGGAATAGAGTAAACCTTTGCGCCATGCGCTATTGCATGAGAAAATTCAAATACCTTGAGGTCATCGAGGTCAACATATATATAAATCTTACAAATAGGAAAACTATAGGATTGCGATTAATTCAAGTCGAGTAGGGTGGGTGAACTTAATTCATGCATTCACACAACGCTATTTAAATTCAAATCCTTTGGCCAAGGTGATGCATGATCCTCAAGTGCATTGAATGTTCATTATGACTGGATGGTGTTTCTTGTGGAGGTCATGCATGACTAGAGGGTATCTAGGGATCTGCATGATAACAAGACACGTAAGTTACAACACTAGAGCTCAGATGGTAAACACCGATGGTTATCCTAAGTCTATCCTCTTGAGTAGGGTAGGGCCACTTCCGGTTAGGAAGGAGTGAGGGAGACCGACGGTCTGTGGTTGGAGGTTAAGCTCCTTGAAGATACTTTCTCTTCCAAATATTGAGGATTCTAAAGGCCTTCTCACACTGCTGAGTCCAAGTGAATCCTTTCGCTTTTCGCCGAAGGGAACTGATAGGATGTGCTATCCTGGAGAAACCTTCGACAAACCTACGGTAGTAACTAGCTAATCCCATAAAGCTCCTAACTTCTATTACACTAGTGGGTGCTGGCCAATCCTGAATTGCCTTGATCTTTGATGGATCTACAGAGATGCCATCGCCTGATAAAATGTGCCCCAAATACTACACCTCTATCCTCAAGAAGGCACACTTCACTAGGTTGCCATAAAGCTGATGCTCACATAAACACTGCAATACCTGACACAAATGGTCCACATGTTCCTCCTTTGTCTGTGAATAGATCAAAATGTCATCTAGAAATATGAACACAAACTAATCTAGGTAAGTGTGAAACACCCCGTTCATGAGACTCATGAACACTACAGGGGCATTCGTCAATCTGAAAGGTAGCACTGTAAATTCATAATGGCTATATCTGGTTCAGAGAGCAGTTTTGTGAATATCTGCCTCTGTGATTCGTAATTGGTGATACCCAGATTTTAGATCAATTTTTGAAAACACTCTGGCTCCCTACATTTGGTCAAAGAGATCATCAATCCTAGGCAGAGGATATCAGTTCCTCACCGTCACTTTGTTCAAATGCCTGTAGTCCATGCATAGCCGAAGAGATCCATCCTTCTTCTTTATGAAGATAACTAGTGCGCCCCATGGTGAAACACTAGATCAGATGTGTTCCTTCTCTAATAATTCTTCTAATTGCAGTTTAAGCTCTGTAAGCTCATGTGTATTCATTCTATAAGGTGCATGAGACACTGGTTCTACCCCTGGTACCAAATCGATGTGGAAGTCAAATTCTCTATGTGGAGGCATACCCGGTAACTCTGGCAGAAAAACATTAGCAAATTCTCTCAAGATAGGGTGATCATCTAAGGTAGTCTCAGGTTCATCCTCTGATCTATCACTAACTGTGATAGAAAACATCTGACAACCCTTCCGCATGCAGCGCTTAAGTTGCTGAGCGGATATTGTACGAGCAGTCGTGGGCTTCTGTATGCCCACTATCTCGACCGGTGTACCATGATCATCTATGTAACTAATCATCCTTTGGCAACAATCTAGCTTGGCTCTATGAACCGCAAGCCAGTCCATACCAAGAACTACGTCGTAGGACCCTAATGGCATAACCCTAAGATCTCATGTTGTAATGAAAGAACCCAAGGAAATCTCACAATTTCTAACAATGATATCAACTAACATCCTAGCCCTAGAGGCTAACTCAACCTCCCACCTAATGTCCTACCTAGAAGCCACTAGCCTGCAATGTCCCACTAACGATGTAGACATAAAAGAGTCGGTAGCTCTGGAGTCAAAAAGGATAGAGATGGGAAAATCTGCAATCATACCTCCCGTCTCAATAATTGAAGCCTGAAAATCAGCCTGGCGGTTGTCAACCACTGCAAACATATGGTGGGATTTACCCACATCACCCACAGTCTGCCCGGAACCTCCTGCATGATGCTGTCCCCTTGCTATAAAATTCTATGAACACTCTCTAGCTAGGTGTCCAGCTTCATCACAAACATAACAAGGGCCCCTAACTTGTACCTGTACAGTCTGAGTCCTACTCGATTGCTATTGTCCTGTTCTACCAATAGACCCCTGTGAGCCCTTATACGACTGCTGCGGCCTCGCAGGTCCTACAGGTGGTCCCTGCTATCTCAGATCTCTGCGCGGGCCCTGTTGCTGCCAACCTCTATTATTTCCCCCATGTTCCCTCTATTGTGTTCTAGCTTTCTGTTGCTGCTATGACTGCTGTTGCTGTGGGGGCCTAGGAGGTAATGATGCTACACTGAATCCTCCTCTAGGGGGTGGCTGTGGTGGCCTACGGAAACTCTGTTGATGCTACTGCTGTCCCCGATCTTGGAATTGAGGGTGAGAACTCTACCCCTGTCCTTGAATCTCCTCAGCGATATAAGCCTTCTTGGTAGCATCACTCAAAGTTTGGGGATCTGCCATCCGGACAGGTCCTGCTATATTGTGGTTTAGTCCTCTGATAAACTTATGCACAGGAGTTTCTCATCATGGAGATACTCTGCATATCTGGTTAACTCTATAAACTTACTCTCATACTATGCCACTAAGAAGCCCCTCTGCTGTAGGTCATGAAACTCATCTATATGACGTTGTCTGTAATGGTCTGATGGATATCGCATGTTGAAGCACTCAATAAAGGTCTCCCATGAGAGGGTGTCTATGAAAAGGTGACACTTGCACTCCTTAGTGCACCACCAGGTAGCTGATGCATCTCGTAGTAAGTGTACTACCACGTGGGCCTTCATGTTGCTCGCGTATGGACGCAACGCGAAGCACCTATCCAAACTGATAAGCCAAGCCTCTGCCTCAGCTCCCTCTGTGGTTTTGATGAAAGTAGGAGGGTTCAACCTCAATATGTCCCTAATGGGATCTCCTCTATCACTGCGACCCCTGATAGGCTCATCTGCATGATAATCATAAGGCCTAGGACCAAATTGCTCTACTTGCACTGTCTCGTCATGCCTGGCATGATGTGTGGGGCTCCTGCTATGGGCCCTGTCGGTTGAACCAACCTCCTCTATATCAGGAAACTTGACATAAGGCTCCACACGTGGTACCCCCTGCGGCTCTACGCGGGACTCCACATGTGGCTTGACATGAGACTCAGCTCGTGGCTCCACGCATGGCTCCTCTCGTGGAACATTGCGGGGCTCGACACGTGGCTCTACGCGCGGCTCAACTATAGCCGGTGGAAGCCTATCTAAGATAGCCTGTAAGGCCTGTAATATCTGTGGTCCCATATCTGGTGGGGCTGGTGGTGCCTGAGGAACCTGAGGAACTGGTTGTGCCTGTAGAACTGGCTGAACCTGTTGAATTGGCTGACCTAGTGAAACTTGCTGATCTGGTCCCATAGCTGAAGAATCAGTGCGCACCTCGGTGGGTGAAGTGTGGCGGGTCAGTGTTCGCTGAACTTGTCTAGGAGGCATCCTACAAGATGAGGTGATCACCAGTCAGTTTGGTCGCAGAAGTGATAATGTGCCTAAACAAGTCCAGTGTTTAAAACAACCAGGCTCTGATACCAAATGTCATGCCCACATTTCCCATGTAGTCACAACACGCAAACATGCGTGTCATGTCCACATGAGACATGTGGTCATGATACGAACTATCAAAAATTTTCCCTTACTACTCTGTATTTCCCCCTTGCATGTGTAGGCGTGTTCGGTTACATACCTTTAAGGTGTTAATGTTAATGTTGTATACTGAATCTTTCTCACATGTGAGCCTACACTATGCTGGCATACTAGTTCTACTACTTTTACGTTGGTTTTAAAATTCAGCATTTAAATTACTGAATGATTGGTTGGCCCCTATTTGGTTTTCTCAGTTTAATCATTACTGCCTTGCAATATTTATTTCCTCCTCTTCCAAGTTGTTTTGATTAATTTTCATGTTCAAATGTTTACTTATTCATTTTTTTTTAATCTTAAATTAATTTACTAAGATAATTTGTGCTCAATACTCTGATAATTTGGTAGGCTTTAATAATTCTGAATTAACATTTCCATAAATATGTCTTAATAGAGATAAATATATTTATATCAAATTTAATTTTTTTCTTTTGAAAGTGGAATTCGCAACTAATTACATCTATTACATCTATATATATAATTAAATCTCTCTTTTGTAATGGATTCCACAACTAATACAACTATCACATCTAAATATATATATCTATAAATAATTAACTTCTTTTTTTTTGTAAGTGGATTCCACAAGTAACACCACTATTATATTTAAATAAATATATATATATATATAAACTTATATATGTATACCTACATACATATATATTTAATTGCTTAATTATTATTTAACAATAATCTCCACTCAAGCACCAAGTGCTTGTTATAATACATGTTAAAGCTTTGGAGGGAATTAACCCTAAATTTTATTGTTGTGTGTAGGGTCATGGGGGTGGCAGCGGCGAAGGAGGTCGCAGTGGAGCGGCGTGTGGAGAGGTGGAATGGAGGTGGCGGTGTGTAGGTCGCAGTGGAGCAGGGTGTGGAGAGGTCACGGGCGGCGGACAGGGGAGCCGGTGGTGGGAGTGACTAGCACAGGCTGTGATGGAGGAGGGGCTGCAGGAGGCGGCTCTGCAGGTTTCCGCAGCAGGTGCGGGGGTTTATAGTCACGGCGGGGGTGTGGGGAGGGATGGAACCCCACCCACAACCCACTCTGTGGGGTGTGGGTGGGGCTCTGCCCCTCCCCACACCCTTTTGTTTAAAGGATTTCGGTGGGGGTTTAAACCCCCACCGTTTATCATGTAATATTCGACTGTGTAAACAACGAACTTCCTCAGTTTATTTCATTTGCTAATTTCATAATTTCTAATTAATACTAATTAATTATATATATATATATACAAGTATAACACATTTTCACAATTTCATTTAAATTAAACTATATATATATATACACACAAGTGTATCAAATTTTCAAAACTTCTTTTAATAATATATATATATATATATATATATATATATATATTTAATTCATAACGAAGTTTCATATTTCCTACAACCTTTCAGTTCACAATTTAACAAATTCATTTCACACTATCTCTAACATTTTTATTTACAATATAACAAACACTTGAGTGAAACAGAAAGTAAATAACCATTTAAATCTGTATATTTCAACTAAATTTTGATCTATCAAGTATACATTCAATTTCAAATTAAATTAAAGTTTAAGAGTAATACAGAGAACTAATAAATCTTCCACTTCAATAACCAAACAAATAGACCAGTAAATCGGTTTAGTTTATTTTTTCATTGTATACTTAAATAAAGTTTTAATTTGTTTTCAAAAGGCAAATTTGCATCTTCTATAATCTAGTAAATTGTAACTTTCTCACTAAATAATACAAGAGATAAATTTTAACAACTGGTCTAAATCAACAACCAATCTCACAACTTACAATTTTGATAAACAAGAATAAACTACTATAAGATTCCACAACTCACAAACACTCTAAGGGACCCAATACAATTTTTTTACAACTTTCAGAGGGAGAAATCTCTCCTCTTTTAAAGGAACTTATCCAGGAAGAAACTTAAGTACCAACTCTCCTTGCCAGTAAGGATGAGTTACATTTTTCCCAAACAATAAAACTTTCCCATTTCTCTTTCATAAGCTCCAAGAGCAACCTACATGACAACCAGGAAGAAATACACCACACAACAAGCTCTCCTCCCTACCGTAGACCTACAAGAGTGTCACCCCTGAGCTAGGGAGATCATCCACACACCTAGGAAGAATAGTCTAGTACACTTCACAACATTGAATAACAACAATCAAAGCAAACAACACACAAACTCCCATGGTTTTACACACAATACAAAAACTCAGCTGAGGTGAGTTTAAAGATGGTAGGGAAGTAGACTCACTCAACTCAAAGGTGTCATTCTTCTCAACATTTTATCACAACATATCTCATGGCCTCAAGCCAACAAAATTAAACTTTCTCATGGCCTCAAGCCATCCAAATAATCAAAATCCCAGGGATATCACAAATAGGCTCTTAAGCCTTATAGCCCTCTTGGCTCAAAATTACCAACATGCCCTCAAGGCTTCCATATATCAAGAACAAGAATACACCTGAGGAGGTTCACACCTTCCCTTCCCTACACATGATGAGCATTGTCCTCCAACTAGAAGAAGCTCTTTCAAACACCCATCTCAAACCCAAAATAACATAAATACACATAGACAACCTTTGCAAATCAACATTCATCAAACAAGAACAGAACATACAAGGTGAGTAGACTTGCTCACTAACCTTTATAAGCCCTATTATGGATGTAGTTGAAGAAGAGCTTCACCCTTAGTCTCCTCCTCCAAGTTCTTCTTCTTTCCACAATAATCCAACCCCCTTAGTCTCCTCCTCCTCTCTCTTTTAAAACTAATTCCCCCCATTTCCTTATTCCCAAGTGGCATTAAAAAACTAAACCCACTCCTCATCCATTATCCTAGTGGACTTAAAACAATTAACCCCACTCAAGAGGTCCCCCACTATAGCCCTTTTACAACACATGGAGGAATAAAATATAATAAGTAAAATAGAAATAAAAAGGAAGTGGATGACACACTACCCTTTTTATGGGGAACTCCCACCAAAAGAGAGGCACAAAGAGACAAAGCACTCCATTATTTGGGGGATCATGGTGTCATTCCATGACTTGGAAGTGGGCTTGAGTGTGGATTCCACTCATCCTATTATCCCCATGCTTCCAAATTCGTCACTTAACTTCACTGTGAAGTTGAAGTGACCATATGGAGGTTATCCCAAGGTTATCCTAGTCAAAAGGGTCCCCAGACCCATGGGGTATAACCCAGGGTTGATTTTTACCTAGTTAGGACTCCCAGAGTCAAGTAAAAACACAAGAAGAGGGTCTAAAAGAAATAAAATTAAACAAGATTCATAACAACATTTCTTACAACACATATCACAATATAAGTAAATCAGAAGGTAGACCTAACTCCCTTGACCCCATGCAACATTACAACATTACAATGTATTACAACATTTCACCATACACAAGTTGATCTTAGTTCCTCATGGAACTAGATCGGCTTCACAAGGGAAACAACATAGGGTATGGAATGATCTCCTGTATTTGTGGTTTCGTTAGCAATACATGTACACTCAATCTCAAAGTTAATAACACATAAAGATATCATAGTTGAAGCAATTTAAATACAAGCATACCTAAGTATTCTACCATATAATCATACTAAAATCACATTAGAGTTCCATTTCTAATATTATCCATTCATCATTTTCTTAAAAGCAACATCTAATTATCATTGCACAATTGTTTTCTTAAAAATCAATTAGGTTTAATAAACAAGATTCTAGGATCAATAGTTTCTCAACATAAAAGTAATAGCAATAGCACTGCAAATAGTCTCATGAATATAAGTGAAAAAGGTAGGCCTCACATAGTCTCCAACTTAGGGGAAATCAGTCTCCAGAGCTCATCCAATCTGCCCAAAACTTTAACTTTTTCTTTCTCCAAATCATCCAATTCATTCCGCAAACTCACTACTTCGCATTCTTTAATTGCTACAGACTCAGTTAAAGGACTATAGGACTAAGAAATGTTAGACAATTTGAGCTATAAGTCCTTAATCTTTTTATTAATATCTTCAACAACTTTAGATTGATCTAGACAAAACTTATAAATCTCTGCACCTTTAGAGAGAGCATTTTGAATACTCTTTACACTAGTATCAAGCACTGATCTATCATAGTTAATTATTTTCCTTATTTCAGCAAATCTCTTCTCATTATATTCAATTTTGACTTTAACTTCTGCTGACTTTTCTAAGGTTTCAAAATGAGTACTTACAAAGTTTATTAGATTCTTCAACTAATCGGAGGGATAGTCGGATGAATCCTTTTGAAAGGTTGGCATAATCTTTTCCAGAATTCTAGAGACAAGACCAAGCAACCCACTGTCCTAAATGTGAGTTTTTAGAATCTCCTCTCTTTCTTTTTCTTGTGCCATAGATGCTAACTTCATCTTTTGTAGAGGGGAAAGAGTGTCAAAATTGATAGGTCCTTGAATCAGCTCCGGTTCATCAAACTCAATCTTGCCTTTCTCAAGTAATTTCTTCACTGCATTTGTAGTGTCTCTTTCCAAAAATGTAGCTCCATCTTTCAGATCCTTTCCAGTACTGTCATCTTTCTTTTTCTCTTTAATATTCTCTATTGTTTCTTCTTCTTGTCCATCCTTGTCCCTAACCTCTTTTTCTTCTTTCTCTTTATTCTTCATAGAGTCATCTTCATCAAGAGCATCTACTTCTGTATTCGTCTTTGTATATCCTCTAGCAAATTGGTCTAGAGGAATTTGAGTGTCCTCTGCACCACCAAAATTAACTTCCTCCACCATCTCTTCATCTCCTTTATTTAGCATTTCATCTTCCGGAGTAGAGATGTCAGCTTGTTGTTCACTTTCTTTCAACTCCTCAACATTTGGAATGGAGGAATCAATTTCATTATCAGTTTCTTCTTCAATAGTGGGAAGATTATGCCTTTTCAATGCATTAAGAAAAATCTACTGAGTATCTTCAACTACTTTGTCAATCTCTCCCAGCATGTGCATATTCATTCTGATCTTACTCCTGAAGTCCTCTTTTACTTCTTTGAATATCAGGTTCTTTTGATCCAGAGTAATTTGAGGACACAATTTTTTTAGCACATGCTCCCGGAGCTCAAAGCCTTTAGCTTTTGCATTCTCTTTTCTTATTTCTAGAATTTTTGCAAGGCTTTCTAGAATTTTAGAAGTTATTTAAAATAAAGTCTTATTATAGATATTCAGGTATTTGATTGTTGCTTCCTCCAAAACTCTCTTATTAGCATTACTGTAGTGATCATAAAATTCAGTCATTGGCTTCAAGTTTCCATCTACAGTAACTGACTTAATGATGTCATCCATAGAAAGAGTAGGCTTCTCAACATAGGCCTCTGTCTTATGCCTTTTACTTGACTTTATGCTTCTGGAGGGCTTCTCCTTAGACACTTTAGTAGCTTTAGTGCCTGAGGCTTCAACTCCTTAACCTCATCATCTAAGTTAGTTTCTTCTTCATCCAATTTCTCCAGACTAACATATGTTCTTTTGCCCTTTACCTTTGTCCTTTTTCCTTCCTTACCGGTAGGTTTTTCTATAGTAGGAGAAGGTGACACACTAGTGGTTGAACTAGAACTCCTAGTAGTCCTTGCTTTAGAAGTGGATTCCATCGGAACACTTCTCTATTCTTTGTCCTGTTTCTCCTTCTCAGCTTTCTCTATCCTTGACATGTTTTGTCTCACAACTTCTTTTGTAATGCCAATGATTTCTACATACATTTCAACTTGTCTTTGAATCTTTCTCTTAGATTGAGGTTTTCAGAGCTCAACAAGCAGTTTCACACTGAGTTCATCATATGTCCCAAATCCTTAAATTGTGGTGTCCTTTGGTTTACTTAGAAGGTGTTGAGAATACATATTAAATACTTGCTCATCAACTTCATACCCCATGGGCATGATTCACACAGTTCTTGGTTTAATTCCTTCCATTAAACACTGATATGTATCCACCATAAAATAGATTGTATCCTTATATTTTTCAACCACGGATGTAGGGATTCTTTCTCTTAATTGCATCATGTTTTGAAAGTTCTTGAAATATTCCCAAAGAGTAGTCCTTTGAGCATTGGAGTCACCAATCTTGTTCAAGTGCTCTCTTATTTGTATGGCAACAGTCTTATCATTGGTCCAACACATGCTTTTCTCGCCGGGTAACTCATTCATGAAATAGAAGAACAAACATAATACCAATTTTCTATACTTGAATATATTGTTCTTGTCCTTTTTGATTTTGTTCAGGTTTTCCATCAGTTGGCTCTACAGTAACTCACACAAGTCATAGTCAACATTCTCTCTCAACATATGATAAGCTGCATAGATAGCTATGTCAGATACTGAATTCTCCCTGCTAGAATGATATATCTTGTATCCAATCACCATTGATGCAAATTTGATATTCGGATCAATGATGTCATTTATTGTTAGTGCGCTCTTGTCAAACCTTGGATCGGTAGCTTCAGTTATAGTTTAATTCTTTATTGACTTTAACATTGGTAGTCCACCAGATGAGTTCAACCCTATCATAGCCTTGATGGCATCCTTGGTGATCTTGAAGGGTTTCATTAACCACATAAACTCATCATGCATCTGACTCAGCACATACCAGAACCACTCATCTTCATCGAAGTATGGAAACCCTAAAATCTAAATGAAATGTTTATCTTGTATTGCCTTATACTCAAGTTTAAGGCCATGAATTTCATCCCTCAAATGATTCTTGAACAAATCTACTAGCTTCGAATCCCCAAACTCATCTATGTTAGTATGAATATAAGCACTAATATCTTCAACGTGCAACACACCATACTGAACACTTGAAAAGGCACCTAACGGATCGACCTCTACTGATTTGTTTGGATGCTTCTTAAACTTTGGCCTAGGTCTCTCAGTGATATTCACAACCAGAGGTGTAGTCATTTCAAAAAGGTCACAAGTTCAAAGCTTCACAAAAAAATACCTTTTTCTCTACAGGATTACGGTTAGCTGATGAATTTGCCTGTCACACTTCGAATCTTTGAAAACTCAGCTCAAACACTCTTCTTCTTGTTTTCTTCAAATACAAAGTGATTCAAATGATGAATGAATGGATTTTTATGCTCTGCATAACCTAATTCACCATTGTAATAAATGCTCTGCCCTAATACATTCAGTTACTCTATTTCTCAATACTGTCAATCTTCAATTGCTCCGCAATCAATTGGTTTAGCTTCTTTTCTTCTGGATTTTGCTTCAACAGATCTACAATAGGCTTCTCTTTCTTTATTCAATGTGCCAAATTTAGGCACCCTCTGACTGGCAGGGGAAATTAGATTTTTTAATGTAGCTCCCCCTGAGCCATAGCTCCTATTTCAATTCCTGGAGGAATTATCAGCACCGGATTTTGGTGTAGACCCATTGTCAACATTCATTTCACATTTCTTCACCAATGTTTTGTTCATTTCATTTCAGATCTCATTCACATTTACTTTACCCTTGCCTTTCTCTTGTCCCTACAGTTTTGGTTTCTATTTACTAGACCTTTTCTGTCATCATTCATGCTTCTACAGTATCTTGCAACATGACCATATCTATTGCAATTGAAGCACACAACATTTATTTTCTCATTACTTGATTTCCTCTTGATCTGCACTGATTAACCATGTGTCCAAATCTATTGCATGCAAAATAGTAGCCATTGAAAGAATTAACATTTCTTCTGTTGTTAGCATAGTTCATCATCATACTTCTGCATTCATTGGATCTATGACCATACCTTTTATAATTGAAGCATTGACTGAAGAAGGATGGACCATTTTGATTCACTCTACTTCTGCACTGAGTAGCTCTATGACCAAATTTATTGCAATTGAAACAATTTCCATTGAAAGATGGATACCTTTGAGCATTAGGTTGTCTTATAGGAGGTCTTCTAGGTCTATATCTTTGATTCCTTGGTTTACGATTTCTTTGACCGGATCCAGAGCTTTCACCTTTCTCATATCCCAGACCATGTTTATCATCTACCATCTTCTGACTATCAAGCAGCACTTCAAGTTTAGCTGAGCTTATCTTGAATTTCTCTTTATATTCATTTGCAACTTCTAGGTCATGTTTGAGAATGACAATTTGTCTTTCAAGTTCTTCTTCATTATCCCTAGTTTCTTGTAGATTAGACTCTAGATGACCAATTATCCTATCCAATCTGTAGCATTCTTCTATTCTTTCTTTTAGAGATTGATTTAGTTTTTCCTTAGTCTTCTTCATTTCCTCAATTTCCTTGGTTAGTCTCATCACCCCAGATTCCATCTAATGTTTTAGGACAACTTCTTTTGTTATCTTCTAACATTCTTTTGTCTTCTCCTTCAGGGTGTCATCTATGTCATTGTCTTCATTCAGATTTGCTAGTTGATGAAGGAGCTCCCTTCTCTTTTCATTATATTTGCTCAGTTGTCCTTTTAAGGTTTCAACAAAATCATCAACATCTTTAAGATTTTCTTTTAGTTCTTTGACTTTTGCTCTAGACTAATCAAGATCTTCTAAGGCAACTTAAAGTTGTTTATTGATGCCATTTGAATACCTGGATGAGCCCATTAAAATAGCTTCCTAGATCTTCCTCAAGATGTTAAACTTCTTCCAATGAACCTTGCTCTGATACCAATTGTTGAAATTAAGGAACACTAAGAGGGGGGTGAATCAGTGTTCTGCAAAAACTTATTACTTTGTTCCTTTATTAATTTACCACATACATCCAAAAGAAAGAAGTATGAACACAAGAATATAAAAAGCAAGATCATAACACATGAAAACTAGAATTTTTATGTGGAAACCCGGTTAAGGGAAAAACCATCATGGGGGTTAACCCACAAGAATTTATACTCTATTAAAAGTATTACAAATATTGGAAGGCACATGCCTTAAGGGCACACTACCTAGAGCTCACTGCTTAAAGAGGCTCACTACCTACAAATCAATTATAAAAGTTCACTGGAATGTTTGAACTCAGGAATAGCATCTAGCAATGCAAGATTACAGTTCCAGTGGAGCTCAATATACTGACTTTACACACTTCATCTCTCTCTACCCTGCTTCACTACTCTGCTTCACTACTCTGCTTCACTACTCTGCCATGATCCATAGCTTAGATCTCTTTACTTTTCACTTGATACTGCTCTTCTTCACATCTCATCATTCATATTCACATCTTCACCCACCAAAATGCTCAAATCCATCGATCATATATATCCACTACATGAAATTTCACCAATTACAGTGGGCCTTAGGAAAATTTGGAAACTATTTCAAGAACACTATTTTGTTGGCCGAATCCATGCACAACCACCAATGCAGACCAAAACTTATGTATCCAAGTCATATTACATGTCAGACAATACCATTGGATCTCATAAATTACTTGACCACTCACTTCTCTTCATCCACACAATGATTAAACACCTAGTTGGCCTGTTCTTCACTAGACTAAATTGCTTAACTAGAGCCCGATACTTAGATGCTTGTAACTTACACTCCCTTCATCACCGGAGGCTAAAATATTGGATTTAGGTAGCCTTGACATCCCTTAACATTCCCTCAGATCTGCAGCAAATATGATTTCTTGTGGAGAAATGTGGACCAAAATGCTGAACCTTGTCATATGCCCTGTTGTTGTCTATCCAGACTTAGACAAATCTGCAATCTGACTTCTGGTATGATCCACTGATGAAATGCAAATGTGTAAGATAGATTTAGTTTCCATCAATGACAACATCTGACATGCCTAACAATGTCTCTTACCAACACCAATGTATTTTGACCTCTAATCATGGCTGTCATAGTTAATACAACAATGGATCAGTCCATTATCTCTTTGTATTTTGCCCAAAAAACCTAATGAAATATGGGCTCTAGTTAGGTAGAATGAATAACATACATCTCTGAATGTTGTTCACACATGTGTAGGCATAGATTAAGGTTTTAGGCATTGAAACATGTCCTCCACCGATGGCAATGTATGAATAAACTAGTCATGAACTTGGTGATATTATAGGAGATGCTTAGAGGTACTACAAGTAGCTAGAATTTATTAGGTATTTGGCATACAAAGATCAAAGACAACCCTAGGTTGACTATCATGCATCAAAGGCATTATTATCTTCCTAGATGATACTTATACTTTGGCATTACAAATGTGAAGTCTACAAGTAGGGAGTGTAGAAGAGAGAAAGAAGAGGACTATCATAATGAAGAGATAGTTGTATTGGTAATCAGAGAGTACAAATCCTAAATTAAGAAGGGAAGACAGCCCCATCAAGTCAATCATGTCATTCCCACATTAAGACAACCCTAGCAAGGCCAACAGACCAACAATGACACAATACAAATATAAAGAAGCATGCAATCATGAATTAGCATGCAATAATTTGACAACCATATATCTATTTGATGAGCAAAGCTTCCATTTGGGGGATCTAGCAATTAAAAAACTAGTCATATGATTGCTAGGATAGTCATCAAGATCCTAAGAGTATTTACTAATCATCATACTATTATTCACATTTTAGCATTGTCAACACATATTAGGATAGTGCTATCCTAGGAAAATAGAGAAGGTTGTTATAAAGATCTTAGAACACTCATTTTATAAATTTATAGTTATATATGCAAATGGTAGCAGTCATATGTCAAGCTTAGAATGGTCATATCAACCTAAGGACTACTTGATTGAATCCTTAGGGATATGAGTGACATTTTGCATTCAATAGGTCGTGGGGCCAAACAGACTTCTCTAACACATTGGGGTGGGTGGGTAAATGCCAGGGGAGGTCTTGTTTTGTGTGCCAGGCACCCCAATCATTCGAGACAGTAGGCTACTGGCAAAGTCCCTTAAGATCCCTAAGATGTAAAAATTGCCAAACTTTCATGGAGCAGTTCTCAGAATTATTGATAGCTGGGAACATTCTGTTTGGACCTATAGGTGCATGCAGGGTCCATCCACCATAACCTCTCTCAGTTTTGGTCAACTCTAGTTTGTTTGACTGTACCAAAATCAAATGCATTCTTGCAAAATGCTTCAGTTTCATGTCGTGGAAAGGTACTAGGAGTGACATTTTGCATTACATAGGTCATGGGACTAAATGAACTTTGCCAAAGCATCAGGGTGGGTGAGAAAATGCCAAGAGAGGTCTCATTTCATGTGCCAAGTACCCTAATCATTCGGGGCATCAGGCTACTGACAAAGTCCCTTAAGATCCGTAAGATAGAAAAACTACCAAACTTTGACAGAGAAGTTGTCAGATTTCATGGAAGTTGGGAACATTGCATTTGGACCTACATGTACATGTGGGGTCCATCCACAATAACCTCTCTCAGTTTCAGTAAACTCTAGCTCATTTGACCGTGCTGAAGTCAAACACATTATTACAAAATGCTTCAGTTTCATGCAGTGGAAAGGTGCTAGGAGTGACATTTTGCATTCCATAGGTCATGGGGCTTAATGGACTTTTCTAATGTGTCAAGGTAGGTGGTAAATGCCAGGGGAGGTCTCATTTCATGTGTCAAGCATCCCAATTGTTTCAGGTTGTAAGCTACCGACAAACTAGAAAGTTGTTAAGACTAAAATTTTACATTCTAGAGGTTGTGGGGTCAAACTAAATACACCAACATGTTCGGGTGTGTGGGTAAATGCTAGGGGAGGTCTTGTTTCATGCGTCAAGTGTCTCAGTCATTCTGAGTTGCAAGCTACCGACAAACTCGAAAGGTGCTAGGAGTGACATTTTGCATTCCATAGCTCGTAGGGCTGAATGGACTTCACCAACGTGTTGGAGTGGGTAAGTAAATGCCAGGGAAGGTCTTGTTTTCTGTGCCAAGGGTCCCAATCATTCTAGGCTGTAAGCTACTGACAAAGTCACTTTGTCAGTAGCTTGCAGGCTAGAATGACTAGGATGCTTAGCACATGAAACAAGACCTTCCTTAACATTTACCCACCCATCCTGATGCATTGGCACATTTCATTTGGCCTCACGACAAGCATATAAAAAAATAAGCCACCTGGCAAGGTTGTGTTGCATGAAACTAAAGCATTTTGAAAGAATGCATTTGGTTTCGGCACGACAAATGGACAAGAGTTGACCAAAACTAAGAGAGGTTATTATGGACGGAACCCACATGCACCTGTAGCTCCAAACAGAACATTCCCAATTGCCACTAATTCTAAGAATTACTCTATCAAAGTTTGTCAGTTTTGCATCTGAGGGATCTTAAGGGACTTTACCGGTAGCCTGCTACCCCAAATGATTGGAGTGCTTGGCACATGAAACAAGACCTCCCCTGGCATTTACCCACCTACCTCGATGCGCTGGCAAAGTCTATTCAGCCCCACGACCTATAGAATGCAAAATATCACTCCTAGCACCTTTCAACTACATGAAACTGAAGCATTTTGCAAGAATGCGTTTGATTTTAGCACAGCCAAATGAACTGGAGTTGACCGAAACTGAGAGAGGTTACTATGGATGGACCCCATATGCACTAGTAGGTCCAAACAAAATGTTCCCAGCTACCATGAATTCTGAGAATTGCTCCATCAAAGTTTGGCAGTTTTTATGTCTTAGGGATCTTAAGGGACTTTGTCAATATCCTGCTGCCTCAAACGATTGAGTTACTTGGCACATGAAACAAACCTCCCCAAGCATTTACCTACCCACCCCAATGTATTAGAAAAGTTTGTTTGGCCCCACGACCTATGAAATGCAAAATTTCACTCCTAGCACCTTTCCACTACATGAAACTGAAGCATTTTGCAAGAATGTGTCCCTTGCCACCATAGGCAAATGAAATTGATTTAGCAAAAAATGAGGTAGGTTTTTGTAGATGGACCTAACATCTACCTATACATGCAAAGAAGGTCTTCCTAGGTGTCACAATTTGATGGAACAGTTGATGCAAAGTTTGTCACATTTTTTTTCTTGGGGCTCTTGAGAGATTATTTGCGTTCGATATAGCCAAGAACGACGATGAGGCTTTGCCACCGAAAAGACATCCCCCCTAGCATTTACCCACCTACCCGAATGCATTAGCACCATCTTTTTGGCCCTAGGAGATGCCTATCCTAAAAATTCAGTCATAATACCTTTCTATTAGTTAGAAATTCAATACTATAAAGGTGCACTCACTTGATCCAATGTCTTGTAGGGCATCAATTCATGCTTCCCTTACTGCTGCTATCAATTGTTTGTCATTAAAACTTATTAACACTCATTATGAAATAGTAACATCATTAAAATGAATTAGAACTCATAGTAACATCATTAAAACTCATTATGAAATAGAAAGTAAAGGACATATCATCATGAAATAATCATGAAAACCTACCTTACTTTTCTTCCAAAGACAACTTCATTAGGATTATGCCTACCTCCATCATACTAAAATCTTGCATGCTAATGCAATTGCACTATTTAGCTAAAATGAGTAGTTAAAATATACAAGGTGAAATCATGATAGCAAAGAGAAATAACATACCTTTCTGTCATTCCACTAATTCAATCCAATAAACCATCAGGGTCTCCTCTACTCTTTATTGTGTTGAGTATTGCCTCATGATTAGACTCATGAACCTTCCACAAGGTCATGTTCAATGGTCTACCCCCATATTTGATCAAATGAATGTTTCAAGCCACAACAAGGTTAGAATAATGAAGAATCTCCCTATGTGGCTCAAAGTCCTTGAACACCCACACATCAGACTTATTTAGTGGGTTCTTTTAAGCCATGTTCCAATCACAACCACTGATCATGTAGGGTACTTTTTGTTTTCTCCATCTATAATAGAGGAATCTTTTTTTTTTGCCTCAACACAATGACACAAATAATAATCCATTCCTTCATTGTCTTCAGCTGCAATAATTGCATAAACATGCCCTACATTGATACGTGCATTTAGTTCAATGAATATAGTCAACAATACAAGAAAAAATACAAAATATGATGGCAAATTGAATTTTATTAAATTAGAATGCTAATAATACTTGGTTGAACTAGATCTGGAACATGGTCAAAATCAACTAAAGATTCAATCTGTATCATTTGTAGTGCTATCGGTAGTTGATAATGGTCAATCAGGCATAGGCCTCTTGCACACCAATCATCAACCCACTCCTTTGACTCACAATCATACAAAAATTCATATGTACCTGAAGAACAAAAGCATGCCATATGTTGTGTATGAATAATCCATGAACCTGCATTAGAGCTTCTAAAAGAGTGTAGCTCACTTGATCTTTTCAATGTACAATAGTCCTCATATTTTGCAATGTTAGTAGCATCAACCAACCAAAAATATCTATGAACTCTAGACTTACCTTCATTACCTAGACACATTGTAGTGTTACACCTTTTGACAATACATCTCGCATCAGTCAACTTTGCATTATCTTTGTACTTCAACTCTTCTCATGCCAATGCTCTTTTGATACATGCTCCTGCACCATCATACTCCCCCATTCCATGCCCAGCCTCACAAAAATTCCACATATGTTGAACACCATTCACCTTTTGCATCCTTCTCAACCAAAGGAAAATCTACAAATTCTTAAATTATGATGCATAATTATCTGACCATATGATATGCTGATGAAATGGTATGTTCCTGCTGGCCAAATCATGGTATAACATCTAAAAGCAACCTTGTACAAACTCTATAGAATGTGTGTAATCATCACTAATATAAAAATGATATTCCCTTAAGATCTCCTTGTCGTCCTCTGTACTATCTTTTGCATGAATGAATGCTATTTGCACAAATATAGCAACATGCATAGAGTTGTAATACTGTGATTGCACCTCATTTTGTGGTTGTAGTGTGTAGTTCTCTACAAAGTCAACAACCGAAACAATGGTACCAAGTGGAAATGTGTCCTTGCATGACTTTAATTGCAAGTCCAACCATCGAGCTCTATGGGTATGCCTTGCATAATCGTACACTATACTGTCACAAAATGTAGACATAAACTGATACACTGGAATCTTTTGAATAACCAAATCACACCTCTTTGCTTCTTTACAATCTTTTGTATTGTATGCCATTGTTTTATACTTGCTAAACTCTACTAGTTTGTTTCCAACCGCATGTGTGCTTTCCATATGTTGACATATTGGCATACGTTGCAAGCCACTGCAATTATGACATGTGCCATCCAAGCATAATTTTCTATAGAATATTTGACCTTCCTCTCCTTCACATAAAATTGTTGATATGAAGTCTCTTGAAGTAGTTGGTGGGGCATGTATGCCACAATCCTGCAAAACATTGTTACTATGTAAATCTAAACATATAGACTCATAAACATCAAAATGGTTAGAAAATTCAATATGTAATCTACAAAAAGTAGTGCATGTGTGATTTATTTTGACATAAAAGGTTTTAACATTTCAAAATATCTTTGAAAATTTTTAATTTGACGATACATCTCTTGAGATTTCTTGAAAAAATGTGTTTGGGTCACATCCAAAAAATGCTTTGGATGTGGCTCACGGTTTTGACAACCAATTCTACTTCTCACAACATATATTGCATTAGAGATACCCTTGTATTATTTTTGCAAAATTCTTCAATGATGGATCTCAAAGCTTCGACAACAACTTTGTCTTTCTGTGGGAGTCTCCTAGAGAATGCCCACAATTCATTGGTGTTTGGATCCTCAACTCTTTCACATCTTCCAATGGCTCTCATTAAAGTTTTTCTACTTATTTTCAATCCTTGACTTGTCTTTCTAATAAGGTGAGCTTTCTTTGTTGGTTGGTTTACTATTGTTGATGTAATCACATGTCATGTGACATTACTATCCTTGGTGTGTGAAGTAGAACCCACACTATCATATGCACTCATTATATTCTTGACAATTAATTTTTCACTTGAGGCATTTGATGTTCTTAGGCCAAGAATCTTCATAGTGGGCCTAAATTTTAGATTTCTCATTAATTCAACAAATAGTTGACATCTTTTGATTTCATTTAAATTCTCAAAGAATAATTTCCATATCTTATTCGCATATCTTTGGTAAGTGCGCATGGGAATATTATCCTACATGGGATTCAACACATTCTCATCAATATAGATTAGAAACTTAGGCTTCCTATGGAAAATTCTAGGAGGCATTTTAATTGGGAAAGTTGACTCAACATTAGGAATCTCTTCAATATTTACTTGAGATGGGATAGATGATGTACCTTCAATTATAGGTGAAAAAGATGAAAATGATGTACCTTCAATTGGAGGTGAAAAAGATGAAAATGATGTACCTTCAACTTGACGTGTGAATGATGGCATGCCACCATCTTGAGAAGAAAATGAAGATGTACCTTCTACTTCACATGTGAAAGATAGAGTGTCTCCAATTCGAGAAGATAATGATGGTGTTCCTTCAACTTGACCTGTGGACGATGGAGTGCCTCCAACTTGGAGATTCACTTTCCTCATTACACAAAGGTTTTGCATTTGTTCCCTTTGTGGCACCAATTTCATCTATGTCTTAGCTTCATTATATGTGTCATGTTCCTCTTCAATTGGCAATGGTGGAATGTCTGCTTGTATGGTTGATAATTTCCTACTTTCCCGAATTCACCTCATTCTTTCTCTTTTCCTCTCATTCTTTGCTTCACACTCTTCTAGTGTTAGATTATTTTCTCATTTCCTTGGCATGATGATGATTTCTACAAGCATGATGAATAAGACAATGATAATTAAAACCTTTATAATGACAATGAATAATGGTCACAATGAAAAAATATAAAATAAGTTATCATCTTTGGTGATTTGCATCACTTTAGAAGCTCTCCAATTTCATGAAATTCATTGTTGTCCTTGTTGTTTATTAAGAATGATAGAACATGATAAAATTCATCATAAATAGAACAAAAATCATTAAAAGATATGATAGACCAAAAAACTGCCCCAAAAAGCACTCAAATTCCTTGAATTGACAACACCAAGATCATGAGAAAACTCCTCTAATTCTTTCTTATGTTCATATGTGAGCATTTCCTAGGCTAGGGTAGTATCATGGAGGTCTCTAAAATACTTTTGAACTCATCCAAATGCACAAATATCATGCACCTCCCCTTGTGGTGAAAGACTATCTTGATTTATACCCATTTTCTCAACGAAATCAACAACTTGTTCTTCATGTTCATGGCTATTGTAGGTTTGATAAAACTCATTTTTATGATGCCCAAGTTGTCCTAGACATGCATAAGGTTCAAAAATTCTGAAAAATCTATCTCTAGTTTATTTTCTTGACCCACAGAAAATGTTATAATTGCTGTCCCAAAGTCTAGAGGAAGATGTGCGAAGAAAAAAATCACGACTTGAATGAAGCCCTTTGTGAGTAGTTTCAAATTGGGCATGGAGTTTACCTTCTTGGACCATGGTAGATGTTGTGATGATTGTTTTAAGATTCAAACCACCTTCACATACCTCATACCATCCAAAAAATGTGCATAACTCTTCATGTTCAATGGTTGTCCATGACTAGCTGGGCATGACAGTCTTCCTAGGACATCAAGGTGACATTTTGGCACAAGATCATATCATTATCCCAGTAATGCATCACCAAAGGACTTATTCATCATAATGTGGGATCTAGGACAATATTAATGAAGGTTTCAAGATGGAAATGATGCCATGGATGCCTCTAAACTTATGATAGTCCTATTTGTTGATTTATTTGTGATAGTCTTCTAGGGCAGTCTACATGGTATTTTGCATACTAATTCGGCTATCAAGACTATTCTTGTGATGAAAGGACCATGCGTTAGGTGTGGGGATTTTTTTAGTGGTGAATCTCTGCCGATTGGTGAATAGTTCATTTCCATGAATGAGGAATTGGCGAATACATTACCATTGGCGGGGGGCCAATTCACCCAAATTTTATGGATTTTTGGTCAAATGCATTTCAATTCACCATCCAATTAATTTTTGAGTCATTTATAGTTAGTATTATTTTCACGGTATTCTATGCATTTCTAATGGTGATTTTGCCTGGAATTTTGGAGGCATGTTTTAATTCACCCACATATTCACCAATGACATTAAACATTTGACATGCATGATGACCAATTTCTCCAGTATAATTAAACAGTTCACATGTATGAGGACCAACTTCGCCAATACCATTATAACTCCATGCTAATTGTAGGGCCATATTCACCTAGAAAATTACTATATATGTGTTTGATGGAGGTCCATTTCACCTAACATTTATAAGTGTCCTATTAATAGTACGCGGGAACTGCCATATTATTATAATACCATTTGAAAATACCACATTATTTGCCAAATATGCATTGATATAAATGCATTTGGAACTCTAATTAATCCTTTACACATTTTTTTCAGCTCACCTCTCGAATCCTTGATTCATTTTAGATCATAGAGAAGTTACAACTATAGGCATTGGCAAGTAATTGAAAGGTAAGTGATCATTTCTTTACAAGTTTACTGTGTAATAATTTAAGATTCATGTTGATTATTTATGTCTTTGTTATAAATGATATTGATTGAGTAGGAATTAGGACTAGGGAGATATCTTAATCTAGGACCCATGGATATATATTCTATCATCTATGATTGCATCTTGAACAAAATGACATTATTGCTTTTAATTCATGAGAGATGTTGAGCAAGAAGAAGTTGTATGAGGGTGGTGAAGGGACTCAAGTGATGTCAAGGCAATCAAAATGGATAAACAATAAAATAAAGTCATACTTTGGCAATGTTGGTTGTCAATCGGATGTAGCTACAATATCAGAACCTGTACCATCTATTGACTTGCAACACAATGGTACAAATGATATTCCAGTGAATACTTAATGTAGTAGGAATGATGACAATGCCACAGATGATATTCCAAGGAATACCTAATGTACCGGGAATGATGAGAATGCCATAGATGATGTTCCAGGGAATACCCAATGTACCAGGAATGATGAGAATGCCATAGATGATGTTTGAGGGAATACCCAAGGTAGCTAGAATGATGACAATTCCATAGATGATGTTCCAAGAACAAATGATAATGAAGCTAATGAAGTTATAGAAATCAATGAAGATGAAGATCCTGCAAGTGCACGCAAGGGGAAAAGAAAAAACAAATCAAAAAAGGGGCATGAGTGGGAAATGTCAAGGAGTTTTCAAATTGATTGGGTGTCAAAATTCCCATTCATTAAACTGGTGGAGAAAAAAAACAAAGATGAACCTCCCATATAATGCAAGTGGAATATTTGCAGTTGGAAATATCATAGGGAGAAGAGGTTGCAGTTAAAACATGACACCATAGAAAAACATATTGCCAAAGTTTATAAAAAATAAATCATAGATGGATAGGAAAAATCAATGATAAGATGGAGAATGAAGGAAGAATGTCTTCATGTAAAGAATGCCCTCGAATATGAAGCACATTTGCAAAGAAAGGTGAAGATTCATGCAGGTGGAGGTTCAATTGAAGCTCAATTTGGAAAGATGATAAGAGAATTAAAAATGGCAAAAACTGTTCAGTTGGGTGTTGTTTTTCATATTTTGAGCAGAGGGCGTCCTATGACAGACTACCCTAAATTTAATAGTTTATTATCTTTTATGGGCATTCATAATTTTCCCAACACACATTGGTCAATAAACAGTGGATGGGAATGGGCAAGTTCTCTTGCTGAGGTGGAAAAATGTGATTTACAGGAAAAATATAAGAGTCAACTTTTATTGCATTATCTCTAAATGAAGTTACAGCAATAGATAATACTTCCTAGGTATGTGTCCATGTGTATACTATGGAAAAGCATGTCCGCCAATCTCATCTACTCTCTATTTATAAATTGAAGGAGAATGCAACATAACAAAATCTATTTGAGATAGTTAAGAAATCTTTGAATGAAATTGGAGGTATGAATGACTGCACAATTGCTAGAAAGTTGGTGTGTGTAGGGGCAGATGGAGCTTCAGTAATGTAAGGTCATAGGAATGGTCTGTTTGTGAAGCTACAAACTTCTCTTTCACCATAAATGATTGGCATTCACTGCATGGCCCACATAATGAATTTAGCATTTAAAATTGTGAGCAATTTTCTTATAGTATCAAAAGTTGAAGATCTAGTCCATGAGCTCTACTCATACTTCTACTGAAGTCCCAAAAGGTTTTTGGAATTTCAACATTTTGCTAAGGGAATAACTGCAGGAAACAAACTTCTTAAGGATGTTGATACCAGATGGATCTCCTTGCTTGAACCACCTAAAAGAGTTTTTGCAGAATATCAATCCTTGATTGGTTTAATGTATGAACATTGCTTCATAGTTGACAGGGCTCTTGACCTCTTACATAGGTTAAGTGACATAGAGAAACTCCTCATTTTAGCTGGTATTCTTCCCATGTTGGAGGAAATGAACATGCTTATGAAAAAAGCCCAAGAATGGACTATGTATATTTCTGAATATATTAGACTGCATAGAATGATATGCATGACCCTCGATAATCTATATCTATCAAGCCAGTCCTTCATAAGTCCAAAATTTAGCAGCTGGCATTTGATAACAAATGTGACCAATAGTGCTAATTTTTACTGTTTAATGATAGTGGGGAATTATGTGTCTCTATAAAGGGTTTTGAGATACCAATGTACTATTTAAACAAGGTCAAGCGCACTATCAGAGAAGAACCTATTTCAAGGGAAGCTTTTGACAATATTGTTAATTAAGTACTTCTTTAAAGAATATTGTGAAATCTCTTTCCTCAGAGATTAGAGATTGATTCCCTCATGATCAACTACTTGAAGCCATGTCTACAGTGTTTCCTCAATATCGGGTCAACTGTGAGCCAACTAATTTTCACAACAAGATAAAGACCTTCACAAATCATTTTTGCAAAAGTATAGAATTCAATGGACAAGTAATAGAAGGAATTTTAAATCAAACTAAGCTTAGTGATCAATTAGGTTGATTTGCAATTTCAATGAGGGAACAATTTAAACTCATGGAGGCTCCCCACCAACATGGATCGATAACAAAGCTTTGGGCAACCTTAAGTCAAAGTGAAATATTGCATGATGCATTATCATAATTTTTCAAACTTGCTGATTTATGTCAAAGCATGATATTGGGGTCAGTGGAGGATGAGAGAGTTTTCAGTACATTGGGGTTATTGCAATCAAAGATAAGAAATAAACTTGACAAGAATTAGGAAAATTGCTTGAGGATGTATACAACTAGACATGATATCCAGAGTTTTCCTTTTGATAGGGCACTCAAAATCTGGAGGTCCCAATGTGAAAGAAGAGGGTTGTGCAACACTTCAAACAATAATAGCATATAGGATAGTGACACGAGGATACGAGTGCCACATGTAGTGGTAGTAGTGTTGATGAGATGCTCTTAAGTGGAGATATGGAGATAGAAGAAACTCAAGCACATGATCAAGATGATTTTGGATATCATGGTCAGAGGGAGGATTGGGAGAATCTGAATGACGAGATGATTTGGCATTTTGAAGGGATTTAGAAGTTGATAGGTATTTATACTATATTACATGTTCCAAACTCTAAAATGTTGTTGATGGCATTTTATTTCAATTTGTCTATCTATGATGTACATTTTTTATTTTCGATCAAAAAAATTAATATTTTGATTTAGTATTGTGTGATTTTGATAATTTTTACAAGCATTCAACTAAATGTGGAGTAATTTTTCTTCTCTATAACCACATTAGTGTTTCATTTGTTTTCCTTTTGTTGTGCCAGAAAAATGCACCCTTGGGGGATTTTTCCTTAAGGTTTAGCTACTGGGTGTTTAGATTGCATTTAGAGCATTTTGCATGATAATTCAGACTCCCGATGAGAAACCCCTTGGGGTCTTGTGACAAATAGGACCTAGGGGGTACTAATTTAATGATCATTAAGCAAAGATAGGGGGTGGACAAGAGTGCTAATGCCCTAGTCCAACACTATTTTTGGTCTGCCCTAAATTTAAATGTCGGGTTTGTGACCATTATTTGGTTTCTAGGTTGACATCATAAGTTTTAATTCTTGGCGGGAATCTTTGTAGTTGCATATATAAGCATGTTTAGTGATTCATTTGCAAACTAGATGGACATTGTGATGCATGAGCTTATGTTAAAGTGATCAAGGCATTCATTGTGTTATAGAGCAAAGCATTGTTATTGTGTTTGTGTTTGCAAGTTAGATTACATCTTCTCCTCATGGCATAGAAGAACATCTTCCTTCTGTGAGATCTTCATCATCACGGTGACATTTATTGTGTTTTATCATCATTATTATTTGGATTTTTGCCTCTATCCCACAAGGATACACACTCTCTCTGACAATGGTGTTTGAAAGACTTGAATTTCTCTCTGGGGCTTGACTGAGGCAAGCCTCTAAACACCACAACCCCCTCCCACAGTCCATGTGATTGTAGATTACAGATGTTGGATCTTGAAAAAGTGGAGTTACAGGGAAGGTTGGTAGACATTGAAGATCCCATATCTAAAAAGAAGTGGACACTGTGTGACATTTCGGGACAAGAGCACTATCACCATTGTCCTCCGCATCTAAAGACTTAGAAATAAACTGGACAGTGGGCATCAAGATTTGCAGAGCTTCTGACATCCAGAAGAATCTTCCTCAGTGGACTAGGGTGCCATCAACCTTGTCCTCCGTTGTCGGATCATAGGAAATGAAAGATACAACAGAGATCAGTACCAGAAGGAGATCAAGAATCCATAGAAAAACCTACTTCTTGGACTAGGGTGACACCACCATTGTCCTTGACATTTCCATTTTCCAGACTGTGAAAAACAATGAGTTAAGGTTCTCTACCCTTTGCCTAATTCTAGTAGCATTTGTCGTAATTTGCAAATTTAATTACTGTTTTGCTTAAATTAGGGTTTCAAGAGCATTAAAGCATTAATTAACAACATTGTGTGATAACTTCTGAATTTCCCAGCAAAAAACCAAGTGGCAACCCAGCCTGATAGATGACTCTCCTCTCGATAGAAGAAGCACTCAGTTGAAAAGCCCTTGGAATGTTTAGCGGAAATGAGGATTCTACATAAACCCTTGAAATCAGAAAACCCTCTTTTCCCTACTAAACATTTTGGTGAACCCCTGTTTTAATGAATTTTGTACCTTGTTGAGTATTGTACTTCAGATTTGCATTTCTTTCATTCATCAATTTCATATTACACTTGAAAATTTACCAAAAATTGATATATTTGAAAAATTTGAAAAAATTTGCATTCTAGGGTTTGAATTTTGATATAGTTCAATTGCATGTAATTAAATTTCTGCTTTTTGCATTAGATCTGAAATTTATTTTCATTTAATTTCAAATTTTTACATTAGCTTTTAAATTCATTCATTTATTTAATTTTCATCTTCTTGCATTTGAAAATTTACAAAAGAAAAATTGAAAAAATTGGCATTTTTAGCTTACATTTTGGATTTAATTTGAATTAATTTTCATTTAATTTTAAATTTTTCCATTATATTTTAAATTCATTCATTTATTTAATTTTCATCTTATTGCATTTGAAAATTTACAAAAAAAAATGAAAATTTTGAAAATTTTGAAAAATTGGCATTTTTAGCTTGCATTTTGATTTAATTTGAATTAATTTTCATTTAATTTAATTTAACTTCATATATTTTAATTAGATCTTATTACATAAATTCATCATTAATTAATTTCTTGCATTGCATTTTCATCATAAAATCGCTAGGGTTTGCTTGAAATTTTGGAAATTTTCTTATAACTTAGTAATTCCAAAATCTAGGGTTTGTAGGTAAAATCTTATTTTCAGAATTTTCTACTTATCTTAGGCACTCATTAAAATCTGATTTTGCATGTAGTGTTGCATCTTAGTCTGTTTTTGCATCTACATTTCAAAAAATTACATTTACACATTTTCAATTTTGACAAAAACTAGCAATTTTCACTAAATCTTGGCTTATTTTACATATTGGATTGCATTATAGGTGTGTTGTAAAGGATCTTGTGACTTTATTAGAATGATATCAGAATTATTACTCACTTTCTAAAATTCCTTACAACATCCTTTCTTCTACACATTTGCATTGAAAATTTATGAGAATTCACATATTTTACCTATATTTTCACTAGGGTTTGGCCTAGCTTGGCACTATAGGCGTGTTCTAACAATTTTTATGGAATTAGGTGGCTGATATTACTGTTATAATCTTCTGTCCATCACATTTTTCCTCACAACACTCATTCTTTTACTCATTTGCATTGAAAATTGGTAAAAAAATCTCATTTTTGGCATATTTTCACTACGTTTTGACTTATCAACTCTCTAGGTTTGCATCAAAAGCATGTTGTGAAAGATATTTTCATATAATTGGACTGTTATTGGGCATATAATTTTCTATCCTCCTTGAAATTCTTCACACACCACTTCTTTCATTTATTTGCATCAAGAAAAGTTGAAAAATCAAGCATTTTTTTAGAACATTTTTACATAACGTTTGCATTTGTTTCTTGCATAGGTTTTTGAAAAGATTTGAAGTATGATTTGGAATTCAAGACATTTCATTATGGAATCTCAATGTTCTTTGGAATCTTTACATACATATGTCACAAGCTTTGAGAAGTTCTACAAATTCCTTAATATGAATCCTCATATTCTCACTTATATACAAGCTATGTATCACAAGGATATATTTGAATGCTTTTCATTTGAAATCCTTGATTATGTATCTGATTTTGAAAACTTCATATCTCTAATGAATACATACCCTTCAGTAGTAGAAGATTTATCAAAACACATTGAGAATGATGAGTGTGAAACTCCTCCTACTGCTTTGGAATTCATAGCCAAAACATGTAATGATGACATAAAAAATGATTCATCCTATGAGGATATACTAGCACAAGAGGATGAAATCATTGACACATTCCTAAACATTACCTTGCCCTCTTTGGAAAATGAAACATTGATGGATAAAGGGCTTCATCTACAGAAGGATTCTTCATGGGTAGAAAAAGACTATTCACCTAATGATCATATTATACATGAGGCCTCTACGGTAAACCCTTTAAGGGTGGATGTTGGGTATAATCAAGAGGAAAACAATGTTAATTCAGTATTCACTAATCAACTTTGTAGCAATATTCCTAAGATGATTGTGCAGGGGGCACCTAGTACACCTTCTTTCTTAAAGCCAGTGATTATGGTTCAAGGTGCTCAACAACCACACCACAATATGATTGCTCACACATACACCACCCGTAATAACAAGAAAAGTAAGCAAGAACTACATATGCTAGTCTCTCTTCCATATTCTCAATCTATGCTCCCTCCACCACCTCATCTTACTCATAAAAGTGGTCAATAATATGATCTTGTCAAGCAACTCTGCACTACTCAGGCTAAGATCCCTCTTTGGGATTTAATACAAACATCAACTACATACCATGGAATGCTCCAAGAAGCTTTACAAAAGGTGATTGTACCACCCACTGCTAAGATGACTGATATAGCAGCTATGTTAGATAGTATAAATGTGACAAAAATAGACATTCTTTTTCAACCTCATGAATTACCATCAATTGATTCAAAACCAATATGATCCTCTTGTAATATTCATCCAAATAGAAACAAAATTGATCAAGCATGTCATGATTGATAATGGATCAGCTCTAAATGTTTGTGGTATGGATTTGTTACATAATATTAAGATTGATACCTCTTTGATTAAATCAGACATAATTAGCATTTGTGGCTTTGATAATGTTGGAAGAAAATCTGTAGGTACTATAACCCTACCTATAAAGGTAGGTCCTGTGACTTTATCCACCCTTTTTCATGTCATGCCTGGCTCACTTTCATATAATATGATTCTAGGTACATCATGGATTCATGCCATGGGGGTAGTTATGTCTTCCCTTCATCGATCACTTAAGTTCATTTATCAAGATAAGCTCTACACTTGGAAAGCCGATCGTGAACCGAATACTTGTTCATATATTGAAATGAAAAAACAAGTTAAAAACTAGCAAAGACTAAACAACTTACAAGTTCATTCAACAATACCTCTTACCACCGATAATGTTATGTAAGACCCTCAACCATCAAATGTACTTGTTGGAGACGATTGGGGTTCATTAGATTTTAATCATTGTAGTATGGAAGAATATAAACTTAATAGCCTTAATATATCAAAAGTCACGTCCATCTCATCCAAGCAATCTTTTAAAGCTCCTAAGAAAACCAAAGTCTCCTTGGTTGAAAATAAAGACAATACTCTCACTTATACTACAAATTATGAGACCTATGAGGCTTCACCATCTTCTAAGGAACTAACATCTCTCTATGGTTGAGGATTTAAAATCCTTTATAACAACTACGACTATGTAGGTAATGGATGCGGTATAAATCAACAAGGGATTCGAGTACCTATCGAATCTGCTACAACACATTACTCAAGTGGAATTGGATATAATCCTTTTAAAGAAAAGAAAGCTTCCCATCGGTCTAAACTAAATATTAATATGATATCAACAAGACCAAACCAACAAGAAATTTTCTCCTCTATTTTCATTGTTGTGTGTTGTGTCTTACGGATATAGCATTACGGTTGGTGACTTGGGGGCACCCTCCTACATGACTGTCCCTAAGGCACTTGTTCTCCTCTTTGATTTATTGTTTACCTTCTTCTAGTGGTTCTATCTAGCAAGCAGATGATGAAAAACATATTATACTGATGCGGACCTAGTGTCCCTTTAGCGAGTAATCAAAAAATGGACCTAGTCCATATATGATGATGGGGTTGTAACAAATTATCCGATGCTTGGCTAGTTGAATCACTCTATGATTTCTCTATCTTGATGTTGATGTTGATGTTATCTTATCTTGCTAATAATACTTTAACAATACTATTGCTTTTTGCACTTTGTTTATCAAGAATATTGCCTTGCTTGGCTCTTTCATGTAGTTGATCATATGCATTGTTGTTTATCATGACACTAACGCTTTTCTTGCAGGGATGTGTTTGTGGGAAGATTTGGTGATCGTAAAGTACATGTCACCTCTGAGGGGCATGGGCTTTGCGAGAGCTCATGTTCCCTTGTGTGTTTTCTTCCTACCTTAACGTGCTTAATATCAATATGTGATATTAACCACCTTAAGGTGGGGACATATATAAGGTAAGCTGTCTTCTTTAGATGATAGTAAAGTGTGTTTGAACAATTTGAAAATCAATCACAATCATTTAAGCCCTGATCGTAAGGTGGGGATATCGTATCCCTTTTCTATCTTAAGCCCTCATTATGAGGTGGGCATATCACATCCCTTTTCTATCTTAAGCCCTCATCGCGAGGCGGGGATGGTGTATTTCTCAAAGAGATTGCACTATCCTGTCATTTTCAAAAGTCCTCTGTGGAGGCGAGGAGCAGTTCTATGACTAACTCAACCCTTAAGCGTGTTTTCAGCAATTGTTGTGGCGAAGCCCAATCATTGATGTGTGCCTGTAATGTGCTTGAGATGGTGGGCGCTTAGCAATAAGTTCCTTCCATCACCTTGTTTGTCATGTTTTCTCCATGTCTTCCATGTGTTTTCCCCATTGTGTTGCTAACCCCCACTTGGGTTTTGTAAGGCATGCTTTCCCCTCTCATGCATGTGTAGCGACGTGCTTCACTTACACTTGAGGTTTTGTATGGCGTGTTTTCCCTTTGGGGTTGTATGTTGCATTGTTACTTTCCTCGTACGTGCATTTGCATTCATATATGGGAAAAATGAAAAAGAAAAGAAATAATCACTACATTCACTATATTAACTCTATTTTACGTGTCTTCAATACTGTCTTCTCCATGTTTTGCGTGCCTATAACTGTCTTCTCCGTGTTTTGCATGTCTACGGCTTGTCTTCACTGTGCCTGACATGTTTTCTATGTTTTTTGACCATACTTTAGTGCATGTATTAGCCTTTCTTTTAATACATACATTAAAATAGGGGCTAAATGTTATGTCAAAAAAATGCACCCTTGGGGGCTTTTTCCTTAAGGTTTAGCTCTCGGGTCTTTAGATTGCATTTAGAGCATTTTGCATGATAATTCAGACTCCCAATGAGAAAACCCTTGGGTTTTGTGACAAATAGGAGCTAGGGGGTGCTAATTTAACAATCATTGAGCAAAGAAAGGGGGTGGACAAGGGTGCTAGCACCCTAGTCCAGCCCTATTTTGGGTCTACCCTAAATTTAAATGTCAGGTTTGTGACTGTTATTTGGTTTCCAAGCTGACATCATAAGTTTTAATTATGAAATTCTTGGCAGGAAACTTTGTAGTTGAATATATAAGCATGTTTAGTGATTCATTTGCAAACTAGATGGACATTGTGATTCATGATCTTATGTTAAAGTGATCAAGGCATTCATTGTGTTATAGAGTAGATCATTGTTATTGTGTTTGAGTTTGCAGGTTAGATTACATCTTCTCCTCATGGCATTGAAGAGAATCTTCCTTCCATGAGAGCTTCATCATCAAGGAGACATCTATTGTGTTTTATCATCATTATCATTTGGATTTTTGCCTCTATCCCACAAGGATACACACTCTCTCTCTAACAACAATGTTTAGAAGACTTGAATGTCTCTTTGGGGCTTGATTGAGGCAAGCCTCTAAACACCACAACCCCCTCCCACACTCCTTGTGATTGCAGGTTATAGGTGTTAGATCTGGAGAAAGTGAAGTTGTAGGGAAGGTAGGAAGACATTGAAGATCCCAGATCTAAAAAGAAACATACATTGTGTGACATTTTAGGAAAAGGGTGCTATCACCATTGTCCTCTGCATCTGAAGACTCAGAAATAGATTGGACAGTGGGCATCAGGATTTGCAGAGCTTCCGACATCCAGAAGAATCTTCCTTAGTGGACTAGGGCACCATCAACCTTGTCCTCCACTGTCGGATCACAGGAAACAGAAGATACAACAAAGATCAGTGCCAAAAGGAGATTGGGAATCCATAGAAAAACTTGCCTCTTGGACTAGGGCACCATCACCATTGTCCCTGACATTTCCATTTTCTGGGCTGTGAAAAACAATGAGTTAAGGTTCTCTACCCTTTGCCTAATTCCAATAGCATTTGTCATAATTTGTAGATTTACTTACTATTTTGCTTAAATTAGGGTGTCAAGAGCATTAAAGCATTAATTAACAACATTGTGTGATAACTTTTGAATTTCCCACCAGAAAACCAAGTGGCAACCCAACCTAATAGATGAATCTCCTCTCGATAGAAGAAGCACTCGGTTGAAAAGCCCTTGGAATGTTTAGTGGAAAGGAGGATTCTACATAAACTCTTGAAATTGAAAAACCCTTTTTTCCCTACTAAACACCTTTATTGCATTGTGATGGTTTTTTTAAATTCCTAAGCTCTAGTGCTTGTAAACTATAGAATAATGCATTGCATTACCATAATTTGATTAGTTCCTAAACCAACTCTACTTAAGAATCCTTGTAATCACTTAGAATACTCAATATCTTCTTAAAGCATTAAATTTACTTTGAGTAAAACCAATAAGATAAATACTCAAGCACTAAATTTAGGTTCCTCGTTCATAGCATTTTATCAATTTTAAAATAGCAGACCCTAGCAGATTGTGCTACAATGTCTAGCAGAACATCCTAGTGGTGCTTCATTAGGTTTTAAGGAATCTGGTTCACTTGGTTTCATCTATTTGAATTGCCAAAATTCTAAGTGTTTATGCTTTGTGCTTCCTCTGTGCTTTTTCTTCTTTCCCTCTGTTGACTATCTGTTGAAGGTTACCGGTCACTTAAGTCACAACTTAATGTCTTCACACCCATGAGTTGACCGGCCTCTAATGCTAGCCTTACCTGCTGTCGCCCGTAAAAATCAAAGCCTTAAGTCTTAGATTAAATCTTAATAAAGTGCATTTCATAGATTTGTAGTGCCTTTTTCGTGACATCATACCCCCCCATGACGATGCAAAATGATTGCCATTTGTCAACCGATTATGGGCTTACAACCCCCTGCCAAAGATCCTTTATTGACGAACCAGTTGCTGCCAACTGTCACAAGGAAGATTTGGTCGGCTAGAATTTTTTTGCCCTAATTCCCTAAGTCATGCATTCTATTTATGTGTTGACCATTTGGTGTAGGTTTTCAGTCCCTGAAGTCATAACCTTAAGCCTCTATATTTGTTAGCTAACCAGCTCCACAATCTAAGTCTTACCGCCTACGGTCATGTAAAATTAAATTGAATGTCCTAAGTCTTCCCATAAGTCCTAAGGTTTAATGAAGCATAAAAATGGTAGCATTACAAGGCATCTTTGATGACATCACCACCCTGCTATGCGACTACGACAGGTTGACACCTATCCAAGATTTTACGCTTACGTAGTATTCAATTAGGAGTCTTGCCTTTGCCAATTGTTTGTTGCCAGCTGTCGATATGATAGTGGTCCACAAAAGAACTTTTGATCCAACAGTTGTGCTCCATTGGAGAGGTATCTCTCTGAGGGGAATATTTACTGTGCTATCGCAAGATGGTGACATGTGGCACTGCTCTATTAAAGAATTGAAAAGAAAGTAGAAGGTGGGCATGTGGGGGCTTAATCGTACCATCGCATGGTAGGTAAGTGGTGGGCCATTTCTGGCTGCAAGGACCCATGCATCTAGTCTGGATGAAAAGGTGATGTGATATGCAAAGAGGGTACACCTGATTCAACCTATTCTGATTGGTCAAGGACTTTTCAAAGGTGGTGATGAAGATTTTAAAATCTAGTCATGTGATCTCAGTCGTCGATTACAGAACGTAAGGAAAGGATTAATGGCCCCATTTCAAACTTGTTACAAATGAGGATTTTCAAGTATCCAGGGCATGAACTAAGTAATAGCCATCATGGCCACCATTAATACTGCAAATTGCAAGAAATCTAGCATTATAAGGGCATAATTTAGGGTATCCTCTATCATTGTTGAGAGCACAGTTGCATTCCCAGTGAAAGGAGCTTCAAAATGAACAAATTGATGTGATTCGAAGCCTCTATTAGCATCAAAAACTAGTAAGTGGCTTGTGTTCCTTTGTGTCTCATCAATTTAGCTATCCGCTCATTTTGAAGTGTTAAGAAGTAAATTATAGTTGCAGAAGCCCTAGGTTAATTGCATAAACATAGTTTAGAAGGATGAGTCAGTCTAGTCAACCTTCCACCTCAAAACGTAGTCTAGACAAAGACCTCATTATCCAATGTCTTAGGTCATTGAGGAAAGCTGCAACAAGGCTAGGAGAAGTAGGAAAAAATGATAAAATCTATGACTTGTGTGTGAACTGTAGAGATGCTATCATACCTGTATTGGCGTGGAGCCTATTTGAGCATTGGCATAACCGAGAAGACTATAGAGCCCCTATTTTCCATGCTTGGAAGCTTGATTTGGCCAAGTTGATTTGCTCTAATATCTTTGTCAATCCATACCTGGTCAAAGCAATTACAAGTAGATATGACCCCAAAACTAGGTCTGTTCTATCTGGGAATGGTTCTATCATAATTAGATTCACAAAAGCTTATATTTTAACTATGTTCAATTTAGACCCTTCTACTAGTATGTCCATTCACCTGAATGCCTTTAGAGAAAAGCATAAGATTGTCATATATGCCTATAGATCATTCAATCTGGCCAATCATAGACCAAAGGGAGTTGATCGAGGCCTCGTAAAAATTTCTGACAGAGAAGAGGAGCCCTTCCAATGTAAATTATTCATGGATTATTTTGTTAGAACTTATCACAGTTTATGCCATGTGCTTGGGAGGGATGCAGCTGACAGAATGTCAGTATCCTTCATGATGATGGTAGTTTACATTCAAGATCTTGGAACTAGATGTCCATATGACTATACGGGTTACTTGGCTGAGAAAATGCACAAGCAGATGGTGATAATAAAAAGCAACCTATATACTATAGGTCCCCATGTGGAATTCACATGGTATTCTTTGATGTGCCACATGATCATATTCTCTCTATCAGGCCACTGGCATAAAGATTTACATGTGAGGATGATAGATGAACAAGGAAACATGGTGCCAATGCAAATGTGGACTTGCATGCTTGACATGCATTTTAAGGATGCTAGTTATGTTGTTTTTTAGGAGCATTTTGTAAGGAAGGTCTTAGGTTTCTTGGAACCTGAGGGGGACAAAATACCTAAAGAAGTTAAGGATTTCTTGAGACCTTTGGAAAGAGCCCCACACTTGAACATATAACACAACTGGGGAGATTGGTTTCTGCATGAAAATACTACTTGTATCAGGATTTATGGGTGTGAGTCTCCACCATACACTCTGCCTAAGTTTGTGCCCAAGAGGCTTGACTTCATAGAAATCATAAGGCAATTCAATGAAGCTAACAAGGAACATTTTAGAAAGCACAAGAAGGGGTCACTCATCCCTACTTCATTGAAGCTCAATGATTTTATAACAATTGATAAGAATGGATTAGATTAGATTGGCTCCATGCTTCAGTGTTACAGGATGGATACAGAGCAAGTGAGAGCATTTTACCATAAGGGTTTTATTCACAAAAAAAGGTTGAAGGTCAGTAGGCCTAGTTACCCCCACCGAGTCCTCTGGGATGAAGATATAGTAAGAAACTACTAGTCAATGTAGGAGATATATCTTTTGAGAAATAAATGGAATGCAGTGATGGAGGGAGAGAGGATGAAGAGAAATGCCAATGCTACATACCCTAGGACTTTTGCTGAAGTGCAAGATCCCATAAGGAGAATTGAGTTGATCTTTGCCAAGGAAGAGGAACTGATAGCTAGTGCACCTGCAAGTGAGCAGAGGTCATCTTACCAACCAAGCAATTCTAGGGGTAAGTATGTAAGAGAAGAAGAATCCCCTAATTCCCCTACTCCAAAGAGAGAAAAAATCATTGACCTTGAGGCAGAGGTGGAGACAAAAGTTGTGGAATAGAAGGAAGAAGGAACAAAAGAACAAATTTAAGAGCCTCCTCATCAGGTGAGTTCCCCATTAAGGATAAGACCATACTCTTCACCAGATAATAGGTTGACAAGGTCAACAATTAATAATGAAGTTGATACAGAAGATGTAAGAGTACTGGCATGTAACCAATTTATTGCAGATGATACATTTGCCAACACACCTGAATTCAGGTCATTCATGCTGAGGACAAAGAATGAAGAATTTCAAAGGAGAATTGAGGAAGCAAAGAGTGGTGCTGACCCCTCTGAGTATGATACTATTACTCAAAGGGATTTGAGTGAGGTTAATAAGCATATCAGTGCAATAACCCCAGAGGAGGGCAGGGCTCTTGTAGCCAAAAGCAACATCCTACTACTACCACATTAGACTCTATTAGATGCAATTGCATTTGATACCATAACAAGGGATGACTCTGATATGATAGAGGAACAAGTCAGCAAAGCTTTGCAGGGTGCTGCATTTGACCCAAGGTTTGAAACCTTGGCAATTTAGGCATTGGCCCCTAGTGATAAGAAACCAAAAGTTGGTTTGGAGGAACTAACTGACAATGTGATAATTAGAAGGGTGTTAGACACCCTTGCCCCTCAAGTTGCTAGTCTAAATGTGCAAACTGCACAATTTGCTGAGGCAACGACAATTAAACTGTAGAAAGACTATAATGAATTGTTGAAGAAATATGTAGTGGTCATGGCCAGGTTGATCAAATATGAAGGGCAACCACAATTAGAGCCTGGTCCATCTCAGACTCCCCCTATCATTTAGACTATAGAGTCACTTCCAGTTGACACACAACCTCTCCTTTCAAAAATCAGAGAATTGAAGGAGGATAACAAAAAATTGAAAGAAGAAAAGGAGAACAAAGTAAAGAACATGGTCACTAATTTGATCAAAAATAGAGTGACCAAAATCTTGGCTAGAGTGGAGGAGACCTGGAGGTCTTACTCACAATTAAGTATAGCCTATGAGAAGCATGAATATGATAAGTAGAGACTATCAAGTGTGAAAGCTAAGTGGGTACCAAGAACTATACAGGTTAGAGATTTTCTTAGATGATCTAGATTTGATGCAAATGTACCTCCTGACTTGAAATTGGTGTCAGATATACTGAAACATTTCGAGGATGTGGCTAGTTTTCAATTGAGATTGGATAGAGTTTTGAGGGAAAAGATGAAGGCAATAGAAAAGATGGAAACTAAATGGTTTCCACATATTTTGGAGTCTGATGGGAAGGCTAACAACCTAGACAAGTGGAAAAGAGAAATAATAGATAATGGTCATCAATTAATTCCTACTCGTTGTGATGAAGGAGATCCAACCATGCAGGTGATGGGTTTATCACTTGACAAGCTGCATGTGGTTGAAATAAATTTTTAGATATTCTACAAGAATGTAAAGACTATTTTGGATGCCAAGTATGTCAGTCATAATGGTAAGATTACAGAGGTTATCTCATTCCCCTGGCCAGTTGAAAAGATGTACAGTGAATGGAAGGACAAGTATGGGTCACAGGATTGAATAAGCCAACCACCTTTTCCCCGACATTAACGAGGCAGATCTTCAGGTGGCTACACATCTCCCAAGTCCATCTACTCTTTTGTTCTCTCAAGTGAAATTAATGTTCTCAATGCCATGTTGGCAGTGCATTGTATCCAAAATCTATTTGAAATGATAATGTAACCAATGCTAAGTACACGTTCTTGGTCTATAAAAGAACTGTGTTACTCATTCTTGTGTGGTTGGAAGATTTTGGAAATTTTGAGAAGTAAATAAGATACAAGTATTACTTTGTAATGTTCTTGGAAGATTGGGAAAGTTTTGAATAGTGAAATATAATACAATTCTGATAGGTTGCCCATATTTCTGGAGTTGTAAGTTTCAATTTCTTACATGTTGCATGATTTTTCATGAGCATTTTATCAGTTCTAGATTGAAATATATGAATAATGTTGTAGCATATTATATTATTAATATACACCATTAGAAAATATTTAATATGAAGTGGGCAATTAAATAATACGGATAATTTCAACACATAAAAGGATTTTAGTGTTATATTGATTTTCAAATGAACATTGAAGGTCTGAAGGAAATTACAATATATTAAAGATTGAAGTATTACATTTACAATGTACAATAACTTGCTCAAAACCAACTCTGCACAATGCTCTATGGGAACTTAAAAACACATGTTTTTGATTACATAAGGGGCAAGCCTTGAGGGTGTCAAACCCATTACAAAGCAGCCCCTTGGGCAGTCCAGAAAGTCAACAAAAAGAACGGATGCCAAAAAACCAGAGATAATAGTCCAATAGCCTAGTCATTCTGGTATTGATGTCATTGGAAACACATGTTACTAAATCATTTTATCAGCTTTTGTAGAGTGCTCCACTCTTCATTTGATGGAAGTGTAATTTTTATTAACCCATGGTTACTGAGTTGTAGCACATGATAATATTTTATAATTGATATTGTTACTTGACTTGAATGTATCACTCAAGTTGCATTCAAGGTTATCAGTGGTATGATGGAATCCACAAAAATTATCTCATCAAGATTTTGAGGAAACTGGTCCTTGTTGAAGTTCATTTTATCCTCCATCTTCTTTTTTAAAGAATTCTTTCCAGTGTATCGGTATGATGGATTGAAAGCCACCGGCAAACAAAGCTTTTTGAAGTGTTCTACATTTGTTTGCAGTTGCTTTGTCAATAATGTAGCTTGTACCAAAATTTCTTTTGGTTGTTCCAGCTTAATACATTTTTCAATGATAGTTGAGGCCTTTATTGTGGAATCAATATGGTTCTAAATTCCTTTAGATTCCAATTCTTTACCACTAGCTATGTAGATTGATTGCAAAATTTTGTTTGCATCTGACTGTCTTGAAGTTGTCATGTCTCTATTTTTAGCAATGTATTGTTTGAGTGTATTACTACATAATACTAGATCATCAATGAATTCAAACATTTTAGACAAATCATCAATCCTCTTCATTATTTTCTCCCAAATGTTACTTCTATATAAACCATTGTGTTTCTATACAATTTAGATACTTTGTTTTGGTAGGATTTTATTTCATTTTCTGCATTCTATAGTTTAGTGATAACTTTAAGAATCCCCTCCTGAAAAATCATATAAAATCCTGGTGAATCTTCCTTTTTTTGGAAAAAATAAATAAATTCTATTGGTGAATCTTTCCTTTTTTTGAAAAAAATGTTTAATTTTATTGGCGAATTTTCTAAATCACTAGAAATTTATAGAAAATCTTGGCGAATCTTGAAAAAAACACAGAAAAATGCATTAATTACCATGGCAAATCCTTCCTAAAAAACAAATTAAATTCCTATAGAAAAGTAAAGGCCTAAAGGTGGTAGTGATTGACTAGTTTAAGGTGTAGTGCTCATGTCTATAATTTCTTAATTCCTTAATATTTTAAATCAAACATTAAATATTTTAAATTGGCCCTAAATTATTTTTCACCACCATTGATTTTATTTATAATCTAATGTTTAGGTTCTATTCTGCGGACCAAAATGTACCTATAGAGCTCTAATGCCCATGGGGCCCGAAATTGCATTTGGGATGTTGATCTTAATGGAGATCAATGACCCAAATGCAATTTCGGGCCCCATGGGCATTAGAGCTCTATAGGTACATTTTGGTCCACATAATAGAACATATCAATGACCCAAATGTAATTTTGGGCCCCATGGAATTTAACCCTAGCCATTAGATTATAAATTGAGATCAACGGCCCAAATAGAATTTCGGGCTCGATGGGTATTGAAGCTTCATGGGTACACTTTAACCCAAGAAATACAACCATAGTTGTTAGATTATAAATAAAATCAATGATGGTGATTAAAATTTGGTGATATGGATGTAAAGTAACAAATAATTATATAATATTATTAGCGAACTAATTTCATATTCTACTAAAACTTATAAAATTTAGGTGAATCTAATCTAATTAGGTATCAAATATTGTGGTGAATGTTTGAGTTTAATATTTTAATAAAATAAATATTCTCGTGATTTAACTAGGAGTAAAATAAAATTTTGTAAAAATGTGGCAATTCAAGTCACCTTATAGCTTGTACTATTAGCCAAATTTTGAATCCCCAATTTCAACTATTAGCCAATTAGCGAATATTAGCCACTAAAAAAATCACTACTGCAATTTTTTCTACAAATTTTTAGAGAAATTTCTCTCTCTCGACATTTTCTTGCCACATATGTCTTGCTTTTTCTGATTGCTCCAGTTTGGTATTGGCTTCAATCAAGGATTGTTCTAATTTTTCTGAATTGGTTGTTTGAATATCATAATTTTTTTACTCACTTAACATTTCCTTCAGTTTATTCATTTCCTCCTCTCTCTATTTATTCACTTCACTTGTAGATGTAGAGTCAGAGTTTTTTATCCTTTTCTCTAATTCTTTGGTCTAGTTCTCTACTCCTTTCCTCTTGGCTTTTTCACTTTCTATGTATGCTTGTAACTTTCCTATAAGAGTCTCCAACCTGTTACATAAATCACAAAATCAAATGAAAAAGATCAATATGAATGGAATTAACATCACTGAATATATTTTCCTTCTATTGTAACTCAATTACTGGAATATGTGACATGTCTATCTTACAACTCTTATTTGTAGACAATATATTCAACAAGGTTACTAGGAAATTAAAAACAATCATACCTTTTTTTCTCTCTCTCTTGCTTTAGCAATGATGTGTACACCACTTCATTGTTCTTTTTTGATACATTAATTTTGTTAGAATTTTTCATTCCAAAAAAATCCACTTGGATGGTGTTCACCTCATAGTTAAGTCATTACATCTGGTCCTCTGGTTTATCTTGAACTTTGGGCACAATAATCATGTAATCCATTTTTCCATTTTTTGGGTCAAATGTAGTCAATACCTTGGTTGTTGCAGGCTCTAAAGTTGCAGTAGTCTCTATCTCTAGAACTTGCTTCTTGTGACTTTTAGATAATTTTTCTTTCTTTTCAAACTTAGCTTTGTAATCACAATCTGTGACACTGGACATAACTTTCAATGACGAAGGAGTAGTTCTAGTGTTGGCGGCATCTCTAATTAATTGTCGCTGAGTATTAGCGATTCTTGTCCTAGTCACACTAATGATAGCAGGGGGTACCTTCTCAAAACAACTACTTTGATGTGGACATTTGTGGAATCAAAACTTGCCATAACCTTCTGCTTCTTAGTCTTCACAAGACCTTACTCTTTAAGTTTGTCTATAGTTTCATTTAATGTTGTCGATGGCCTTTTCTGATTTTGTTGTTGCATCTCTTGCTGACCACTACTACTACTAATACCTGTACCATCACCAGATTTTCTACCAATAGCACTAGAATGTCCACCATCTCCTGCAAGAAAAGAATGAGAAACATGCATATCAGAAGACCCTTGTGGTATTGTTAGTGATTGAATCTCACTCTGAGGATTTAAAGCTGGAACAAATCTAATCTCTTGATCTGTATGTGTATGCCCTTTAGCTTGTTCACCACCTCCAATGCCGAGTAGAAGATCATTAGGTTTTCTAGGGTATACCTCTAGTATCGTCCAAATGCCTTCTCATGTGGGCCCCAAACCACCACCTTCATAACCCAATTTTTAGGCTATTGATGCCCCTTTAGTATATGTTTGTCTTGTGGTCTCACTCATATGAGGTTTGAATACATATGCACTAAGATCTTTGGGTTGGTCTTCATACTCATCATCACTTTCAACATTAGCTACTTGAGCTTCAGAGGGATGCTCTTTAATCCACAATTTGCTAAACTCTTCATCTTTTGAGACGTCTTTGAGATCTACAGTAGCTTTTGGATCACCGAGATTCTTCCTCATAGACTAAAAGGAAGAAATTTTTGAGTGTGACTAATGGTCCTCTATACAAGCTTTTTTTAAAGTCTCTATAATTTTTGTATACTTTGATATTTCAGTAGCTTTTGTATAGAAATTGTTGAATGTCTTGTTTGCCAGTGCATCTCTCTGTGTTTGTGGAATTGGATGCAATCCCATTTTTTCTAATGACAAATTTTCAAAAGAAATACCTCTTTGAGCAGCAGTTTCTTCCATGACTTTTCTCACCTCCTCCCAAGAATTCTTGTTTTTCAACATTTCTAGCAGGGGTTTACTTTCATGTTGAATTCTAGTTGGAGTGTTCTTATTGGCCACAAGCCTTCTTTTAATCACGTCACATGGGTCATACTGCCAGTGAGAGTCAACATCAAGTTTAAAAAGTTGTAGAATTTCATGTGCCTTAGTGAATGTTTTTCTCTTGAATGTGAACCCTCCACATGAAAAAGGTAAGGAAGGAAATATTGTCTTCTTTTACTGACTAACAAAGTACATGTGATCAGTACTCTCCATCTGTCATATGTATTCCAATGCAAAAACCCTCTCTATCACATGTATTGGAAGTTTGTGGGGATGTGCTCCTGAACCATAAAATCTTAGGATAGTATGTTCCTCCATGAAGTACTAGACAACCAATTGTATTTCTTTTCCCAGTTGAATGCAATTTCTACAAGACTCAGGCAATCTAGGCATTGGAGTATTCGTAATGGTTCAATACAATGGATCCAAAAATTATTCCACAAAATGATTGTAGTTCTTTTGATTATGATACATCTTTATCTTATGGGTCCAATCCAGTAGTCCATTTTTATCTTGCTGACGTTGAATTTGAAGCTTGCTGTCCTAAAACATCCCAGCAAACTGCACTCAAAACAATAGCACAAGTAGGTTGTGAACCTAAATGTCTTTCTATTGGCATTGGGAGTGGGAGGTTCACTTTTTCTTTGTTTAACCATTAAAAACTTACAATGCATGGATTCTGCAATGTGCTCAAGAAATCTGTATTTAGCAGGTGGCATGAATTGATGGATATCGTATACCATTTCAAGGAGGCTTGCATCCACTTCACTATTATTATCCAATCCAAGGAAAAACACTAGCATGGAAATAGTATCCTGGACCCATGATCTAAAAATATCAATTTTATAAGGAGGCTTGTGATTTTGATTGAGTTGGACACCATCCGCTATTAGAGATTTGATAAATTTTTTTTTGTTATTTTCACTAACTGCTTCATAAGTATTAGCAAGTTTTTCTAGGTTTATGCGGATTGCTCCACATTCTTCAGTGGTAAAACCCAACAATTTGCCAAAATGTTCTCCATTAATGGGAAGAATTATTTCTTGGCTACTTGTTTTAACTATTGCTTTTCTTTTTTCATCATAATTCTGGGCACAAACTATGATAAATTCATGGCAAGGGAAAACCTCAGGTAACATCAAGCGTCCCAATCCAACCACCCATGGTGCAGCCATCCCATTAATTGGTATTGGTTTTTTTGGGTCAGGTTGCGTAGCTTGTACTTGACGTACCTTATTCTCCAATGAAAACCTAAGTACTGAGGTAAACCTTCCAAAAATTACAAGGTCATAAATATCATGGTATTCATCTATAAAACCTAGGGTTTTAAGCAGTCTGGCATAGTCTACTTTTTTCTTTTTCTTTGGTTTTCCCAATTTTTGGTCTAGTAGTACTAGTAGACATGCTTTTAAACACTCAACCCTAAACTCCAAGATTGAAAAAACTAAAGTCTCAAGGACAACAGTAACAACAATAGTAATAGGAATTAAGTATTTTTGTATTTCACTTATCTGGAAAAGATGAATAGAAAGACTGGCACTGAGTGAATCCGTGGCATTGCACAATTGATATTAAAATTTTTGGTGCACTGCAATCTCCTTGTCACTTGAGTCTTTGACCCTCTCTCTTCCAAGTATCAATTAAAATTGCTAAATGCTAAGTGCCAATTGTGAAGTAAAGCGAGTGAAACGTGGTAAATTCTTTTATTAAAGTTCCATACAAGTATGTAGTTTTAGTCGTACACTTGTACTGAGTACTCCCACTTCAAAGTTCAAACAAAATTTAAGGATGGCATGCAACTCTACAACCTAAATTAATTATTTAATACAACATGTACATTGAGCAGTGGAATTGAAAATTTGAAAACTATTGTATAATCTCAACTGTTGATCTTTGTAAATCTAATGGCTCTTGATTGATTCCAGAGGTTTGAGATCGCAAGTCTAGCGCTCTAGACTTTTGTTCTAGAATTCAACTACACCCATCCATCTGGCATCGAAACATTTCACTAGTCTGTAGCTCCTTTAATATTTATATGAAGTTGGGCCCACTTTGATGATATAATAACTAGTAGAATAATAAAGTTCTAATAGAATAAAATGAACACATTGACATAATTACATCGATAATAAAGTAGAAATTATATTAATACAAAATGATTTACACTAATACACATAGGAAATTATATTAATACAAAAACCACTCCAGTAGCAAGCCTAGGGCCCAAGCTCCAAAAATACACATCACCAAAGAGGCTACCATAGAAATCCCTAGCCCCTCAAGACTGAGCGACTCCTCAAAAACTTCCCACCCTACCACCTTAGCACATAAATCACCAAAAAATATGGCGCTAGAAGCTTGACCACTCCTACGACCAAGTTACAACTAGAATTCCCCCGCACTCATAGTGACTTTGAAGTATAAAATCCATAGCAAAGTCTCCTCTGTGTCCATTCCAATTGCGCAGCGAAGAAAGTGTCTCTCATGAGCTGCCCAAATCCTGTGCCTTCCTAGTTGTTGCTCATTCATGTTTAGCATGAATGGTTGCCTAGGTATGCCTTCCTATCCCTCTTGTAGCTTCTCCAGGTCCCCCAGCCATGGGATATCGACCCCCAATTCTTCACAAATTGCCACGTTTAAGTCATCCAAAAGAATATCTAGAGTGAATATCTCCCATAGAATCACCAGTGCATCCACCTTTACCTCTCCTAGGTCCAACAAAGAAGCCAGAAAGTGTGAGGAAATGTTTAAATTTACCCTATATCTATCCTCAGAGACCAAGAAGTATTTACTGAGGACCATCTTCAATACGTCAAGGAAGAGTTTGTTTTGTTGGTTACAAATGTTCATCAATCTTTGATTTGTGATACGACCTAGAAAGGCGACCTGACACTTATTGCAGTGAAGCCTTATGGGAGTCTCCATGCTATATTTTGAGTAAGCTTGTCGAGTGTCATTTTACTACAGAACTCCAAGATTTAAAGGAAGATCATTAATGAACACATGCCTCAACTAACAGATGCATTTATTCATTGTCTAGATTTTTTGTAGCATCAATCTTCAGCTCATGTAAGGATCGACCAACAATGATTCTCTAAACTTGTCAGAACTATTTAATAAATTAAAAATTAATGCCTCAGAAAAGTATGTTAATCACATAGTGTAATTATTATTATTATATAGTCAGACTTAGAATAAAATAAAGGAGCTTGGGGCCAGTAACTTAGAGCAAAGGGGCCAGTAACTCGACAACAACCAAGGGGATAAAAGAACAACTTAAGTTGGGGAAACTGGCTACACAGGTCAATGATGAATTAGAAGGATAAACCCTAAACGCCTTAGACAATACTAGCATCAGTGTTATTTAATATTTAATATTTGATTTTTTGAACCATCTATGATCTATATACATTGCAATTTGCCATTGAGCTCATGTCAATTTCAAACCTTAATTACTTCTATATTATTTAGTAAAATTTAACATCACCCTTCAAAAAGATTGGGGAATTACATCATACATGAACCTCTAACCAACCTCAAAATTCCAAACAAAACTCCTATCCTTCGACCTTCAAACCTTGCTTTGATCATCTAAAATCTTTTTGGTTCCTCTTTTCCATGATGCTTAATGAATATTTCATTTTAGTCCATAATTATCCTATTTATAGGCAATGGCTCCATTACAAATTCAATTATGTACTCATTCACAATGTTAGTAAATGATTTTCTATGGAACCTTTCTATATATGTACAAGAAACCACTAGGTATGGGTAACAATAAGGCGAGTAAAGGAGAATTAAATTGATCTTCTCGAGGTCACTGGTAATTGAGTTGCAATACAAATTCCATGTGTCAATTTGAATTTCTAGTTTCTCATGCATGCATGCATGTGTGGGAGACTGAACCCACTACCCAGAATAGAATGCATCATTTGCAAATGTTAAAAGTGTTGATTCTTGATATGATTTATTCCACTTCATGAATGCTCATATTTCTTCATTCTGAGAAATGTAAAGAAATAACATCCTCCATAGCCCCACACAAATAAAATTTTCCATCATACTTATGAATATTCTACATCTGTCAACTGAGAACTCTATCACACAGTTAAATTCAAAATCCTGAATGAACACAATAAGTACTTGATAACTCACTTTCTTCGCATAGCTGATGTAATGAAAGCCATTACTTTGAACTTTTAAAGTCTATTGATTCTTCTACTATCTAAAACTTAGTAATGCAATATAAGGTTGAAACAATGAACACTATCATATATACATTACATGTACTTCCGTGATAAATGGGTAATAAATAACAAGCAACTTTGTTTAATTGCCTCTATTGTACCATAGAAATTCACATTGGCTAATCTATGCAGTTTGTCATGACTCACTTGCCATTAATGAACTTAATTGAGCATTGGCTAATCTATGCGGTTAAGTGTGTTTAATCAAATCAATCGTACCACCATTGACCATTTGATGAACCCTAGAACGAATGATGAACAGTTGTAGTTCAATTCTGGAAGGTAGATCTCCAATGCTACATATTGCTAACAAAATCCTCTGGAATCAACTAGTAGCCATTAGATATTATAAGATCAACGGTTGACATATATACAAAATATATAATATATTTATATTGATTATTGTATAAAGGTTACGGTGGTAGCGTGATAGAGTGCAAGCCCTCGACTATACAACTACAAATTTGGGAAATTGGGTGTGTCAGTACTATTGACCCAAATAGAACTTATACCGTTGATTTGTGATCATCTAACAATCAAAATCTATTAGAATATTTTCCATTTAATGACATCCACACTGGAAGTGACCTCTATCCTTTTGTAATAAATAAGGAATGTCACAAAAAGCACAATTGCACATTTTTGGGAAGGCAATTTATGTAGCTCAATTATGAATCATACAACAGTACATGCCACCAAAATTAATGCAATTTATAGAAACATTTTATTGGGTTTGCAATCCTCATAGACACATTATTATGCATTTTCAATTTTTCACTAGTATGCTTTGGAGGAGCTCTGGACTGTGTCTTCTATAGGTGTTGAACACGAGCTTTCGCAACTAGGTTGGCTAATTTGTGCTCTTTCTTGCCCATTTATTATAGTGACAAATTTGAATACTTTAAGTTAACTAGGTGGTAATTGGCAAGAACAATTATTTTTCATGAGTCCAGACTATTTGTTTTCCCAAAATCTTTTGGAGATTTATTTGGCACCCTTAGCAATTATAAAAGCTTTTGTTTATTGGTTTCTCAAACAAGTAAAGATGAAGCTTTTGTTTATTGAGAATGATTTAGCTAAGGTGAAGGATACCAAGCTAAGTCATATAGATTTCAACTTGGAGGATTTATGGGCTCAATTAGAGCAAAACCCTAAGTCACCTATAGCCCAGAAAAATCTAACAAGTGGGGTAGCTCATGCTTGGGGTTTCCCACCTATTTTGCCATGTCTGAACCTAGTTGTTTGATGTGTAAAGAACTATTATCCTGATATTAAGGGGAAATTTCAAGAGCATGTTGGTTCTTCTTTTGTGCATAAAGAATTAGGAACAAGAGAGCAAGGAACCTCCCAGGCTTCTAAAATTTAGAAAACTTCAACTGGTGTGGAGAAACCTCATCACAGAGTTGGTTAACAATCTAGTAGTGGTGGCGATTGAGAGCAACTTGAAGATAATAGAAAACTAAAACTAAAAGGTGTATGTGAATAGGATGGTCAGCCTGCATTCATGGAACCACAAGCAGAGAAGAAGTTGGATGCCTTACAACAATTGCAAGATCACATGACTTTTGCTGTGTCTCCTTCACCTAGTAATGATTCTTCCATTTATCAACAGATTGCTAATGAGGGTACTTTTAGTTTTCATTCCTTGTTTGAGAATCTAGCCTCCCTCGTATCAAATGAAATTCCCATGCAAGATACTCCTAATCAGCCAGAGAGAGTTATTCGGGGTGCAAGTGAGAGATGTATAGTTTTGTCTTCTGCTTCTTGGCTAAAGAAATATTTTGAGAAAAAGAGGAGATATCCCCCAACAACATACATAAATGTTGACACTGTAACTCCACCTAAGCCTAAGAAGGCTAAGAGGATGTCTCGGATGGTAACAGATTCTTCCTTAAGACATAGGATTTTGGAGATTGTAGACCCCATCGGGGATAAAAATGAAAATGAAGTCATAGAAGCGGATTTCAATATGACCAAGATTGACATGGGTCCTCTTGTGGTGGAAGGTGATTTATATCATGCAAAATTCTCTCAACGCATGCTAGCAAAGAGAGTTAAAGCTTAGCAACAGGAGAACACAAAGCTGCAAGCCCAGGTGAATTCTCTGACATCATTCATTCAATCTACTTTGAATATTACTTCTCAATCCTTTGATGCAGCTCCGATTGTTTTTGTTGATGGAATGGATTCTAGCATGTTGCAACAAATCAGGAGATATCAAACTCTAGCTAAGGCCACTGAGAAATGGGTAGAGCAAGTCACCATTGATGGTTTGTTGTACATCGAGGAGGTCATGAAACTATATCCCCTCGTTTCTAATAAAAGGAAAGGGTAATTAGAGAGTTACAAAATTTAAAGAGGGAAGACATAAATCTGCTCACAGACTTTTCAGAGATACAAGAAATGAAGAACTGCAGCTAGAATGGAACTTCAACTGATGCCATTGATTCTGATGCAGTTGATTCTAATACTGAATAAACTATAAATTTACCAAAAAGATTAGACATTATAATATAGCATTTGGTATTTTCACCAGCCACACTATGGCTTTTCAAAAAATTGTCAACACAATCACCAAATATTCTATTTTATATTTTTGAATATCTATATAATTTGCCACCTAATTTATTTTATATTTTTTAATATCTATATAATTCACCACCCAATTTATTTTACTTTTTGGAATACAACTATAATTCGCTAAGGAATTAAAAAAAAAAATCTATAAACAATTTGCCAGCAAAAAAGACAATGTCAACAAATTTGAAAAAATTCACCAATGAAATTAATTTTTTTCCAAAATAGGCATAGATTCGCCATCATTTTTTTGGCTTCGGTCTATGATTCACTAGGATTTTATAGGTTTGGGGGGGTTCTTTAAATTTATCCCTGGTTAGGTGTATGAACAATCCCCAAACAATAAATGATAATAATCTAGCAAAACATGAGGTCAAACAAATGTATAACCATTTTTTATGACAGTCCTATCTTTGACAATCTTATGCAACATTTGCATGGTAGCACCGTTAAATTTTACACAAGGATAGCTTCTTCAACTCAATGATAGGACCTTGGACCATTTTCTATGCTATGACTACTATAACTAATTAGTAACATGATTGTCACAAGGTGGTTGGGTAACTCTTTTGTATAATAGTCCTTTTGTAAAATGAATGATGTGTGTTCTTGCTAAGTGGCAAACCCTCTTCCATTGTCCTAGAAAGAAACATGCACATTAGGTCTTATTGCGAAAATTCTCAAGAATTGGATCAATAATCAAACCCATGAAGATACTAAAACCCCCACGATGGCAATTCCCTAGATCTATAGAATATGATTTTCAATTTCAAAACATGACTGTGCTATTTATAACAGTCATAAATGATTGATCAACATTGAGAAATGACAATTTCAAAGGATTAGGTGTGTCAGAACTGCAGCTAGAATGGAACTTCAATTGATGCCATTGATTTTGATGCAGTTGATTCTAATACTAAATAAACTATAAATTTGCCAAAAAGATTAGACATTATAATATAGCATTTGGTATTTTCACCAGCCACACTATGGCTTTTCAAAAAATTGTCAGTACAATCACCAAATATTCTATTTTAGATTTTTGAATATCTATATAATTTGCCACCTAATTTATTTTATATTTTTTAATATCTATATAATTCACCACCCAATTTATTTTACTTTTTGGAATACAACTATAATTCACCAAGGAATTTAAAAAAAAAAATCTATATACAATTCGCCAGCAAAAAAGACAATGTCGACAAATTTGAAAAAATTCACCAATGAAATTATTTTTTTTCCAAAATAGGCATAGATTCGCCATCATTCTTTTTAGCTTCGGTCTATGATTCGCTAGGATTTTATAGGTTTTGGGGGGGTTCTTTAAAGATATCCCTGGTTAGGTGTATGAACAATCCCCAAACAATAAATGAAAATAATCTAGCAAAACATGAGGTCAAACAAATGTATAACCATTTTTTATGACAGTCCTATCTTTGATAGTCTTATGCAACATTTGCATGGTAGCACCATTAAATTTTACACAAGAATAGCTTCTTCAACTCAATGATAGGACCTTGGACCATTTTCTATGCTATGATTACTATATCTAATTAGTAACATGATTGTCACAAGGTGGTTGGGTAACTCTTTTGTATAATAATCCTTTTGTATAATGAATGATGTGTGTTCTTGCTGAGTGGCAAACCCTCTTCCATTGTCCTAGAAAGAAACATGCACATTAGGTCTTATTGGGAAAATTCTCAAGAGTTGGATCAATAATCAAACCCATGAAGATACTAAAACCCCCATGATGGCAATCCCCTAGATATATAGAATATTTTCAATTTCAAAACATGACTGTGCTATTTATAACAGTAATAATGACTGATCAGCATTGAGAAATGACAATTTCACAGGCTTATAACCACATTTGCATTGATGACCATAGTTTGTAACTTTAATAACATCAAGAAAGTCCTTCAAAACTTGCCTAGCAACCTAAAATATGACCCTAGCATAATATGGACAGTCACTAATGACTGTACTGTTTGACATTCACTAATATACTAGACAACCACTAATTTAACTCTTCTTCCATGAGGATTGTCTTGCAAACTACCATAGGACTATTACTAAGTATGCCCCTCAAGATCCTTGTCTTCCTAAGGATTTAAGAGCCTTATTTCATATGCATTTTCTTTGATTAACATGGTTTCATGACAAGTCTAATGGCTCTTTCTATGCTTGCAAGTTAGGTCAATATGTCTTCACAATTTCAACAAGTTACATGAGGGTTTCATGGAGGATTATTCACATGACAACCATAACAAGGGCTATTATTAGTCAAGATAATGTCATGATAAGGTCATCCAATTGGTGCCATAACAATAGAAAGCTTTCATAGGAAGAAGGAAATGTTTTTATGGTCATGGAAAGGGTAGATGAAGAGGTATTTTGTTGTCTTATATAGTCATGAACAAGTCAATAAGGGACTATCAGAATCCAGAATAATCAAAGACTACCCAAGCCATTAGGACACTCGTATACAAAGGTCTCCCAAGTTGTCAAATTCCTAAGTGAGGACTATATGACAATGGTACAACATTACTAAAGGCCCTAAAACCCTTAAGGAAACTACATATGTAGTGAGAGGGATTATTACAATCCAATATGGTCAAAGAGTACCCTTGACTTCTTAGGGATAGCCATACCTAGGACTGTCATAACAATCATTAAACTAATCTCTGTAATTTAGAGTATTGAAAGGTATATAGTCGATCAAGGTAACCACCATCATGTAGTAACAAAGGACAATTAGGAAATTTTCAAATATTGTTGTGTCATGGATACAAATCATCATGAATAGGTGCATAAGGAATGTCCTAGCCCAAGACACTAAAGAGGTCTCCACATCCCTAGACCTTCTCCAAGAGAATTCATACTATGAAACATGCATGGAGAAGTTATCAAAAGGACACCTAACAATTATGTCTTAATGATGAATAGATACAAGTAGGATTGTCATAATAGGGGGCATAGGATAGTCTAAGGTTCAAGCCATTGCATGGTTCTATTGAATGAATCATTATGCATATTAAGGAATAAATCCTTCTATATCATCATATGACAAAAATTAAGAGTCTTCGAATCAATTTTGGCTCCATTGATCATGAATATTAGTATGACAAACAATTGTTTACTAAAATTATTTTATGAAGTATTTGATATTGTTTTTCTCTTGAATAGGTGAAAAAAGGTGAAATGAAGGCATGAAGGGCTGAAACAAGGTAGAAACATGATGAATTTGGAGTCTCTTTGACTAATCTAACTGATATACCTACACATGCATGGATACAATGGTCAATGATGATAGAAAAATATGTTAAACTAAAAAGAGATGACCACATGGATCTTTTACCTAATTTTTAAAGGTCCTGGTTGATTGGATCAGTAAGAGGAAACCATGGAAAGGCCTTGAAAATATTTGAGTGATGGAAGAAATAGAAGCTATGATGTAGAACAATGGATGTACAAATGTTTCCCAACTCAAGATCAACCTTGTTACAACATCATATTATTGTTTTATGCATGAGGAAGGAGAAAATGGGTGTAACATTTTGGGAGAATGGAGTGTTTGTTACAAAAAATGAATTTTTAATCAAGTTTCCATCCTAAAAACTTTCTACCCTAGACTTGTACATCAATAGTTGCCATGATAGTAATTACGAGACAGTTGGTGAAGAACGCGCTATTGCATCATGAGCTAAGTGAGTTTCTAGAGCATGTATGGTAGTGCAAGGGCACATGTGGCAGTGTTGGAGTGCATCTAATAACAATTGAGAACATCTATATATTTTCTATAGAATGTTTTGAGGTATCAAAGTGATAAGAACCAATTGTTCAAGTTTGTCTTTGTTATTGCAAGACATAGTTTGATTTTGGTTGAAATGTATGAAGACATACATACACGGTTCATGTGTTTCGGTAAACAACTTTTGACTAAGTATGAAAATATATTTAAAGAACATATATCTTAGAACATAAAGAACATAAAAAACATAAAGACATAAAGACAAAGAACATACGAACATATATAAGTGAATTAAAATTGACACAAGTTGAACATACCTTAGAATTCGATATTGGAGTTGACCAAATCTCCAAAATATGGCTTCAAAATCCTCAAATTCTTCTTTTTCACAAGTTTGATTATGAATTCTATATAACTCTAGAATAAGATTAATGAAATTTATGGAAAAAACAAACATATATCATCAAATTCAATCTATATATCAATGGTAATTAGCTTTGAAACAATATCACACATGAAACATGAAACATTCAATTTAAATAATCAAATTTTCTCCAAAAACATGCAAAGTCAGTTTGTTTACATTGAAAAAACATAAACAGTGGTGGTTTGATCTAAACATTATTCTTAATATGTAAAACAACATGAAAAGTGTTTTCATGTCTGATATATTGGATGAAAAGCATGAATAACAGTCATATGGGGTCTGAATCACGGATCCCACATGCTTTTTTCCCATTTTTCATGCTTCCCATAACACTAGCGCATTATAACATGCTTGCATTCTGGGAAGCATGAAAACATAAAGCTTTATGCATGCAAAAATTATAACCTTCTCAATGTTGGTGCCAAAATCATGGTCTAGGATGTCATGCTCTCACATAAAGTATATTGTAACTATGCATGTAGTGCATCAAATAGGTAATCAAGTGACGGTCCAAGAGTATCCCTAGACTCAAATATCCATGTGGTTCATGAAATAGAACTTGTCTATACTAGGAGGGACAAATGTAACCTTGTATCTACATGGGACAGTCTCTCTCTCTCTCTCTCTTTATTTCTCTATCCTCCCTCTCTACAACTCTATCTTCCTCTCTTTCTCGATATCTCTCTCCCTCTCTCTATCAACCCCTTGGCATGTGAGGGAGAGAGATATAAAGATAGAGAGGTAGATATATTTAGATAGAGGGAGGATACATAAATAAAGAGGTAAAGAGAGAAATAGGTAGATAGAAAGGGATGCATATAGAGAGGGAGGGAGACATAGAAAGGGGGAGCGGAGCCCTAGATAAATAGAGAGAGATAAAGAGAGGGAGACATCGAGAGATAGAGAGGGACATGGACATGGATAGGGAGAGAGCCTGAGGACATTCATAAAGAGATGGAGAGATAGAGATAGAGTTAGAGAAAGGAAAAAATATAGAAAGAGGGGCAAATAGAGAGATAGAGAGGGATAGGTAGAGATAGAGACAGGGAGAGGGAAAGAGGAGGATTGAGATAGACAAAGGGGTCTATAGAGGGAGAAAGATAGATAAAGAGGGAGATAGACACACACACACACACACACACATATATAGAGAGAGAGATGGGAAGAGAGATAGAGAGAAGGAGAGAGATAGAGATAGGGAAAGAGATCAAGAGATACAACTTCCAGAGACATAGGGAGATAGATTTGAGGTAGAGGGATTGGGAGAGTGATAGAGAGGGGGAGTGAGATAGTGAGGGAGGGAAAGATAGAAAGGTAGAGTTAGAGAGAGAGTATCACAAGAGAGAGCAAGATAGAGAGATAGGGAGAAAGAGAGATAGAGAGGAAGGTATAGTTAGAGAGAGGGATAAAGAAGACAAAGATGTCTCTTCTAGGCTCAGTCTCCTCTATATCTCCCTATTCTCCTCTCTACCTAAACCTATAAACATTAACCCCTAACCCCTAAACCATAAACCCTAAACCCTAAATAATGACCCTAAACCCTAACCACTAACCCCTAAACACTAAAAATAAGAAACCCTAAACCCCTAAACCCCTAACACCTAAACCATTAAACTTGGAAGCAACCCTAAACCTCTATCTCCCTATCTCTCCCAATGTCTATTGTTTCCCTCGCTCTATCTCTTTCTAAATCCTAAACCCCTAACCCCTAAACCCTAACCCATAACCCCTAAACCCCTAAACCCTAAACCCTAAACTAAAGCATCCCTAAACCCCTAAAGCCTAAATAATTCCCATAAACCCTAACCCTAAACCCTAAACCCTATTTACTTGAGCAACCCTAAACTCATGTAAACCTCAAATAATGCCCCTAACCCCTAAACCCTAAACTCGAGCAACCAGGCTAAACCCCTAAACATATAGTTTGATAGGTGATGACAGAGGATCAATGGGAAATGGATGTACAATTCCTAGATCTTGATTATCATTATCCTCATTGGGATGTGATTTGATAGAATCTGGAAGTTATTTGTTTAATTATCTATGTTTTCTTGGGGACCAAGTGTGTCATCATGGGATATTGATGGATAAGAATAGGACTAGCATGGGATGATGGATAGGGCTAATGGGATGATGGATAGGAGTGATGTGGGTTACTTGCTCATGGGTAAGATCTTGATCTAAGATAATATCTTGATCACAGAGAGGATAAGAATGGATAGCACAATCTACTAGATATGGATAGGGTAAGTGGGGATGCATTGATATTCATTGGATTGGGCAGTAAGAGGTGGTGATGGGGGTTCACTAGGAGATGTTGGAAGATTAATGATGGGATCGATGTAGAGGGGCTGACCATGAGATGGTAAGGGATCTGAGATGGGATTAGATGGGATGTTTGGATTTTGATTAGGATGGGTGGTTGGTGTTTCCACATGCTTTGGACTAGGCTCTTAACATAGCGATCGGGTTTCTTAGATGGATGTGATGGGTTCTTGGATGGGATCAATAATCTTTAGATGTTTGACAACATGGCTACATGATGGGGTTTGACTTGGACTTATGGTAGGAGACTCTTCAATGAAATGGATAGACATAGGAGTGGATGATGGTGTTGGAGTGGTAGACATGTTATTAGGAGGTTCTTTGTTAGGCTCAAGGATAGGAATTTGAGTACATGATGTTCTTAGATTCCTTGCTAATAGTCCTTGGGTCACATCCTTCATGGCTTCATGGGTTGATGGACTAGGATATGCATATAGTTAATGGACAATGATGGAAGATGTTGTGGGGTTAGGATTAAGATCGAGTGAATGGATATAGGAGGCTCAGATGAATTAGGATTGGGAGTGTTAGAGGGGGATGAAATTGGATCAACAAATTTGGATGGCTCCATATCTTTGCCTTTGTTTTTAGATTTTGTAAAGAGTCTTTGGAGAAAATTTTTCAAGTGTTGATGGGTTGATGGATTAGAGCTTAGAATGTTTGATGGTGGATTAGATGGCTAGTTATATGGTGGAGGGATGATAGGGATTTGTTAGGAATTGCATGTAGAAGATATCAATTAATTGTAAATAAAGATTAAATAGAGGAATGAAAAATACACAAAAATAATAACATCAAGAGACAATTTTAATGTGGTTCACCTGGAAACTCAGGCTACATCCACAATAGAGAGTCCAATATTATTATCTAGCAAATCAAACTGATTACAACCAGCAATCCTTGCAACTCAATACCGCTGCAAATGCTAGAATACAATTATCAATAGAAACCCTAACCCTTCGCCATTTTTATCAAGACTTATGTCGGTTACAAAATAAGGTTTTTTTTATATTAGCCAATAGAAAAATGACTCACAATGCCTTTATGAAATAATAAAAGTCATTTGAGGTTTCAATGATGCTACCCCCAAACCCCCATTAAATAATTTAGGGGGAAACTGCGTTGATAAAACGGGGGAAAATTTAACCTCCAAGTTTGATTAGGCTCCATATAACAACAATCTCCCACTTGGAGACTAATCAAACTCCACAACATATCATCTCCCACTTGAAAATTGATCATAACATCACTGACCCTGTAGTTCCCACTGGAAATAAACACCCTGGACCATGTTGTTCTAATTTTATTGTTTTTAGTTTTGAAGACCAACCAAAGCTAAAGAGGAGCTCAGCTTCTCCCTTGTCACTACCTTCGTAAACATATCTACTAGATTTTCATCTGTATGTATATTTTCTAGCTGTAACTGTCCATCATCCAAGACCAACTAGATGAAGTGGTACCTTAGCTATATGTGTTTGGTCTTTGAATGCAAGGCAGAATTCTTTGAAAGATGTATGGCACTCTGACTGTCTATAAACAAATAACTGTTAGCCTATTGTCTACCCAATTCATCCATGAAAAACTATAGCCATATCATCTCCTTGCTTTCCTCTATTGTAGCTATATACTCTGCCTCTGTGGTGGATAAAGCAACCACCTTTTGCAACCTAGAGATCCAACTCACCGCTGTCCCACCTACAATAAAGACATAACCTGTAGTACTCCGTCTAGTGTCAATATCCCATGCCAAATCTAAGTCCACATAGCCTGCTAAATTAGTATTAGAGACCTCAAAACATAAATGTTTATTGGATGTACCTCTCAGATATCTGAGAATCCATTTTACCACATTCTAATGCTCCAATTTGAGATTACTCATATACCTTCTCGCAACTCCTACATCATGTGTAATATCCGGTCTTGTGCATACCATGGTGTACATTAAACTTCCTACAGCTGAAGCATATGGTACCTTAGACATTTTTTATTCCTCCTCTTGTGTCTTAGGACACATCTCCTTAGTCAATTTCAAATGACTAGGCAAAGGTGTGTTGACAACTTTTGCAAATACTCCATATGTAATCTCTGCAACACCTTTTTAACATAATCAACCTGAGATAGAGTCAATTTTCTGTTCTTCCTATCTCTACAAATTTTCATACCAAGGATTTGTTTTGCTGCATCCAAATCCTTCATAGAAAATGATTTTGCTAGCTAATATTTTAACTTTCTTATGTGATCCATGTTAGACCCTGCTACAAGCATGTCATCAGCATATAAACATAAAATAATGTAGCTATCATTATCCAACCTCTTAAAATAAACACAATGGTTAGAATTACACCAGCTCTAGCCTTGCTCAGCTATAAAAATATCAAATTTCAAATACCATTGTCGAGGTGCTTGTTTCAAGCCATATAAACTCTTCAATCTGCACACCAATTTCTCCTTACCTTTGACCTCAATTCCCTGTGGTTGTTCCATATATATCTCCTCCTCTAAATCACCATGGAGAAAGGCAATTTTCATATCTAATTGTTCCAAATCCAAACATTTAGCGTCTACAATACTTAAAACAGTACTAATAGAAGTCATCTTAACAACCAGAGAAAAAATCTCATCAAAATCAATACACTTTTTCTGTGCAAATCCTTTTACAACTAACCTAACTTTAAATATTTTCTTACCTCCATCTTCCTCTTTCAAGCTATAAACCCATTTGTTTGGTAAAGCCTTCTTACCTGTAGGCAACTTACATAATTTTAAGTCTAAGTTTTTAGCAAGGAGTCCATTTCTTCTTTCATTGCAAGCTCCCACTAAACCTTTGTATCCACCTACATAGCTTCATCATACCCTTCTGGTTCACCAGTATCTGTTAACAAAATAGAATACAAAGAGGGAGAAAACCTTTCAGGAGGTCTACTTAGCCTTATTGACTATCTAACATTCATTGGAGTTTGTGGTATTTCTTGTTGCTATTGTAGAGCATGAGGAACCATTGGAACATCATTATCTAGAGCATCATCCAACACCACGTAATCCTTTTCTTTCTTCTCATGCTGCTGCAACTGATCTTTGTACAACACTATCTCATTCAATACAACATCACTGCTTCTCACAATTTCTAGATTTTCAACATCCCAAATCCTATAACCAAATTCATGAATGCCATATCCAACAAAGATACACTTTTTTTGATTTTGCATCTAGCTTGGTTCTATTTTTTGAATCTACATGTGCAAATGCTTCACATTCAAAGGTTTTGAGAAAAGAATAACTCACCGTCTTACCTGTCCATGCTTCCTCTAGACTAGCACAACCCAAAGGAACTAAAGGACTTCTATTAATTAAATAAAGTGATATTGACAGCCTCTGCCCACATGTTTAAAGGCATCCCAACATGCAATCTCATGCTCCTTGCACACTCCATTATTGTTCTGTTCATGCACTTAGCCACTCCATTTTCTTGTGGAGTCACTAGAACTATTTTCTGTCTACGAATTCCATTAATGGAACAATAATCCTTAAATTCTTTGCTGCAATACTCACCACCATTATCAGATTTGAGACATTTTAATCTTTTACCTATCTCATTCTCAACCAAGCTTCTCCATTTCTTAAATGTTTCAAATACATCATATTTCTACCTAAGGAAATAAATCGAAACCTTCCTAGTTGTATCATCTATGAATGCAACATAGTACTGAGAGCCATTGAGAGAAGATACCTAAGCCGGTCCCCATACATCTGTATGCACAAGCTCCAACTTTTCATCTTTTTTTGCTTCCCATCCTTGAGAAAACTAACTCTCTTTTGTTTTCCATACACACAACTTTCACAGAAATCTATATTAATACTATTTAGACGTGGTAAAAATTTCTTAGAATGAAGCACCTTCATACCTTTTTTACTCATATGTCCAAGTTTGTTATGCCACAGTGTTGTCTCAGAACCTGTAGCAACTGTTTTAGTCTCTTCTTGTGAACCCATAGCAATTATTCCTGAACCTGTTTATTTTTTCTTTGCAACAACTAAAGTAGAAGGAATAGTATGACCTATACAAAGATATAAGGTGCCTACTTTCACACATTTTGCTACTATTAAGGCACCTCTTGAAACCTTCCAATTTTTATCATTAAAAGTAACTGTGCAACCTTCATCACCTGTTGCCCATCTGAAATTAAATTCTTACTTAGCCTTGGAACATGCCTTACCTCTTGTAGTAGCCAATGATTCCCATTCTACAACTTAATCTTAATTCTTCCCTTTCCAACAATTTGATAGGGTTCATTATCTCCTAAATAAACCAGCCCAAAATCTTCTTGGATGTAATTAAGAAAATAAATTCTATGGGGCATAGCATGAAATGAGGCGCCTAAATCTAAAACCCACAAATCATCAGCATTATCTGGGGAAAGAATCAAAGCATCATCTTTAGATTTATTACTTACCACATTTTCCTCCTTATTGCCTTCTTGTTTGTCTCCTTCTTTATTCTTCTGAGACCAGCAATCTTTCTTCAGATGATCTAGTTTCCCATAGTACCAGCAATTCTTCTATCCTCTGGATTGGGACCTCTTGTCCTTTAATTTCACTCGTGACTTCCCATGACCTCCAAAACCTTTTCCTCTCTCCTTTGATCTACCCCTGCTTTCTGCATTAAAAACACTACCTAATGTGGACCCTCTTGAGATTTTCCGTCGCATTTCTTTGCTAAACATAACACCAACAACATCATCAAATTTCAAAGTATTTGAACTAGAGACAGAGTTATATATAGCCATTACCAAGCTATTCCATCTTTCTGGCAAAGAACATAAAACTAAGAGAGCCCTCACTTCTTCATCAAATTTCACTTTTATAGAAGTTAACTGATTGGTAATTGTATTAAACTCATTTAAATGATCTGTCATAAATCTACCTTCAATCATTTTCAGATTAAAAAATGCTTCATGAGAAATACCTTATTTGAGGCTGAGAGTTTTTCATACAATTTAGCCAAAGATTTCATCATTTCATTTATTGTCTTCACTTCTATTATATTGAATGCCACAGATGGTGCCAGGCACAACCGAATGGTTCCTAGTACCTTTCTATCCAGAAGTTCCCAATTCTCATCAGTCATTGCTACCAGTTTCTTAGCTATTCCTTCTAACAGCCTCCATAAATCCTTATGATACATATAATCCTCCATCTGCATCTTCCATAACTGATAGTTCTACCCATTAAATTTATCTACTTCCAATTTACCCTCATCTGCCATTGCTCCCACTTAACCATGAGACTCCCACTCAACCGTGAGACCTTCCTATAGATGATAATCAAACACAACCTGCTATGATACCACTTGTTAGGAATTGCATGCAGAAGATATCGATTAAATTTAAATAAAGATTAAATAGAGGAATGAAAATACACAGAAATAATAATAGTGAGAGACAATTTTAACTTGGTTCACCCAAACTCGGGCTACATCCACCAACATAGAGTTCAATATTATTATCCAGTAAATCAAACTGATTACAATGAGCAATCCTTGCAACTCAATACCATTGCAAATGCTACAATACAATTATGAACAGAAACCCTAACCCTTAGCCATTTTTATCAAGACTTATGTTGGTTACAAAATAGGGTTTTTTATGTCAGCCAATAGAAAAATGACTTCGGATGCCTTTATAAAATAATAAAAGTCATTTGAGGTTTCAGGGGCACTGTCCCCAAATCCCCATTAAATAATTTGGGGGGAAACCACGCTGATAAAAGGGGGGAAAATTTGACCTCCGAGTATGATTAGGCTCCATATAACAATAGGATTGATGGATTAGGAGATGGGTGGACTAATGCATTAGGATTAGGAGGATTGGAGAGAAATTATAAAATAATTCCCCTTTAACCCTAACCCCTAAACCCTAAACTTGAGCAACCCTAGAAACTCATAAACCCTAAATAACACCCCTAAAGGTCTGAGCAACCCTGAACTCATAAACCCTAAATATATCCCTAAACCAGAGTAATCATAAATCTCTCTCTCTCTCTCTCTCTCTCTCTCTCTCTCTCTCCCAAAACTCCTATACCCTAAGTAATACCCCTAAAACCTAACCCCTAAACCATAAACCCAAGCAACCCTAAACCCCTAAACCCTAAATAATTCCACTAACCCCTAAACTTAAGCAACCCTAAACTCATAAACCCAACCAACCCTCTCTCTCTCTCCAAAACAAGAAAACTAGGACTCTCTCTCTCTCTCTCTCTCCATCTTGAATTTCTTTTGTTAGTGTGGAGTATTTTTGACTTTTTTTAACCATTCGTCAAAATTTGAAATAAGTTACATTTTTAGAATCTAGACTCCATTCTACACGTATTCAATTTTTTTTTTAATTTTTGATTAGTTTTGAAAATTTTTAGGGGGGAGCAGGCTCAAATTTCTATTTTTTCAGGATGTGTCCACTTTGAAAACTACTAAAAAATCAATTACTCATGAAAAAATTATCAGAAAAATCAGGGATAAACTACATGGTGTTAGCTAATTTCTCACTGGAGAGATTATTGAAATCCTAAAAAAGTTAACATTTTAATAGGGGTAGCACACCAAATGCTATGTTATTTTTTTTTGAGAAAAATAGGACCAATTTGTGTGCTCTCCCCTTTTTGAACCCCTTAATCTCAACCATTTTTGAAAAAAATTGGTAGTTTAGAAACTAGATTCGAAGCAGTAAGACTCTTGATTTTATTCCATCTTCTAATTTTAAGTGTAGCTATATTCAATTTCTCATCCAACATCAATGTTTCCTGATTTCAAAAAAAAAGTGGCATCTTAAGACCCCATTTTGGTCCCTCATCTTTCTGCACTTACTCGCTAACATTGGTTTGTTTGCAGATGATTCTTTGTGTTCAACTAAGGAAGATAAATATGAAGAGGTTATTCATGAGGAAGATGAAAAAATTGCAGCAGTATGCTTGGATGAAAGCATGGAAGAAGAGGAGAAAAGTGAATAAATGAAATTTATTGCAGCATTGGCTAAAGATGGGGAAGTTCCAGAAATGAGTAAAGTTACAATAGTTGAGAATGTTGTAGTTAAAACAAAGTATGCAGTGGTGTATGAGGATCAAGTGTTCAATGAGGAACCTGATGAAGACCAACATTTTCTCTAGGAAGAGATTGCGAAGGTAGAGAAGTTGTTCAGAGCAACAACAAAGATAGTAGCATTCAACAGTGAGGAAGAGGATGTTGTGACAAAAGAAGTTATCGAGGTAAAATCTGATTTTTATGAGTTAAATTGTAATGTTGAATTTACAAAGGATTTGCATTTTGAAATGAGTAAAGATTTAGAGAAGAAAGAGGATTGTGTAGATGCATAGTGGTATACAGATGTATAGTTGTAGGTAGAGGTTGTAGAGGAAGCTATAGGAGAGATCTGGTGGAGGTGGTCGATTTGTGGTGGGTTGAATCCCACGAAGAAGGAGAAGGGAGCAAAAATAATATGGTAGAAGAAGACAGTGCATAGTGGATGCAAGTCCACAAGAGGATAGAAGAATGGATTATAGATTTTTTGGAGGAACGTGAAGATTATTCTAGCAAGATGCTAGAAAAAGAGGAAAAAGAGAGCATTTTTGTGCACATATTTGTGAGTATATGCTCACAAACTTCTTACCATGGGTGTCTAATATAGGAGCATCCAAGGTGTACAGGCAATCCTGTGTCAACCAAAAAATATTATTTTAATTTGGTTTATTTTCAATAAGGGCTTAGGGGATAGGAGAATAAATATTTTGGTTTGCAACTTTGTAATATTCCTTGTGGAAAAAATTGTAAATGTAATTTTTGAGAAATTATGCTCTCGTAAATGTTTTAAAGGCATAAATGGTGGAATATTCCATTTGGGTATCCCATTTCTAGGTGGGACCACTTGGTATACATGTTATTGTATGTTCAATTGCATTCTTTGCATGCATTTGCATGTTGGCCACAAGATTTACATGTTGTTGCATGTCTGGGTCGTAATTGTGAGACCCAGTCTTGTTAAAATAGGCATAGATTTCTCATTACAAATTGAAATAGAAAAAATAAAACATTCTAGAAGGCTGGGAAGGAGATGCACAAAACCCAGAAACCGTTTTAGAAAATTCAAAAGAATGAGGGAGCAACTTGATAGGTGGAAAGTGACGGGTTTTCTTTGTAATTTAGTGGAGGTTGTTTTGAGAAACCAATAGTGGTTTCTTCTCACACAATTTCTATATATGGATGCTTGGTCATTTAGTGAAGGGGGGATTTTAGAGAAGTTGTGGTTGCATATCCAAATGCTACCGGAATGAAGCTAGAATGTTGAGTTGTAGATTTTTGTATGTTTGAAGCCCATGTTGTATGAGAGCATATGAGCTCCATGTTTATGTATCTCATTTTCAGATTTTCAATATAATACATATTGTAGATTTTGATGCAGAGGCATCCACACTAAAACCTTGACATACAGCATGTATGTCCGCAACCCTTCATCATCATCATCATATTTCCCTTAACACTGTCAGCATCATCATATTTTCTCTTGCCGACCGATATCCTCCTGCAGACAAACCTTCGACCTTTCGTCTGTCAGCACCATCATCATATTCGGCTATCGGCAGCATCATCACATTCGGCAAGCGTAAACATCCTCCTGACGTTCACTGTTCACCTTACCGCCAAACGCTTTCTTCAGCATCATGATGTTCAACATCATGTTCATTAGCAGGATATAAAATATCCGGTTCCCTCCATATATCCTGATGACGACAACCTCATGCACCTTTCCTCCGATGCTTACGTCACCCCGATATCCTGATGACGATTATCCTGATGACGATGACATCACATGCAGCTCCTTCAATATCTTGCTGCCCCGATATCCTGATGACGATTATCCTGATGATGATGACGTCACATGCAGTTCCTTCAATATCCTGCTGTCAGCCAAACTTAACATTATCGGCCCACGATGGTTTTATCAACTCGATCTTCTACCTTATGCCGATACGCTCCTCCTCGGCAACACCTGATGATGATCACCCCAATGCACATTCACCTTATGCAATCGACTGCATCATGCTCACCTCCATCTACTCGGATGACGCCCGAAGTAACTGCAGGATATACACAGAAATATCCTGATGATGCCGTTGCGATGGATTTTCCAACCTTAGCGAATTTTGATCCGCCGAACCTCCTGGGGTGACCCGATCCGCTTCTTGGACAACTTTCCAGATTCTAACTATCAGCACGACCTAGCACATACCCATGCTAGGGTTCTCAACACCTCTTGACGATGATCCTGCAAACATACATGTGAACACACAGAAAATACAAGCTAAATCCTAAACTACTGTACATAGCCATTCCACCGATTCGACAAATCAACCGGTGGAATGGATCAGCGAATCCATGTAACCACCAAAACAGCAACTCGATTACACAAAGGAATTCAACAGAGAATTGACACAACAGGATCTCTTTATTGATTTCAAAGGATGCAAATACAATATTCAGTCTCTCCTCTTTGCAATCTAACTCCTCTGCTCAATGCAATACTATACTATATCTAAAACCAACCGATCCTAATGCATAAATAGGATCTCATGCGAGTACTACCACTCGATTCCAAGCGGCTGGGAAATCTCTCCAGGCGGCTGGGAGATCCAACCGGACATACAGCATAACAGCTGTCATAACAAACTACCTAAAAATAGTAAAGTCTAGTCAACATGACCTTATTACATGCATTGGTCTTATACGACCTTCTTTGAAACATTAACAAGACTCAAAACAAACTAACTGCCTCATGGAGGCCAGCTGTCAGGTAGGTGCTCCTGCACCATACTCCCCAACAGAAAAGAACTCATGTCCCATGAGTTTGGTTGTGGAAGAATCCCACCTTTACACTTTGCCTTTGCAATATTCTGACCTGTTCCAGCTTTGTCCTCTGCTGGCTCTTGGCTGCTCCAAGACTTCTGAACTGTAACTTGCTGTCTTGCAAGTAAATCCTCATGCCTGTCAATGTAGGCCCTTCTCTCACATACCTTGTGTTTGTCAGGTTGTCTGACCAGAACCTCTGTCTGAACTGCCTCTTGAACTTCTGTAATGTTCAATTCTGTCTTTCTTTCAACCTTTATAGGACAAACAATAGTCCCAACTATGACAACATCCTTGTCATTCCTCTCAACTGGTTGCTGTTTGCAAACCTGTTTCTGAACCTGCTGCTGACCTCTGTCAGTCAAAACTGAAACTTTCTTCAACCTGTTGTCCTTAACAACTTCTTTCCCTGCAATGTCCTCAACTGCCTTTATGCCTGCTCCTCTAGGCTTCTGCACAAACTCCTTCTTTCCCACTAAAATGATTTTTGCTGCCTTCTGTACTACAGCTGCTTCCTGTAATGGCATCAACATAATAGTTTTCCCATCTTTCTTGATGGTGTAGGTATTAGCATACCCATCATACAGTACCCTCCTATCAAATTGCCATGGTCTACCCAACAGTAGGTGACAACATTCCATGGGCAAAATGTCACACAAAACTCTATCATGATATGCTCCAATCTGAAAATCAACATATGCCTGTTCATAGACAAAAAGTGATTGACTATCACTCACCCAAGATGCCTTGTAAGGGTGTTGGTGTGGAATCCTTTCCAAATGCAGTTTATCCACCATTTCCTGAGATACCATGTTGTCTGTTGAACCAGTATCAATGACAACCTTACATACTTTACCTTTGCTCTTGCATGTGGTCTTGAAAAGAGCTCTTCTTTGCATCATATCCTTTGATGCCTGCAAACTAATTCTCCTTAGCATCAATGCTTCTCCCTCCTCAGGATATCCATAACCGTCCGGAACTCTATCTTGTTGATAAGTGTTTGAACTTTGTACACTTTGCTCTACTTTCTCTTCTTGCACAAGTTGTACTCTCTTTTCATTCATTCTATCATCTTTGGATGATGAACCTTTGCTTTCTGGACATTTGAAAAATGGATGACCAAACTCACCATAGGTGTAACACTTTCTTGAAAATGTAGTAGAACCTCTACCACTTCCAAATCTGCCTCTATTACCTTTCCATCCACCTCTGAAATCAGACTGTCCCTGTCCTTTACCAGTGTCTTCTTGACCCTCATTGGTTTGCCTTGTTGTAGGGGGTAATCCTCTTCCCCTCATATTGTTTCCTCTTCCTCTCATGGACTTATCTTGTCTCCTATTCATCTTTTCTTCAATCCTGATTGCCATTTGGTAACAATCCTCCACACTCTTAGGGTTAGCTAAAACCAACTCATCCTGTATGTTCAATCTCAAACCAGCCAAGTACCTAGCCACCTTTTCTACCTCATTCTCATGATGACCAAATCTCATACTCAACTTATAAAACTCCTCAGTATATGCCTTCACATCCATTTCCTTCTGCCTTAAAAATTGTAGCTTCTTAAACATCTGAATTTCATAATCCCTAGGCAAGAATTTACCTTTGATCCTTGCTACCATTTTATCCCATGAAGTGATCTTTGACCTTCCTTGTTTCCCTCTCTCGGATTGTACATAATCCCACCATACCAAAGCATGAGCTCCTAACTTGGTCTTTGCAATCTTTACCTTCTGATCCTCAGCAACATCTTCACATTCAAAGTGATTATCAAGTGCAGCAATCCAATCCAGTAACTCATCTTCATTCAAACTTCCATTATACTTGGAAACATCAACCTTTACCTTAGGTTTATCACTCTGCACTGCCTTTAACAGTTTTGCAAATCTCTGGTCTTCAGCATCCAGATCTTCAGCTACCTCTTCATACTCTTCAACAGCATCTTCATCTTCTTCTGATTCACTGTCGTCCACTTCCCTCTTTTTGTTCTTCTCCAAGGCTACAAGCCTGGCTTGAAGTGCTTCAGCAAGCTCCTTCATCTTCCTCATCTCTTTGGCATGTTTTTCCTTCATCTCCTGCAATTCCCTTGCAGTACCATTACCTTTCGGAGGCATTTTGTCAACCTCTCACTTCTCTACCTCTGTCCTTTCGGTGACAGAATCAACACACAACAGCCCAGACCTTTTGCTGAGCTCTGATACCACTATGATGCAGAGGCATCCACACTAAAACCTTGACATACAGCATGTATGTCCGCAACCCTTCATCATCATCATCATATTTCCCTTAACACTGTCAGCATCATCATATTTTCTCTTGCCGACCGATATCCTCCTGCAGACAAACCTTCGACCTTTCGTCTGTCAGCAGCATCATCATATTTGGCTATCGGCAGCATCATCACATTCGGCAAGTGCAAACATCCTCCTGACGTTCACTGTTCACCTTACCGCCAAACGCTTTCTTCAGCATCATGATGTTCAACATCATGTTCATCAGCAGGATATAAAATATCCGGTTCCCTCCATATATCCTGATGACGACAACCTCATGCACCTTTCCTCCGATGCTTACGTCACCCCGATATCCTGATGACGATGACGTCACATGCAGCTCCTTCAATATCCTGCTGCCCCGATATCCTGATGACGATTATCCTGATGATGATGACGTCACATGCAGTTCCTTCAATATCCTGCTGTCGGCCAAACTTAACATTATCGGCCCGCGATGGTTTTATCAACCCGATCTTCTACCTTATGCCGATACGCTCCTCCTCGGCAACACTTGATGATGATCACCCCAATGCACATTCACCTTATGCAATCGACTGCATCATGCTCACCTCCATCTACTCGGATGACGCCCGAAGTAACTGCAGGATATACACAGAAATATCCTGATGATGCCATTGCGATGGATTTTCCAACCTTAGTGAATTTCGATCCGCCGAACCTCCTGGGGTGACCCGATCCGCTTCCTGGACAACTTTCCAGATTCTAACTATCAGCACGACCTAGCACATACCCATGCTAGGGTTCTCAACACCTCTTGACGACGATCCTGCAAACATACATGTGAACACACAGAAAATGCAAGCTAAATCCTAAACTACTGTACATAGCCATTCCACCGATTCGATGAATCAACTGGTGGAATGGATCAGCGAATCCATGTAACCACAAAAATAGCAACTCGATTACACAAAGGAATTCAACAGAGAATTGACACAACAGGATCTCTTTATTGATTTCAAAGGATGCAAATACAATATTCAGTCTCTCCTCTCTGCAATCTAACTCCTCTGCTCAATGCAATACTATACTATATCTAAAACCAACCGATCCTAATGCATAAATAAGATCTCCTGCGAGTACTACCACTCGATTCCAAGTGGCTGGGAAATCTCTCCAGGCGGCTGGGAGATCCAACCGGACATACAGCATAACAGCTGTCATAACAAACTACCTAAAAATAGTAAAGTCTGGTCAACATGACCTTATTACATGCATTGGTCTTATACGACCTTCTTTGAAACATTAACAAGACTCAAAACAAACTAACTGCCTCATGGAGGCCAGCTGTCAGGTAGGTGCTCCTGCACCAGATTTCTTTTCCACTTTATGTGTTTCAAATTAATTTTATGTCTTCTTGCATAGTGTTCTATGTGTGTTTGTGATCAGATTTGAAATGTAGAGTCTCCCACATTCGTCAATACCTCTAGGAACACCCTCCTTAGTTTGGCTGAGCCAGAAGTGAAGGGGAGATTACCCATTCCCAACCATTGGCCCTTAATTATCCTTATCCTATTGATGAACCGCTTCTCTATATTCTTGATGACAACCCTAGCCTTATAGCTTAAATAATGTTATAGGGAATTGGATAAGCTATTTTGGGACCCCACTGATGGATGAAGTTGCTAATTTTTTTTCGTGTTAAGTGTTAGGATCCTACCCTAACCTCAATACTTTTAGGCACATCAGATTAGTCAAATAATCTACAAAGACACTTTCTTCAAATAAAGGTCATTATATAGTTAGTGGGTAGTTACTTAATGTAAAAGGGTCCTCTATTAAATAAGGCCACTAGATGGTTGGTACTCATTAGTAATGGGACCACAAGTAATTAGATATTTTCTATTAAAAGACTATTTATAGAGCTAGAAGGCTACATAGTGTTTTGTGGAGGATTGTTATTGTAATTGGAGCTCTACTCATCATAGGTTACCCCTTGAAGAGGCCCATGAACATTTCTCTTGCTTTTGTATATCATCCTAATGTGGCATGTTGGATTGACTCAAGAAGGGTATGGCCACGCATGGGTAATAGAAGGTATATGGCCTTAGGATTATAAGTTGGTGGTTTAGGAGCACATCAGTGATTGCTTGTAGGGTTCAATGCATGAAATTTCTTAGTTCTCCCATCCAACCATAATTGGCCCAAAAAACCCCCTTATTTTCTTGAAAATTTCAAGAAAAATATGGATCCCTACCATTTAAACTTTGTTCTAGGACTTGTTTTGGCCTTGGTTTTATGCTTTAATGATCATTGATGTTGTTTTGATTGAATGAAGATGCCTCTGACTTTTAGAATGGAAATCATGAGCTTGCAAATCCTTGATCTAACCTTGCTCTTCTTGTTTGCATCTTTATGTGATATTGCTTTGGTGTGAGAATTGGTTTATTTGATCTTATTTATGTGACTTTGTTTCAGGTCATTGTGTCTCCTTGTAATGGTCTAGTAACTTAAGAAAGAGAAGATCAACATCTTTTAGATGAATACTCATTGAAAAGGTAAGATACTCAAAGGAGGAAAAAAGAGGTCAATGGGGAGGTAAGCTTGTTACTATTAGAGGAGGAGAATGAGGGGCATTGGTTTGATGAAGAACAATGAAGGTGTCAAGAAGGAGATGTCATCACTATTATTAAGGAAGGAGGTAAGTGGAATGTGATAAGGACAATGTAAGAATGGTTTGTCTATTGGAAGGAGATTTTCACCTTGAACCCTTGAGGAGCCATGAGATATTGGATACCCTTTCACTCTATCCATTTAAGAAGTTGGTTTTAGTGGTCTCCTTACCCTTGCACGATGTTCCCTTGATAAGATAAAAGTTTTACCAAGCCTATTACTCTTTTCCTTTGGATTTTACTCACCTCCCACTATTGGATTGTCATGGTGCTCCTGGAAATACTCTTAACCCCTAGATGGTGATCATATGATGATGCTTTCATATTTTAGGGTGTTGATTACATCATTCCTAGGCCTTGATGTACTATGTTCTCATGGTTAAACTTGGCCCTTGATTCCCAAATTTGACATGGTTTATTGGTCTCCTCCTTCAATTAGGTGATCTCTTGCTTGTATCCTCTTGGGAGAAAGTTTTTGGATACTTCACCTAAATTTTAGGGATTCAATGATTACTTTAGGTCTCCATTCACCTTCTCCTAAGAATATTTAATCTCCTAGTGAAATTTTTGAAAAACTAGTTATGTTTTATTTAAGTTATGGTGGAAAAGGAGATCCTATACATCCTAGCACATTCATTTATGAAAGGAATTTCCATAGGTTTCATAACACTAAAAGGTTTCTACTACTATCTTGTGTGTGGGAAAGCTTTCCCTAAGGATGGAAATGCTAGAGTAGAGAAAGAAAGTGCAATAATTTATTTGGGTGAAGTTTCCACAAGTTAGATTGTGCTAGAATGAGGTCTCACAAGGAAGCTAGCACTAGGGTTTGTGTGGGGGATATTTCCACAAGATGGATTGCACCAAGATTTGGTAGGCTAGCACTAGCATACTTCTAGGAGGAGTTTCTCCAAATATGTACTTGCACGATGATGAGATTCCACAAGGGGATTTGTGCTAGAGTAAGATTCTAAGATGAGATTTTTCCTAGAATTGAATTTAGCAAGCAAGTTGGTCTCTCCAAGATTTATAGTAATATAACTTTTCTAAAAGAGGATCTCCCAAACTCCATAGTGCTAACACTCTTCTGGAAGAGGATTTTGCAATTCTCCTAGCATTGGAGCATGGTTCCATAGTGAATTTTGAATTGGAACTCAGTCTCCTAGGGTTTGAATGTATAAACACTTATGGAGAGAAATTCAAATTTGGAGATGGAAGTTGAATAGTCACTCATGAAAGGGGAGAATTCATGGAAACCCTAACCCTAGTGTTTTATATACCTTCAAGAGTGATTGTAGGTATGAGTGTGGGAGAAGACATGTTGAGCTACAGGCAAGAGAGGAAGAGGATTTTCACAAGTGATAGCATATTTGTTAGTTTCATGAAGAAATGCAACCATGGGGAGGGTATTTTCATGGAGATGACTATGGGAAGGCCATCAACAACTAAAGTGTACATGTAGATTACATTGTTTTGAAGGAGATTGAATAACTTTTGGAGTGATATAGATTTTTTGAGAGACATCTACTCATTTACCTCTACCTTGATGCTTCCTTATTAAACAATAACCCCTATAGTTGACTGACACTTGAAATATTTTCCAAAACATTATTTTCCCAGCTTGAAAAGTGTTCCAAAACTTCTCCTAGGACTCATAACTAGTGCTATTTTTTATCTAAGAGAAGTTTTACCAAACTTTGTAACACTTGAGTCAACCCTCCTAGTGCTAGCTTTATTAAGGGAGAGTTTTTACAGGTTTCACATTGGTAGACACCTCCTAGTGCTGTCTTTTGTGTTGAAAGATTTTCACCAAACTTGCTAGCTTTGGAGTCAAGCCTCCTAGTGCTAGCTCACTTGTGGGGGAAGTTTTCCCAGGCTTCCTAGTGCTAAAAAGGGGCTTCGCAAGACTCCTTGCGCTGGCACTTCTCTGGAAGAGTTTTCCCCAAGCCTCATAACACTTGACAACTTAGGAGGCCAGACATATTGCCATTTTTATTTCAAGGAGGAGGAGGAACTTGTTTGTTTGAGTGTTTATGTAAGAAGTTGGATCTAAGAATTAATTTTGGTAGGTACTTGGTGGTTTAGTAGAGTTTTGAATGAATTGATGAAGTTTCTAATAGGGATTTGAGAGGCTTTTCTAGATTTAGAAACTCATTTTTTCAAGTTAGTGAATTAGAGTGTCATGGGAAAAGTGTACAGGAATAGTAATTGAGGATTTTTAGGCATGGTTGATTGTTAGTAATTCTTTAATAAGAGATTACTTCTTCTCCAATTATATAAGCGTAGTTTAGAAAGCTTTAACTACTAAAAATCAACCTCCCACATGGGAGACCTATCTTTTTGAGTTGGGATAATGAAATTAGAAATTTGTTTTTTTTTTTTTCCTGAGAAGAAAGCCTATATAAAAATTTCAAAGGGAATGGAAAGAGTTATTTGAAAGGTACTTAAGGTCAAGGAGCTAGAGGATATTAGAGATTCCATTTGAAGCTCAAATACGGGTGGACTAAACTTCAAGAAACTAACCTTCTTTTCTTTTCTCTTAATCCGAAGACTCTTGGTGAGATGTCATTTGAGAATCTATCCAACAAAAAATTGTTTTCTAAATTGGCAAGACCTCCTCATTGGCATCAAATAGAGAACATGGTCTTTTACTGATGTGGCCTACCTTTAATAGCTATTTTGGGGAATAGTGCCTTTTGACCTTTTACAGTAATAGTCACTAAAGGAGAAGCAACCACTTGCTCTTTAGTCACACTTTCCATTTTTAGAAATTCAGTACTGAATTAGCTTGATGCAAAATAGAAACTTTTTATTTTTAGAAACTTTTCTCATGAAATTTTCCTAACAAATAGGGATATCAATTTTTCTTAGTTTTCATGCAAAAATGGCATATCCTTTAAAAAAAAAATAGGAAAATCTTTTTTGTTTTAAATATGTAGAAATTTTTATTGTTTGATCATTTTTTTTTGGGTCAAAATTCAATTTCCTACCTAACAGAAGTACTAATAAGTGTGTTTGAATTGCAAAAGACATTATTATGGCTTCTCAGAAATAGAATAAGAAGGGAGTTCTACAAGACTAGCACACAGGCAGACTTTCAAAGGAGATAGAAACCCAAAACAATCCTTCAGGTACCTTTGTTGATAGAAAGTGCAGAGTTGACAATGCCACAAGCTATAAATGGGGGACCTTGTACTGGATGTTTAGGGAAAAGCAATATTCATAATGGTTGACAAAAGATTCCAAAGTAAATGATAGTGCCATAATATATAAACAAATCAGTAGACCAGGCTTACATAAGGTTGTTACCTAATCAGCTATTCTCCCATGTGCCGAAGCCGTGTCACGGTTAGTTGATCAGGCTAATATCAAGAGTAGATGGATTCTCAATCAATGGAAGTACCTCCTATCAACCACCAGCCATCGAACCTAGGTATTCTTTCTCGAAAGCAAAGGCTAACCTTCATCGAGAATGGTTAACCAAGGCTATTAAAGTGATTACTCTAAGCTCAGTTTTAAAAGAATAGTGGTTAGAAGGAAAGATGTTTAGAAGTAAGCAGGCAGTGGTATATACAACATCAAATCTCAAAAGACCCTACCAAGTGGCAGTTCTTATGTTCTCCAACCTTTATGGTAGGAAGGATTTAGAGCATTTGAAAGAGTTTCGGGTGCTAGTGTTGAATGAAATTGTAACTCAGGGGACAGTTTCAAATTGGTCTGCTAATCTTTCCTCTAACATTGATCAAGCAATATAGAAGATAAGGGAATTTGGACAAATGGAATTTCATATGTCTTGTTACTTGATAGATGTTGTTTGTTCATCGAATCAGTTTCCCTGGTTAAATTGGAAATGGCACGCTTCAAAGCCTCTAGTGCATGTATACTACCAATTACTATGGGAGCACAAGTATTGAGAAGATTATCAGAGGATCCACTCCATTGCTATCGATTCGTGGTGAATTCTTGTAACTACCAATTCACATAGAATGTGGAAGACCAAACCCTGTTCTTGAGTGGAGAAATTCGAAGTAGAATAGACCCTAATACTATAAGCTGAAAATCACCAGAGTTCTCGAAATTACTATATTTAATCACACCATTTGACATATAGAATCTATTGGCAAAAAAATAGGGGAAGGGCAGAATGCAGTTTTGACTAATGCAATGCTACAGCAATATTGAAGAACAACAACGAAATGCAAACACACAGGAAACCAAACACAGAAGAGACAGCAATATATTTCATATATATATATTTTCCTTTCAGCTAGAATACATACAAAACTTCATTCTCATTATAATACAGAGTTGTTGCTCTGTTTTCTGACTCTGCCCCAATCTCTAGAGCTGCACACTATATATCCGGAGCTACCTGGAACTCCGTAGCTATCTACTGTTCCTGCTGCAACATTCTATCCTCTGCTGTTCTCCTTCTGTTGTTCACTATTGGAACCTTCTCATTCCTCTGCTGCTGCAGGTTCTTCACTTCTCTTCTGTCCACACTGTCTTCTCTCTTTTCCCTCTTTTTTGACTTCTCTACTTGCCCAGCAAAATGGGCGCTCAAACATTTGATTTTCAAACTTACCTACCGGAATTGAATGCGGTAGGCCAACGGTGCTGGGAGAGGATGCGGGAGATCCCCAGGTCTGACACGGGGGCAGTCAGCATTTATTGAACTAACGAGGATTAAATTCCAACACTCCCCCTTAATCTGAAGTCAGACATCAATCAGTAATTTTCATTTCAGAACTGATCTCTAGAGCTATACATTTGCCTTTGCCTTTCCAGAGCAAATCTCCAGAGCTCTTTCTGCTATGCTGCAACATCTCCAGAGCTGCCCTCTGCATCTCTGAAGCTCCCTGTTTGCATCTCTGGAGCAGACTTCCTATTTCTGCGTCTCTAGAGCATCTCTGGAGCTGACTCTCTGTGGCTCCGGAGCATCTCTGGAGCTGCACATACATTCCAGAGTTGAGTCTCTGGAGCTCTCCTACTGTCTTTCTAGATCTGAACCTCCAGAGCTGTCTTCTTTGTAGGACTGCGCACCTCCATAGCTGTCCTCTTTCCAAGGCTGCACACCTTCGGAGCTGTCCACAATGCTGAGCCTATCCCTTAGGCGTTCAAACGAATCTTTCGGCAATGCCTTTGTGAAAATATCAGCAAGCTGCTGCTTGGATCTGCAATACTGTAACTCAATCTCTCCTCGTTCTACCAACTCCCTAATGAAGTGATAACAGATCTCAATGTGTTTGCTTTGTCCATGGAAGACTGGATTCTTTGTCAGGGCTATTGATGAAACATTGTCGCAATGAATGGTTGTACCTTCTTCTTGCTGCTCACACAAATCTGTAAGGATCCTCCTCAACCAAATAGCTTGACAAGCTGCTGCATTTGCTGCAATGTACTCAGCTTCTGCTGTAGAGAGAGAAACAATGGGCTGCTTCTTGGATGCCCATGATATCACACCTGAACCCATGTGAAATACATAGCCGGATGTGCTCTTCCGGTCATCTACATTTCTTGCCCAATCACTGTCCGTGAAACCAGCCAGCTTAAACTCATCAGAAACATCATACAAAATACCATAGCCTGTTGTGCCATTGACATACCTCAGGATCCTCTTTCCTACTTGCCAATGTGTGTCCTTAGGCTTCTCCATGAACCTAGAAATCAGGCTTACAGCATACATCAAATCAGGCCTAGTTGCTGTCAAGTACATGAGGCTTCCAACCATGCTCTTATAGAGGGTTGGGTTTACTTCCCTGCTGATGTCCTCTTTACTCAACTTTAGACCTGTGGCTGTAGGTGTAGGGGTAGGTTTACTGTTCTCCATCTTAAACCTCTTCACAATCTATTTGGCATAGTTAGTTTGCGAAATAAATATGCCATGCTCTGTTTGCTTGACCTCAATGCCGAGGAAAAACTTCAGCAGACCTAAGTTTGTCATCTCAAACTCATTCTTCATTGCCTCTTTGAATTCAGCAATAAAAAGATCACTATTGCCAGTAAAAATTAGATCATCTACATACAAAACAGCAATCAAAATTTTACCTTCAGCTGCTTTGATGTAGAGAGTGGGCTCACTGCTGCTTTTGCTAAAGCCATTGCTCAACAAATATGAGTCAATCCTGTTGTACCATGCCCTAGGTGCTTGTTTCATCCCATATAGGGCTTTCCGGAGCCTATATACCTTGTCCTCTTGCCCTGGGACTTCATAGCCAGGTGGCTGCTCCACATACACTTCCTCTTTCAGTACTCCGTTCAAGAAGGCTGACTTTACATCCATCTGAAACACCTTCCACTTGTGTTGGGCTGCTATTGCAATGACTACCCAAACTGTTTCCAGCCTTGCAACTAGTGCATAGGCCTCATCATAATCTCTTCCAGGCTGTTGTTTGTACCCTTTGACAACCAGCCTTGCCTTTTGTCTTTCTATCTTTCCTTCAGCAGTGGACTTGTTCTTATAGACCCATTTAACTCCAATCACTTGTTTACCCTTGGGTAAAACAGTTAGATGCCATGTGTCATTCCTCACTATGGCATCCAATTCTTCATCCATCACCTCACACCATTTCTCTTCTTTCACCGCTTCTTCAAAGTAGATTGGATCACTAGAAGAAAACAATGTAAAATTCAAATCTTCATCATCATCAGCATACCTTGTATTGTCATAAATCTCCTTCACACTCTTTGTCCTTTGTGGAATCATTGATGCGAGTGTGGGATCTGAATTGCCTCTGGAGCTGTTGCTGTTCTGACCTCCAGAGCTGCAGTTCTGATGACCTCCGGAGCTGCTGCTGTGACCTCTAGAGCTGCAGTTCTGATGACCTCTAGAGCTGCTGCTGTGACCTCCGGAGCTGCAGTTATAACATCCTCCGGAGCTGCTGTTCTTCAGAGTTGCAGACCTCCAGAGCTGCTGATCTCCGGAGCTGCAATGCTGCTGTCTACCTCCGGAGCTGCTGTTTTCTAGATCTCTACAGTAGTTTCTCCCTGAGCTACTACTCTCCGTAGCTCCTCCGGAGTTATTGTCGTCTGGAGCTTCTTCATCTTCAAGGGGCATTGTGACTGAAATGCCCGTGGTGCTGTCCACCGTTCCATCCCATGCTTCATTCTCAATGAACTCAACGTCTCTGCCGATCACAAGTTTTTTGGTAATGGGATTAAACAACCTGTAGGCTTGTGATTCTTCACTATAGCCCGTGAAGATACATTTCTCACCTTTATCATCAAATTTCTGCCTCTTCTCTTTAGGCATGAATGCATATGCCACACACCTGAAAATTCTTAGGTGCTCAATTGTCCATTTGTAGTTTGTCCACGCTTCTTGTGGAATCCGATCATGAACTGCCTTTGTAGGACACCTATTCAATAGGTACACTGCTGTTGCTACAGCTTCACCCCAATAATCATTAGACAGTCCCTTTTCTTTCAGCATGCTTGCTGCCATTTCTGTGATGGTTCTATTTTTCCTTTCAGCAATTCCATTTTGCTGTGGAGTATACCTGGTAGTGAATTGTTTATGAATGCCTTCATACTTGCAGAAATTTAGAAATTGTTTGGAGACATACTCTCCTCCTCTATCTATTCTTAGGGCCTTGATATGCCGTCCGCTTTGCTTTTCAGCCGATGCCTTAAACTCCTTAAATTTTTCAAAGGCCTCTGATTTATTTTTCAAAAAATAAATCCATATTTTTCTGCTGTAATCATCAATCAAAGGTCATGAAATATACATTCCCACCTAATGTGGGAGTTTTCATAGGGCCACATAAATCTAAATGCACCAACTCCAAAGGTGCTTTTGCCCTTCTAGAATACCCTGATTGAAAGGGTTGTCTATGTTGCTTTCCTAGAATGCAGGCTTCACATTTTCCATCAGGCTCTACAATATTCGGTAGCCCTCTAACCATGCCTTTCCTAGACAGTAAACTCAAACCAAAAAAGCTTAAGTGCCCGTACCTCAAATGCCACAATTTGGATGGGTCTTTGATGACTGTCCTAAAGGCTGTTTGCTGTCCCATTGCTGTGAGCACCGGAGATAGTGCAGGAAACTGCACTAGAGATAGCACTGGAGTTAGCGTCGAAGATGGCACCGGAGTCAGGGATAGGGGAAACATTCTATTTCTTGTCATCTGCATTGCTGCAATGACCTTCTTGCTACCTCCTCTATCAAATATGGTGCACTCTCTGTTTTCCATCAGGATTCTATAACCATTTTGGACCATCTGTCCAATGCTCAATAGGTTATGCTTTATGCCAGGGGCATAATAGACATCATGGATCTGTATTTTCTCACCTTGCTTGCTAAGGACTGTTATGATGCCTCTTCCTATGACAGGAACCTTTTGACTATTCCCCATCATGATTTCAGACTTGACATTTCTGTCAATGGAGGCAAACAAGTTTTCATTACCACTCATGTGGTTGCTACACCCACTGTCCAAATACCAGACTTCAGGGCTGCTCTTCTTAGCAAGGTTGCACACAATAAATACCTTGGATTGTTTCTCATTTTTAGCCTGATTCTCATTTGCTATATTAGCATTTTGGCCTCCATGGTCTTGCTGTTTCTTTCTACACTCACTAGCATAATGGCTGAATTTATGACAGTAATAGCATTGAATATTACTCTTGTCATACCTTTGATTCGAACTGCTATTCTTCTTCATTCCTTGATAGCTTGGCTGTGAGCTGCTTGCCTCTTCTTGGCTATTAGAAACTCCTCTGCCGGAGTTGCTTCTTCCTCTACCTCTTTGACCTTTACCTCTGCTGTTCCTTCCTCTTCCCTAACCTCTTGCATTGGTTTGAGCCTTGAAGGCTTGCTCAAGGGAAGGAGTGGATCTATTCAACCGCTACTCATGGCTTTGTAGAGAGCCCATCAACTCATCCACTGTCATCTTGGACAGATCCTTTGTCTCTTCGATAGTTATGACTATAGGGTCAAATCTAGAAGGTAGACACCTTAGGATTTTCTCAACAATCCTTTGTTCATCCATGGTTTCTCCATTTATCCTAAGCTGATTCAGCATGGTAGAAACCCTAGTGTGAAAGTTTGAATTAGACTCACTTTCCTTCATCTGAAGCATCTCAAAATCTCTTCTAAACAGCTGGAGCTTGACTGACCTCACTTTGTCAGTTCCCTTGTAGCTATTCTGCAATATATCCCAAGCCTGTTTAGAGTAGTTTGCTGCTGCAATGCGGAGGAAAATAGCCTCTGTCAAGGCTGCCTCAACTAGACTGAGGGCTTTTGCATCTTTCATCCTAGTTTCCTTCAATTGGTTTCTTTGTGCATTCGTTAGGGTTGCATAGGCTGTTGGGTCTATGATGTCTGCGAACCCATTAGTGACCAGCTCCCATAGGTCATTCTCAACCAGAATGGTCTTCATCTTTTTAGACCAAATATCATAGTTCTGCCCATCAAAACTCAGTGGCTGTTGCCATCCTTTACTATCCCCACCTGCCATGAATGCCTAGACAAAATTAGGGCTTATGAAACACCCACACAAACTTGACTACCCAAAAAAATAGGGCTCTGATACCACTTGTTGGCAAAAAAATAGGGGAAGGACAGAATGCAGTTCTGACTAATGCAATGCTACAGTAATATTGAAGAACAACAACGAAATGCAAACACACAGGAAACCAAACACAGAAGAGACAGTAATATATTTCATATATATATATTTTCCTTTCAGCTAGAATACATACAAAACTTTATTCTCATTATAATATAGAGTTGCTGCTCTATTTTTTGACTCTTCTCAAATCTCTAGAGCTGCACACTGTATATCCAGAGCTGCCTGGAACTCCATAGCTGTCTACTGTTGCTGCTGCAACATTCTATCCTCTACTGTTCTCCTTTTGCTGTTCACTATTGGAACCTTCTCATTCCTCTGCTGCTGCAGGTTCTTCACTTCTCTTCCATCCACACTATCTTCTCTCTTTTCCCTCTTTTTTGACTTCTCTACTTGCCCAGCAAAATGGGCGCTCAAACATTTGATTTTCAAACTTACCTACCGGAATTGAATGCGGCAGGCCAACGGTGCTGGGAGAGGATGCGGGAGATCCCCAGGTCTGACGCGGGGGCAGTCAACATTTATTGAATTGACGAGGATTAAATTCCAACAGAATCATGTCTCATGTAAGAGACACACCTGTCCCATTTGACATATGGAATCATGTTTCATGTAAGAGACACACCTATCCATGTAGTATAATATCTATTTAAGAGTTTTGGATCCATATTTTTAAGAAATAGAAAAAAGAATTATTCAAACTCCAATTTTAACACATATGCCCACATAGATGGGAACAAATGCACCTGTAGAAAATGCAGACAAAGGACGGTGTCGTACATCTAATTACTAGACCATTAATAAAAACATCATACATGTTACAATTCAAATATGCATTATGAATTCAACATAGCGCTCATAGAGATTATTACAGAGCTGCTGCACCCGATCCCTATGTTTAGTGCATCCTCTTCTCTAGGGTTAATGACCAGACGTGCCATAGTTCTCTTTGATCTGGCTAGCCACCCAATTGTTAGGTCAGATGTTTGGCATATTTTCTTTTAAGTCATCAGGATAAGGCATGCTTCTACCATTCAACCCTCTGAATGCTTTCCTGTCACTATCTCATTTCCTTCTTTTCTCTTCATACAATGCAATCCATGGTTGCATTTCATCCATGTTGTAAAGAATGAGTTTATTGATGGCATCAATTTTTGAATTCGTTGACATATACAAGAATTCAAGACGAATAGTATGAGATCAAATATATATTATCCACTTCAATGTAAACAGTTACTATGTACAGATCTGACAAAAGATAAATGGCTTACTCTTTATCATGCGTCCTTTTCCATTCGTCTGGAGTAGCTCCCCTGTTCAATTGGTCGTCCCAACCACTACCACTGGTGTGTCATCAATTTGCTTGATGTACTCACTGGCATAATAGGAGGACTCGTATACTATCTATCCCTCCGCCATAGAGCCCTCTAGTTTTGCCCTTTGTCAAACAAACCCCTTCAATTTTTTCATGTACCTCTCTAAGAAGAATATCCAACGACACGAGAGCAACCCAGCTAATTCAACCTCATCAGTTAGGTGAATTAGAAGATGGACCTGCAGGTCCATAATGTTGATTAGGTAGCTAGGTCGGATCCCTCCTAGAGACCGACCTAGTCATAAAATGCTGAATGGTCTATCGGCCTTAGCATTTTGAGAATCTCAGTTGTATTATCCGATTTAAGGCAGGCCCTATTTGGACGAATTTAGTATGTGTATCTTGTAATTGCAAATAGATCAGGGCCTATTTCAATGTAACTTGTATGTAATTATTTGAATTATTATAACTTGGCACCAAATTGTATAAGGCCGACCAAGGTTATTGTTTGTGCGATCTCCTATAAATGTAAGGTGACTTGTAGTCACAATTGATAGCAAGACACACCGATTTCTGCTTTGAGAAAACTATCCATTAGCGATCTACTTCAAGTCTAGCAATACTCATCTGCAATTAGTAAATTGTTTTGCCAATAGTTGAATCGTTCGATAGGTTCAACGGTTCAATGAGTTTCGAAGGTTCAACGAGTTCTAAAGGTTCAAAGGGTTCCACGGTTCAACGGGTTCAACGGGTTCAACGGGTTCCAAAGGTTCAAAGGGTTCGACGGTTCAACAGGTTCAATGGGTTCCAAAGGTTCAAAGGGTTCAACGGTTCAAGGAGTTCAATGGTTCAACTGGTTTAGTGGTTTGATAATTTGATTTGTTCATCCCGCTTTCATATGCAATCAATAGCGAATCTACTACTTGGTGAAGCGAATCTGATCTTGCATGGGCGAAGTTGTTTTAGGATTATCCAGGGCTGCTAAACCTATGTGCTTACTATGCAATCACCTCATGTGCAAGCGAACTTCATTCTGAACATTATAATCAGTTCAGTTCAGAACTAAAGTTCAGATAAGTTGTATTCTTGGTGCCTATGATTTTGTGCCCTAGCTGGGCAAAGTTGTAATCTGTCTCTACCATTAATCTAATCAGATCTGAGATTTTCTTGCTGGGTTTTTCACCTCTAAGAGAGAGGTTTTCCTAGGGTATCTTTGTGTTATGTGTGCATTTGTACTTTCTTGTTCCTTACTGTCAATCTGATTGCTAAATTTAACATGGTATCAGAGCCAAGTTTGAATTAGTATAATCAGATTTGTAGTAACAAATTATCTACTTCTGCTCTTATCAATTCTTCAAGATGGTTCTCAGTCTCAGGGTGGAAGATAGATTAGATGGGGCTTCCAATTTCACATCATGGAGAGTCCGCATCATGCTTGTGTTGAATGAAAATGACCTTGCAAACTTTGTGACCAAAGAATCTTCTGAGCCTGAGGAAGAAGGAGAAAAGACCCAATGGAGGAAGAAAGATCTTCAAGCTCAGAAGATCTTAATTGATTCAGTAAAGGACCACATTGTTCTCATCATCTTCATGCTGAAGACAACAAGTAAAATGTTCAGAACCTTGGAGGAGATGTATGAAATCAACAACACTAGTCGTGTTCTAGCTTTGAAGTAGCAGCTTCATCACATCAAGATGGCTAAAGGTGAATCCATCATGGCTTACTTCATAAGGATTTCTGATTTGAGAGATCAGCTCTCATCTATTGGAAATATTGTTGATGAAAATGATTTAACTATGCTAGCCCTCAATGGTCTTCCAGCATCTTGGGAATCCTACATTCAAGGAATTAGTTTAAGGGCTGATCTGCCCAAGTTTGACAGATTAAGGGCTGACTGTATTCAAGAGAGTCTTGACTAGCTGCTAGAGGAGTTATCAAAAACACTCATGAAGACAATCATGTCCTTGCTGCCCAGTCTTTCAAGAAGAAAGGAGACTATTGGAAGAAGAACAATTTCAAGAGGAATAGAGATCAAAGGTCTAATCCACCTCACGATTTGAAGAAAAAGAAAAAGGACCTGTCTCATATCAAGTATTTCAGGTATGACAAATTCGGTCACTATACAAGGGACTGTTTATCCCAGCCTAAGCAACAAGGAGCAAACTTAAATGAAGTCTCAAATCAGTCTAATACTGAAGACTTCCTTTTCATTTCTGCTTTATCAAGCAATGTACCCTCAGATAGTGATACTTGGCTGATTGATAGTGGCACATCTAGACACATCACCGGCTATTGAGAGCACCTTTCAGATTTAGTGGAGAAAGAGTCTAATCTTCATGTGGTCATTGGTGATGATGCTCGCTATTCTATGAGAGGTTTTGGTACTACTTCCCTTAATTTAGATTCTGGAATTTCTCTTCACCTCAATGATATTTTGTTTGTGCTGGGAATCAAAAGAAACCTTATCTCCATATCAACACTAGAAGATAAAGGTTATTAAATTGCATTTTCTGAGGGAAGAGTGCTTGCATGGCCTAAGAAGTCCAGCATCAAATCAGCTCGTGTCATTGGGAATAGGTATGAGAGCCTATATAAGCTTTCAGCACATCCAGTTCAATCTCTCACTCATGAAGCACCTGAATCAAGTGAGCTATGGCATAGAAGACTTGGACATCTTCATTTCTGAGCCATCCCTACACTTGAGAAGATAATTAAAGGTATGCCTAAACTTAGTCATATTCATGATGATACATGCAAAGGTTGTGCTATGGGTGAAAACACTAAGAGTCCATTTCATCAAAGTGAAAGTAGGTCTAACAAGAAATTAGCTCTTGTGCATTCTGATTTATGTGGACCTATGTCTATTGCTTCCCCAAGTGGATTCTTGTATTATGTAATCTTTATAGATGATTACTCTAGGAAAACTTGGATTTACTTTCTCAAATCAAAAGAATCTGATGAAGTTCTAAGTAGATTCAAAGAATTTAAAGCTTTAGCTGAAAATCTATCTGGGAAAAGAATTAAAGTTTTAAGGTCTAACAATGGAGGTGAATACACCTTGGGTAGTTTTCATGATTTTTGTGTTGAGGCAGGGATCAAGAGGGAGTTTTGTGTTCCCTACAACCCTTAGCAAAATGAGGTTGCAGAAAGAAAGAATAGATCCATAGTTGAGGTAGCAAAAGATATGATTCATGATTAGGATCTGCAGACTTTCCTATGGGCTGAACCATCTAGGACTGTTGTCTACATTCAGAATAGATGCCCTCACCGTGTATTGAAAGATATGACTCCAGAAGAAGCATTTTCAGGGATCAAATCTGATATCAGTCACTTGAGGATCTTCGAGAGTCCAGTATATGTCCATGTACCCAAAGAGAAAAGAACCAAGTTGGAACCTTTTGGCAAAAGAGGCATTCTTGTGGGCTATAGTGAAACATCCAAAGCATTCAGAATTTACATTCCAGGTGAGAAGTTTATTGAGGTTATTAGAGATGTCACTTTTGAAGAAAATATTGCACTCAAAAGATCTAAAGGCTCAAGTATAGAGATTGACAATGAAGTTCATGATAACCCTCAAGACATGGATATTGAGCATGATACTGAGATTCAGAGAGAGTCTACAAAATCTAAAAATCATAATGATCCAAGTGAACCGTTGGATCCTACCAATGGGCCTAGGGACGTCACCGTAAGTAAGAAGAGACCTCTCTACATTCAAGAGGCAAAAAAGTTTGCAGCTCCAAGTGGCACATTCAGAAAAAGTAGGAGACCTAAAAAATTCTACAACTATGTTGCATTGATGTGCAACCTCATTGAGACTGAACCTTCCAGTGTTAAAGAGGCCATGAAACAATAAGTATGGAAGAATGCTATGGATGAAGAAGATTTGTCTATCATCAAGAATGATGTTTGGGATATTGTGCCTAGACCCAAAGGTAAGTCTGTCGTATCTTCCAAATGGTTATTTAAAATTAAACATGCTGCTGATGGAAATATTGAGAAATACAAAGCTAGATTTGTGGCTGATGGCTTCTCTCAGAAACAAGGCATAGATTATGAGAAAACCTTTGCCCCTGTTGCTTGATATACCTCTATCAGGACTATCATTGCTATTGCTGCAGCTAAGGGATGGAAGTTGCATTAGATGGATGTAAAGATAGCCTTCCTCAATGGTGTTATTGAAGAAGAGGTCTACCTTGAGCAACCTGAAGGCTTTGTGATCCATAAGAAAGAATCTCATGTATGCAGATTAAAGAAAGCATTATATGGCCTTAAGCAGGCCCCCCATGCTTGGTATGAAAGAATTGACAAGTACTTGGTAAGCCTAGGTTTCTATAAGAATGATGCTGATCCTAACCTTTACTTCAAGGTATTCAATGGTGAAATGTTGATTTTAGTTTTATATGTTGATGACTTATTCCTAACTAGAGAAGATCATCTCATTCTTAGATGTATGGAAGAATTGACTTCAGAATTTGAAATGAAAGATCTAGGTCTCATGCATTTCTTTCTAGGGTTAGAAGTATGGCAAAGACCCAATGAAATTATTCTAAGTCAAGGAAAATATACCATTGATATTTTGAAGAGATTTGGGATGTTAGATTGTAAACCTATGCCTACTCCTATGGAAACTAACTTAAAGAAGTTGAGTGAATTTGCAGCTAGGTCTGATCTTGTGGATCCTACTGAATACAGGTAGCTGATTGGATCCTTGATGTATCTAGTTAACACTAGACCTGACATTTGCTATGCAGTGAGTGCCCTCAGCTAATTCATGTGTGAACCAAGGCAGATTCATCTTGTTGCAGCTAAGCATATCTTGAGATATTTACATGGTACAGTTGGATATGGATTGAAGTACTCTTCCAATACAGTCATTACCTTGGAAGGCTATTCTGATTCTGATTGGGCAGGAAGTGTCACTGATAGAAAGAGCACTTCTGGAGTTTGCTTTAGCTTGGGATCCACCATGATATCCTGGTGCAGTAGGAAACAGTCTTTAGTAGCATTGAGTACTGCTAAAGCAGAATATATTATAGCTTGTGTGGCATCTTGAGAAGTAGTGTGGCTTCGAAAACTCCTTGCAGGATTGTTTGGACAACCTTGGGAGCCTACAATTATTCATAGTGATAACCAGAGCTATGTGAAGCTCTCTGCCAATCCTATGTTTCATGACAGATCAAAGTATGTAGAAACTCAGTATGACTATATCTGGGATATGGTGCAAAGGAATGCTATTCAGCTAAAGTACACCAACACTGATGAGCAAACAGTGGATGTTCTCACCAAACCTCTTGCTCGAGTAAAGCTTGCATATTTTTGAGACAAGCTTGGAGTTGTGGAGAATGAAGCCCTAGCTGAGAGGGAGTCTCAGCATTAGTAATACATTATACTGTATCTTCCACCCTCTACGAGTAGGCATGGTGGTAATGCACTCTTCTCTGGGAGAAGTTTGAGGTGAAATCCCTCTTCCACCCTCTGCGAGTAGGCATGGTGGATCCACCCTCTACAAGTAGGTATGGTGGATATCATGGGAGAAATTCCATGATGTGCTTGTTCACCCTTTGGGAGTATCTATGGTAAACATCATGTGGAGATGACAATAAGCACGTATGTTTTCATCTATGGGAGTAGCCATGGTGGTAGTCACTATGTGACTTGATCCTTATGAAGGAATCCTCCCTAACTAAGAGGGAGTGTTGATTTTGGTAGCTAGGTTCGATCCCTCCTAGAGATTGACCTAGTCCTAAAATGATGAATGGCCTATTGGCCTTAGCATTTTGAGAATCTCAGTTGTATTATCCAATTTAAGGCAAGCCCTATTTGGGCGAATTCATTATTTGTATCTTGTAATTGCAAATAGGTCAGAACCTATTTCAATGTAGCTTGTATGTAATTATTTGAATTATTATAACTTGGTGCCAAACTGTATAAGGTCGACCAAGGTTATTGTTTATGCGATCTCCTATAAATGTAAAGTGACTTGTAGTCACAATTGATAGCAAGACACACCGATTTCTGCTCTGAGAAAACTATCCATCAACGATCTACTTCAAGTCTAGCAATACTCATCTACAATTAGTAAGTTGTTTTGCCGATAGTTGAACCATTCGATAGGTTCAACGGTTCAATGGGTCCAACAGGTTCCAAAGGTTCAATAGGTTCCAAAGGTTCAAAGGGTTCGATGGTTCAACAGGTTCAACAGGTTCCAAAGGTTCAATGGGTTCCAAAGGTTCAAAGGGTTCGACAGTTCAATGGGTTCAATAGGTTCCAAAGGTTCAAAGGGTTCGATGGTTCAAGGAGTTCAATGGTTCAACCGGTTCAGTGGTTCGATAATTTGATTTGTTCATCCTGCTTTCATCTACAATCAACAATGAATCTACTACTTGGTGAAGCGAATCTGATCTTGCATGGGCGAAGTTGTTTCAGGATTATCCAGGGATGCTGAACCTATGTGCTTACTATGTAATCACCTCATGTGCAAGCGACCTTCATTCTGAACATTATAATCAGTTCAGTTCAGAACTAAAGTTCAGATAAGTTGTATTCTTGGTGCCTATGATTTTGTGCCCTAGCTAGGCAAAGTTGTAATCTGCCTCTGCCATTAATGTAATCGGATCTGAGATTTTCTTGCTAGGTTTTTCACCTCTAAGAGAGGTTTTCCTAGGGTATCTTTGTGTTATGTGTGCATTTGTGTTTTCTTGTTCCTTACTGTCAATCTGATTGCTAAATTTAACACATAAAATGTTCCTTCTTAAACATACAAGCAATCTCAGCTATCTCTTGATGCCACATAATATCTATGTTACCAGAAATGAGAAAGGGAAACACTCATAATAAAACTAGGAAAAAACAAAAACTACATATTTATGAAATTTGTTTTACAAAAAAAACATCACACATTTATCTTTTTTAAAAACATAAAACTACTATGAGATTTGTTTTATAAAAAAAACTTAGTTTTCAAACCACACATTTATTTTTAGGTAATAATTAAACATTATAAAAGCCATTCATTTATTTTTTTAATAAAATTTGTTTTGAAAAAACAAAACTAATTTCCCTAATAAATAAACAATATCAAAATTAAAAAATAATATTATAAAAACTCACAAACTATTAATAAAAATCACTTTTATTTCATAATAAACGATATTATAAAAAGTCATAAGCTTTAAATAAAAATCACTTTTTTTTAGTAAAAGTTTGGTTGCAAATAAAAAAAATGAAGGTCCATGCAAAAGGCGAAGAAGCAACGTAGAAATGGCAGTTTCTTCCAGCAATGGTGTTTCACTCATAAAAAATGGAAATGCGACCTGTCCGTCGTGTTTCTAGTAATGTAGTGGAATACTAGCCATCTAAATCTCATTTGAAGTGATCCAACGTACAAATGCAAATAATTTCAATGTGGCACGTCATAGGTCCTTGGGGAAGTCATGGTTCACACAACCACACATGAGCAAATGATAATGACACTACAAAATACACGCACACATAGGGAAGAGGACCCACTCACCAAGTATGTTCCAATAGGTGTGACAGTATTTGTGTATTTGGAAGAAACCCAACCAAATCTGCCTTGTATTTTCTGATTTTAATGGTTTCACATTTTGTCAAACACTTGGCATGAAGTCTAATTTTTTTTGTTTCTGAGTGTAATTTGTTTTAGACAATAGATATATGTATGTCAATTGTTCAAATATAAATGACATTTATGTGCATTGGTGATGGACTCATCTAATATATATTCTATCACATAATATGACCTTTCTAATGCAAAATAAATGACTTAAATCTTTGATTTCTAAATATAGATAGCTAATATTACAAATCAGATTTCCTAGAATTGAAATAACATCAAAAGTCAATGCTCAAAGACATCCAATATTAACTCAGATCTATGATGTTCAAAATCAGATCTTTATATTGATAAACAAGGGTCTTTTACATACCAAAAACTATGGTTAATGAAGCCTTTTCCAAACCCCAATTGGGCAATTAGAATTGGTTCTTATTCATGCACCTTCAAAACTCCAAAAAACGCTATGCTCCTCCTCTAACCCTTGGTATTTCTTCACACTTCAGATCTACATCTTTTCAAGGGTCCATGAACCCATATGAAGGCATGGCATCCAATGCAAGTGCCTGAGAATGGAATAGAAGGGGAAAAGGCTCCTTAAGAGGCTAAGGCTATGGTATGGCCTTTTAAAATACTCCACAAATATGCAAATTGCCTCCCTTATGTATGATGCTCACACTAGGGTAAAACCCTAATAGAAATCTTCAGTGAAACCCTTAATTTTAGGTGCTAAAATAAACCTTCCAAGATGATATGAAATCTGAACCAAACCTATAGCAAATCTAAATATACAATCTCAATCTCCAAAATTGGTATTTGGCACAAACCTTCCAATTCAGCGATGAAACCCTAGTAGCTGTAACTTGCAAAAATAAAGACTTTTCCAGCTCTTCCACAATGCCATAACCCTGCAATAATGCTCTATAGCAAAGCTTGAATGGATTCACCTCTCAAGTGCTATTGGGTTTTCATCGAAACCACAAATGTCTAAGGGTTTTTGTCCTTAGGACAAGCTGAACCAAAAGTTGCAGTAGTAAGGAAGTTCTTCAATATGCAATTGATAAAATGATAATATGATGAAATGAACTCAAAATGACCTCCTTATAAATCTTGCAAGAGGTCCGCTCCATTTTTTCCAATTTTAATTCTTTTTTGACATACATAATAAAATAATAATTTATTTGACATTTTATTAAATATTTTATTATGTTACTTCTTTCCTTTCTCCAAGTGACATTAAAATTAGTTTCACTTAACTGACTTTCCTTTCTCCAAGTTTCACTAAACTAACTTTCCTTCCTCCAAGTAACTTTTACAATAAAATAGGCTCATCTAGTTAATTAAATATAAATAACCGAAAAATGACTTAGGATTATTTATTATTTAATTAATCCAATTATTCCCTTATATCTCCCAACCTAGCCTGTGGGAATAAAAATAGGTTAGTGGATGTCGTTGGATGATCATTCAGAAAATGAGGACATTACAAATCCTCCCCACTCAAAGATTGCTTGTCCCAAGATATCACAACTCAAACAACCCTTGCATACAATCATTGAAATTCTAAGATTCCAAACTGATATGAAGAATGCTCCACCAAGTTGTCACTGCTCCACTCTGATACAACTGTCATTAAACAAATTATTGTGAAGAAATCCACCAACCATATCAATGTCTAGATCCCAAATTATTGTCTCATTATGTACATGTTAAAAATGAAAGAATAAGTGTTGTAGTGACAATCCCATGCCCACAAATCCATGCAATCAGCTGCACCCATCAATGTTGTAGAATAACTACTAGACCTCAAAGTATAAGCTGAATACAATTGAACCAAGTCTAAAAATTCTCCATTCCCATGATTAACTCGATGCCTTGGATCATAGTCTAGATGAAACCTAAAATCAATATGTATATACCTCTCAAAGGATTAACCCTGCAAGTTTGATTTTTCTTCATGTTCTACCATCATTGTTTCTTCCCTATGAAGTATTGAAAATTGATGAAGAAATGCATCTAGTTGTTTCCTTTCATGATCCATGTAAACAAGATTTTCCTTAATCTTTTGTAGGTGTTGTTTTTCATGAGTGGCTAACAACTTGGCTTCCTTATCTCTCCTTAGCCACTCACCAAACATGTTTGAGTTCTCACAACATCCTCTATGTCATGATTTTCAAAATCAGTTGTTTTACAATTTCCTTCCAATGTGATAACAAATAGTGGTGTTTCCATGAAGTAAGGAATAACAAATTCATTATAGAATGTTATACCTTGTTTGGAGCTTAGAACCACATAGAACTTATGTATCACCTTATGATTAGCAAAATCATGTGAAAATAATGAGTTGTTGTTCACAATCATATAATCATCTTTTACTTCATACCCTTTGTTGATGTCTTCATAGTTCTTATGCACATCTTCAATTGATGGATAACTATCATTGTTTGTTGTTCCAAAAAGTGTATGCACAACTTTTCTTCGTTAACCATAAATTGAGCCTTTAAACCTTGCAATGCTAAAGACCTTTGATCAAATTCATCAAAGTAGTTTTATCCATCAGATAAAAAGTTTTGAGTATTGCCTTCTTATCTATGAACAATATGTTAGTGTAAATTAAGCTCACTTAGGTACGATAATATTTAGCTATGCTCCTTAATTGGGCACATGCTAAAATTAGGTGTTCTTGTGCTTTAATTAGCATGCCTGTGTTTAGAATAGGTGTCTAGGGTCACTTATCTTGAGTTAAGTAGTTGCATGCCTATATTTAGGCCACTACTATTCTCAAGCTTGCTTTTCTATTTCTAGAACATCTATTCTTAGAGATTGGATGCCTATATGTACTTCATCATTGAGCTAATTCATTATCTAGTTTTTGCTTTGCATATTGCTTATGTCTTTGACAGTGTTGAGTGTGTGATTGTTTGATCTCTTGTGGCTCCTTGTGCTAGTACTCACAATCCTCCATGATGTTCCTGGTTTCCACACAATATCACCTTCAAAGTCATCCAACTCACTAATTGATTCCTTGCAACTATTATGTAGAGATGGTGAGACAATGTTATGCTCAAGTAATGGGACATCAAGACAATTCATACCTTCATAAGGATGATCAATAACTGTTGATTTGACAAACTCCATATTTTGCCTCCTAGGCCTTTGCTCAACCCTTGTTCTCTTTCTATCCTTTCATTGAGTTATGAATTGGTTGAAGGGAAAGTCATCTCTAATATGTGGTGGAAGAGAATTGTACTCTTCTCTTGTGGATGCACCGAGTGGTTTTTCTTTGTCCATATCATCACTTTGCTGAAATAAACATGTGATTACTGATTCATCTTCTTTATTATTTCCACATCTATGACTAGGTGTCCACAGTTCTTGGCATGTGAAGCAATTTTGTTCTTTCGTCAACTAATTTCTTCTCTTTTTTTGGGGCTGATTAGAAAATTTCTGAGATAGTTTATAAATTTTGAATCTCTTCTTTTCACATTCTTTCTTCTCCTTCCTCTTTTTTTCTTCTTTTTCTTTCCTCAATCTTCTTATGTAGGTTACCATGCCATTTTTACCAAGTTTCAATATTACAACTAAACCCAAGAAATAGTCAAAGGAAACCTATTTTTTAAACTCATTAGGAGTTCTTTAATATTCATCAAAAATTTGGATGGCCTCTTGTTCATATTTCCTCTTGATCTGATCTTCATCTCTATTGAAATTCATTGCCATATCTCTGAAATTTTATGAATCATACACACAAACAGGTTGTAGGATGCTAAGCTTTGATACCACTGTAAGAACCCCAACCAAATCTGCCCTATATTTTTTGATTTTAATGGTTTGACATTTTGTCAAACACTTGGAATGAAGTTTGATTTTTTTTTTTCTGACTATAAATTGTTTTAGACAATAGATATATGTACATGCAAATTTCTCAAATATAAATGAAATTCATGTGCATTGGTGATGGACTCATCTAATATCTATTCTATCACATAATATGACCTTTCAAATGCAAAATAGATGACATAAAACTCTGATTTCTGAATATAGATAATTGTTGTTACAAATTAGATTGCCCAAAATTGAAATAACATCATTCTCAAACATGCCCGATATTAACTTAGATCTCTGTTGTTCAAAATCATATCATTATATTGATAAATAAGGGTCTTTTACATACCAAAAACCATGGTTAATGAAGCATTTTCCAAACCCCAATGGGGTGATCAAAATTGGCTCTTATTTATGCACCTTTGAAACTCCAAAAAACCCTACACTCCTACTCTAACCCTTGGTATTTCTTCACACTTTAGATCTACATCTTTTCAAGGGTCTACGAACCCATATGAAGGCACAACGTCCAATGCAAGGGGCTAATAATGGAATAGAAGTGGTGGTGGTGACTCCTTAAGAGGTTGCAGCTAGGGTATGGCCTTCCAAAATACTCCACAAACATGCAAATTGCTTCCATTATGTATGGCACTCACACTATGGTAAATCCCTAATAGAAATCTTCAATGAAACCCTCAATTTTAGGTGCTAAAATAAATCTTCCAAGATGATATGAAATCTGAACCAAACCTACAACAAATCTAAATATACAATCTCAATCTTCAAAATTGGTATTTGGCACAAATCTTTCAATTTGGTGATGAAACTCTAGCACTTGTAACCTACAAAAATAAAGACTTTTCTAGCTCTTCCACAAAGCCGAAATCCTACAATAATGCTCTATAGAAAACCTTGAATGGATTCACCTCTCAAGTGGTATTGGGTTTTCATCCAAACCAAAAATGTCTAAGGGTTTCCATCCTTAGGACAAGCTGAACTAGAAGTTGCAACAGAAAGGAAAATCTCAAATATGCAATTAACAAAATGATAATATGATGAACTAAACTCCAAATGACTTCCTTATAAAGCCTCTAAGAGGCCTGCTCCATTTTACCAACTTTAATTTTTTTTTTTGACATCCATAATATAACAATTTATTTGACATTTTATTATATTTTATTATTTTACTTCTTTCCTTTCTTCTTGAGTGAATTTAAATTAGTTTCACTTAACTAACTTTTGTTTCTCCAAGTTTCACTTAATTGACTTTCCTTTCTCCAAGTTCCTTTTATGATAAAAATAGGCCCAACTAGTTAATTAAATATAAATAACTCAAAATGACTTAGGAGTATTTATTATTTAATTAATCAAATTATTCTCATATACCTCCCAACTTAGCCTATGGGAATAAAAAATAGGCTAGTGGACCCCATTGGATGATCATTCAAAAAATGGGGACATTATGGTATTTAAGGACCAATATTTTTAAAAGTTTAGAGCAAGTAGTTGTGACTTTAAGATTTTTAGTGTTAGTATAAGTACTTATAATTGAACAAAATGTTCTCATTAAAATGAAAAAGCAACCAATCATGTGATGCCACATTAGCACACCAACAAAATATGATTTAATGCACACGTATTGGTCAACCCTTTTATGGGGAACTATTTGACACCTCAACAAAAAGCATGCTGATGTGGCATCATATTTGATGATGTGGCCCTAAAACATTACTTATAAGCAGGGGCCTTGCCATATAAGTTGTATATTTTTTGGAGTAATTTGAAATTTCCATGTATGATTTTGAGAGGCATGAAGTTAGGGTGCACAACTAATGGGTCCTCTCCCCTAGTTAATTGCCATAAAATCATGAGTGCATAGTATATTTTAACCTACACTATAGAAAAAGAATCATGTATTCTATGTACATACCCTTATAAGGTTCAGATGGTCACTTGATTTCTGTTAGCATTAGTATTACATTTTGTTTAATCTCTACTTAGCGGTTATACTACCAGTTATGTAGTTACAACTTCTTAACTGCATATACTACCAATCTTAACTGCATTTCTCCCTATATGAATGTTTCCTATAGTTCATCGAATACATCAAGCAATAAAGATATTACTTCATATGGTATCAAAGTATACATTTTTTGGTGCCTGTGAAGCAGGAAGGAGTGAAAATAAGATGTAATTTGAGATGGTATTTGGGACGGTCCATTCTCAAGTTTCATGGGTACAAAAGAAGTCAGTGCTACAAGTATTCTCTTAGCAAATTTGATCTTGGATTTAAATCCTTTTCTTAGCACTTGAGCATGGATCTCCAGCGTCTCATGGAGTATTATTACTGCTGCATATAGATCTCTTTGTAAAAAGATAAAGCAAGGCATCAATGTGAGATCTCATCATTTTATTTATGTGTGGTTGCACAGAACGAAAAGTCTGAAGATATTTTTTTCGGTGGAATTGCAAAATACTTTGAAGTGGCACGTAGACTAGAAATTTAGAGATAGATTTGGAGATGGATAAATTATATTAAATTTGGTTGTATGTGTGTAAAACATTTTTATTTGCATTATAAATTTGATGGAAAGGAATCGTGAAGGAAGATGTGACTGTATTCTCTGTGCATGATGTAATTTGAAGGTGTTTCATATCAAATGCACATGTTGAAAGCCATTTGAAGCCTATTTTATAGGTGTGAAGATATTGAAGGTTGTATTTCAAGTTGTGAGAAGTCAAAGGTTGAACTGAAGAAGATTTAGCAAGCATGTCCTCCATTGTAGAAGATTGAATTACTTTGGACAGTTCTCAAATTGTGAGTTCAAAGAAAAGGTATATTAGGTTTTCATATTATTGTTTGCGGTGTGTTTTATATTGTTTGGGTTAAAACTTGGGAAGATAGTAAACTAAAAATTTAAATTTTTATTTTATTTAGCAAAGTAATATTTTTGGAGAAATAAGGAAGATAATGTTTGGATGCACAATTTAAAATAAAGGTCTTTCATTGGAGATAGAAGAATTTATGACTTTTGATAATAGAAGTGATAAAGTTAGTGTGTTTTTTAAATGGAGAAATAAGGGAACCTCTTATCTTGTTAGAGGTGGATGGTTCTACACTTGCAAAGATCCTTTATAATTATAAATTATTTTACTTGGAGTAATAAGCTAAAAATTGCTGAAGGCTTAATTTGATGAATGTTTAATAATATCTTGGAGATATGATGTTGATTAGTGTATGGGTCTATCATTGGTTCAAATTGACATTATCATCATGAATGAACATTTGTTAAAAATAGCTTATGCTTTCAAGGCTTTGTTTTCTATTCCTGATGAGGCCTCCAAAGACTCATCCAAGACATCAGTTGGTTAAAGTGTAATAGGGTCAAATTGGAGGCAGGCGACATTGGAGGATGGAGAATTTTCCATCATCTCAAGTTAGCTTCTCGCTTTGAGATGATGCTTTTCATGAGAAACATTTTTGGTTTTGGTTGTTTTTCTTTTCTTTGTTGATGCTGACGGATTTGAAGAATGTATGTTTTGTGAAGATTTTGTTCTGGAGACATGTTTGGGATTTAGTGTTGAGCTCAATATGGATTGTTGTCTAGTGAGCTTCAAAGAGTATATGATCAAGAATTATACCCTTTCACGATCACTAGACAATGACATAGATCTGTCATATCTCTTAGGGTTCATTGTCAAATAATTCAAGACTCTATGATTTGAGAGTTTGGGACTAAAGGGCTCAAGAACATAGTTTGAAGCTACACCTTTCTAAGGGTAGACAAGACAGCCTGATGAAGCCCCACTTGGTTCAGGATTTGTTCTTTGGGAGAAGATCTTCTATAAAATATGTATTCATATTATGTAATCAGCTTTGTTGAGTATGTTAGCATTCAGGGGGGGTCCCTTGGTACTTTTGCAGGAACAATGTAATAAGGGGGGGAATGTTAGCATTAGTATTACATTTTGTTTAATCTCTACTTAGCGGTTATACTACCGGTTATGTAGTTACAACCTCTTAACTACATATACTACCGGTCTTAATTGCATTTCTCCCTGTATAAATGTTTCCTGTAGTCCATCAAATACATCAAGTAATAACGATATTACTTCAATTTCAACCCTGACAAAATGTCCTTCTACATTGAAACAACATTGTAGAGTCGACCCATATAATGAAGGTGCCTTCAAAACCAATATAACATCCTTTGCCATAGAAAGTGTTGGAATTAGAGGTGACAACTGAGAGGGGGGTGTGAATTAGTGGTCTCAAAACTTTAAAACTTGCAGCAGTTAATACCTCTTTAATGCTTCATTAATAGATTAATAATGCTATCATGAATAGCAAGAATCAACAACACATGAGCAGAAGTAGAAATAACACATTTGACACCAATATTTTTGATGTGGAAACCCAGTTAAGGGAAAAACCATGGTGCAGGTTAAGCCACAAAGATTATAATCTGCTAAAAGTATTACAATGGTGAATGCACATGAATTTGGGCTCACTGCCTAGAGCTCACTGCTCAAAAGAAGGCTCACTGCCTACATAAAGAAGATTACAAGAGTTTAAACTAATAAATAGCATCTACCAATGCATGGATTTAGTTCTAGTTAAGCACAGAATACTGACTTGATACACTTCATCCTCACTCTGCCCTGTTCACTATTCTGCTAACACCTGCACCTTAAATCTCTACCCTTTTCGTACTTATTACATAGTCACATCCCATATACACACAAATCACTTAAATCAATCACTTTTCAGTTGGCTTCAAGAACACTTAGAACTTTGTTGAAGACTCTACTCTGTCAACTAAATCCATGCATAACTTGTAACACAGACCAAAATTTGCATTCACAAATCATCAATCATGTCGGCCACTATCACTGATCAACACAAATTGTCCAACTAACAACTTCCATTCATCCAGAACCAAGATCAATTACAAGGTCGACCTGTTCTACTATCTGCATTGTCAAACTGTAACCCCATACTCAGATGCAAATAACTTTTGAATCCTTCATCACCATAGGTTAAAATTTTAGATTTAGATTGCCCTGACAATCGTTATGACTCCTTCATATCCATAGCATACTGTAATTTACCACTGGAGAGATCTAGACCAAGATACCAGACCCTGTCACATGCTCTGTCTCTGGCTATCTGGACTTAGATAAATTCTGAATCTGACTTCTGGTATGAACAAATTATGTTATGCGGATGAGTGGAATAGTCTTAGTTACCATCAATGACAACACTTGTCATGCAAAGTAGTGTCTCTTGCTAACAATCTCCCCCTTTGGCAATGATGGCAACAGTTAGGGAAAAATGACTAAGTGTTACTCCCCCTTACTCTCTACTCTTATGCTCTCCACTAATTTTGGAGCTCTCTGTTTGTTGGATTCCTCATTTTTCATTGTTCTTCACTCCCCCTTTGACATCAATGGAAAAGGATGGAGTCCGCAAGACAAAAATCTTAAAAATTTTGTATACACTACCGCATATGTACACCTAATCATTAAGTTATATTTACATGAACTTGAGAATATCTGCAAAACTACTTTTCAATTGCTTAATTTCAAAGGCCCAACTTCTTTTCATGCCATCCAAAATTGAGATGTGTCCACTTAAGAAGAAATGCGTATGCTTCTGCCTTTGTCAGATTTGAAGGATCACTTGTCTGAACTATAGTTTGAGCTTCTGATAATGCATTAAACATTGTTTCTAACTTAGGGGCAATCAATCCCTGGAGCTCACACATTCTCTTCACAATATTGCCTTTTTCTTTAACAAGCTTCTTTATTTCATCGTCCAAGCTGATTACTTGACATTCCTGACTTATAGGAGAAACTATTAGAGGATCAATATTTTGAGATAGATTTGACAATTTTTGTTCTTGCTCCTTTATCTTCTTTTCAATATCCTTACTGACTTTAGGCCAGAATAGACAAAATTTGTATATATCACCTCCATCACTTAGAGCATTTTGAATACTCTTTAAACTAATACCAAGTATCATCCTATCATTCCTTATTAGGCTCTTTATTTCACTAAATTTCTTATCCAAAAATTCATTTCTGACTTTAGTCTTTGCAGACTTTTCAAAAGACTCAAAATGTGTACTTACAAAGTTTACAAGAGTCTTGAGATGTTCGGAGGGAGAGTCAAATGGATTCTTCTGGGGGGTTGGCATTATCTTCTCCAATACTTTGGTTATAAGGCCTAGAAGCTCACTATCCTCAATATGAGATCTCAACATCTTTTCTCTTGCCTTGGCTTGTGTGAAGGATGCTATCTTCATTACTTGAATTGGAGAGAGAGTATCTAGATTGATTGGTCCTTGGAACAACTCTAGTTCATCAAACTCAAGTATTTCTTTACTCAAGAGACTTTTTACTGCATCTGTAGTGTCTCTTGCCACAATTCCTGAACCACCTTCCTTTCCTTGAGATTTGTCAATGTTAGTATTAGGACTAATTTGTTTAGATGCATCAACATTTGCACCATCTTCTTCTATTTTATCTTCCTTGCCTTCTTCTTTCTCTTCCTATGCTTTACCTTTCTCTGTATCATCTACAGTGGGAATCTTTTCTTTGTCTTCACTACTTGCTACCTGTTCCAGAGGGCTTTGTGTAGTAGCAATATTATCTTCTTTTTCAGATTGATCAGGAGATGCTATAGTATCTCTTGCATCATCAATTTGGTCTATCTTCTTTTTTTATTTGTTCCTCTTTCAGAATGTAGGAGTCATCAATCTTGCTTTGCTGCTCAACAGTTTTCATCTTTTCAATATCTCAGATTGATGAATCAATCCCATCATTAGTCTCCTCCTCAACAAATGGAAGATTGTGTCTTTTCAATACACTTATAAGTATTTCTTGTGTTTCTTTAACTATTTGGTCCAATTCTCCAAGCATTAATTTGTTCATTCTCTTCTTGCTCCTGAATTCATCCTTCACTTCTTTGAATATCATATTCATTTGAACTTGAGTGATCTTAGGGCATAGTTTTATCAATACATGCTCTCTAAGCTCCATATCCTTGCTTTTTGCATTTTCTTTCCTCAACTCCAAAATGTTTGTAAGACTTGGAGGGATCTCAGAAGTTATTTCAATTAGGGCCTTATTATAGATATTGAGATATCTAACAGTTGCTTCCTCTAACACTCTCTTATCTATGTCACTATATTCATCAAAGAATTCAATCATGGGTTTCAAATTTCCATCCACAATGACTGATTTTATTACATCTTCCACAGAGATTGTGGGCTTCTCAACATATGTATCTGTCTTCTGCCTTTTGCTTTCCTTTTGGCTTTTAGAGGGCTTCTCCTTAGTCACTTTGGTAGCTTTTGTTCCAGAGGCTTTCAACTCCTTTACCTCAGCATCAAAATCTATTTCTTCTTCATCAACTTTTGTGCTCTTATAGCTTCTTGTGGCCTTTGTTTTCACTCTTTTTCCTTCTTTTCCAGATGATTTGTCTTCTGGTATCTCAGAGTTGGTAGGTTTTGGAGGAGCAGGGGTAGTAGAAGAGATTCTAGTAGTCCTTGATGTGGAGGAGGATCCTATTGAAGCACTTCCTTGTTTCTTATCCTGCTTCTCCTTCTCAACCTTTCCAGTTCTTTCCCTAAATTACCTCACGGCTTCCTTTGTGAGACCTAGATTCTCAGCCAACTGCTCAACTTCTTTTCCTACTTTTCTATTGGTTTCAAGTTCTTTGAGCTCAGTATGCAGTTTTAAACATAGCTCCTCATATGCCCCAAATCTTTCAACTTTTGTGTCTTTTGGCTTGCTTAGAAGATGTTGAGCATACATATTCAATATTTTTCCATCTACTTCATACCCCATGGGCATGATCCAAACAGTTCTGGGTTCCACTGCTTCCATTAAGCACTGATTAGTGTCAACCATAAAACATATTTCATTCTTGTACTTTTAAAAAATGGTTGTAGAGATTCTTTCCCTTGAATGCATCATACTCTGAAAGTTCTTGAAGTATCCATAGATTATAGTTTTCTGTGCTTTATAGTTACCAATGCTACGTAGGTGATCTCTGATCTGAATAGCAACTAGCTCATCATTAGTCCAGTGCACACCCTTTACTCTAGGTACTTCATTCATATAATAGAAGAACAAACATACAACCAATGTACCATATTTAAAAGTGTTTTTCTTATCTTTCTTAATTTTGTTCAAATTCTCAATCAGCTGGTTCTGTAACAGCTCACATAAGTCATAATTTGCATTTTCCTTCAACATTTGATATGCTACATATATAGTAGTTCCAGAGACTGAATTCTCTCTACTAGAGTGATAGATCTTGTAGCCAATCACCATGGAAGAAAACTTCACATCTAGTTCTATAATGTCATTTATGGTCATAGCCCTCTTATTAAATTTTGCATTGGTTGCATTAGTAATAGTTTGGTTTTTCACATATTTCAACATGGGTAATCTACTGGTTGAGTTTAACCCAATCAAAATTTTGATAACATCATTGGTAATCTTGAATGGTTTTAACAGACATATGAATTCATCAGGCATTTGACTTAAAAAATACCAAACCCATTCATCTTCATCAAATGTTGGAAACCCCATAATTAGAATAAAGTGTTTATCATGTAGTGCCTTATACTCAGGTTTAAGATCGTGATTTTCATCCATTAGTTGACTCTCAATCAAATCTACAAACCTTGAGTCCCCATATTCATCTATGCTCACATGAATATAAACCCTAATATTGTCAATATGCAGCACACCATACGGAACACTTGAAAATGCACCTAATGGGTCAACTTCTATAGATTTGTGTGTATGTTTCTTAAATTTGGGTCAAGGCCTTTCAATAATGTTAATGACCAAAGGTGTAGCCATTGCAAAAAGATTATAAGTTCAAATCTTCGTAGATAAATACCTTTTTCACGAGATTAGGGTTGATGGATAAATTCATCGGTCACACTTCAATTCCTTGTAATCTTAGCTCAAATACTATTCTTCTTACTTTCTTCGAGTGCAAAGTGCTTCAAATGAGGAGTGAACACCTTTTTATGCTCTACAAAACCTAATTTGCCTTTGTAATAAATGCTCTACCCTAACTTCATCTAGTTACTTAGTTTCTTGAACAGTTCTTCATGAATCACTCCATAAATTTCCATATCAACCTCTTTTTTTCTAAAAATCCTTCCAAAAGTTCTAAAACAATTTATATATCTTCTCTCATTGTGCCAGATCTAGGCACCCACTTACTGGCTAGGGGAATTTGATTTTCAATGCAGCTGCCCTGGAGCTAGAGCTCCAAATTCAATTCTCAGAGGAATTATCAGCACCAAATTCCAGTGCAAACTCATTACTATTGTTCTCAATTATTTTCTTGACTCGTGTCTTGTTCATTTCATTCTGGATCTCATTCACATCAAATTTACCCTTGCCTTTGTCTTGTCTCTGCTCATCCTATTTTATGTTCACCGAACCTCTTCTTTCATTATTCCTACTTCTATAGAATCTTGTAATATGACCAGATCTATTGCAATTAAAGAATACAAAATTTCTTTTCTTATATATTTGATTTCCTCTTGATCTGTTTTGATTAGCCATGTGTCCAAATCCATTGCATGTAAAGCAATAACCATTGAAAGAATTGCCATTTTCTCTAGAGTTATTCATTATCATACTTCTGCATTCATTTGATCTATGACCATACTTCTTACACTTGAAGCGGTGACCAGAGAAGGATGGACCATTTTGATTTACTCTACTTCTGCACTGAGTAACTCTATGACCAAATTTATTACAATTAAAACAATTTCCATTGAATGAAGGATACCTTTGAGCATTAGGCTATCTTACCAGAGGTCTTCTAGGTCTGTTTCTCTCATTCCTTGGTTGAAAATTTCTTTGTCCAGATCTAGAGCTTTCACCTTTCTCATATCCAAGACCATGCTTGTCATCAGCCTTTTTCTATCCTTCAAGCAATGCTTCAAGTTTAGCTGAGCTTATCTTGAACTTCTCCTTGTATTCATTTGCAACTTCTAGGTCATGTTTGAGAATGACAATTTGCCTTTCAAGTGCTCTCTCATTGTCTTTGCTTTCTTGTATATTAGACTCTAGGAGGCCAGCTATTCCATCCAATCTGCAACATTCTTCAGTTCTTTCTTTTAGATTTTGATTCAGGTATTCTTCAGTTTTCTTTCTATTTTCAATTTCTTTGGTTATCCTCATCACCCCAAATTCCATCTCATGTTTTAGGACAACAACTTCTTTGGCTAACATCTCACATTCCTTTGTCTTCTTTTATAGAGCCTCATCCTTCTTGTTGTTTTCATAATGATTTCACAGTTGAAGAGGTTGTTCCTTCCTCTTCTCATTCGATTTGCTCAATTTTTCTTTTAAAGTCTCAATGAAGTCTTCAACATTTTTAAGGTTCTCTTGCAGCTCTTAGACTTCTGCTCTAGACTGTTCAAGATATTCTAAAGTGAGATTAAGTTGCCCTTGGAGGTTATATTCATCCATTTTACTACCTTCCTAGGTCTTCCTCAACCTATTAAATTTTTTCAAAGGAACCTTGCTCTGATACCAATTGTTGGAATTAGAGGTAACAACTGAGAGGGGGGGTGAATCAGTTGTCTTAAAACTTTAAAACTTGCAGCAGTTAATTCCTCTTTACTACTTAATTAATAGATTAATAATGTTATCATGAGAAGCAAGAATCAACAACACATGAGCAGAAGTGGAAATAACACATTTGACACCAAGATTTTTGACGTCGAAACCTGGTTAAGGGAAAAACCACGGTGGGGGTTAACCCGTAAATATTATACTCTATTAAAAGTATTACAATGGTGAATGCACATGTATTTTAGCTCACTACACAGAGCTCACTACTCAAAAGAAGGCTCACTACCTACAGAAAGAAGATTACAAGAGTTTGAACTAATAAATAGCATCTACCAATGCAAGGATTCAGTTCTGGTTAAGCACATAATACTGACTTGATACACTTCATCCTCACTATATCGTGTTTACTGTTCTGCTAACATCTAAACCTTAGATCTCTGCCTATTTTGCACTTATTCCATAGTCACATCCCATATACACACAAATCACATAAATCCATCGGCTATATATATATCCACATCATGATATTCAATCACTTTTCAATCAGCTTCAAGAAGACTTAGAACTTTGTTGAAGACTCTGCTCTGTCGGCTAAATCCATGCGTAACTTGTAACGCAGACCAAAATTTGCATTCACAAATCATCAATCATGTCTGCCACTATCACTGATCAACACAAATTGTCCAACTAACAACTTCCATTCATCTAGAACCAAGATCAATTACAAGGTTGACATGTTCTTCTATTGTCTGCACTGTCAAACTATAATCCCATACTCAGATGCAAATAACTTTTGAATCCTTCATCATCGGAGGTTAAAATTCTAGATTTAGATTGCCCTGACAATCCTTATGACTCCTTCAGATCCATAGCATACTCTGATTTACCACCAGAGAGATCCGGACCAAGATACCGGACCCTATCACATGCTCTATCTCTGGCTATCCAGACTTAGATAAATTTTGAATCTGACTTTCGATATGAAAAAATTATGTTATGCAGATGAGTGGAATAGTCTTAGTTGCCATCAATGAAAACACCTATCATGCAAAGCAGTGTCTCTTGCCAATAGAAAGATCATCTTTCTTCAAAATCTATGGGACATCACCTTCTTTAAAAGATCAAGAGGGACAAGCCTCTCCTCTACTTTATTTTGTTGGCCAATGACACTTTTTAGTATTCGCAGAAATAAGATCTCTCCTAACAACCAATGTGTCAATTTTTTTGATGATATGTGCCTCCATAGAGAAATTCAAACATTTTTTAATATGTGCATGGGATCTAATAGGTGGGACATCTTAAAATGCTCCCTGTCACACCCCATTCTAAAGAAGACATATTTAACATTTTATTCCAAGAAGACAGATAATTAATTAGTGAAATTATTATGATTAAAGTAATGTTGTGCTAGATTAGAAAATGTATTTTATTATATTATTTTATATGAAATGAATTATTATGCATGTGGTTAAATAATGTAATGTACTAACTACTTCTATGCAACTGCTCGGTGGGTGGAGGGTGTGAGGCCTACCTTTTTCATTTCCTTTCATGTGACTATTTACCTTACTGTTGCTGATACTTTTATACTTGTGGGACTATTGATCCTGGATTTCTAAACTATTAGACTTTATTATGTTAAAGTAAAACAAATTGGGTGATGTTAGATAGATGCTTGTATTAAGAGAAAACAAATTGGCTGATGTTAGATAGATGTTTATATTATAGGAAAACTAATTGGGTGATGTTAGTTAGAAAATTGTAATGTGATCTCCTTTATGCTTAAGAGAACTTGTGATATCTTATGCGAGTGCAAGTTTTAATTTGCTTTGGCTATGTTATTGATATGTGGAATTAACTTTGCAAATGAGTGCACAGGTATTTCTAACCAACCACAGATACTAGAGATCATCCCATACTTGATGTTGTAATTCCTTGTGAAGCCGATCTAGTTCCACGAGGAACCAAGATCAATTTTGTGTATGATGTAATGTTGTAATGTTAATTTTCATGAGGTTAATGGGGTTAAGTCTACCCTCTTTTAATTTTAATTATGATATGTGTTGTAAGAATTGTCTTTGAATTACATTTTTAAATTTTAAATTTTTGGAGACCCTTTTCTTGTGTTTTAACTTGACCCTGGGTGCCCCAACTAGGCTAAACTTGACCGTGGGTTATACCCCATGGGTCTAGGGTCCCTTTTGACTTGGGTAACCCTTGGTAAACCTCCATATGGTCACCTTAACTTTACATTGAAGTTAAGTGACTAATTTGGAGGCATGGAAGGGATAGGATGAGTGGTACCAACACTTAAACCCATCCCTTTTCAATTCCCAAGGTTAGAGATGACTCCAAAACCCACCAATTGTGGAGGACTTGACTTCAAGTCTCTCTCACAATTGGTGAGAGTACCCATGGAGTTGTGTGGTCCTTCATGAGAGGAAAGAAAGGGGACACATGTCACCCTTTCCCTTTTTAACTCCCCTTTTCTCTCCCATGTGTTGGAGAGAGGACATGTGGTAAGGGGTGAGGGAGACTTTGGGGATGGGTGAGTGACATGTGTCAACACCCATCCATTGGGACACACTTGTAGTGGGAGGAAGAGTGAGGAGGTGACAAGTGTCACCTCCCCATTCCTCTAAGCTCATCGATTGGGCTTATTTTAATCCCACTTGGGATAAGGTGAGGGGTTGTTGAATTTTTGAGAATTTTCATTGTGGGAAATTATTTTTCGAAAAGAAGCTAGAGGGAGTTTGGTGGCTTAGGTTGGAGGAGATTTTGGAGAAGCTCTACATCAACTTCTTCCATAATAGGGCTTTTAAAGGTTGGTTTTCAAGGCTAAGGCCTTCCCCATGTATTTCAATTTGCTTACATGATGAATGTGTGATGTATTTTTGCTTGTGTTGTATTTTGTTATTGTGGGGAATATTTAGTAGGGTGTTGTAAGAGCCTCTCCCACTTGGGAGAAAATTCTCAACAAGTGTGGGGTAGGGGAGGAGTGATCCTCCTCGAGGTCATTACCTTGTTTTGGGATGTTGAAATCCTTGAGGGCATTTTATGTGATTTTGAGTAATTTATTATATGGCTTGAGAGCCAAAATATGAACTCCTTTAGAAATTTTGTTAACATGTTGGCTTGAGGCCATGAGAAAAATTGTGTTGAGATATTTTGAAGGAGTGGCACTCTAGAGTTGAGTGTGTCCACTCTCCTACCCCTTTGAAACTCACCTTGGTTGAGTTTGTGTGTTGTAGATATCCAGGGGTGTAATATTATGTTTTGGGATGTTTGTTGTCTTGTTGTGAAATGGATTTGAGTTCCTTAGGTGTGTGGATAACCTCCCTAGCTCGGAGGTGACCCTCTTGCAGGTCTACGGTAGGGAGGAGAGCAAGATGTGTGGTGTTTCTTTCCCTTGTTGTGATATGCAGGTTTCATGGAGCTTAGTGTGAAGTTGAAGAATTTACTTTTCTTGGAAAATATTTTATTTTCCTTTACTTTTAAAGCTCTTGAGGAGAGCTTGGTCTTATTAAGAACTTCATTCTTGTTTATTTTCAAAAGGAGGACTTCTCTCTCTCTCTCTCTCTTGTTGTAAAATTGTGTCTTCTAAAGTTGTGAGAAAGACTCTTTCATTGTAGTGATAGTTATAGTTTGTTGATCTAAATTTTACCATTTAGGTAAAGATGAAGGAAGGAAATTTGTTTTTAAAAGGATATTGCTTGTATATAATTTTTTAATACTTCTATTAGCAAAGTTGAGACTTAGTTGTTATTGTGACAATTAAGAAATTATAAATTGTTATTTGGAAGAAATAAAAATTGGTTGTAGCTAAATATTAGAGTTTTTTTTATTAACTATTTGCAAATACATTTATTTCTTTCCTTTAAAGAAAATGGGTAAATATAAATTATACGATGATTATATTTTAAATAAGTTATTGCCTTGAAGTAGATTTGATTTAAACAAAAAAGAGATAGATGTATTTATCCATGTGAAATGGTAGAAAAAGAAATTATAATTTTATCTTAGAGGTGCATTTGAAAATATATATTATATGAAAATTCAATATATACTAATTGTTTTAATTATGCCTTACAAAATTAATTGACAGTATATATATATATATATATATATATATACAAAACTCAATGAGGAGATAAATTACAGTTCGCAGTTAGAGTAAATAGATTGTGTCAAGATAAAGAAAAAAAAGGAAATTTTGAAAGGGATGGTGAGGGGGTTCAAATCCCCCCACCAATGTTGCTATTTACAATGGGTGTGGGGAGGGGGCAGAGCCCCCACCCACACCCCATGTTGTGGGATGTGGGTGGGGGCTCCGCCCCCCCCCCACAATCCCCCATATGCTATCTCCCATGGATCATCCCTTATACCATCCACCGTGGCCTGCAGACAGCCCTCCTTCCACCTCCGCTGGGCATATAACCCCCGCGGCCCCTCTGTTTGTAGCATCTACTCCCCTCCGCCGCTGAACACTGTCGTCTTCTCCATTGCAGAGCTCCGCTCCATGCGACCACTGTGATCTCTACCCTCTGCCTTTCACCACCACTGTTGCTACTCACAGCCACCACCGGACTCCACCACCTGTATTCTCTATCCCGCGCCCACTGCTAACACAACCCTCTGTCTCCCGACCTCCGCCCATCTTTGCGGCCATCCACCAATCGGCTGCTGCCATTCTTCTCGACCTTGCCAATCAAAACAACAAACAAGAATTTTATTAGGGTTCTTCCAATAGATTTCACCAAAAAGATTTAGGGCATTACCCCTTTTTAAAATGAAAAAAATAGAAAAGTAATATATAGTTCATAATTATAAAAGAAAATAAAAAAAATAATAGTTATATAATAAGAATATATATATATATATATATATATATATATATATATATATATATATATATATATATATATATATATATATATATTAATTCTAATTATAAGAAAAGGTGTTTTGGGGTTTGACAATTTTCACAAATGAAATACAAAGAAAAAGAAAAGAAAAAAATTATACAAATATTTTTTTATTAAAGAGAAACCTAGTGTTATAAATGTAATAAGCATATATATATATATATGTAAATTCACATTTAATTGAAGCCATCATATGCATTTCATATGGGGCCATTTAAATCAACCTGTAATTTAAAGGAAATGACAAATTGAGAAAATGAGAGAAAAATGAGAGAAAAAGAGAAAGAAAGATAAAAGTGAAAACAAAGAGGAGAAAAGGCACGACTTTTCCCGAATAGGGCTAAGGGTACTAATTAAGATTTAATAATCCTTTAATCATGATTGGGGGTGATTTAATTAACAAAATTAATTCAAACGTTGAATTCAACCTAGAGCGGAAACCTAGTGGACTTCATCAAACGAAGTTAGTAAGTCCTATTTACGTGATCTGATCTACCAAGAAATTAGGAATAATGTAAAGGATGCAGTGATAACTCTGATTGATAGAGAATTGATCTACCAAGAAATTAGGAATAATGTAAAGAATGCAGAGATAACTCTAATTGATAGAAAACATGAAAGAGAACATGTTAATTTTAAATTTCAGGAAATGAGAAGAAGAACAAATGTTCGGGATTTGTTGGAAAATGTTTAAAATTAGAAAACATGAAGGAGAACAAATGATTATTAAATTTCAGAAAATGTGAAGGAGAACAAAAGATCAGACTTTGTTGAAAAATGTTCAATTAACTTAATCAACTGTATTTGTGAGATGTAAGAAAATTATTAACCCAAATCAGGAAACCTCTTGAATGGAATTAGTGTTAGTACAGTAAACCCTACTCATGCCCATGAGGCGTTATACTACTAGATTTTCCCAAAATTTAGGGTTTAGTAGGTTAGTAAGTTTAACCCTTGTAGCGACGTTAATTGCGTCATGATGACCCCCTTGTTGGCCTTCTTACGATTGGTATGCGCATGTGTGCGTATTACCCTGCCTTCAACTATTTTGTTTGCGCTTTAAGTGCACGCCACCGAGCACACCTACGCATGCGAGGGGGTTTCTAGGGAAGCGTGGGAAAAATTTTTATATTTCGTGTCATGACCACATGACAAATGTGGACATGACACGTGTGATGCGTGTTGTGACTGCATGGGAAATGTGGGCATGACATTTGGTATCAGAGCCCAAGTTTAAACATTGGGCATATTTGGGCACATTATTTATTATGCAACTTTGATTGATTAGTGCTTACCTTGTTTTGTAGGATGCCTCCTCGACGTGTTCGACGAGCGCGATTGCGCAACACTGCGTCCGCGGAGCTGTGCAGTGATTTCTCTGTAGAGGGACAGGGACCCGTAGTCATAGTAGATCGGCCAGTACCACAGGCACCACTAGTACTTGACATAGGTCCTCAGATTTTACAGACATTGTAGGCCATGTTAGAGAGGTTACCGCCAGCTATTCTAGAGCCACGTGATGAGCCTCACACCAATCCATGAGAGGAGCCACATAAGGAGCCACGTGTTGAACCACGTGTGGAGCCCCGTGTTGATCCATGAGAGGTACCACATATGGAGCCTTTTGTAGAGATACCTGATACTACAGTGGAGGAGGTAGGGTCAGCCTACCGAACACAAAGTAGGAGTCCTCCAAGACTTTCAAGATGAGATGAGACCATGAGAGTAGAGTAGATACATCATGGACCATATGAGTATGGTTTGGATGAGTTGGTTATAGGACTTAGAGACAGAGAAGACCCCATCAGAGACCTGCTTAGGCTCAATCCACCTACCTTTGCAAGAGCTACAGAGGGAGTTATGGCAGAGGCTTGGCTTATCAGTTTAAATACGTGCTTTGCGTTGTGACCTTATGGGAGTAACATGAAAGCACAAGTGGCAATACACCTTCTGAGAGATGTAGCAGCTACCTGGTGGTGCACTGAGGAGTGCAAGCACCATTTATCCTTAGATACACTCACGTGGGACATATTCATAGAGCACTTTAATGCGCGGTACTTGTCATATCACTATAGATAGCATCAGATAGATGAGTTCCATGATTTACAGCAGAGAGGACTCACGGTTGCTCAATATGAACTAGTTTATTGAGCTTTCCTGTTATGTAGAGAATCTCCATGATGAGAAACTCCTAGTGCACAAATTCATCAAAGGTCTGAATCATGGGATAGTAGGACTAGTGCGTATGGCAGACCCCGAGACTATGAGTGAGGCTGTCGAAAAGGCTTTTATTGTAGAGGAAATTTAGGGATGAGGGTAGAATTCATGCCCGCAGTTTCAGGACCGTAATCACTAGTAACAATAGAACTTTCGAAGACCACAATCCACACCACAGAGAGGAGGATTCAATTCTTCATCATTACCTCCTAGGCCTCCACAGCAGCAGCATCAGTAGAGGTATAGACCCCAGCAGAGGGTTCAGGGAGGATAGAACCATGGTTGGTAGTAGTAGGGCCCGTGTAGAGATCAGAGACAGTAGGGATCATCTGTAGGACCCGTGAGGTCTTAGCAGTCTTACAGAGGTTCACAGGGGTCCACAGGATAGACTAGATAGTAGCAGTCAGGTAGGACTCAGTTAGGACAATTATAGGCTAGGGGCTCATGTTATGTATGTGGTGGGGCAAGGCATATGGCCAAAGAGTGTCCACAAGGATTTATAGCAGGGGGTAGCCCCGTTCAGGAGGATCCGAACAGACTGAAGGTGATGTGGCCAAGTCCCACCACATGTTTGCAGTGGTTGACAACCACCAGGCCCACTTCCAAGCCTTAGTTATTGAGACAGCAGGTATGATTGGGGGTTTCCCATCTCTATTCTTTTTGACTCTGGAGCTATCGACTCCTTTCTGTCTACATCGTTAGTGGAACGTTGCAGGCTGGTGGCTTCTAGGCAGGGCATTAGGTGGGAAGTTGAGTTGGCCTCTGGGGCCAGGATGTCAGTAGATACCTTGGTTAGAGATTGCAAGATCTCTTTGGGTTCCTTCACTACATCATGTGACCTTAGGGTTATGACATTAGGATCCTACGGTGTAGTTTTGGGTATGGACTGGCTTGCGGCTCATATAGCCAAGTTAGATTGTCTCCAGAGGACGATTAGCTACTTAGATGATCATGGTTCACTGGTTGAGATAGTGGGCATTCAGAAGCCCATGGCTGTTCATATGATATTAGCTCAGCAGCTTAAGCGCTACATGCGAAAGGGTTGTCAGTTGTTTGCTATCATGGTCAATGACACATCAGTGGATGAGCCTGAGGCTTCTTTAGATGATCATCCTATCCTAAGAGATTTTGCCGACGTGTTTCCACCAGAATTACTAGGTATGCCTTGACGCAAAGAGGTAGATTTCCACATCGATCTAGTGTCGGGTGCAGAGCCAGTGTCTCGTGTACCCTACAAGATGACTACACATGAACTTACAAAGCTCAAATTGCAGTTAGAGGAACTACTTGAGAAGGGGCACATCCAACCTTGCATTTCACCATGGGGCACACCGGTTATCTTCATGAAGAAGAAGGATGGATCTCTTCGATTGTGCCTAGACTATAGGTAGTTGAACAAGGTGATGGTGAAGAACCGTTATGCTCTACCTAGGATTGACGACCTCTTTGATCAGATGTAGGGAGCCAGAGTGCTCTCAAAAATTGATCTAAAATCAAGGTATCACCAATTGCGCATCACCGAGGAAGATATTCATAAGACTACTTTTCGAACCAGATATGGCCATTACGAGTTCACAATGGTACCCTTCGGGTTGACGAACACCCCTACAGTATTCATGAGTCTCATCATTGGGGTGTTTTGCACTTACTTGGATCGGTTTGTGATCATATTTATTGACGATATTTTGATCTATTCATGGACTGAGGAGGAGCATGTGGATCATTTGCATCAGGTGTTGCAATGCTTACGAGAGTAGTAGCTTTATGGCAACCTGGTGAAGTGTGCCTTCTTCAGGATAGAGGTGCAGTATTTGGGGCACATCCTATCAGGCGATGGCATCTCTGTAGATCCATCGAAGATCAGGGTGGTTCAGGACTGGCCAGCACCCACCAGTGTGACAGAGGTCAGGAGCTTTATGGGATCAGCCAATTATTATCCTAGATTCATTGAGGGCTTTTCCAGATTAGCGCATCCCATCACTTCCCTTCAGCGGAAAGGGAAGGGTTTCACTTGGACCGAGTAGTGTGACAGGGCCTTTAGGGTCCTCAAGGAGCATCTTACCAGCATTCCCATATTAGCGGTTCCAAATTCTGCAGAGAATTTTGTTGTTTGCACAGATGCATCACTAGAGGGTTTGGGAGCCGTGCTTATGCAGGGTGGTAGAGCAATTGCATACAAATCGTGTAAGCTCAAGACACAAGATAAACTACCCTACTCATGATTTAGAGCTCATAGCAGTTATTCATGCTCTTGTTCGTTGGAGACACTTCCTTTTAGGTTGACGCTTTGAGCTCCATTCAGATCACCATAGCTTACAGTACATATTCACACAACCAAATTTGAACACCTGCCAGTGGCATTGGATGGAGTTCTTATGCAAATATGAATTTGATGTCCACTACATCAAAGGGAAGGAGAACGTGGTCGCTGATGCCTTGAGTCGAAGGTGCCACAAGATCCTGACCTTAACATTGAGGGTGGACTTGAGAGAGCGTATCTTATAGCATCTACCTGAGGATGAGTGGTTTCTTGAGGTGTAGCAAGAAATCCAGGAACAGAGGGCCCTTAAGGGTAGATTCACAGAATATTCCCTTGAGTCTGATGGTTTTCTTAGACATTGACAGTGCATCTATGTACCTCGTGTGGGTGATCTATGTACAGTGATTCTTTTAGAGGCTCATCAAGCACCTTATGTAGCACACCGAGGAATGAAGAAGATGCATGCTGATTTGTGACAATTATATCATTGGGCAGGGATGAGACAAGACATTGTAGAATATGTTGGTCATTACCTTGAGTGTTAGAGGGTCAAGGCCGAGCATCAGCATCCAGCAGGATTGTTGTACCCTCACGAGATACCTAAGTGGAAATGGGACACCATTTCCATAGATTTTATTATTGGTCTACCTATGTCATCATGTCACCATGATGCCATCATAGTGACAGTTGACAAGTTGACCAAGGTGGTGCATTTCTCACCTGTACGCATGACGTACAATGCACCATATGTGGCGAGGGTATGCTTAGATCATATTGTTAGACTTCATGGAGTACCTCACCACATCATTTCTAACAGAGACTTAGTTTTCACTTCAGCTTTTTGGAGAGCCTTACAGTAGGCTTTTGGCACTCAACTCAACTTCAGTTTAGCTTACCATCTAGAGACCAATAGATAGACGGAGAGAGTTAATTAGGTGTTGGAGGACATGCTTCATATGTATGTTATGGACCATCAATCTAGATGGGAGGAATATCTGTATCTGGTTGAGTTTTCCTACAATAATGGGCATCACAACTCATTGGGTATGCCTCCTTTTTAGGCTTTATACGGTAGACCATGCAGGACACCTTTGAGTTGGGATCGGATAGAGGACAGGGTTGCCATTGGTCCAGAGATAGTTTAGGATATGGAGTAGCAAGTCACACTGATTAGATAGAGACTTCAGGAGGCATAGGATAGACAGAAGAAGTATCACGATGCTAAGCAAACTGATCAGAGCTTCTCACTGGGTGACAGGGTATTTTTGAGAGTGCGACCACACAAGAGTCCAATCCATTATGGAAAGGGCTCTAATCTCACACCTTAGTTTGTAGGACCTTTTGAGATCTTGGAGCGGATAGGACCTGTAGCCTATCATCTAGCCTTGCCACCTAGCCTATCGCGTATCCACGATGTCTTTCATGTTTCAATTTTATGTCGTTACATCTCTGACTTATCTCACGTATTGGATTGGAGTTCTCTTCAGGTAGAGGTAGACGGACAACTAGCTTTGGAGCTAATTCGCATATTGGCTCGTCGGACACTGGGCCTTCGAGGTCGAGAACTGGACCAGGTTAGGGTCGAGTGGGACATGTATGACGAGGTCACTGCAACATGGGAAGATGCAGTGAGATTGAGGACTCTTTATCCTCACCTCTTTGACGACTTCCAGAAGGAAGTACAATCTTAGGGGAGGGAGGATGTGAAGCCTACCTTTTTCATTTCCGTTCATGTGACTATTTACCTTACTGTTGCTGATACTTTTATACTTGTGGGATTGTTTATCCTGGATTTCTGAACTATTAGACTTTATTATGTTAAAGGAAAACAAATTGGGTGATGTTAGATAGATGATTGTATTAAGAGAAAATAAATTGGGTGATGTTAGATAGATGTTTATATTATAGGAAAATTAATTGGGTGATGTTAGTTAGAAAATTGTAATGTGATCTCCTTTATGCATAAGAGAACTTGTGATATCTTATGCGAGTGCAAGTTTTAATTTGCTTCGGCTATGTTATTGATATGTGGAATTAACTTTGCAACTGAGTGTGCAGGTATTTCTAACCAACCACAGATACTGGAGATCCCATACTTGATGTTGTAATTCCTTTTTAAGCCGATCTAGTTCCACAAGGAACCAAGATCAATTCTGTGTATGATGTAATGTTGTAATGTTAATTTCCATGAGGTTAATTGGGTTAAGTCTACCCTCTTTTAATTTGAATTATGATATATGTTGTAAGAATTGTCTTTGAATTACATTTTTAAATTTTAAATTTTTGGAGATCCTTTTCTTGTGTTTTAACTTGACCCTGGGTGCCCTAAATAGGCTAAACTTGACACTGGGTTAAACCCCATTCATCTAGGGTCCCTTTTAACTTGGGTAACCCTTGGTAAACCTCCATATGGTCACCTTAACTTCACACTAAAGTTAAGTGACAAATTTGGAGGCATGGGAGGGATAGGATGAGTGGTACCAACACTTAAACCTGTCCCTTTTCAATTCCCAAGGTTAGAGATGACTCCAAAACCCACCAATTGTGGAGGACTTGACTTCAAGTCTCTCACAATTGGTGAGAGTACCCATGGAGTTGTCTGGTTCTTCATGACAGGAAAGTAAGGGGACATATGTGTCACCCTTTCCCTCTTTAACTCCCTTTTTCTCTTCCATATGTTGGAGAGAGGACATGTGGTAAGGGGTGAGGGAGACTTTGGGGATGGGGACACACTTGTAGTGGGAGGAAGAGTGAGGAGGTGACAAGTGTCACCTCCCCATTCCTCTAAGCTCATGGATTGGGCTTATTTTAATCCCACTTGGGATAAGGTGAGGGGTTGTTGAATTTTTGAGAATTTTCATTGGGGGAAATTGTTTTTGGGAAAGATAGAGGGAGTTTGGTGGCTTAGGTTGGAGGAGATTTTGGAGAAGCTCTACATCAAATTCTTCCATAATAGGGCTTTTAAAGGTTGGTTTTCAAGGCTAATGCCTTCCCCATGTATTTCAATTTGCTTGCATGATGAATGTGTGAGATGTATTTTTTATTTTGTTGTATTTTGTTATTGTGGGGAATATTTAGTAGGGTGTTGTAAGAGCCTCTCCCACTTGGGAGAAAATTCTCAACATGTGTGGGGTAGGGGAGGACTGATCCTCCTCGAGGTCATTACCTTGTTTTGGGATGTTGAAAGCCTTGAGGGCATTTTATGTGATTTTGAGTAATTTGTTATATGGCTTGAGAGCCAAAATATGAACTCCTTTAGAAATTTTGTTAACATGTTGGCTTGAGGCCATGATAAAAATTGTGTTGAGATATTTTGAAGGAGTGGCACTCTAGAGTTGAGTGTGTCCACTCTCCTACCCCTTTGAAACTCACCTTGGTTGATTTTGTGTGTTGTAGATATCCAGGGGTGTAATATTGTGTTTTGGGATGTTTGTTGTCTTGTTGTGAAGTGGATTTGAGTTCCCTAGGTGTGTGGATGACCTCCCTATCTCAGGGGTGACGCTCTTGCAGGTCTACGGTAGGGAGGAGAGCAAGATGTGTGGTGTTTCTTTCTCTTGTTGTGATATGCAAGTTTCATGGAGCTTAGTGTGAAGTTGAAGAGTTTACTTGTCTTTGAAAATATTTTATTTTCCTTTACTCTTAAAGCTCTTGAGGAGAGCTTGGTCTTATTAAGAACTTCATTCTTGTTGATTTTCAAAGAGGAGGACTTCTCTCTCTCTCTCTTGTTGTAAAATTGTGTCTTCTAAAGTTGTGAGAAAGCCTCTTTCATTATATTGATAGTTATAGTTTGTTGATCTAAATTTTACCATTTAGGTAAAGATGAAGGAAGGAAATTTGTTTTTAAAAGGATATTGCTTGTATATAATTTTTTACTACTTCTATTAGCAAAGTTGAGACTTAGTTGTTATTGTGACAATTAAGAAATTATAAATTATTATTTGGAAGAAATAAAAATTGGTTGTAGCTAAATATTAGAGTTTTTTTTATTAACTATTTGCAAATACATTTATTTCTTTCCTTTAAAGAAAATGGGTAAATATAAATTATACGATGATTATATTTTAAATAAGTTATTGCCTTGAAGTAGATTTGATTTAAAGAAAAAAAAGAGATAGATGTACTTATCCATGTGAAATGATAGAAAAAGAAATTATAATTTTATCTTAGAGGTGCATTTGAAAATATATATTATATGAAAATTAAATATATATTGATTGTTTTAATTCTACCTTACAAAATTAATTGACAGTATATATATATATAACTCAATGAGGAAATAAATTACAGTTCGCAGTCACTGAGTAAATAGATTGTGTCAAGATAAAGAAAAAAAAAGGAAATTTTGAAAGGGATGGTGGGGGGGTTCGAACCCCCCCACCGATGTTGCTATTTACTATGGGTGTGGGGAGGGGACAGAGCCCCCACCCAGACCCCACACTGTGGGATGTGGGTGGGGGCTTTGCCCCCTCCCCACACTCCCCCATATGCTATCTCCTATGGATCCTCCCTTATATCATCCGTGACAGCTCGCAAACAGCCCTCCTTCCACCTCCACTGGGCATATAACCCCCGCGGCCCCTCTGTCTGTAGCGTTTTCTACCCTCCACCGCCGAACACCACCATCTTCTCCACTGTGGAGCTCCACTCCATGTGACCACCGCGATCTCTGCCCTCCGCCTTTCACTGCCACCATTGCTACTCATAGCCACCACCGGACTCTGCCACCTGTGTTCTTTGTCCCACGCCCATTGTGAACACGGCCCTCTATCCCTCGATCTCCGCCCATCTCTAAGGCCATCCACCAGTCCACTTCTGCCATTCTTCTCGACCCTTCAAATCAAAACAACAAACAAAATATTTATTAGGGTTCTTCCAATAGATTTCACCAAAAAGATTTAAGGCATCACCCCTTTTTAAAATGAAAAAAATACAAAAGTAATATATAGTTCATACTTATAAAAGAAAATAAAAAAAAATAATAGTTATATAATAAGAATATATATATATATATATATATATATATATATATATATATATATATATATATATATATATATATATATATATATATATATATATTAATTCTAATTATAAGAAAAGGTGTTTTGGGGTTTGACAATTTTTGCAAATGAAATACAAAGAAAAAGAAAAGAAAAAAATTATACAAATATTTTTTTTATTTAAGAGAAACCTAGTGTTATAAATGCAATAAGCATATGTGTGTGTGTGTGTGTGTGTGTGTGTGTGTGTGTGTGTGTGTGTGTGTGTGTGTGTGTGTGTGTGTGTATTTATAACTTCACATTTAATTGAAGCCAGCATATGCATTTCATATGGGGCCATTTAAATCAACCTGTAATTTAAAGGAAATGACAAATTGAGAAAATGAGAGAAAAATGAGAGAAAAAGAGAAAGAAAGATAAAAGTGAAAACAAAGAAGAGAAAAGGCACGACTTTTCCCGAATAGGGCTAAGGGTACTAATTAAGATTTAATAATCCTTTAATCATGATTGGGGGTGATTTAATTAACAAAATTAATTCAAATGTTGAATTAAACCTAGAGCAGAAACCTAGTGGACTTCCTCAAACGAAGTTAGTAAGTCCTATTTACGTGATTTGATCTACCAAGAAATTAGGAATAATGTAAAGGATGCAGTGATAAGTCTAATTGATAGAGAACTGATCTACCAAGAAATTAGGAATAATGTAAAGAATGCAGAGATAACTCTGATTGATAGAAAACATGAAAGAGAACATGTTAATTTTAAATTTTAGGAAACAGGAAGGAGAACAAATGTTCGGGCTTTGTTGGAAAATGTTTAAAATTAGAAAATGTGAAGGAGAACAAATTATTATTAAATTCCAGAAAACGTGAAGGAGAACAAATTATTATTAAATTTTAGAAAACATGGAGAACAAAAGATGGGACTTTGTTGAAAAATGTTCAATTAACTTAATCAACTGTATTTGTGAGATGTAATAAAATTATTAACCCAAATCAAGAAACCTCTTGAACGGAATTAATGTTAGTACAGTAAACCCTACTCATGCCTGTGAGGCATTATGCTGCTAGATTTTCCCAAAATTTAAGGTTTAGTAGGTTAGTAAGTTTAACCCTTGTAGCGACGTTAACCACGTCATGATGACCCCCTTGTTGGCCTTCTTGCGATTGGTATGCACACGTGTGAGTATTACCCCACCTTCACCTATTTTGTTTGTGCTTTAAGTGCATGCCATCGAGCACACTTATGCATGTGAGGGGGTTTCTAGGGAAGCGTGGGAAAATTTTTGATATTTCATGTCATGACCACATGACAAATGTGGACATGACACATGTGATGCATGTTGTGATCGCATGGAAAATGTGGGCATGGCATAGGGATAATGTTTCCCCTCCTGTATGAGGAGAGAGAGAATCACCAGGGAGAGGGTGTTAGATCGCGAGAATCATTGTACCATTTGAGGACAAGACATGCACCTAGTAGTTGTATTATGTCGGTATGCCATTTAATTTTCATATTTTCTCCTTTTGTCATTCTGGTGTTGACCTAAGTCGTGATTATAGCTTGATGACTATTCTCAGCACATTTGTCTTGCGAGAGTTGTCAATTTGCGCATCAATGCTAATACCTTATCGTTTGGCATGCATCTTTTGAGCCTAGGTATAATGTTTATGTCTCTTATTTTAGAGACCCTTGGACATAAGATATAACTATTTAAAGTTATTATTGTTATAGTTATGCTCCAAGTCTACTTATTTTTATTATTTTATTCCCAAGTATATGGGAGGATAAATTATTGTTTTGTGTTCATTGTAAACTCCTCATTCTTTTGTGAGGAGATTCTAATAATTCAAGAAATCTTATCCTCCATTGTGCCTCCATAGATTCTAGGGAGAGTGGAGGAGGGGAGCAGCAAGCTCCATCATGCCCAAATCAAGGCATGCCAAGAAGGGAGACCGCGGGTAGTTATGGAGTAAATCTTCTTTAAAAAAAACTTCCCTTTTTTCTTCGGAGAGAGAGTCACACACACATACACTAGAGATAAACATTAAACTGATAGTAAAATCTTGATCTTCAATGTTAGGCTTTGAAGATGGAAAGGATATTGAAAAGGGAGACTCTCTTGGGTTGCAAAAGTAACCTTTGTAGAGGCATCGATGTTCAAATCCTCCAAGAGGAGGTAACCGTACCTCTAGACCATTAAAGTTTTCCTTCTTTATATAGAGGCATTACTTCTGTACCTATAGTTTTGGAAGGATATACTTTTTGTGGCATCGAACTATACATAGTTCCATTGTTTAGATGCAAGATAATGCATGTGCCTATGTTAAAGGCCGAAAGAAAGCTCCATGTTGCTTGTGCCTATATAAAGTCATCTAATAACTATGTAAGCTTGTGGTAGAGGGATGATAAACAAGTATCCCTTATGTATGCTTGTATAGAATGATAAAAATGTATTTATCTTTATGCTTGTAAGAATCCAATAAGAAAGGAACCATTCTTGTTGTTAGCAAACACAACAAGCTTTGTATTTAATCATGTGCTTTTAAGGGTTGATAATATTGTGTTAATTCATTTACCTATAAAGGCCAAGAGATTAGCATTTTCTCATCCACCTGTGATCAAGGTTGGTAGATATATGTATAAATGGTAGTTTGGAAGTAAGTACCCAACATCTTGACAAGTATTATAATAGCTTGGCTATGAGTAGCTGATAGTTAACATGATCAACCTTATCTTGGTTGTAATATAAGCTTTTGATATAAACATTTGACTTTATCTTGGTAATGATAGTGTTAAGACCTCAATACAAATAGTTATTTCTAACTTAGCTATGGTACAAGCCAATAACCATAAGCTTTGATCTCGAAGCATGTCTCATTATGAACCACCAATCCTAGTCTAACACATTTGGGTAAAAAACACTTAGTTGCAGTGTTTTGGGAAAACATAAGTCTCCTTGGTTTCAACCCACATTTTTTTGGATTTAATACAATTAGCCTACTATCACGATCTTCCTTTACATTACGCTAGTTGAAGGTATTCCACCACTTGTAACTAAAAATAACACATTGAAAATATGAGAAGTCCACTTGCATGATCTCTTGTATCTTTCTAACATATTAGGTCACTTCCCTTCTACTAGATTGTCACACCTCGTTCTAAAGAAAACATACTTATCATTTTTATTTCAAGTAGATAGATAGTTAGTCAGTAAAATTATTATGTTTAAAGTAATGTTATGCTAGATTAGAAAATACATTTGATTTATATTATTTTATATGCAATGAATATTGTATGTCGCATTATTATTATGCACATGGTTAAATGATGTAATGAACTAACTACTATTGTGCAACTAAGGTGGATGTAGGGACAGTGTTTCCCCCTCCTAGATGAGGAGGGATAGCAACACCAGGGAGAGGGTGATAGATTGTGATAGAATATGAAAATAAAGTGCATAGTATTGTGATTCAAAGGTTATAAAAACAAGGCGTAAATAATTATAATATATATCTATAGTAAAATATTAAAATAAACAAAATAAAACATTATAATATTTAGATTACATCATGAGGTGTAAGCGATAAATTTAGTAAATAGTTGTTATATGGTTGGCATGGGATCATGTGCCAAGCCTCCTACAAAGGTGGGAAAAAATCTAGAAATAGAGGAGGGCTTATATCTCTCTCTCCCACTGTGAAAGGGGGGAGAAGGAGAAACAAGCACTGGGGGGGCTGCTTGCATAGGCTGCTATTAGAAATTGAGAGGGAAATCGATTTGGGAGGAGGCTAGAGTTGCAGAATAGAACCTGGAGCAGCATCAAATCTTCCACCCCATCTAGTGAGAGAAAATCAGGTTCCTTCGTATCTGAATTCTAACTCAGTTTTATTTGGAAATGAATGTGAGAGTATTCCTTACCTCTGTTTATCTGATACAGTGAACATACGTATTTTATGAATCTAGTTTTCAGATCGTTTCTTTTAGCATCATCAATATCTTGCACTAGAATAATGTAGCTATTTTTATGATGGAATTGGCCCACATCTCTGAGCAATTTCTGTTACCACATTTTATGAAATGACAAAGATCAAACTGCTTTATGTTTTGACAGATGTCCATTAATTGTTTTAATCTTTCCTTATCGACCTGCACTGGCATGATGATGGTAAAGGCCGTTGATATTGTTGTGAATTGCCTCTCCATTAACCTATTCTAGGTATATCCTGTAACCATTGCATATCTAGGGATTTTATTTTCTGGGACAGTCATAATCAGCTCGCGTGCATGGTGCATGCTTCTACTTTTTGCATATGTGCCTTGTAGGGTGATTGCAATTTCAAACCCTCGAAGAATCTAATAACCTTCATGCTCTGATGGAAGTCCATATCACTTTTCCAAGCCCATTTGGATGTTGGCAGATGTGGCAGATCTAGGTTACCTCTATCATTCCCATTTGTTTAACAGTTTTCTAAAGTCTCGTAACATATCTACCTTGAGCGAAATCTACAATCATTGTAATTAAAATTGTTGATAGTTTTAAGGCCTTTTTAATCCTTACATTAGTCTATACTCAACCGCATTCTGCAAACACCTGAGCATATCCTGCAATCATTACAAATAGTTAAGACCTCAATACAAATAGTTACTTCTAACTTATCAAAGGTACAAGCCGATAACCATAAGCTTTGATCTCGTATCATGTCTCATTATGAACCACCAATCCTGATCTAACACATTTGGGTAAAAAAGCACTTGGTTGTAGTGTTTTGGGAAAACATAAGGCTCCTTGGTTTCAACCCACATTTTTTTGGGTTTAATACATATTAGCCCACTATCATGATCTTCCTTTACATTACTCTAGTTGAAGGTATCCCACCACTTGTAACTAAAAATAACACATTGAAAAGATCAGAAGTCCACTTGCATGATCTCTTGTATCTTTCTAACATATCCTAACTTCCCCTCTACTAGGTTGTCACACCTCATTCTAAAGAAAACATACTTATCATTTTATTTCAAGTAGATAGATAGTTAGTCAGTAAAATTGATTAAAGTAATTTTGTGCTAGATTTTAAAATGCATTTGATTTATATTGTTTTATATGCAATGAATATTGTATGTGGCATTATTATTATGCACATGGTTAAATGATGTAATGGACTAACTACTAGTGTGCAACTGAGGTGGATGTAGGGACAGTGTCTCCCCCTCCCAGATGAGGAGGGACATCATCACCAGGAGGGTGATTAATTGAGAGAATGAAACAATCATTGTTCCATCTAAGATCCACACATGCACTTAGTAGTTGTATTGTGTTGGTATGCCATTTGATTTTCATATTTTCTTGTTTTTTCATTTTGGTGTCGACCTGGTCATGAATCTAGTTGTGTAAGCAAGTTTGATGGGGCACCATCATTGATACTTTACCCATCCAATGTATATATAAGCATTTAAAATGCATTATTGATGTGTATGATTATGTGAACTAATTGTTTTATTCCCAATTATTTTAAAAACATAGAAAAAGATTAACTACCATGTCTAATTCACTAGTAGAGGATAAACTTTAACAAGTTTTAGGAGGCCTTATTTCCATCATGCCACTCAAGATTCTAGGGGTAGTGGAGGAAGGAGCAACAACTCGATCTTTCTTGACTTAAGGCATGTCAAAAGAGAGTCGTGGGTAGTTACAAAATCAAGAAGTTTTATTTAAAAAAAATTCACTCTTTCAAAGTGGGGAAGAGAAGGCACAAACCTGGTAGTTAAAAAGAAAAGAATCTTTCATATAGTTGAGGAAGGAAGCAACGAGCATGAGGAGCAAAGGTTTACAATCTAAGTTGCAAAGGTATAATCCTCAGGTGGAGGTATGCTCTAATCTTGAGAAAATAACCTATTAATTTTGTATGCATAAGGAAAGCTTTCCAACTGAATTAGTATCACATTTAAATATCCAGCGAACTATATCTTTCAATGTATGTTGGATATACTACTTTCTATACTAATGTATATATATATATATATATATAAAGAATGTGTAATTAAATATTTAATTACACTATTAAGTTGACTTAGGGCTAATTTTAGTCTTTGGTTATTCTTAAGTCATATTAGGGCTTTTCTCTAACTTGGAAATATAAAAGCAAGTTCTCTCATGTAATTCATTAATCCATTTCATTAATTGCATCCTTATTGTGCAAATTATTCCTCTTTGATTTCTTCTCTTATGGAAGGTAAATCTTAGGTTTTGCAGGTGATCCTAGTGTTTCGAGTTAATCATAAACTCTCACATGGTATCAGAGCTCCAGATCTACAAGCCCCTTCTTAGATCTAGGAAAATTCCAGGCAAGTTCTTTTATAGGATGTATTTTTTTAGCAAAATGGACCTCACCATTGTGCTTAGAACGCACAAAAAACCCTATTTTCATATAAGGCACTCTATATTTTGGTGACAAAATTTCTGGGTGTTTTTTAGGGTTTCAAGAAATTTAATTATATGAAATTTGTACAACCTATACAGAATCTATACGGCCATATGACACCTCAATTTCCATGCCACCTTGATTTATGTGCCATTTTTATGTGAGATGATTTTGATTTTGGAGCTGCCTCAATTCATGTACCATATGGATGTCTGTGTCGCCTCGATTTCCATGTTGTCTTGATTTGTGTGCATAGGTATAGCTAAGTTTTTTATTAATTTCTTTTTTTTGCTTTGTAATAGTGATGTATTATATTTATAGATTTTTTTTAAAAAATAGTTCTACCATAATGGCTTGCATAGAGTTAGCAGGAATGCTAAAAATACTTCATTGTCTAACATTGCTATTGCTATCCCATCCAAAATGGCCACACAAGGCTAGACCAAAATGGTGCATATGAAATCTTCTTAGGCAAGACCTAGAGCCAAACCATGACTAAAATGAAAACTAACCCCTGACCTATGAACATAACAGCAACCCAAACAAAAGAACAGTTAATAAACACACCAGTAAATACTTAACTAACCCTCATCAGAGACCTCATGTAGCTTCTATTTCATAGTTGTGTAGCTTCTGGTTGAACTCCTTGACCCAATCAAACCCCTGAGTCTCAATTATCTGGAACATTTTCATCAAGAAATCAACCCCAATACGAGCATTTTGCCTGTGCCACACCAAATCTATGCCCTTGAGATCAAGAATAAATGGATAGTATTTTCAGAATACCTCCCTGGGTTTACATAAGATGAATGTCCTTTGGACGTGGTAGTCTAGCACCAAAAGAAGCAATGACTAGGGTTTCCTCTAGTCCACTGAGCACCTCTGGAATAAACATTCTATGAGTGATGGAATTCACCAAAGTTTTGGCAATGTTGAGATCCAATAGGGATGCTACAAACCTAGAGTTGAGGTCTGTGTCCACTCTGTAGCGTTCTTCTTCTTCTATGAAACTCTTCCCCAGTATCATTTTTGCAGCCTCCAACACCAGTTCATCATTCTGCTGCAACACTCTCTTCAAAAATAGGTCAGTAATCTTACCTAAAAAAGCCATCTGCCACTTTGCACTAACCAGTCTGATTGGGGTGTCCATGCTGCCACACCTTATGCTATCTATAGGAAAATAAAGAACTATCTCAGCTTTCTCAGACATGATCGAGGGAATGCATGCCAAGCATGTGTCATGATCACTAAATAAGCCTCTAAGAAAAGCTGCAAGTGTTATGAGCACTACATTCCATAATGCCATTGTCCCTTCACTCTAACAAAATGATAGCTCAAGTCTTTTGCATGATGGATTCACCTAACTAAAGATCTCCCATCTAAATGCTTGCTCATGTCACCAAATCACCATTCATCCACCTTGAGTAGACCTTACTATCATTTTACTTCCATAATGGGTGGTTTAAATGAGGGGCCAAATCTGATCATGATAGTTGTAAGATCATTCTGATCAAAGTTTAATAAAGGAACATTAGGCCAAATGTGGTGCTGTAACCCTAACTTCTTCTTCTAACCTGACCTTTCTACCCCCATAGGGGTGGAAAGTCTCCTACCCTACCACCAACATCACTCTATCTTAAAGTCTAAGGGACACTCCTGCCTCTTGGATTGAAAACTTCTCTCAGACAAATCCCATCTACCCTAGAGTTAGAGAGGACATCTGCTTCAAAGTTTCCTTCCCTTATAATGTGGTTAATGGTGACTCGCTCAAAGCCATCCAAGATACATAGTACCATGTCTAATTTTTCCCCTAGCCTCCAATTCTCCAATCATCTTGATCTCAATCCATTTATGACCAAAAGATAATCCCCTTCAACAGCTAGGTTTTTGATATTTAGCTCTTTACAGAACCTGAGCCTGAGAATGAGCACCTGCAACTCTGCTTCATTATTGGTACCTATGGGAAGGGGCTCTACTAGTCTTCCAATGGATAGGCCATTCCAGTCCTGCACAATGCATCCTACCCCTAACACCACCAGGTTCCCCTAGAAGCACCATCAAAGTTCAATTTATACCATCCATTCTTTGCAGGTGCTCATTGTGCCAGCTTTCTAGCTTCTTGAGTTTTGGATCCGCTGTCACCAATACAAGGTGGTATTTTCAATCCGTGCTAATTCCTACACATGTCCGCATCCCATACTGTGAAGTGTAAATTTCTTGATCCCAATTCTTCAAGCCTTGAATTAACTACCTCTAACATATTTGCCTCGATTTTGTTCAAAAATGATTGCAATGACACTTCTCTTTCTTGAAAGATCCTCGTATTCCACTCCTTCTAGATTTCCCATATTAAAATCGAGTGGAAAGAGAGCCAATGACCTCAAAACATGGCTTTATGATAGATTATCAGGAAGACAAAGAGCCAGTCTGCCAAATTACCTAGGGGTGCTGATATCCATTGTAACTTGTTGTGCATCCATTACCAGCACAGGGAGGTGTAGGTACAGTACAGGAAGAGGTGGTCTCCATTCTCTTCAGCTAATTTGCAAAGAGAACATGTTGAAGGTCTAGCAAAGCCCATTTTGGTAAATCTGTCAGCTATGAGGACTCTACCTTATGAAGTTTCCCAAGTGAAAATGCTAGCCTTGGGAAGACAATGCTTATTCCAACAGAGCTTGATTGGCAATCTTGCTTCACCAGCATTTATTCTACTCAAAATACTATATCCCTCCTTAACATTGTATTTCCCTTAAGGAGAAGCATTCCATCTTAGGACCTCCTATATCAGTCTAATACAAATAGGGCACTGGTTCAGAATGTTTTCAAATGTTTCTATTTCCCTATCATTCAGTCTGAGGTTGTGTACACTTTTCCATTTGGGAAAGAAATCACCTTCCTCTATAGAGAAGGTTAAATAATCCCTCACTTTATCTCCCAAAACTTGTTTTGTGTGAAACTTTACCGAAATCAAGTCCAGGTTCCTTGCTAGACTTGTATGTCCATCCCAAGAATCTTTCCAGAAGTGTACTTTCCTACCATCCCTGATTTCCCAAGTCAAATGCTTGGAAATAAGGTCTTGACTGCTCTTGATAAAGTTCCAGATCCTAGATCCACTAGGTAATGTTTGAGAAGTAAAGATATTGTTTTCTTCTTCGTCCAAATATTTGGCTTTAAGGATTTTAACCCATTTGAGTTCTGGTTTTGCATGCATCAACCAAACCAACTTTGCCCCTAATGCTCTATTTTGCAAGATTATGTTTTTTAACCTTATTCCATCTGATTCTTTTTGTTCATAAATCTGTTTCCATTTAATCAAAGGATATTTAAACTAATCTGAGTTTCCTTCCCAAAAGAAAGTTTTCATTTTCTTATTAAGTTCCTTGTTACCTAAACTTGAGAGAGGAAGGTTGGACATCATATAGATGGGTATAGCTGCAATTACAGCTTTGAACAAAGTTAACCTACCTACCCACGAAAGCCATTTGTTTTTCCAAGAGGCTAGTGTATTCTTAACCCTCTCTATCAGTGGTTCCTAGGTTCTTTCGGGTTGGATTCCTCGATCTAGTGGAAGGTTGAAATATTTGGAAGGAAGAGTTCCTTTTCTAAAGTTCAAGATTCTCAAAATCCTTCTCTCCCTGCTATGGTGTTAAAGAAAAAAACTTTTGATTTTTCTTTACTTACCTCCTATCCAGAAGCTCTTGAGTATTGCTCCAGTATGAATTTGATGTTCCTGGCTTCCCCTTCATGAGTTTCTCCAAAGAGCATTGTGTTGTTAGCAAACTATTGATGAGTGATTTCTAGCATACTTCTAATGATCTGAATACCTAAACTTTGGCCTTCTTGTCCTGCAATAGCACAAGATCTACCTAGTGCGTCGGCCATGATGATAAAGAGAAGTGGTGACAATGGATCTCCTTGTCTAAGTCCTCATGGTGTATGAAAGAATCCTTCAGGTAAACTGTTGATGAGCACTGAATATCTCAGACAAGCTATCCATTCAAAATTCCAATTTAGCCAAAAGGTGTTGAAACTAAATGCTTCCAATACCTTGAACAGAAACCTCCAATTGACTTTGGCATAGGCCTTCCTAATATCTAGCTTTATGAGCATTGAGGGTTTTCTAGTTTTTTAAATGGAGTGTATTGCTTCTTGAGCAATGATCACACCATCCAAGATAGATATCCCTTGAATGAAGCATGTTTGTTCCTTTTCTATGATATCTAGTAAAATCTTCTTGATTCTATTAGCCACCACTTTAGCCATAATTTTGTATAGCGTATTGCAAAGTGCTATAGGCCAAATTTCTTTAAAAGACTCTGGCTTCTCCTTTTTAGGAATCAAGGAAACAAAGGTGTTGTTGATTTTTTTCAGCACTTTTCCATTTCCTCTGGAGTCTTCTATTTCTTCTTTAAGCTCCTTTCCCACAATATCCCAACATTTCTAGAAGAAGGCAACAGGAAACCCATCAGGCCCTAGTGTTTTGTCTAGGTGAAGTTGAAACAGTTCTTCCTTAATTCTAGTTTCTGTGAACTTGCTATTTAGCATCTTGTTTTGATCTTCTAAAACTAATCTAGGAATGTTTCATATAAAGTGTTGTTGGTCTCCAAGCATGGAACCACCAAAATTGTTCAGCAGATCCTGAAAGTAATCCACTATTGCTGATTTAATTTCCTCTATTTTGCCTTTCAATCTTCCATCCTAATTTTTAATGGCAGTGCTTCTGTTGATATCTCTGTGCACTCTAGTAGAGTTGTGGAATAATTTTGTGTTCTTGTCTCTATCTCTAAGCCACAATTCTCTTGACTTTTGATGCCAATAAATTTCTTCTTTGCCTAGAATATCCTCTAGTTTGCTCATCAGTTCTTCTTCCTACCTGAAAGACTTGTTATCCATGCCTTCCCTCAAAATCTTCTCATTAAGAGTCCCTAATTCTTCTTCTATTGGCCTTTTAACTTCAAAGATATTCTTAAAGTGTTCCTTGTTCCACTATTTCAAATTGGACTTGATCAACCTTAGTTTAGTCATGACATTGAAAAGCTTAAAACCTCCAAAGTTACATTCTATCCACCAAGACTTGATCAGATCAAGAAAGATGGATCTTTGAACTTGATGTTTTCAAATTTAAATGGGTATCTGCCAAGTTTCCTTTCTCCAAGAATTTCTAAGCTGATTGGGAAGTGATCAGTATCTGAAAGATGAATAATTTTACTCTGCAAGATGAAGGGAAATCTGCTTATATTTCCCTTGAACAAAAATCTTTCAAGCTTCTCTGCAATATTGTAGAAACCTTTCCTTCTATTAGTCTAGGTGAATTTGTTGATGCTTATCTAAATGTCTATCAGCAAGTTTCTTTCTACAAAGTCTTCGAAATCTATTTGTGATTGCAGTTTTCTGCCTACTCCACCTTCTTTGTCCTCTACTTTTAGAATATCATTGAAGTCTTCTGCCAATATGAAGAAATCAAAGCCAGGACTATTACAGATGGAATCTAATTCACTCCAGACTTCACTTTTAAGAATATAAGATTTTGGTCCATACATATTGACTAACACAAAGCATAAATTAGATGCCAAACTTCTTACCTTGCAAGCTATCTAACCCTTATTAGAAGCAACCTCTTCAATCAAAACATTCTGTGATTTTCATAATGTGATTAGTCCTCCAGAGGGGCCAACAACATTAACCCCCAGTGATTTCCATTATTTTAGACTCTTTACCAGTTTGTTTTCTCCTATTCTTCCAATTTAATTTCTTATAAGAGGCAGATATCTATTTGAAATGAATCTAGGTGATGCCTTAAAAGGCATCTTTTCTTAGGGGCGTTCAGGACCCCAACATTCCACGACATGATTTTCATTATTGTTCAAAAAGGGGGCCCCCTTCCCTACTATCAGCATCTCATGAATCTTCATTTGTCTGCTTGCCTCCCCATCCCACTTGATTTTTTCCTCATTAGGGATACAACCTCTTGATTTGTGCTCCTCCCAATCTGGGGAGAGCCTGGAATTCTCCTTCTAGCCTAGACCTAGAACTCCACTTAACGGAAGATCTTTTTCTAAACATAAGAGCTTTGGAAAGGGGGAGGTGACTTCTTCCTTTGACCAAAGAACCTCATTTCCCTGCTTTGGATCAATTATCCAATCATCTTCCAAGTTTTCTTCTTCATCCTTGAAGGAGCCCTCTTTGGTTGTTTTTGTCAATTCCACTAGCTCATTACTGACTTCAATAAGGGATTCAAGATCCTCCTTCTGTAGGTTTGGGTGTATGGCATTTAGAGTCTCCAAGATTTTCATATTTAAACTTTGTGTGATGTTTACAACATTCTCCAGAAAAATCGGTACCAATGAACTCCTATCAGCCAAGTCCACAACTAGGGCACTTTTATCTCTTAAAATCTAATCCATAATCGAGGGTTGTGGATCTTTAAAGCTAGAGGAGTCTTTATTGTCTTGAGTTTGGATAGGATTAACTAGGATTACCTCCATTGGTTTTTATTTGTTGACTGAGGATTGATGACTCTTCTTGTGAGAACCACAAGGTTTAGGATGACCCATATTTCCTTTTGACCATTTCCTCTGAGATCCCCTTCCCCTAGTATTGGATTTGTCTCCTTCACATTAATAAGGGGCTTGTCCCAAGAGCACCATCCCAAAGTCCTGATACAGTGACCCTCTGGCTTAGGTTCAAAGACCAAAGGTTGTTTAAGCATACCCCAATCCATATATATCTCTATCTCTCTCCATCAAGGTTCATAGGGCTAAATCTCCACACATAGCCTGACAGAGGTGCCTTCTTCCTCTCGATCCTTCCATTCTTCAGCACAAATATATTTCCCCAGATGGTTCCCTATTTCCTCCAAAACCTTCGGTTCCAAAATTCCACTGGAATCTTAGGTAATTTATACCAATCTTGGATGTATTCCATCTTGTGTTTCCTAGGGTCAAAGGCAACTTGCCATTTGCAAAGATAAAATCCATATCCATCCATTAACCAAATCACTTCCAAATTTTCTATTATGATTTCCACTGTCGGGCAGATAACTAGAAAAAAACCATTGGATAAAGCTTTGAGACTTAAACCCTTACCCCATCTTTCTTGCCACTAGTGCATCAAGTCGTTCTAGTTTAGGTTGAAACCAAACTATTTTGCAATTAATCCCATTTTTTCAAGTCGCTCTATTGATGGGCCCAAAATTCTTGATTCCAACACCATAGTCTTTTTCTTGCCTAGCTCTTTGGTCTTTCCCTATTCCATAAAGGCCTTCTTACCAATACCTTCCTCCCCAAATCTAGGGTTTTTCCTGCAAAAGAAATTCATTCTTCCTTGGGTCTCCCATGATTCACAATTTTCCTGCCACCTCTTATTGCATCTGAAGGAGCGATTCCTCTTGAAATCCCGTTGAAATCTTCCAAAACCTCTTTGATGATCTTGATCCTTGAACCTTCATTGCTCCATGTGTAAATACCATTCCTTTGACTTTGCCTTGTCTTGAATCTTTTCTAGGGAAATTTATTTCTCTGCTTCAGCAGCCTAGGAGCAAAAATCTTGCCTTTGCTCATCACCATTTCCTTCACCACTTGATTCACCCTTTCTCTACAAGTTTCCCTCTTTGTTTTTGTCTTTTTCTTCAGCAGTTTCTTCATGGTTTTCATGATTTTTGCTCTGTTCTATGATAGAATTGATCTACTTAGTTTTTTGGGGGCTAGCCCCAAGGGTTTATGCCCTGGTCGCATGGGTGACCAACACCTAGCTTCCAAGCTCCAGGCCCCAGGCTATTAAATCCTAGTCATATAAATGACCAGAGCCCTAGCTGCTAGCCCCCAAAGACTTAGCCCTTGGTCATATGGGCATCCAAGAGCTCCAGTAGTGCTTTTTTTGCCTCTTTGCCCTAAAGAAGCAATTTTGGTAATTCGGGCATATCTTGACCGTACAGAGTCAGATTTTTGAAAATGAATAGGCATCAGAAAATTAGTTCCAAGCACAATCCATTGGTGTAGGTTATTTTTACCAGATTTTGATGATTAGTACAATTTATTTCTATTAGAAATTCACATATCTATTTTGGTCTATGATCTCATATCTTTTTGCCATGATCTCCATTTTTTGTGATTCTTGTGGCATTGGAAATATATTGAGGAGCTCTACATAACCATATATGAACTTCTTCCAAATTATGCCGTAGGTATTATTTATTTAGTTTGTCAGTTTTATGGTTCCTATTTGATATTTTGGACATTTTGACACCTAGAGAAGTTCTATTTATTTTGTTGGGCTTCATTTATCAGTATAAATACATATTTAGAATGTTGATCTCTGATCTGATTTATTTGAGGAAATATCATAGGTTTTACTATTCACACTTCTGTAGTAACATTGGGAAAGGATAATTATGAGTCTTGGCAAAAGGGCATCTTGACACATCTCAGGTGGCTTAATCTTTTGCCTTATCTTTATGGACTCATACCAGAACTAGACATACTTGGGAGGAAATCTGCATGGGGAAATTATACTGATCATATTATAGGATTGATTGATTCTAGTGTTTATTTTGACACTATGTGTTCTATCTCACATATTGAGTGCCCATGCACTCTTTGGATTAGCATTTGGGAGATCTATGGAGACCCACATCTCTCTCCATTCCCAGATGATCTTGCTGTGGATTTCCACATACCCCTTGATGATGCAGATTGCATACCTTTTGATGATGATACAGTTGAGGAGCTTATATATTTGATAGATCTTACTAGTTCAGATGACATAGAGACTTCTCTTGCTTCTCCTTCTCTTCTTATCGAGATCACATCTTTATTACCTATTGCTACATCAGATTCTTTGCAATAGGACATTATCAGTCTTCCAGAGATAACTCATTGGGACACATATCTACCAGATATATCATTGTTGTTTGTAGAGTCCCATCTTGTAGATTTAGAGGACCACATTGAGGACATTTGTCTTCTATTTGATGACAGCTTCAATGGAGTTGCATCACCATCATCTTCTTCAGAGATTGTTCTTCATCCTCCTATTTAGTCATAGTTTTGCAGTGGATTCGAGACATTTGAGCAGTTTTTAGGAGCATCATTGTTGTCTTTGGATCATGTGCAGAGTTTAGAGACATTTATCCTTCTTCCTGTATATTCCTATTCAAAATGGGAAGACATTATGAACACATCTATAGTTTTATTTATTCTCGAGGGGAGGAATGTTGTTTGATGTTCACGGGTCTTCATCTTTATTCTGTGTCAAGCATCTTCCAGCACTGCAGGAGTCGTCTTGAGGAGTGGTTGCATGGTCTCTCTTCTCATCTCTATTTTGGGAGGGAGCATTTCCTCGCATGGGGTTTCATCCTTCTCACTTCTAGGGGTTCATTAGACCTTCTCTCTTCCTCTCTTATGGATGGCCATTCATGATTGTACTTTTGTGATGGATTCTATTCTTGGCGGCATCTTAGTGTTAGTCCTTCTTCCATCACATGTTCATGTACTTGTATTTTCTCTCTTTTTGGAAAGGAGTTTTCTCCCACTTGGTTTTTCTCCTTTTCTCCAGCTTATGAGAGCTTCTTGTTGTTCATGAGCTCCTAACATTGCCTTGTAGTTGGGACTCATTCTTCCATTAGTTGCATGTTTTTCATTTCTCCCTAAGTTGCACTTAAGTGGACATGTTGGTGTAATTAAATATTTGATTACACTTTATCAAGTTGACCTAGGGCTAATTTTAGGCTTAGGTTATTCTTAAGTCATATTAGGGTTTTTCTCTAACTTGCAAATATGAAAGAATGTTCTCTCATGTAATTCATTAATCCATTTCATTAATTGCATTCTTATTGTGCAAGTTATTCCTCTTTTCTTTTTTCTCTTGTGGAAGGTAAATATTAGGTTTTGCATGTGATCCTAGTATTTTGAGTTAATCATAAACTCTCACAAAGAATAGTCTTTAAACACTTGTATTTCTATCAATAATGTGAGCTATTTGAAGATATCTGCAATGTATTTGAAGTGATACTTTGATAAGCATTGAAATGAAACAATGACACAACTGTAATGCTTATATAACTCATTCTTCGAAATGACTCATACTTCGGTCCAGTTCAATTTGAGACTGACATACATAAGTATTCCTTTGTGTCTATATTTTCTGATATATATGTATTCTTACTGTGCTTGTGGGGGTCATAAGTACATGTTTACTCTTGGACTTGTAACATTGATAGTAAGGTGTTCTCTCCTATGCCTGTAAAGGCTGATAGGTGTATGATTTATCAATATTTTTATTATGAATAAGGCTGATAGATACCTTTTTAATCTCAATCTTGGCTATGAATAGCCAATATCTTAGCATATATTATCTATACCTTAGCTATTAGAAAGCTAATAAAAGAAAAGTTAGATTATCTCTATGCTCATCTTGACATGGACGATAGACATATATAATTATCTTGTACATGATGTAGTATGACTCATAGATAATCATGCATACTCTTGTATTGACTGATAGATATATTTATACACTTCCTGTGTATTGGCTAGGAAATGGCCAATTTATATTTATTCATACTTATTTTGTTTTCATTGGGATAAAGCCAGTAAATATAGACACTTATTCTTTTTCATAGAAAGAGATATGGCCATGAATTATAAGCAATTATTTTTTCTTGATTGTGTTCAACCCAATAACCATAATCTTATATCTTTATATTGGTTGAGTTAAGTCTGATAAATCTATTTGAAGTTGATAGCTCGATATAAATATAACAATTCTATAAGCATTCATATATAGATATGAATGTAAAATAAAATTATATCACCTATACTTTGAATATGGCTCAGCCTGAGAAAGATTTGTCACCTATACAATATTATATTACACTACATGTGGAAATTATATCATGGTTATGATGTAATATGAGCAGCTTATAGTAGTTATATTACTTATGTAATGATAAATAAATATCTTGTGTTACAAAGAGAGTAATTTTTTCTCTATTTAAAGCACAAACTTGCCTTGCAAACGTATGTATGAGTCTTTACCAGCATGGAGGCCATAAGTAAGAGCCTTATGTAAATCTATTTTACAAGGTGAGAACTATATTTGGTATAGATCTTCAGTACCTCAGTAAAATTTGATAAATATTCTCTTTAATGCAAAAAGTAGATATGTAATCTCTTTTGTTTAAGTAGAACAAAAGGAATAGCTCATCATGTATGTCTTTTGACTTATGTTTTTAAAGATAGATAGACCATTGAGCATAGTGGTTATCAAGTTGCCATTTAAAATGTACTGTGCATTTAAGATAAGACTCATTTACCCTAGTTTGAGTCCTTCTAAGAGTTGTATGCTCATACACTATTGTTTAGACATGAGATAACATAATTTATTTTCAAATTTTGATAAAATGTCTTTATCAACTATTTGACTGTGTTGAGTTAGAAAGATGGGTTTGCTGGCCATTGAGAAGTTGACAGTTGTCATAGGCCTGAGATTGTGAGAATGCAAAGAGGGGATCAATGTATGGTCATGAATAAACCAATCTTTATCCTATGACTATCTATCTTACCCTGTTTAAATAACTAAGCATAGATAGAATGTCAGTCTCCCAATCGAGAAAGAGGTGCATGAATAATCGAGTCATTAATATGAAACTTTTGCCAAAGAAATGCAAAATCATTTCTTGCATTATCAATTCACTATGTTCCAGATTGCATGAACAGTCAGACAGGTTGTACATAGCTATAGATACACTATAAGTTGTAAACTCAATTATTTCTTCCTAGGACACTGTACAAGTTCTCAGGTGGCACATAGAATCAGTTGATTTTCATTATCTATACACTCGTGAAGAGTATGGCCACTTCTAGTAGGAAGGCATGTGGGGCACCACTACTTTGTGGTTCGAGGTAAAGCACCTGGGTGATGCTCTCCCTCTTGCAATTGACTGTCGAAGACTTTTGAACAAAAGACATCACTTTATTGTACATGTAATTATGTAAAATTTGTATGTCACATGTAATGTGACCATTAAATATATTATATCATGTAAATTGTAAATGCAAATGTACCTGCTTTACATTGTAAGATAAAAAAATTAGAATAATGAATTTTTGGCATTTATTGCTTTATTTTTAAATATTTTTATTTAGCATTCAGGTATGGATGTTACACATGGTATCAGAGATACTAGGTTCAACACTTGGACCTAGGAGCTTATTGTGAATTTTTTGTTGATTAACAGATAAGATAACTTCAATATTGTTCTTGTACTAGAATGGCATGAAAAAGAATGTGAAAGCGAGCTAAGAAAAAAAAATAAGAGCTTTCCCAAAAATACTGTGAAGAAAGAATCCCCTCCTAAAAACATTGTGCACCTATAATTTATACTAGGTGGGCATGGATTACCAACTTTGAGACAATTGTCGAGTCACTTAAGCACATCCGCCTTGAGAGACAAAAGTAGATGGAGACAGCAAAGAAGTCAATCACCCCCACAATTGTAAAACTTAGTAAACCCTCCAATCGTTGTGACATGCCCTTTGGGTGTGGTCATGAGATGCCTGCTATGGCAAGGGAGGTGATGACAGAGTACCTATGTGTACTTCCACCCTCCTAGTTTTTGTTGGTATATTCTAATGGGGAAGAGGAACTTGCATAAATTCTTCAATCTAATAGTGACATGTAGTCATGTTTTAAAGACATATTTTGTACTTAAACAAAGATGTTTTGAATGCTTCTATGTGAATAAAGAAAATTTTTGGATTTCTGTATAATAATGATGTTTATGAAATATTATGAACTTTTATATTATGTTCATGGAATGTTCATTTGGTAATTAAATGTTCCAATCTTAATATGTATTACTATATGATTGATAGGTGCATAAAAGTACTAGCTGTTGTGTGGTTACACAACATGCCCCATTTTGCCCCAACAAAATAGGGAACTAAATTTCCTTTGCTTTTGGCTTGCTTGTTCCTTTGCTTTGGGTGGTATGGTAAAATAGTTAGTATTAAATTAATGCCAGGATGTCATCCTATGCATATTAAGACCTCATGAGTAAGGTCTAATTTTCAAAGTCAGATTGCATCATCATGAACCTTGCCAAATGAAAGAAAGCAAAATTTTAAGTAGGTTTGCCTTTTCAATCACCCAAGAATTCCTCATGACTAGCAAGATATGTGAGGTCAAAGTTTGATAAAATAGTCTTAATGGGGTCATCACATTCCTTAATATCCTAGATATTTGTTAATATCCTGGATATTTGTTAATATCCTAGATATTTGTTAATATCCTAAACATAGGCTTTATAAGGGAAAACTCAATGTCTGCACATTCCTTAACATGCAGACGTCAAATTTTGACCTAAGAGGTAACAAACTGTCTAAATACATGGACATTTCACGAAGGTACACATTTGATTTTAATATCCTAGATATTTGTTACTATGCAGTCTTGCCCAAATACAATGAAAACACTAAAGGTCTGCATATTAGCTTAATGTCCTCATATTCACCAATATGATGATGCCATCTGGATTCATTATAAAAAGACTTAAAAGGATGATGAGATCACCAAGACACTTGAGACATAAAGGTCATCACATTCTATAATATCCTAGATATTCATTAATATATTGACTTAATGAAATATTACGACAAATCTCAATATCTAAACGTTAACTTAATGTCCTAACTTTCACTAATGTAATGATGATGTCATATTACAAACAATCTGGAACATCATTCGAGTTGATGATGCCACCCCCACTTTTAGGCTAAAGGGGGGATAATTTGTAAAACCAGACATCCAAATATTTCTTAATATCCTCACATTCATTCCCAAGACCCAAAATACATAGATTTCCAAGCACCAGTAGGGTGATGCCATGTGGCATGTTGACTTTTCCCATATGGAGATTTTGTAATTTCCTAATATTCAATTATACCCTTGGGTTGTCAAGACCTATTTTTCATTCAATCAACATTGACCAATGTCATGATGACGTCACATGCATATTCTGAAGAAGTATGCATATCTTTTAAACACCCTGATACTTTTGAATATATAGATCATGTAATTAACACCGCAAAATGTTAGGTGGATATTCAAAATTTCAAATCATATGGTGCCACTTGTTATAATCTTAGAAACTCAATGTCCATATCCATGGATATGTATGTCTTAGCATTAATTACGCCCTAATCGATCAATGCTAACACTTAAAAGGGGTAATTTATAGTCATTTTTAGATTTATCAAGTATTTGGAGAGGAATTGTAGAGCCGCAATTACAATGACCATTGTAGCACTTTGTGATTAGATTAGAACAGAGTATACATCAAATGACGATGGTGATGGGTGACATTGCACAGTAGGTCTGCACATCCATACACTATTTAATCAAGGTTTAAGTTCTAAAGTCAGATATGTTACTTGAAACCCTCATTTTTTCATTTTTGAATAGTAAAAGGTTGTGTTATTTACCTAGGGTAAACTGGTATGTATATGCACAGGTTCATCTTTTGGTAATATATTGAGCACTATGATATTTAGAAAATCAAATGAGTAAAATCTATGGATCGCATGGTAGGTTAAGACACACATATTGGCCATTGTAGGAAAACATTGAGGTCCACAAGAACAAATCCGATACAGAATTCTTAACTCCTATCTGCATACAACCCGGTGGATCTATTTTCAAATATGGTCAAATAGGTGATACCCATCAAGGGAGTACCAATCTTGACACATGGTCAGCTAAATTGGAGAAGGGTAGTGGGATTTCACTACTTATTAACATATACAATTTAGGAATGTGGCATGTTGGTGGTTTCCCTTATGCTATAGAAGCTATCGAGCTAGTGGCTACATGTCCTAATAATTACAACCCTAATACTAGAAGAGTGGAGAAGCACGGATGGGTGTATGCTAACTTTTTGATTGCAGGCATAACAGATGCATTTAATCTACCGCCAGGCTCTCGTTTATACAAGATAAATCTGGGAGCATTAGAGAAATGAGACAAAGGTAGTATTAAATACTACAGGAAGATCATGTTTTTATGGAGGGCTCAAGACAATACCTATAAGGTGTTTGCTAAATTGCCAGTGAACATGTATAAATTTGACTTCTCCCTTGAGATGCAATAAATGATGGTTATGCTCAATAGGATGAGGGGGAGATCACATGTAGGGAGCTTTGAGGAGTGGATGTATGATTAATGAGAATGGTGGAAACCACTGAACAAAAACCACAGTGGGCATCACTTATCAATAACAGTTTGGATGAAGGAATGAAAAAACTTGGCAGGAAGGCAAACCTATTCAGTATCACTTCATATGTGGTATATGCTTGTGCAGCCAGAGGAACATTTGATCACTTATAGATAGTTGGTAGGGTTGGACTTAACCCTGGAGATGTCAATATTGGAACCATTAACGATAGATGGAGAGGAAAGCATCTCTCCAACATTACAAAAGAGTCAATGATTGCTTCATTATGCACCTATTCTGGATGATGGAAGAGGATAGGGCAAAGGGATTGAGCATGGATGCCCAACTAGTAGTGGGCAAGAATAGAACATGGTTTATTTAGTTACCACCCTTCACCTACATCAAGATGGAGGGGTTTAGTGGGCAACCCTAATATTACCTAGGTATCCAATAGACAAGGTCATACTAATGGAAATGGCCAGGAAAATATTGCCTTCACAGGAAGCATTCATAAAGAGAAACAAGAAACTGAATGTTATATTTCCTATTTACATTGGGTGGTAAATTTTCCCAGATGTAGAAATGGCTAAGGAGGAAGTAGGAGGGTTATCATTGATGTATTTCTAGCCTTTCTCCTTAGCCAACTAATATGATCCATACAAAAGAATGGAGAATGATGTATATAAGAAACATGTACACCAGATATATTTAGAGGACTATTGGGTAGATTGCCCTGATGATGTGGAAGTGCGAAGGAGGAGCTATCAGAGACTCACTTTGAAACAAATCTATACTTTAGACTACATGACAGTACCCCCACAATTACAGGAAGATGATGGGGTGATCATGTCTTAAGAGTATGAAGATAAGAAGATATACAATGATACAATCTCCCCACCTGATTAGAGTCAACTAGAGGAAACCTCACTAGACATGATAAGGCAAAGGGTCATGTAGATGACCAAAGCATGGGTAGATAAGGAGGTTGCTGCACTCAAGGCCAAAAGGGTGGCCATAACTATTGATAAGAAGAGGAAAAGGTAGGAATTGGCTGAGGAAGATTATGATGACTTCCTAGAAGAAAAATACAAAGTTTAGAAAAGAGAGCAAAAGGGTGGTGCAGTCACAGTAGGAGGGTTCATAGAATGAACTGTCCAGATCATGCAACAAGAGTAAACACAATGGAAACAACTCAAAGATATGAAAAAAATGTAGATTCGGTCATTTAATATATCATAGAATTCAAATACAAATCAGCCAGCAACATGCGGGCTTACAATCAGGGCTCACATGCCTGATTACAAAATATCAGAATATGCACAAGATATAGCTTTGAAGCTCCTTCATGCAAAATCTAAACTAACGGTTATGAATCAATTGCTAACTAATTGCTTTCCTAGGGATCTATTACATCCTTATATATCATCTTTGGAACAATAGATTCCTCCGCGTCAGCAAGGAAGATCACAACTCTAATGAAGAGCTGTAACATGTGTACATGGATAGGTCAGACCTAAACACATAGAACTCCTTCACAAATGAATGGAATGATGTGCTCATCTTGGGGAAGGTCAATCACGAACCATAGATCATTGAATGATGTGTCATTAAGCTCCACAAGTCAAGGAATGCTCCGCAAGTCTTCTCCTTTAGTTGATGTGTCTAAGACTATAAGGATGCTCTGTTTTGAGAAAATAGTTGATCTTCTAGTAGCGATAACTTTCCAGTACTTAATCCAAATGCTCAAAATTATGGATATGATGTAGATGAATGAATCTAGATGCTAATTCCAGCTCTAAAAGATTTAAATGCAAATGTAGCAGAATGCAAACCAAAATACATAAACTACTTCTGACTAAACTGACTAAACTGAAACAAACTGAATTGCAAACAAACTGAAATACAAATGTTTTTGGTTGATGCAAGATTGCTCTTGAACCAAGGATGCTCCTGCATCAGACATCCAGGGTTATTGAAAAAGTGAGTCCCTCACTTTCCTAGGGCTGGGGGAAAACCAAGATGGTCCACCTCAGCCTAAGAAATCCATGATGAATCCTCTTCCAGTCTACCTTTCCACTTCACAAGGTATTCTTTGTATTGTCTTCCTCTAGTGCTACGTCCAACTCTGGTGTCCAAAATGTCTTGAATCTTCTCTGGTGCTTGTTGTGGTAACTATTTCTTCAAGTCCTCTTCCATGTTGTCACTAGACTTTGCTTCATGATACTGATATAGGTCTGCAATGTTGAAAATAGGTGAGATACCCAATGTCTCTGATATTTCTACTTCATATACATTTCCTGAATCAAATTTTCTTCAAGTATCTTACAAGGTCCAAACTTCTTCATCTTCAACTTTTTATATGTCCCAACTGGAAATCTTTCTTTTCTCAAATGTACCATTACTTCATCTCCAACTTCAAATTCCTTATGTCTTCTTTTCTCATCTGCTTGTTCCTTATATTTACTATTCATTTCTTCCAAATGCTTCTTAACTTGATCATGCATTGCTTTCATGTGGTCTGCAAATTCTTTTGCTTCTACACTTCTCTTTTCTTCCAAACTGATCTCTCTCAATTTTGCAACTCCTCTAGGGTTTTCTCTGGTAATAATCTCAAAAGGTGTTCTTCTAATACTCCTATTCACTAAATTATTGTATGCAAACTCTACTTGTGAAAGAATCAAATCCCAACTTCCAGTCTTCTCTCCAACCAAACATCTCAACAAGTTTCTCGAACTCCTATTCACTACCTCTATCTGTCCATCAGTCTATGGATGAAATGCTGAACTGAACTTCAAATAAATCTTCATCTTCTTCCAAAGTGTCTTCCAAAAGAATCTAAGAAATCTGGTGTCTCTATCTGAAATTATGTTCTTAGGTAATCCATGCAATCTCACAATCTCCTTGAAAAATAGGTCAGCTACATGCACTGCATCAGTTGTCTTCTTACATGGTATGAAATGTACCATCTTTGAAAATCTATCCACCACTACAAATATTGAATCATGTCCTCTCTATGTCTTAGGTAATCCCATCACAAAATCCATGCTTATGTCTTGCCAAGGTCTCTCCGGTACTGTCAAGGGTTTATACAATCCAGTATTCTGACTAGTTCCTTTTGCAACTTGACAAACTCTACAACTCTGCACAAATTTCCTAACATCCTTATGTATCTGAGGCCAAAAGAAATTTTCACTTACCAAAGCCACTATCTTGTCAATGCCAAAATGTCCTGCCAATCCACCATTGTGTTTCTCCTTGATCAAATTACCCCTCATTGAACTTATAGGTATGCATAATTGATTTCCTCTGAACAACATATCTTCTTGAATGAAATAGTCCAACTACTTACTCCTATCTATCACAACAGGTTCCTTACATGCTTTCCAAGGTTCTACAAAATCAGTGTCTCCCTCATACATGTTCTTCAATTCATCAAAAGCTATCACTTCAACTCTCATCTCTATCAACAAGTTTCTTCTCCTACTTAATGCATCAGCTAATTTATTTGATTTACCACTCCTATCCTTCAACACAAATGTATAACTCTACATGAACTCTACCCACCTCATGTGTCTCTGATTCAACTTGCCTTGATTATTCAAATATTACAAAGCTTGATGATTTGTATACAACACAAACTCCTTCGGCAACAAGTAATGTCTCCACTTCTTCAAGGCTTGAATTATAGCATAGAACTCTTGATCATAAATTGAATATCTTCTCATTGCATCATTCAACTTCTCACTAACATATGCTACAAGTCTACCTTCTAGGTGTAACACTACTCCAATTACATTCCCACTTGCATCACATTCCACTTGAAACACCTTATTGAAATCTAGTAACACCAAATAGGTTCCTCTATCACCATCTGCTTCAACAATTCAAAACTTTTATCTGCTCCTGATGTCTACATGAAATCTTTTCTATCACCTCTCATTGTCTCTATCATAGGGTTACAAACTGAACTGAAATTTCTGATGAACTTCTAGTAGAAACTAGCTAATCCATGAAATGATCTAACTTCTCCAATTCTCTCTAGTGTAGGCCATTCAACAATTACTCACTTTCTCAGGATCCATCTTCAATCCTTCCACAGAAATCACAAATCCCAAATACACTAGTTCTTCCTTCATGAAACTACATTTCTTAATGTTTATCAGCAATTTTTATTCTCTCAGCCTCTACAATATTTGTCTCAGGTGTTGCAAATGTTCTTCTTTTGTCTAAAAGGAAGCAAGGTGTGTGTAAATCACTTCCTACATTAATTTAATGAGGGGAGGAGAGTGCAAATTCATTTTAACCTTTACAATTATAGAATGTTTAATACAACAATATAGATATTGCAGCAACAAACAACATAAGAATGCAAGATAGAAGAAGAGAGACACAAGATATATGTGGGGAAAATCCTTATTGGGTAAAAAACCCCACACACCAAAACCTACACAATGTATTATCAAAACTATAATGGTTTACAATACACTTGCAATGTAAGCTCTCAGGAGTCTTCGACACTTGTATCTAGAGACAAACTGGTAGCATAACAACACCTATTAATCACCTCTTACATTTCCTCTCCAAGCACCTGCTTATAATGAATTTTTCAAGGCAAAACTAAACATATCTTGGAATGGGCATCCAACTTGATCTCATGGCCCAAAACCCACACCTAGGGAAATTTGTCCAACACTGCAGCATGGTCATGACACTTGTCATATCACCCATCCCAATATGGTCACCTATTTCCAATTTGAGCAATGAAAGATGCTCTTACACACAAATTGACTATCATAGAATCTGTCATAGCTGGCATAACTTACAGCTGTAAGAGAATCTATCATATATAGGCTATAAAAAGCATATTCTCTTACAACATGACATAACCCTCCTTGGGGCACCCAAAGATGCCTTCTTCCAAGATGCCTTGTGACACATGTCTTCACCTGCCATAGAACGTTCTATTTATGACTCTTAGATGTCACAAATTTTGTCATAGGAATCTATCATAATCATTTTGGTCAAGATTCACTTACACACTAGTCAAGATGCCAACACATGGTAGAAGACCTCTACCACACAAAAGGGACACCTATCTCCACATGGAGTGAGTTGACCATCCTAGTCACCTTACAAGTGGAGTGACAACTCATCGTGCCACTTCACACTAGATGACAAAACATGATGTGCAACAAAATTACAACATAGGCTAAGAAAATAAATTACATTACAATAATAAATGCAAGGAATTTACAAGGTTGAGACACCTTAATTCCTAACATTCTGCCACTTGTCGAACACCTTGTAAGAGCTAATAGAAATAATAGGATTTAACTACTATAGGTCGAGGGGACCATAGAATCTGAACACCATTTGAACTTCTTTGTGCCCACTAGTTTCGTTAATGCATATGCAACATCACACTCTGACTATCACAACAGATAGTAAACTATCTTGCACCAACACCAATATCTGAACACAATATCTTAGGCCAAATGGGTTCCCTGCAAGCATGAGTAGCTGCAAAATTATCATCTTTAACTAAACTCCACTATGCTCACTAGCTTTACAGAAGCACCTGTAACATCTTCCAAATGATCACCAACACGACAAAAAGATTAGAGTGCCAAAAATATGATGAAACACTAAATGCCACATAGACACACAAAAATATCCAACTTCAAACTAGTTAACAGAATATAACTTTGAAGTCCAAACATCTTCAAAACAAGATCGAGCACATAAGCTCCATAAATAGTTAGAACAACAACCACATCTAGTTGTTTACATCCAACTAAATAACCACCATTGATTGAACTTTTGCACATGGCATATTCAGCCCATACTACAACTCTCATCCTTGTATAATCCACTATCCTACACAAAGTTACCATCTCCCATGATAACAAACACACCAAAAACCATTGATGTGCAAAAAATCTAAAGACCTTTGATACTGCAGTCCAATAAAAAACCATCTACCAAAGATATACATACATCCTAGGAATCAAACTACATGAACAATGCCAATTGAAGTAACTCAAAATCTACCAATCAGCACTTACATAAAAAGATGGCTTATAATACAAACATATAATACAAAGAACAATTATAATGATCTGCAAACTACAACCAACTACTGCAAAATAGAGCATACTTCCACAAACGGTTTTCTACTCACTCTCTCACCTCTGATCTCCTTCACTTTCTCCCAAGTCCACATCTAAAAAGAACACAACCTGTTGCCAAAAAATAATAAAGTACAACAACAGTAGATGACCACAAACCTAGTGATCATACTAGATGAGTAAGAACCTATAGGAAGAAAAATGAGACCATAAAGAGAAACCACAAACCATATCATGTCCTTCTGCCAACATCACCAAGTGCTAAGCTGTGCTGGAAGTATGATCTCCTTCACAAAACCCCAACTTAAAAGCCTTAACAACACCCAACCATTCAATCTCATAAGATCAAATAAACATCAACATGGATGTAAGCCTCTCTAAACAAGGTAGATCAAAGTCATAACCATTCCATAACAAGGAATAAGCCCAATCACATCTCCTAAACTCCTCATAAATGAACATCATAAAGCAAACTATACGAATCAAGAATATAACCATGCTATCATATCATCTCTCAAATGAAATCTCCAGAACCAATAACAGTAGCTCAAGATTCATATACATGAGAGAACAAAGCATAAAACAACATGAATCTAAAATAACCTAGGCAATACCTATCAGAACATTTTCTTCTGAGTGAACTAAGAGTGGGGAATGAGAATGATCCACTGAGATACACCGAGTCTCATATACTCTTTCCAAGAACAATCTCCTCTCAAGTTCAAATATGAACTCACATCCATAACAAGTGAGGGCTTCTCGGTCTTTCTGCTGAAATTTAACCATTCCAACACATGATCCCTACAACAAGAGATCTCAAGCCTCACCTCAAGTCTCTCTAGTATCCATGAGCATCCATCAACTAATATATGCCAACTTCAATTGCATCCTGCAAAATCATGAAGCTTCAAGCAAATGATTAATACTCAAAACCAAAGAGAATAAACAAGATCACTGTCAGAACTCCCACTGCACATCTGCATGATCAAGAAGCCCATCATGACATCATGATCTAACCATCTCCTCATAAGAAGATCACATCCAAAAAAGAGTACAATGATTCATACATCCTGTCTTAAGAGAATATGTATCATGCTAAAACTTTAAGCTAGCATCAAGAGTAAATCATGACATAGTAACAACATCTCCAAACAAAGGATAAACATGTCATACTGACAAATCATAAACCCGACACCTCAAGCAAGATGGCAACATCTGAAACATATGAAGATAACTATCTCTTGACAACAAAACTAAAAAATATCAAAGAAATATCAAAACCAAGAGCTCCTCCATGACACTAATATCCACTGCAGAAGATCATCCATCACTTATGATGAATCCAACATCACTGTTGAAGCTCCCACTAAAACTATGATACTGAGCTTATCAAGGCATCATGATAAAAATCCTCTCAATGAAGATCATCCATGGATCTAATACAATCTAATAATTGTCCTGAGCAATATCAACAACACAAAAGAATAAAGTAGAACCAAGATCTCCAAGTCAAGAAGATAAAGCCATTACTGTCAAAAGCTTACACTAAACTGTGTAACCAAGCTATCCATGACATTATGATAAACATGCTATAAGTCCCAATAACTGACTATCCATGCACTCAAATTATCCATCCTCTTATCCCAAAGCAACATACCAAATACACAAATGACCATAGACAAGGCCAACTAAGAAAGTTTGCATAAACACTAAATCAATCTCATGGATAAAGACAGTCCACATCTGAGTAATCCCACTACAATCAAATAGGTGATCAGCCCACAAAACTACATAACTCATAGATCCCAAACATGAAACATGCATACTCATCATCACATTAGTAACTTGCAAACTAAGATACCAAAGAAGACAATCTATAGACTTCAAGTCCTCAACCATCAAATCAATTCCAGATTCAATTTGCCAACAAGTCCACAAACGAGTGATCGTAGTCAAGGAACTAATCAAGTATATGTTGTAGAAATGATGAGTGATAAATCACATACCAATATCTCCACACTGAGAAAGCTACAAACCTCCTCACATTATGCATGAAGCATACATACAAATTTGCAACTATCTTACATCCAGAAACACTCTCAAGGAACCATAATCTAAAAAATAGTTTGGCTATAGATTTACAACACCACAAGTTTTGATTAACCATGTAAAACCTACAAAACCACCATGTCACTGACATACATGTACATCTATATCCACTTATCATCTAGAAAACACACAAGTCTAAAAATCACCAATATAGTTAAACCAGAATAATGGAATAACATAGATAAGCATAACCATAGATTTTTTAATGGAACATCTACAAAACCCTTAGATTAAAACAATATAACATTGAGACATGGAAGTACAACCAACTAATATGAAATAAAGGTCCAGGAACTTCAAGCCCATTTGTAGGCCAACTCCACAACCATCACCATGTACAGGCATACAGAGGAACTAGGCTATTCCAGAAGCTTTCAAACCATCCAAAGATTAACTCCATAGCCTGCATGCATTTGGGGTTAACAAGACAATGTCTTCCCAAGCCAGGGACTAAAACCAAGCACCCAACATAAGCACATAAAACCATAGCGATGGAAACCCAAGTTTTTCCATGTGATCAGGGAGCCAAGAATGAACACCCAACATGAATACTTTGCTGCAAATGACCATAGAATGATAGAACATAACCACCATGCATGAGGGTTATTGCATACTGTCAAATAGGAGTTCCAGATCAATAACATACTAAATGTAACCATATGATCAACTCCACAACACTCCATCTTAAGTTTCCATATCTCAAAACTTATGTTGTTAAACATCCCCATCTCTATTCTTTTGAATGTGCTTGCCATCTCATTCCTGCAACAAGATTTTAGAATACTCTACATGGATTCCTACTCAACCTAAGATTAGTACACAAAACCCCTATCCAACAACTAGGACTAAAGAGGATAGCTCTGATACCAATTGAAAGAAATCAAGGTGTGTGAATATCACATCCTACACTAATCTAATGAGGGGAGGAGAGTGCAAATTCATTTTAACCTTTACAATTATAGAATGTTTAATATAACACTAGAGATATTACAGTAGAAAACAACATAAGAATGTAAGATAGAAGAAGAGAGACACAAGATATACATGGGGAAAACCCTTCTCAGGTAAAAACCCCCACACTCCAAAACCTGCACAATGTATTATCAAAACTGTAATGGTTTACAATACAATTGCAATGCAAGTTCTCAGGAGTCTTCAACACTTGTATCTGGAGACAAATAGGTAGCATAACAACACCTTTTAATCACCTCTTACATCTCTCCAAGCACCTGCTTATAATGAGTTTTCAAGGCAAAACTAAACATATCTTGGAATGGGCATCCAACTTGACCTCATGGCCCAAAACCCATGCCTAGGGACACTTGTCCAACACTGCAACATGGTCATGACACTTGTCATATCACCCCATCCCAATATGGTTGTCTATTTCCAATTTGGACAATGATAGATGCTCTTACACACCAACTGACTGTCATAGAATCTGTCATAGCTGTCATAACTTATAGCTAGCTGTAAAAGAATCTGTCATACACAGGCTCTAAATAGCATATTATCTTACAACATGACATAACCCTCCTTAGGGCACCCAAAGATGCCTTCTTCCAAGATGCCTTGTGACACATGTCTTCACCTACCATAGAACCTTCTATTTTTTACTCTTACATGTCATAGATTCTGTCATAGGAATCTGTCATAACCGTTTCAGTCAAGATTCACTTACACACTAGTCAAGATGACAACACATGGCAGAAGACCTCTACCACACAAAAGGGACACCTATCTCCACATGGAGTGAGTTGACCATCCTAGTCACCTTACAAGTGGAGTGACAACTCATCGTGCCACTTCACACTAGATGACAAAACAATATGTGCAAAAAAATTACAACATAGGATAAGTAAATAAATTACATTACAATAATAAATGCAAGGAATTTACAAGGTTGAGGCACCTTATTGTCTTACTGAAAATCAAAATGTCATCCAAGTATACAATAACAAACTTACCCAAGAATTTCTTCAAGACTTCATTCATTAATCTCATGAAAGTACTAGGTGCATTTGTCAATCCAAAAGGCATCACTAACCATTCATACAATCCTTCATTTACCTTGAAAGAAGTTTTCCATTCATCTCCTTCTTTGATTCTAATATGATGGTATCCACTCTTCAAATCTATCTTTATGAAATATCTTGCTCCACTCAAACAATCCATGATATCATCCATCCTAGGGCAAGGGAATCTATACTTAACTGTGATTTTTCTGATTGCTCTAAAGTTTGTGGACATTCTCCATTCTCCATCGTTCTTAGGTGCTAACACTATAGGTGCTGCACAAGGGCTCAAACTTTCTCTGATCAAAACTTTCCTCAATAATTCTTGTATCTGTCTATTTGGTTCTTCATTCTCTGCTAGTGTCATTCTATGTGTTGCTTTGTTAGGAAAACTAGCTCCCGGTATAAGATCCATGTGATGAATGATACTCCTGATTAGTGGTAATCATTCAGGTATATTATCTGATATGATGTTTTCATACTCTATCAACAATTCATCTATCCCCTCTAGTTGTGATTCTTCAGTCTCCTTCTTCAATGTTTCAGGCTTCTTAGGGATCAAAGCATAACACATATTCTCATGTCTTAAACCATCCAAAAATTTTCTTTCATATACAAAATAGATTCTAGTATTCCCACATACTTCACCCTTAGGATCATCTTCCAAAGAAATCAAGGTAATTCTCTTTCCATTTGTTGTTATAGTGTATGTATTCTTTCTCCCATCATGTATATCTTTTCTATCATACTGCCAAGGTCTACCCAACAAGATATGACAAACATCCATAGGCATAACATCACACAATACTTCATCATGATAAGATCCAATATGAAATTTCACCAAACACTATTCACTCACCAGTACCTTATGATCATCATGAATCTATGCTATCTGATAGGGCTTAGGGTGTTTCAATCTCTCTAACTTCATCTTAGTCACCATCTCTTCTAAAACTAGGTTATCTAAATTACCACTATCAATTACAACTTTACAACACTTACCTCCTGATTTGCATCTTGTCCTGAACAAACTCTTCCTCTGTGGTGGTTCCTCACTTGTCTCTATTTGAAATAGTCTTCTCCTCATCACAAGTGATTTTCCTTTCTCTGGTTTACCAACTGAACTCAGTGATCCAACAAGTTCTTCTTCCACATAGGCTGATCTTCCACTATTCTCTGTCTTCTTGCTTGTACTCCCTTTATTACATTCAAATGCTCTATGCCCTTCACCTCCACACTTGAAATAGGTACCTCTAAATGTTCTCTTATCAAATCCTCTTCCCTCTCTTATGTATCCTTCATTCTAGTATGTATTAGGGTTTGCTCTCTGATAAAAATTCATGTCATCTCTCCTATAAGCATTATTATCTCTGTCATTCTTCTTAAATGGGCTGTCAAAATTGTTTTGCTATGGATGTGATTAGTCTCCTCCAAAAAATTTTCTACCTCTCTTAAATTTGCCTCCTTTGCCTCTTTTTCTTTGATCATGCCTCTTATTTAGCTTCTCTTCAACTTTCAAGGCAAACTGATATGCTTCCTCCAAAGATGTCATCCTTACCAAGCTTAGTTCTTCTTGAATGTTCAATTTCAGTCCATTGATGTATCTAGCCACTTTCTCCTTGCTTACTTCACTATGTCATGTCCTTATGATCGTCTTATGAAATTCTTCAGTATACTCCTTCACAAATTTCTCCTTTCGTATCAAGTTCTACAATCTTTTCAACAGCTCCAATTCATAGTCAGCAGGTATAAACTGATTCTTCAAATTTTGTCACCATCCTGTCCCATTTTGTAATTCTTTCTTTTCCTCTTCTATTTCTATCCAACTAAACTTCTTTTCACCATATAGCAGCATGTCATTTCAACTTTGTCTTTAGAAATTTCACCTTCTCCAGATCTTCAACTTCTTCATATTCAAAGTATTCTACAATGTCATTTATCGAGTCGATCAACTCTTCAGGATTCAAATTGCTAGTGTAATTCGGTACATCAACTCTATGTCTCTTTCCAATCTTTCAAATAGCTCACAACATCTTTACTTGATCTGATTCTTCTTCTTCATCACCTCTTAGGGTTTCACCAATTTGTTCAACAGATTGAAATTCTTCTCCATCATCACTTTCGACATTAGGTCTCGGTGTCAATCCTCTTCACCTATCTTCTTCAACAACATCCAATCGAATTCTTGTTGTTTTCATCATTTCCATCATCTCATCCATTCTACCAACCATTGTTCCAACAACAGCAACTCTCCTTGGCAACATCTTCCTAGGATCAACTACAAACTGCCTCAAGTTCGACGATCAGGCTACAAGGGGACAACCACCTCACAATCGATGATTGGTTGCAACAAAAGTAACCTACCTCAATTCAGTGATCTATCCAAAACAAGATCTTACAAAATTTCTTCACCAATTTCTCTCAATTTATTCCCAAAGATTTAAATTTTTGCTCTTATACCACTTGGTGCAGTCACAGTAGGAGGGTTCACAGAATGAACTGTCCAAACCATGCAGCAAGAGTAAACACAATGGAAAAACTTCAAAGATATGAAACCAATGCAGGTTTAGTCATTCAATATATCATAGAATTGAAATACAAATCAACTGGCAAAATGTGGGCTTACAATTAGGGCTCACAGGCCTAATTACAAAATATCAGAATATGCACAAGATATAGCTTTGGAGCTCCTTCGTGCAAAATCTAAACTAAGGGTTATGAATCAATTGCTACCTAATTGTTTTCCTAGGGATCTATTACATCCTTATATATCATCTCTAGAACAATAGATTCCTCTGCGTCGGCCAAGGAAGATCACAACTTCAATGAAGAGATGTAACATGTGTACATGGATAGGTCAGACCTACATGCATAGAACTCCTCTGCAAATGAATGGAATGATGTGTGGATCTTAGGAAAGGTCAGCTACAAACCATAGATCATTGAATGATGTGTCATTAAGCTCCACAAGTCGAGGAATGTTCTGCAAGTATTCTCCTTTAGCTAATGTGTCTAAGACTATCAGGATGCTCTATTCTGAGAAAACAATCGATCTTCTGGTAGTGATAACTTTCCGGTACTTAATCCAAATACTTTGAATTCTAGATATGATGTAGATGAATGAATCTAGATGCTAAGTCTAGCTCTGCAATATCTGAAATGCAACTATAGTAGAATGCGGACCAAAATATAGAAATTGCTTTTGAATGAACTAACTGAACTAAAACAAAATGAACTACAAACAAACTAAAATGCAAATATTTTTGGTTGATGCAAGATTTGTCTTGAACCATGGATGCTCTTGCATCAAATGGGCTTCATCTCAAGGGACCAAGAAAAGAGATATGGGTATTGTTGTCAAATGAACCCCAAATCCTTCACCACAAAAGGCCCAAGATTCAACCTTCGCTACAACAACATTCAAGAAGCCTGAAGAGCAACCCAAACATACAGTAGAGCTGGACATCATATATAATAATTTGGAGGAAAGTGATGAAGATAATGAGCCTCTGATAATAAAGAGGAGAAAGAAAGTTGAAGACATACAGGTAGGAGCAAATGTTCCTAAACAGAGAAGAGTGCAGCAAATGATAATGATGGGATCTGCTAGCTGACACTCTGATATCATAATAAAAGGCTAAGGAGGTGAGGGGATAGCTAAAGTAGAAGTAGTACATCAAGATATACAACACTATGTCCCCATACCCACCATCATCAAATTCAAAATAGAATTAGTAGAGGAAGTAAGAGAAGAACATAGAAATATAGGAAATGATCAACCATTCCCTCTGGATAAAATTGTAGACCTCACTGATGATGAAGTGGTGAAAGAAGTGGCAACTAGTCTGATGGAGACTCTAGTGAAAAATATCACCATGACACCTCAAAATACTCCTAAAAGACAACAAAGCATAGAGATACAAGAGGAGGAGGTTGGTACCCCATGTTACAAATATGTGCCTAATCACTGTTGTCATTGACGTCAACATATCCTTGTTGCCATTGGTGTCAACTATATCCTATCTTGTTGCCTGTTTAGAAGACTGGAATGTTGAGGATATTTAGAAAATTAATGAATATCAATGTATGCAGACCATATGGCTATGTAGAGGATTGTCTGAAGTAGCTCTAGTTAAGTTTTGAGAGGTCCGCATGAAGATTTGAAGAAGCTATGGCCATCTAAGTAGAATTGGGTTTTGTTGTCTTCAGAAGAGACAGAGTGACGGTAAATTAGTCTAGATTGCTCTGCATTGAAATATTATGAGCTGCGGTTCTAGAGGCATGTTTTAGAAGTTAGTGTGTATTATCAACTCAAGTGGTTTGTGCTTTAGAGGTCCATAATAAATCTTTCTAGTGTGACTGTCATGGTAGACAATGTTCTTAAGGTGTCAGGAGAAGATGCAAGTGATTCTGATAATTTGGAGGAGTGCGGATGTCTTTGTTAAATTCAATGTACTTATGGAGGTCTCTAGATCATGCACCTATTGTGTTGGAGGTCCGCATTAAAGATTGAGTTCGTTGTTGAAATATTTCTTCTTTAGTGTTGTTGTTTTTCCCAATCTTAGCTGACCTGATGATTCAAGCATGTTGCGGATGATCTATGAGAAAATCTATGGACTATGGCATGTTGATCGAGGAAGATTTGACTCCCAGTTATGTTTGGCCAACAACTTAGTGATTTACATTAAGTTAGATGTTTGGAGTGCCGACCTTGATGTTTATTCCAAGGTTGATGAAGCATATAAAGGCATGTAGTTGAGTTGTTGAAAATCATCCTTGTGTGAAATAATCAAACCCCAAGAAAGGATCAGAGGCAGAGCAGAGAAGAGGAGGAGTAGAGGAATAATAACAATAAAGGATGAAGTGATAGTGAAGAAGTATTTGGAAGAAGAGCAGAAGTTTTATGAGCATTCAATGAGGCATGAAGAAGATGCTATTTCTTAGATAATTCCTTCTGTATTAAATATAAATTCTATAGGCAGTGAGCCTCTTTTGAGTAGCGAGCTCTGGGTAGTGTACTTGAAGGCAAGTGCCTTCCCATTTTCAAGTACTTTTAACAGGGTATGAATCTTGTGCGTTAACCCCCACCATGGTTTTCCCTTAACTGGGTTTCCACATCAAAAATCCTAGTCTCAAGTGTGTTAATTGTGTTTCTACTCATGTGTTATTGTTTCATGCTTTAATGTTTACATCATTAATCTATTTGCAAGTTGTGAAAGAAGATTAAAAGAGAAAAGGTTAATTTTGTGGACAACTGATTCAGCCCCCCTCTTAGTTGTCTTTCCTGATTCCAACAATTGATATCAGAGTCAAGTTCCTCTAAAAGAAGCTTGACCACTTGAGGAGATCCAGAATGTCGACTTACAAGAAAGATAGTTTGAGATTTGATGGAACAAATTACACTCTATGGAAGATCCTCATGCAGTTTCATTTGCAATGTATGGGTGATGCCTACTAGTTGATAACTAAGAATGAATACAAGATTCCAGAAAAAAGGTCCTACAACTCCAGGTGAAATCAAAGATGCTAAGAACAACACTTGAGCTATAGAAGCCTTGTTAAGTGCCCTGTCTGATACATAAATGACAAATGTATTGGAATTGAAAATAGCGCATGAAATCTAGGAGAAGTTGGAAACACTACAAGAAGGTGATGAACATGTCAAATGTGCCAAGCTACAAAGCCTAAAGGGTAGATATGAAAGCTTAAAGATGAGTGAAGAAGAAAATATTACCTCCTACATGCTAAAAGTGAATGAACTTGTGAGTGGTATAAGGTGTGTTGGTGGAAAATTAGAAGAATCAGAAATTGTTGCCAAACTGCTCAGATCCTTACCTTTGGCCTATAAGCATCAAGTTGCTACAATTGAAGATATCAGGACTATGACAACTATTACAAGGGATTAGTTGGTTGGTAAACTTTCAACATTTGAAATGAGTGAGTTTGGTGATTCTCTTCCTAAGTCTAAATCTACATTTAAAGCCAGTATTCATGAAAAACAAAAATATGATCCAGGTGAAAGCTCTTCAAGAAGATCTAACAGATTTGACAAGACAAGGAAGGATCTTGAAGGTGAAGAAACTAATTTCGATGAACTTGAAGCCCTTTTTGCCAAAAGATTAGCAAGAGGATCCTGTAAGTATGAAGGAAAATTGTCATTCAAATGTTTTGCTTGTAATAAGATTGGTAATTTTGCCTCAAGGTGTTCGGAGAGGGGTTCAAGGCCAAACCCTAATAGACCTAGAGTTCAGAAGAAATGCTACTATGTTTAAGAAGCTGGTGAAGAAGGAGTCACAGATGATGAATCTAATCATGGAGGTTCCATTGAAAATGATTGGGTATTCATTGCTATCAAAGAAGAAGATCTGGTGCCTACTGAATCTGCTAGCTGTACAAATATGGAAGGTGCCTTGGCTGCTTAGCTTGTAGAAAAAGATGAATGGGTAATTGATAGTGGATGTTCTCATCATATGACTAGTGATAAAAGTAAGTTTGTAAGCTTTGAAAAATATGAAGGTGGAATTGTGAAATTTGGAGACAATTCAGTTGGTAGAATCTGTGGTAGAGGATCCATCTCTTTTGATGTTAATAATAATACTAATGATGTTATGTATGTGGAAAGATTGAAGCATAATCTTCTTAGTGTTGGACAGTTGGTTGACAAGGGTTATGATCTCCGATTCAAGGATGGAAAATGTAGAATCTTGGAAAACTCTAGAACTAAAATTACATCTGGTACTCGGACTAGAGGTAACATCTTTCATTTAAGTAGTTCTATTAAAAGTTGTTTGATTGCTCATATTTATCAGAGTTGGTTATGGCATAGGAGAATGTGTCATGTGAATTTTGATAACATTGTCAAGATAAGTTCTACTCAGGCTGTGAGAGATCTTCCAAAACTTGTGAAACCTGCTTATAGCATGTGTAGAGAATGACAATTGGGTAAATAGAATAAAATTTCATTCAAGAGTAAAGAACATTTTTCAAGTGGATAGTTGGAACTTGTGCATACTGATCTATGTGGCCCTACTAGAATTAGGAGTGTGCAAGGAGATAAATATTTTATGTTGTTGATTGATGATTACTCCTGGATGATATGGGTAACCTTTTTGAAAGAAAAATTAGAAGCTCTTGACAAGTTCAAGGGGTTCAAGGTTATGGTGGAAAATGAGATTGGTGAAAAAATAAAGTGTTTGAGATCTGATAGAGGTGGAGAGTTTACCTCCAGTGAGTGTAATACATTCTATGAAAAGCTTAGAATAAAGAGACAGGTATCTGCTCATAGGACTCCTCAGCAAAATGGAGTCATGGAAAGAAAGAACCGGACCATTCAAGAAGCTGCCAGGACCATGATGATGGAAGCCAATGTTCCACAAGTCTATTGGAGAGAAGCTCTGACTACTATTGTCTACACTCTCAACTAGGTGCAGATCAAAGGCAATTATGGTAAGACCCCTTATGAACTATGGTTTGGTCATCCTCCTACTATGAGATACTTCAGAGTTTTTGGTAGTAAGTGCTATATCAAAAGAGATGAGGATCTAGGTAAGTTTGAAGCAAGAAGTGATGAAGGGATATTTCTGGGTTACTCTACTCAAAGCAAGGCATACCAGTGCTTTAACAAAAGATTGAAAAAGATTGTTGAAAGTGCAAATGTTAGAGTTGATGAGAGCCAAGAAGGACATTCCAAGTCTTGCATATATGAATTAGATGATCAAGATGAAATTCAAAGTGAAGGAAGACAAGTTGAAACCCAGACTCAGATTCAGATTGATCTGGAAAATCTAGTAACTCGAGAGGTTAGCACATATGTTGAAGAACAAGCTCAAGAAACAGAGGTTCAAATAAATTCCAAAACTCCTAGGTATGTAAGATTGAATCATCTTGAAGATCAGATCATAGGAGATAGATATAAAGGTGTTAGAACTAGGTAAAGAATTGTTGAAGATCAAGAGGAGATTTGTTTGATTTCAAAGATTGAACCAAGTTCAGTAAGTGAAGCTTGCAATGATGAAAACTGGGTAAAAGCCATGGAAGAAGAATTAATGCAAATTGAAAAGAATCACACTTGGGATCTTGTCCCTAGACCTGAAAACAAAAATGTGATTGGAACTAAATGGGTATTCCGGAATAAACTAAATGAAGATGGTGAAGTTGTAAGAAACAAAGCAAGGCTAGTATGCAAAGGATATTCTCAAGTGGAAGTAATTGATTTTGAAGAAACTTTTTCTCTGGTGGCAAGAATAGAGGCAGTCAGATTATTTCTTATATTTGTTGCTTGTAAAGATTTCAAGGTCTATCAGATGGATGTCAAGTCAACATTCCTGAATGGAGAGTTGGAAGAAGAAGTCTACATTGAGCAACCATAAGGATTTCAGTTGTCTGATTAGAGAGATATGGTTTGCAGGTTGAGGAAAGCATTGTATGGACTCAAACAAGCCCCAAGAGCCTAGTATGCAAGATTAGATAAGTATCTGTTAAAGCTAGAATATAGCAAAGGCATTGTTGACAGTAATCTTTACTTCAAGATTGATCATGAGGACATTCTAATTATTGAGGTATTTGTTGATGATATCATTTTTGGTGGAAATGAGAGTATGTGCGAAATATTTACTAATTAGATGCATAGTGAATTTGAGATGTCCATGTTTGGTGAAATGAATTTTATTTAGGTCTACAAATCATTCAGTCAGATAAAGGTATCTTCATATCTCAATCTAAGTATGTGAGAGAATTGTTGAAAAAAATTGGAATGGAAGATTCAAGTTGGTACACCCATGGTAACTGGATGTAAGCTGAGTAAAGATGATGACTCCACTAAAGAAAATCAAAAGAGGTATAGATCAATGATTAGAGGATTACTCTATCTAACTCAAACCAGACCTTGTATCATGAATGCAGTTGGACTTTTTGCTAGAATTCAAGTTGATCCTAGAGAATCCCATGTTGCAGCAGTCAAGAGAATTTTTAGATATCTCAAAGGGACACTTGATCATGACTTATGGTATCCAAAGGATAATGACTTCACTCTTTATGCATATACAAATGTTGATTCGGCAGGAGATGTGGATGATAGAAAAAGTACTAGTGGTGGTGCATTCTTCTTGGGAAGTAGATTGGTTTCTTGGTTGAGCAAAAAGGAGGCAATATCCCTATCTACAGCAGAGGCAGAGTATATAGCAACAACAAACAATTATACTCAAGTTATGTGGATGAAGAAAATGCTGAAGAATATCAGAATTGTGTTTGAGGAGCCTGTCACAATCTTCTGTGATAATTCAAGTGCAATAAGCATCTCAAAGAATCCAATATTGCATTCAAACACAAATCACATATCAATCAAGTTTCACTTTTTGAGAGAGAAGGTTAATGATAATGAATTCAAATTGGAGTTTGTTTCTTCTAAGGATTAGATTGTGGATATTTTCACCAAGCCTCCCCAAGGATACTTTTGAGTATCTCAGAGAGAAGTTAGGGGTTATTACCCCTCCTGATCAGAACTAAGATGCACTAGGGTGCATCAGTCCGGTGGATTTCATAGTCATATCTTGTGATCCAGATTGATGTTAAGGAGATACTACTCAAAGGGAGTAGTCAGTATGCAAATTTTGAGATCAGTCTGAAACAAAAAAGGGGAAGAAAAGATTACAAATATGTGCCCTTTGCCATTGATGTCAAAGGGTGAGATATGTCATGCGAAAAACTAGTTGTTGATGAAAGGGGGAGAAGTTCTTGTCTTGATGGTTGAATCAGTTTTTCACATCATATGTTGCCATCAATGAAAAAGGGGGAGATTGTTGCAAATATTTGCCTAATCCATGTTGTCATTGATGTCAACATATCCTTGTTGCAATTGGTGTCAACTGTATCCTATTTTGTTGCCTATTTAGAAGACTGGAATGTTGAGGATAGTGAGAAAATTAATGAAGATCAATGTATGTAGACCATATGGTTGTGTAGAGGATTGTCTGAAGTAGCTCTAGTTAAGGTTTGAGAGGTACGCATGAAGATTTGAAGAAGCTATGGCCATATGAGTAGACCCAGATTTTGTTGTGTTTAGAAGAGACAGAGTGACAGTAAATTGGTTCGGATTACTCAGCATTGAAATATTATGATCTATAGTTCTAGAGACATGTTTGGGAAGTCAATTGGTATCATCAACTCAAGTGGTTCATGGTTTAAAGGTCCACAATAAATCTTTCTACTATGACAGTCATGGCAGATAGTGTTCTTCTGGTGCTAGGAGAAGATGCAAGTGATTCTGATAATTTGGAGGAGTGTAGATGTCTTTGTTAAATTCAATGTGCTTGTGGAGGTCTTTGGATCATGTGCCTATTGTGTTGGAGGTCCGTATTGAAGATTGAGCTCATTGTTGAAAGATTTCTTTTTTAGTGTTGCTATTTTTCCCAGTCTTGGCCAACCAGATGATTCAAGCATGTTGCGAACGATCTATGAGCAAATCTATGGAGCGTGGCATGTTGATCAAGGAATATTTGAGTCCCACTTATGTTTGGCTGATAGCTTAGTGATTCACATTAAGTCATATGTTTGGAGTGCCGACCTTGATGTTTATTCCAAGGTTGATGAAGTATATAAAGGCATGTAGTTGAGTTGTTGAAAAATATCCTTGTGCAAAATAATTAAATCCCAAGAAAGGATTAGAGGCAGCGAGGAGAAGAGGAGGAGCAGAGGAACAAGAACAATAAAGGATGAAGTGATAGTGAAGAAGTATTTGGAAGAAGAGAAGAAGTTTTATGAGCATTCAATGAGACTGAACTAGGCATGAAGAAGAAGATAATTCTTAGTTAATTCCTTCTGTACTAAACATAAATTTTTTAGGCAGTGAACCTCTTTTGAGTAGTGAGCTCTGGGTAGTGTGCCTAAAGGCAAGTGCCTTCCCATTTTCAAGTACTTTTAATAGGGTACAAATCTTGTGGGCTAACCCCCACTGTGGTTTTCCCTTAACCGGGTTTCCACGTCAAAAATCCTGGTGTCAAGTGTGTTAATTGTGTTTTTGCTCATGTGTTATTGTTTCATGCTTTATTGTTTACATCATTAATCTATTTTCAAGTTGTGAAAGAAGATAAAAAGAGAAAAGGTTAACTTTGTGGACAACTGATTAACCCCCACCCTCAGTTGTCTTGCCTAATTCCAACACCCCAGAGGATGTGGCTAGAGATATAGGCCTAGATGGATTAATTGGCAAGGTCACTAGCCTTGTAGTGATTCATTTATCATACCAAGGGGATGAGAATGAAGATAAAGAGAAGATGGAAATTAAGGAGGATTCTGCTACAGATGCTACCATGGATACCAAAATGCCTATTGAGATACCTGCACAACATGAGGTACATAATAAAAAAACATGATAAGACACAACAAGTAGAGATATCCAGACAAAAAGGTCCAATAGTTATGCCTGGGTCTAAGATACCAATATCTAGATAGGAAGGTCTCCCAAGTAAAAATGATGATAATAAAATAGAAGAAAAGACAGATGGGGACAACCAAGGTGATCACCAGGATGAGCAAGATCCTAACCATCATAATCCCTATGTAGATATTTAACCACCTTAGGTTGAATAGCTAATACAAAAGAAAATGGAGAAAACACCTGAGGGTCATGATGAGGTACCCATGAATGAAGAGCCTAAGAAAGATAAATCTGCAGATCTAAATAAGATAGTGGAGGATGAAGCAAAACATGATAAAAAATCACAGACAAATGAGAAGGTTCCTACACATGGGGAGAAACAACAACAAAATATGGGAGAGGATATCCCAAAAGAATAGAATATAGAATCACATGATGCTCACATTGAGTAGGTAGACAAAGAAAGGTTCGGACAGGATGTGTCGCATTGGCTAAGGCATGAGGTAACTCAGTCCCCTACTCATGATTCTTTGAATTTTGATATATCTTCATTATTTTCAGCTGAGGTAGCCAAACCAAAGAGGAGAGCTAGATCTACCTCTACAATAAAGAGAGATCTGACAATAGGGAAAAGAACAACTCAGGTAGCTGTACCTATTGTAGATAAAGCAAAAGGTGAAATTGAGGCTAGCAAATTCTAGATAACTACAATGGACCCAGGATTGACTACAACATAGCAAGAAGGACAAGCAGCCAACGATATCATAGATACCTTATTGGCCAAGATAGAAAAGGAGAAAGCTAAGAATAAGGAGCATAAAGTACACATTACTCAGATGTAAACATTCATTACAGGATTGGAGGCACCCACCAACATACCCATATCAACATCTACCCCATTGGCAATAGTATCACAAGATGAAATCACTGGGTTGGACGTAATGAAACATCAATTGTAGGTGATGGATAAGTGGTTTGTCAGATTCTTGAATGGGGGTGAGCAAGTAATAAAAACCTTAGTTGCAAATGGGGAAGTACTTAGCACTTTGAAGAGAAAGGCCAATGAAATGAAGGAGGTTGCACAAAGGTTGATAAAGAGTGCCAAGCATCTGGCTACACTCATAGAGATGAAGAGGACGAATATCAATGTCCTCATAACCAAAAATGTCCTAACACCTCAGAGATCCTCATTAGTAGCTTTTGGTATGAGGATGTTATGTTTGAGGTTGATATTCTGAAGAAATGTAATGATAGATTATTAGAGACTTAATTGAGATTGAGTTTTTGAAATGTCAAGTTTCCTTCTCAAGAATGATTGTATATGTGCATATTTTTTAATACTAAATAAAATAGAGATATAGATTACAACTCATCATAAATTCTATGTAATCTTTGTGAATGTCATCTAGATATTTCACTGCTATATGCTATGACCCTTGGAGTGCATGTTGATTAGTGAATATTGTTGTCATTCAATTACCTTTGAAGATTAGCATCTATTGTGTGATTTGGTGGAGTTACCAGGAAACACATGGTTTGATTTCATCTCTATTTTATGAAGTGTTAAAATATGTATGTGGACCAACTGTCAAAGACTCATTCATTTTAGTAAATTTAGATTTAGTTTCAATTTCCTTAAATTTCATTTCAATCATCACCATAACTACAAATACACAGAAAATAATAAGCAGATCATCATATAATATGTTGATATCCATAAAATATATGCAAATCTTAGGCATATTTAGATATAGTGTAGACAAAATAGTAAATATCATGCAAATGAACATAAATAATGATAGAAATCATGGAAATATATGCTTATCAGTACATCATTTAAGTAAATTTATATTGCAGAAGTAAGTTTAAGTAAAGATGAGTTCAATATAGGCAAATTGAAGATAGTTTTAGAGGAACTAATCAAAATCATCAAGAATCAACTTAACAAGACTGATATGCAGAAGAATTGATCAATCTTATCATAAATATCTGCATGATTTGGTTAAATACAGTAAGATTTAACATCAATGCTTGAAGATTTATAGAAAATAGGCGAAACAGAGCATATCAAGATACAAAGACTTCAAAAACGCTACGTAAGGCCCCTAATGGAAAACAATAATTCACATCTCATCAACTGAAAGATTATCAGAAGATTATGAACTAATCAATGGAGATTTGGGATCACAAATTCACTCTAAATTTGTTGTATCTTTCAAGATGATAAAGGTTTGTTATGTGAATTCTTTATCTATGTTATTGTGACTAACATCATGATCAACATAAATTGGTGCTAGAAGGAGGGACATAAGTAGCTCGGTTTAAAGACTTGTCATCCAGATATCACTCCCACGTTCAGGTGTAAAAGTATTTTCAAATTTTTTGAGAAGTGCTCTAGATCTTGCGTATTTATGCAAAGATTCCATCTATCTATGACAATTTGGAGAATCCGTCCACAAATATACATTCCTTGTATACAATCATTCCAATCTTTATAGTCAGTCATTCAAAATTCACAAACCTAAGTGAATACTCACATTTCGTACAAATATTTTGTCATCGTGGATACTTGATCATAAATATCCACTTTAGAAGAATAGATATTCTCAATTTTGTAAAGATCAAGTCAAAATATCCATATCTAGTCATAAGTTATGAAGCTTTGGCTCATAGACCTAATACCAGGTTGAGATCCACCAGACCTTTGGAGGAATTACCAATTTTTGGACATAGACCGTGTACAACAAATATCCATCATAGCCCTGGTCCTAGTTCACTAGTATCTCCATTAGTACAGGTTATAACACCTCTAGTATCTCAAATAGTACCTCCAATACCTCTAGTACCTTCTACAATGTCTTTCTTTGCTACTCAGTCACCCCTGCTCTTTGCAATGTATTATCTTTTACCTAAGAATCTAGAGAAAATTTGTCCTAAATATCATCCTTATTAGGATACAGATGATCACATTCAAACTTTCAAGGAAGCTTGATTTAGAGTAGGGATAGAGCATCAAGACATAGTATGTAGGCTATTCCAATACTCATTAGGAGAAGAGGCATACAACTGGTACATTAGTCTTCCCCAATCTTCCATACCTTCTTGCGATGATTTGGAGAAAGCTTTCCTAGGAAGATTTAAAATACCTGTAGATACTACTATAACATATCACATGTTTGCTACAATCAAGAGAGCTGAGGGAGAGTTAATCTCCAACTTTAATGCTAGGTTCCAAAAGATGTACACCAAATTATCTTCTCCTTATAGTGTGGATGATGAAGCAGCTAGGTTGATTTACTACTCAACCTTAGATCCTTTGACATCCATGTTCATTAGGAGGAAACACCCTACTATCACAATGCTAGTGGGTTCTTTTGAAGAAGCTATCAAAGTTAATTAGTAGTTAACACCTGGTTTTACTCCTAATCAAGCATATCTTGCATATCCTAGTTAGCCACAAACTAATGGAGCCTTGATACCTCCAGATATAATGCCTAGTCCATTGTTGGTGCCTCCACTTAGTATCATGCCTCTTTAGGGTAATGGTCAAGTTATACCTCATCCTAGACATGCACCCCAAGATACTACAAAAATAGCAATGGTAGTTCTTTCTTCCAGCCTCAACAAGACAATGTAGTAGCCAAAGCAAAAGAAGAAAAAGATGATATTAAGGAAATATCATCCCAGCTTAGTAAATTGACCATTGAGGTCACTTATCTAAGGAGTCAAAACTTATACTCATAGTCAAATCGGAATAGAGGATATCCTGAAAGAGGATATAGAAACAACAATGACAGATCTAGATATCCTGATAAGGGGTATAACAATGATTGGAATTTTAATAAAAATAATAACAATGCTACTCCTAGGTCACCTAGAGTGTGGGACACTCAGCTTAACAATGGCTCGTTACCTTCACCACTAGACAGTTAACCTCCTGTTGAACCAAAGTAGACAACTAGTGTGAATTTGTTGGCAAGAGACACTATGTGGCTTCATAAGGGTTGTCATTGATGGCAACAAAGTCTACTCTACACATCCACAGTACATAATATGCCTATACTGAAAGTCAGAGTGAAGATTGTTTTGGTCCGTTAGACAAAAATAGAGCATGCAACATGGTCTGACCATCAGGTTCAGATCTCTCAGATGGTGTAACTCAGTAAGTTGCGGACTTGAATAAGTCAAGAAGGGTATCATGACTATTGTATTCCAGATATTTAGCCTCTGGTGATAAAACATGAAAGAGATATGAGCTTCTATGTATTGGGTTCCAGTCAGGTAGAGCAGACAAAGGAAGAACTGACAGACAGAGTACCAGACTTCAATCTGGATGTATAAAAGGTATTGATCAAGAAATTTGTGGCATTATATGGTTTTGACCGACATAGGTAATGATTTCTATGCCTAATTTTTTGGTGTGCATCATCAATCAAGTATCGATTTCTCTGACTGAACAGTAACTTGCAAATATCCTAAGTGTTCTTGTTGCTAACTAGAAAGTTGTTGGAAATCCTTGATGTCGATATATATACCAGATGAATTTAATCTTATGAGGGTGTGTAAGTGATAGTATACATGATTAAGTGTAAAGAAAAGAAGAGACAAGTGCAAAGGTAGTAATCCAAGCTCAGAATGTGACAGAAAAGTAATATTTAGCAGAGGAAGAATGAAATGTGCTAGATCAGTATATTGTGCCTAACCGGAACTGAATTCTTGCATGTATAGATGATGTTCATTAGTTCAAATTCCTTGGTATCATCTGTAAGTATTTGTAGACAGTAAGTCTCTTGTAGGCAGTGGGCCTCTTGTGAGCAGTGTGCTCAAGCAGTGAGGCCTAATTGGCAAGTGCCAAATTTGTACTCTTTATTCTTTTAATAGAGTATACAATCTTGGGTTAGTCACCCTGTGGTTTTCCCCTTAGCAGGGTTTCCATGTAAAAATCCTTGTGTTATGTGTTAATTTCTTTTTTAGTTCTTATGATTGCCTTGTTTTGATATAACACTAAATGATAAGATAAGAAAAGAAAGTAAAAATAAAAAAAGGTATAAGATAACTGATTCACCCCCCTATTAGTTATCTGCATTGTTTCCAACAATTGGTATAAGAGATAAGTTCCTCTGAACAAGCCTAACAGCTTGAGGAAGATCTGGGAATCTCAATGGATGCATATGGTATGAAAGAACAACTTCAGTCTGCCTTAGATGATCTTGAACAATCCCACTCTGAAGTCAACAATTTGAGAGAAAGACTCAAGCAAGCTGATGATTTCATAAATGAGATGAAAGAAACAATTAGTAATTATGTGAAAACAAGAAAGGAACTACTCCATAAATTAGCAAATCAGAATGAAGTCAATAATACTAATGAGGATCTAAATGAGAAAAATAAGCTATCTGAGAAGCTGTCAAAAGAAGTCATTATGATAAGGCATGAAATGGAATTAGGGGTTATGAAATTCACCCAAGAAATTCAAGAAAAGAGAAAGATTGAAGATAATCTAAAACAATCCCTTAGGGAGAAAATAGAGGACTACCACATAATGGACAAAATAATTGGACATCTTGAATCTAATCTTGAAGATGCTGGAGATAATGAAGAACAACTTGAGAACCAGATAGACACTCTTAAACAAGATCTTCAATCTATAAATGAATACAAAGAAAAATTCAAGATAAGCTCAGCCCAACTTGAAGTTCTTCATGAAATTCAAAAGAGGGTAGATGATAAGTGTGGCTTGGGATATGAAAAAGGTGAAAGCTCTAGATCCGGTCAGAAGAACTTTGGATCAGGAAATTAGAGAAACATCCCTAGAAGACCTCCGGTAAGGCAACCAAATGCTCAAAGATATCCATCCTTCAATGGATAATACTTCAATTGCAACAAGTTTAGTCATAAAGTAATCCAGTACAGAAACATAATCAATCAAATCAATCCATCTTTCTCTGGTCAATGTTTCAGTTGCAAAAGGTATGGTCACAAATCTCATGAATACAGAAATATGCAAATGAACAATTATTTCAATGGTAAATGCTTTGTATGCAATAGAATTGGACATATGGCTAATGAGTATAGATCAAGAGGATATCATTCAAATAAGCAAAGAAATATTGTGTGTTACAATTGCAATGGATTCAGTCATACCGCCAGATTTTACAGAAGCAAAAATCAAAATAGAAAAGGTCTAGTGGAACATGATCAGAAACAAGATAAAGGCAAAGGTAAAGTAAATGCAGATGAAGTTCAAAAGGAGATGAGCAAGATTTGGGTAAAAAGGGGTACAATGAGTACTAGAGATGGCATTGCACCAGAATCCAGTGCTGATAATCCTTCCGAAAACTAAGAAGTGAGCTTTGTCTTAGGGGGAGCTATACTGAAAATCATTCTCCCCTAGCCAGTCTGTAATTGCCTAAATTGGGCACATTGAGTAAACATATGGTGTTGTAGATTAAAGGGTTCCTATAAAATTCCCCAAAGAACTTTCAGTCAGAATGTGAGAGGTCTGCATGAAGCTTCACAGGGTTTATGACCACTTGAGTAGATCCGGTTCTGGCAACCAATCGGTATTAATAGAATAGTACAAATTGATCTAGTATGATCTACAAATACAATACTCTAATATGTGAATTTAGAGGAAAGTCTTCAAGGCACTTGGGTGCTACCAACTCACTAAGGTACTAGTTTGAAGATCCCTAAGACGATCCAAGAAAAGCTCACTTGAGAAGCATGGTAACTGGATGACTTAAAATCCTGTGCATTTATTAGAAAAGGGAATTAGGTTTTATGCAAGGATAAAAGGGGTTCTTTCACTCATTATTTACACATTTGTGCTCATGAAGAAGAAAAGAAGAGCTCTAAGAAGAAGATCCTACAGTTTACTCAAGTTCAAGTTGAAGATCGAATTCAACCAGAAAATTGCTCCGACATCTGCTTCAAACCCTAAGGCATGAAAAGGTACTTTCCTTCTACAAATTCTCTCTGGATCTCTTTTCTAGAATGGCTACTCCAATGGTTGTTAATATCTCTAAAAGGTCAAGACCAAAATTCAAGAAACACCCTTACAAATCTCTCGAAGTTGATCCCTTGGGTGCATTTTCTAGTATTCTGCACGGTGTCTTGCATGTAGAAGATATTAGGGTTTATATCCATGCAAACATTGAAGATTTTGGAGACTCAAAATTGATCAACATTTATCTAATAAATGAGAATTTTGAACTCAGACCTAATTTCAAGACCCTCATGGACAAACACTTCAAACATTGCATACATTTTCCATCTTTTGCAGAAGACAATTGGGTCTGGTATGTTCTAAGTAGGATGCATGATAATTTTATGTGGCTAACATGAGGCCATTCAAGATAACTAAAGATGCCATCATGTCTCTGATCAAACTACATTCATTTGGTGGGTTACCTGCACTCAAATCTATGAAGAACCAAATGGTAACTGAAGCCACTAGATCAAAATTTGACAAAAGAGAAATGACTATAAATGACATCACAGATCTGGATGTCAAGTTTGCCTCAATGATAATTAGCTACAAAATTTACCACTCGAGCAGGGAGAATTCTGTGTCTAGTACAAGAATCTATGCTGCATATCTAATGTTAAAGGAAGATGCAGACTATGATCTATGTGAGCTTCTACTAAGTCAACTGATGGAAAACTTGTAGAAGATCAAGAAAGATAAAAAAAACTCTTTCAAATATGGCAGTCTAATATTGTGTCTATTTTTCTACTATATGAATGAGCTACCTATATCAAAGGGTTGGGTCCGGCAAAATGATAAACCCGTTGCAATTCAAATCAGAGATTACATGTATTGACTTGGTGATGCTCAAGCCCAAAATTTAGCCCTCTGGGGTTACTTCTAAAACTTCCAAAGCATGATGCATGCCAGAGATAGAATATCACAATCAATAGTTAAGAAGTACAAAGACACAGTCTACTTCATGGTTGACATTGACCAATGCCTAATGGAGGCAGTTGAGCCAAGAACTATGTGGATAATGCCCATGGGATATGAGGTCGATGAAAACATTTTGGAGGTACATATTCAACACCTACTGAGCCAACCTAAGGACACTGAGGTAGAAAGGTTTGGCACCTTTGAATAGCTAAGCATAAAAATACATGTTGAATTAAGGCATCCTAAGATGAAGAGAAAAGTAAGAAAGGAAGTTGAAGAACTTGCCAAAATATTTGTCATATCAAAAGAGGTAGTAGATGCCAATAGAGAGAAAATGGAAAAGGCAGAAAAAGAAAAACAAGAAGCAAAGAAAGAAAGCATTCCGGTGCAAGCCTCCTCCCGGACTAGATCTTCCAAGAGTTCTATTCCTATCACTTCTAAAAGCTCAAAGACTACGAAATTGGAAGTCAAATCATCTAGGAAAGGAGAAAAGAGAATGAAAACCAAAGCCACAAGGACATATGTGAGCCAAAAGGATGATGAAGAGATAGAATTAGATGAGGAAATCAAGAAAATGAAGAAGAAAATAACATCTGGGAAGTTCTCTGATAGCAGAAATGAGGAAGAGAAAATAGAGGAATTTATTGAAAAACCCACTCTATCAATTGAAGACATCATCAAAGCCATCACTATAGATGGAAACTTGCAGCTAGTGATAGAATTTTATGATGAATACAATGATGCAGATAAGAGGATTCTTGAAGAGGCAACTATCAGGTATTTGAACATCTACAACAAAGCCTTCATTGAAATAATTTCATTAATTCCTAAGAGCCTAGTAGAAGTACTAGAGCTGAGAAAAGAGAATGCTAAGTCAAAAGACTTAGAGATCTGGGAGTAGATGGTGATACAACTATGCCCCTCTATCACTCCAAAACAAATGGACATGGTGTTCAAGGATTGTAAAGATGATTTTTGGAGCAAGTCCTAGATGAATAAACTCATGATTGGAGAAACTGATCAGATAGCTAATGAAACAAAAGAAATTCTCTAGAAAGCCTTGAAGAGATTTAATCTTCCTATTGTAGAGGAAACAAATGAAGAGCCTTCTACCATAGATGTTGAATGATTAAAGTAATCAATGAAGAATTCTCTGACAAGGATGTCGAAGGATTAAAGAAAATAGATGAAGAGAAATCTGACTTAGACTCCTCCATTCTGGGAGAGGAGGTTCACAAAGCAGTAAATTTTGGCCATGTCATTCCTCCGGATCCCACAATTACAAAGTCAAATCTTCTAGGGAATGAAGAAGAAGGTGAAGGAAGAAGACAAGAGAAGGAGAATCAAGAGAAAGAGGATAAGGTAAAAGAAGAAGAACAAGCAGAAGAGGTTGGTGATGAATTATCCAAACCAGTCAGTCCTAAAATCTCTAAAGGAAAGAAGTTTGAATCACCAAAAAGAGACACTGCAGAGATAGTACAGAATTTACTGGATAAAGAAATGATGGAGCTAGATGAACCTGAGTTGATTCAAGGGACACTAAATTTCAACTCTCTCTCTCTCTCTCTCCAGTTCAGATAATGAAAGTAGCATCCTTTGCTTTGGCCAAAGCAAAAGAGAAACTTCTAAAATCATACATGGAGGACAGTGAACTATTGAATATTGCATCTTGTGTACTAGACAAGATCATGCCCACATATCAAAAGGATGCATCTGCCTCTCCATCCAGTAACTTGAAAAATCTAGTTAATTCTATCAATTCTCACTTTGAATCTCTTGAAAAATTGGTAGAAACTAAAGTCCGAAAAGAATTCTCTGAAAAAAGGTTTAGTGAGGTATAAGGACTAATTAACAATGATAGAAGAAACTTAGACATAGGAATAAAGAGCATTAAAAATGCCCTTAAGGATGGAGGAGATATATAGAAACTTTGTTTATCTTGGCCTAAAGTTTCAGTGGACATTGAAACTTGAAGCTGAAAGAACAAGAAGAAAAGTTGTTAAGCCTGTCCTAGAATTTTGATCCTCTTACCATCTCTCTGGTAAACCAAGAATGTCAGGCATTTGTTATCACAAATGAGATAAAGAAATTGGTTAATGAGAAGAGGAATTTGATGGATAGAATGGGTGAACTTAGGGGAGTAATCCTCCCTAAGTTAGAAGTATTGCATGATGCTTTAACAAATGCTCAAAGTATAGCCCGGACCAGTAATCCGATAGATCTAAAGAGGGTAGAAGCATATGCATTTTTGTTAAGTGGACACATCTCCATTTTTTACAGAATGAAGAGGAGTTGGGCCAAAAAAATCATATAGTTGAAGACAACCTTTGCGGATATATTTAAGTATATTTAAGTATAATGTATGACTTGGATATACATATGCGACCATGTATATAATAATTTTTGCAAAATTTTGGTATACGAATTCCACCCTTTTCCATTGATGTCAAAGGGGGAGTGAAGAGTAGTTAAAAATGAGGAATCTAGCAAAGGGGGAGCTCTGGTAAAATAGTGCAAGAGACAGAGCACAAGCAAAGGGGGAGTTACTGCGACACTTAGCCATTTTTCACTAAGTGTTGCCATCAATGCCAAAGGGGGAGATTGTTGGCAAGAGACACTATATGGCTTCATAAGTGTTGTCATTGATGGAAATGAAGTCTACTCTACACATCCACAATACATAATATGCCTATACTAGAAGTTAGAGTGAAGATTGTTTCAGTCCGGTAGACAAAAACAAAGCATGCAACATGGTCTGACCATCAGGTCTGGATCTCTCAGATGGTGTAACTCAGTAAGTTATGGACTTGGACAAGTCAAGAAGGGTATCATGACTACTATATTCTAGAGATTTAACCTTCGGTGATAGAGCATGAAAGAGATATCAGCTTCTGTGTATTGGGTTCCAGTCAGGTAGAGTAGACAGAGGAAGAACTGCTAGACAGAGTACCAGACTTCAATCTGGATGTATAAAAGGTATTGATCAAGCAATTTGTGGCATTATATGATTTTGGCCAACATACGTAATGATTTCTATGCCTAATTTTTTGGTGCGCATCATCAATCAAGTATGGATTCAACTGATTGAACAGTAACTTGCAAATATCCTACGTGTTCTTGTTGCCGACTAGAAAGTTGTTGGAAATCCTTGATGTGGATATATATACCCGATGAATTCAAGCTTATGAGGGTGTACAAGTGATAGTATAAATGATTAAGTGTGAAGAAAAATAGAGACAAGTGTGAAGGTAGTAATCCAAGCTCAGAATGTGACATAAAAGTAATATTGAGTAGAGGAAGAATGAAATGTGCCAGATCAGTATACTGTGCCTAACCAGAATTGAATTCTTGCATGTATAGATGTTGTTCATCAGTTCAAACTCCTTGGTATCATGTGTACGCATTTGTAGATAGTAAGTCTCTTGTAAGCAGTGGGCCTCTTGTGAGCAGTGTGCTTAGGCAGTGAGCCCTAATTGGCAAGTGCCATATTTGTACTCTTTATTCTTTTAACAAAGAATACAATCTTAGGTTAGTCACCTCATGGTTTTTCCCTTAGTAGGGTTTCCACATAAAAATCCTTGTGTTATGTGTAAATTTCTTTTTCAGTTCTTATGATTGCCTTGTTTTGATATAACACTAAATGATAAGATAAGAAAAGAAAGTAAAAATCGAAAATATATAAGATAACTAATTTGCCCCCCCTCTTAGTTATCTGCATTGTTTCCAATAGAATCTAGTAGAATCTGAACTCACAAATTGGTGTAGGATGCACAACACCAATGCACATACTGAATTGGATTGCCATCAGTTCAAAATAGTAGCCAACATATTTCAAGCTGAAGTGTCAAATACTACTGGAAGTCTACCCTTTCCCGAAGGCAATGAAATTGTTCCCTTAGTATATGAGTCTACCTTAGTACTTGAGAGTTCTAATACTTGTCAGCATCATCAGATGACTGTAGCACATGAAAATTACACTCTAGCATGTGAGGAATTTGCCTTAGCATTTGAGTCAAACTATGTTTTTTTCCTTTTGAGGATGAAAATGAACTTGAATAGGAATTTGAAGAAGCTCATGCTTATGAGCAACAATATTAGAGTAGACATAATCACAACCTGGGGAGTAATGCAAATAGACCAACTGGTCCTTTGACCATATCTATCCCATCTAATAATTTTTATACACCACCAAATCCAAAAGCCAGTAATAACCCTAGACCCCCTAAAGTGAATACCCAGTATTTCACACCACAAAATATAGTAACAAAATCTATCAGTCAACTATCTGAGTCAGATAAACTTGTCACATATTTGGTAGAAGAAATGAAGAAGATAAAAATTAGCCTATCTCTATCTAAACTACTAAAGACCCTAGTCTTCAAGAAAGCCTTCTTGAAGTCATCAGATGAACCTACACCTAAAGATGATAGTTTTGGTCATAACCCTAGCCATATCATGACTAGAGATCCTACACCTAGAGACAATATTGTCAAACCTAATATGCAAGCTACCGTTCAGGCTGCAAAAACATCACAGATGACTTTATATAGGGATAAGTAGAATCACCTCCATTTCTACTCACATTGCAAATATTTGGTAAGTATTTGCACAACTATCTTGTAGATTCAGGTGCATCAATGGATATGATGCCCTTCTCCATTTATAATGATTTAGGTCTACATCTTGTCAAATCCCTCAAGAAAGTGACACAACTTGACAAAACAGAAGTGAGTGTGGTGGGGGAGTTAACTCATATACACATGCAGCTTGCATCCAACCCAAGGGTGCAATACTACATTGACATTCAGGTAGTAGACATACCTAATTCTTATGGAATGCTTCTTAGCAGAGACTAGTCTAATTCACTAAATGGTTACATGGCCACTAACTTTAGTCATATGTGGTTTCCATGGATAGGAATCCCCAATTAGATAAAAATAGAAGCTAAACCTAAGATGAAACACATGATACCAAGTACAATCACACTAATGAGATACTAAACCCAGATGTTGAACCAAGGGTTAATGCAATAAGGCCTCAAACTATAAAAATTGAAGAAGTCTTGATGTGTAATATGCACGTACATGAAGATAGTGACAAAGAAGAAAGGTTGATCATTGAATCTGATTATAGTTCTATTGATGAAGCGGAAGTAGATCACTTCACTGAATTTGAAAATTATTTATCTACGGAAATACATAGATGCTAGCTACTAGGTGCATCCATTGAAGATATCTTTATATCCGGATGGTGTAGATTACATGGTGAGGGACACTTAGAAATGGATTATGAGACATGTCTGGATATGATTAAGTTAGAAAAAGTTAACCTAGAAGGTGGATCATCATCGACTAAGGTTAGTAAAATATTTGATGTTGATGATACTAATTCTTGTTTGTTTTCTTTAGATGCAGAAGAGCACGAATAGACAGTGCATTGGGATAATGTCTTTACGCCTGATTTAGAACATATTTTGATATTTGATGAGACACATCCCCATGAGAAGAAAAATATTATCACCTCAGGGACTGATTATCCCATCGAGTCTAATTATGAGCTATCAGATGAGGACAAAGGGAGTCACTTAACTCAATTTGAGGAGCTTTTGTCAAAGCAAGTTCAAAGGCATATTCTACAAGGAACTTCTCCACATCATGCACTAATTAAAGGATGGTGCAGACTTCATGAGACACCACACTCAAAGAGAACTTGTGCTCCGTGTTTGCAAACGTTGAGCAAAGAAGAGCAGAAATCCTCAGATAACAAGATGTTTCAGGTTAGGGATATTCCAAAAGATACAAGAAAATAAAATGCAATATCTCTTGATGATGAAAGGGACAATATCAAAGTGATCAAAAGAAAGGATGATCAATAGGAGGCTATTCAAAAGAAACTAAATGAAGATGTTCTATCTTCAACAAAACATTCAGAAGTGGTAAAGACTAAACCACAAAAGATGAAATGGATATCTGCAAGTGTAGCTGCAAGAGCTAAAAAGAAAAGAGAAGGTCCTAATAAGCCTTTAACTGAAGATAAGCTCTAGATCCAAAGATTTGATGGCTCTCAATTAAAACAAGGAGCCGGTGTTGGTGTTGACTTGATAAATCCATAAGGAAAGTCATTTTTAGTAGCATACAAGCTATAATTTCCATGCACTAATAATGTGGCTAAATATGAAGCCCTACTTCATGGTTTTCTATTTGCTTTGAAGAAACAAGTTAAAGTTTTTCATGTCTATGGAGACTTAGAACTAGTAGTAAAACAAGTCAGGAATATATATGCATGCAATTATAAGAAGTTATCAAATTTCAGACACAGAGTTTAGGATTTGATAGAAATCTTTGATGCTTTCAACATCACACATGTCCCTAGAGAACTAAATCACAGAGCGATGCACTAGCACAAGGTGCCAGCATGTTAGAGGCTTTATCCATATCAGGAATGAAGAGGTTCTCAATAGAATTGGTATCAACGCCATCCATTCCTGATAATGTCACTAATTTCTAGGTGTTTGATGATGAATAGCATAACACATCCTAGATTTTATTGCAAACTGAGATATATTTGAAGCTCAGATAATAGGTGAGAAGAATCTAGAAGACCATGTATGGGATGAAGAGAACATAGTTGATCTACCTAGAAACAAAATCCCCAAAGGCATGATTGAGTTAGAGAGGGCATTTGATCTAGACAACATGATGACACAGAAAGACCTCCCCAAGACGGATGGAGGAGAGTATTTACCTATCAACATAGGACAAGGTGAGGATACAAGAAATGTCCTAATAGGAAATGTTTTCTCTAAAGGAGAGAGAGAAGGAATAACTTAAGCATTGAAGGATTATATCCACATCATTTCATGTACATATGATGAATTGAAAACTTATGACATGTCCATTATCACTCATAGAATACCACTAAAGCTTGATGCAAATACCTTCAAACAGAAATAGAGATGTGTCAATGCTTTGTTGGAACCACTAATTTTTTAAGAAGTTAAGAAGCTCCTTACTACTTGGATCATATTCTCAGTCATGAATTTGACCTGGGTAGCTAATCTAGTTCTGGTTAGGAAGAAGAATGGAGACATACGCTTATGTGTGGACTTCAGGAATTTGAACATAGCATCAGAGAAGGATAATTATCCTTTGTCATCTCTTGATGAAGTTCTTCAGATGGTTAATTGTGCATAGATGATGTCTTTCCTAAATGGTTTCTCAGGATATAATTAAGTCATGGTGGACAAGATAGACAGGTTGAAGATAACCTTCACCAACAAATGGGGGTTTTTTGCCTACAGGTGCATGCCATTTGGCCTAATCAATGCTGGAGAAAAGTTTCAGTGAGCTATGGCTATTGAGTTTTAGGGATTAGTAGGCCAATGCATACTTATATACATGGATGACCTGATAGTCTTCTTGAAGAGGAGCAGTGATCCTATAGAAGACCTCAGGAAGGTACTTAAGAAGTACAAACAATATGGTATTTTCCTTAACCCAAAGAAGTGCATATTTGGGGTGACCACTGGTAAGTTGCTTGATCATGTAATATAAGAAAATGGGATCACCATTGATCCTACCAGAGTAGATTTTATAATGAAATTTCAACTTCTAAGAAGTAAAAAGGAACTAAAATCTTACTTTGGTAAGATTAATTTTGTAAGGAAGTTGATCACTGGGTTTGCAGAAATTGTAAGGCCACTCAATGCCATGCTCAAGAAAGATGCCAAAATTGAATGGACCCCTGAAGCAAGAGCAACATTTAAGGATATCAAGAAGGCTATTGTGGAGGCACTAGTCTTGATTAGTCTAGATTACACAAGGGATTTTTATATTTATTCATTTGCATCTAAATATACCTATACAGTAGTCCTGACGCAGAGGAGTGGAGAAAAAGAAGACAAGCCCATTGCCTTCATCAGTTCTCCATTTAGAGACATAGAGCTCAACTACATGGATGTTGAAAGGTATACCCTAGCCTTAGTAAGAGTAGTGAAAATGTTTAGAGACTATATCCTCAGAAGCAAGGTGATTGTTGTAGTACCAGACTCTGCTGTCAAGATGCTCTTGATGCAGAGTGAGCCTGGAGAAAAGAGAACAAAATTGATGATGGTGCTTAAAGAATATGGCATGGATATAACTATGATGAAGTTGGTTAGGGGACAAGCCCTTACCCACATGATTATTGAAATAGACCCAAACCTGATAAGCCAACAATATGATGTAGATACAAAAGGACAAGATGACTCATGCTCATATATCAGGTACATCCTGATCACTAGGAGGTGTCCACCTAACATGCATGCATCCTAGAGGAGAGCTCTGAGGATTAAAACATAGAAATATATGATAAAACAAGGAGTCCTCTTCAAAAGAAACTATGAGGGGATATACCTTAGGTGCTTAGATAGGCTAGAAGCTAATAAAGTCCTTACTGAATTACATGGTAAATTTGGCATAGCTCATGGATCTTACCTGGCACCACTCATGCCATCCCAAGAGTAGGATATTACTGGCCAACCACGTTCAAAGATACTGCCAATCACATCAAATTTTGACATACATGTTAGATAGATTTGAACAAATAAAGATATGCATCTCATCCACTGCAACCTATTATGGAGATATGCCCATTTGCACAATGGGGCATGGACTTCATTAGTCTTATTAATCCACCATCTTTCTCAAGCCACAAGTAGCTACTAACAATTATAGATTACTACACTAGGTGGAGTGAAGCTATCAGCAGCAAGACCTGTACTACAAATGATGTGATCAAATTCCTAGAAGGCAACATCATAACTAGGTATGGAGTTCCTTATGCCCTTGTTTGTGATAATGGACTAGCTTTTGCATCTCTCAAATTCTCTATTGGGCATTTGACCATGGGGTTATCTTAAAGTGTTCCTCAAATTATTATCCTGAAGGTAATGGTTTAGCAGAATCAATAAATAAGAAGTTATTGAACATCATAAAGAAATTGATTGAAAAGAATCCTAGGAAGTGGAACACCATACTTAAATATGCCCCATGGGTAGACTGAACTAGAATGAAGATTACATTGGAAAATTCTCCCTATCTGTTAGTTTATGGGGTGGATCCTATCCTCCTTGTTAACCTGAAAATCCCTACCCTACAGTTCGGACAAGAATACTTGGGTATCGACAATAAACAAGAAGTAAGGTTACTACAACTTATGCATTTAGAAGAAAAGTGAGATAGAGTGATTGATCAATTCACAAAACATCAGGCTACTATTAAATGATGGTTTGATAAAAGAGTGAGGGTAAAATCCTTTAGAATCTTAGACTTAGTCTTATCTTAAGATAAAGCCCATGAAAGGAAAGGGGATCATGGAAAATTCAACAAGCTTTGGATTGGCCCTTTCTAGATATCTTAAATCATAGGTGATAGCACCTACAAGCTCAAAACTTAATATGTGATGATGTTTCGTTGCCAGTCAATGGACAATTCCTCAAACACTATTTTTAGGCCTGTGTAGGTCATGTTAGGACAATGTATCATATGTACACTTTGTATAGTTATTTGTATAGTTTGCTTTGTGTGATTACTTTTATTTGCTTGTTGTTGAGTTCTTGTTTTGGTCAAGCATGATCATGCACCTTTCCACTTTAGAAAACTACTGAAATTGTCTGAATTCAAGAAATGAATACAAATTCTTACATAGTTTGTAACTCATGTCACTCTAAGTACCTCTGGTCAGGTCTGTGATATCCTGTTCATCAATGATAGCTTTCCTTGTTCAAGAAGATCCTCAAAGAATACACCTAACAAACTTGGATTTGTTGAACATGCCAGTGTAGTGTTAAGTGAAAAATCTAAAGGTTTGCCCTTGCTACCATTGCAATTCTCAACCTAAATAGCAATTTCCCACACCTTGCAAATGTACTTACATGATCATATCTTATGAAAGTTGAAACAAAGAACAAAAAGAAATATATTGAATACCCAAAAGGATAATTAGACTATCCAAGTAACTCTACTAAGGCTATAGATGCCTGACTGGCAGTGGGGCTCTGCTTGTGAGAATTGGAATGATAACCTTGTCAGGGCTATGGACGTCTACTAGCAACAAGGCTCTATCAAGCTTGTCTATGAGGGTTAATTCAAACTATGTAGCTTAACACCTATCAATAGTATCTTCAACCTATATTCAAGATGAAGGATATGAATCACATGCACACACCTGATTCCTTCTCAACATTGTTATATTGATGAACATGATATCATTTAGGAAGATCAAGATGCTCGTATCTAATAAGAGTTAGAACATTATGTATCAATTTGTTCTCATCTCTTGAATTGTTTGAATTTTGTTATTTTCTTGGGTGGCATGTTGTTGTGTGGTTACACAACACACCCCATTTTTCCTCAGCAAAATAGGGATCCAACTTTCCTTTAATTTTGGCTTGCTTGTTCCTTTGCTTTGGGTGGTATGATAAAATAGTTAGTATTAAATGTATGCCAAGATGTCATCATGTGCATATCAGGACCTCATGAGGAAGGTCTAATTTTCAAAGTTAGATTCCATCATCATGAACCTTGCCAAATGAAAGAATGCAAAATTTGAAGCAAGTTTGTGTTTTGGATAACCCCAGAATTCATCAGGACTAGAAAGATATGCCAGGTCAAAATTTGGTAAAATAGTCTTAACGAGGGTCATCACATTCCTTAATATCCTAGATATTTGTTAATATCTAAGCATAGGTTTTATAAGGGAAAAATCAATATCTGTACATTCGTTAATATGCATATGTCAAATTTCTACCCAAGAGGTAACAAACCATCATAATACATAGACATTCCGTGAAGGTACACATTTGATTTTAATATCCCAGATATTCATTAATATTTGAACTTGCCCAAATACAATGAAAACACTAAAGGTCCGCATATTATCTTAATGTCCTCATATTTGCCAATATAATGATGATGCCATCTGAATTCATTATAAAAAGACTTAAAAGGATGATGGTATCACCGAGACACTCAATACATAAAGGTCATCACATTCCGCAATATCTCAGATATTAATTAATATCCTGACTTAATGCAATATTATGATAAATCTCAATATTCAGACATTAAATTAATGTCCTGACTTTAGCTAATGTGATGATGACATCATATTACAAGCAATCCAGAACATCATCTGAGTTGATGACATCACCCCAACTTTTGGGCTAAAGGGGATAATTCATAAAACTAGACATCTGAATAATTCTTAATATCCTCACATTCATTCCCGGGACCCAAAATACATAGATTTCTAAGCACCAATAGGGTGATGCCACGTGGCATGTTGATTTTTCCCATATGGAAATTTCATGATGTCCCCATACCCACCATCATAAAACTCAAAACATAATTAGTAGAGGAAGTTAGAGAATAATATAGAAAGAAAGGAAATGATCAACCATTGCCTTTGGATAAAACTATAGAACTCACTGATGATGAGGTGGTGAAAGAAGTGGCAGCTATTTCAATGGAGACTCTGGTGAAAAATACTACCATGACACCTTAGAATACTACTAAAGCACAACAAAGCATAGAGATATAGGAGGAGGAGGTTCATACCATAGAGGAGGTGACTAGAGTTATAGGCCTAGATGGATTAATTGGCAAGGTCACTAGCCCTACAGTGATTGACTTATCATACCAAGGGGATGAGAATGAAGATAAAGAATAGATGGAAATTGAGGAGGATTTTTTTATGGATGCTACCATGGATACCAAAATGAATATTGAGATACCTGCACAACATGAGGTGCATAATAAAGAATAGGATAAGACACAACATGTAGACATATCTAGACAAAAAGGTCCAATAGTTATGCCTGGGTCTGAGATACCAATATCTAGACAGGAAGGTCTCCCAAGTAAAAATGATGATAATAAAATAGAAGAAAAGACATATGCGGACAACCAAGGTGATCAATAGGATGAGCAAGATCCTGACCATCAAAATCACAAGGTAGATATTTTACCAACACAAAATAAATATCTAATGCAAAAGTAAATGGAGAAAACACCTGAGGAGGGTCATGATGAGGTACCCATGAATGAAGAGCCTTAGCAAGACAAATATGCAAATCAAAATAAGACAGTGGAGGATGCAACAAAATATGATTAGCAACAACATACAAATGAGGAGGTTCCTACACATGGGGAGCAACAACAACAATATATGGGAGAGAATATCCCAAAAGAATAGAATATAGAATCACATGATGCTCACATTGAACAGGAAGAGAAAGAAAGGTCTAGACATGATGTGCTGCATTGGCTAAGGTATGAGGTAACTCAATCCCCTACATATGATTCTTTAAATTTTGATATATCTTCATTATTTTCAGCTGAGGTAGCCAAACCAAAGGGGAGAGCTAGAGCCACCTCTACAATAAAGAAAGATCCGGCAATAGGGAAAAGAATCGCTTGGGTAGCTATACCTACTATGGATAAAGCAAAAGGTGAAATAGAGGCCAGGGAATTCTAGATAACCACAGTGGACCTAGGATTCATTATAGCACAACAAGAAGGTTAAGAGGTCAAGGATATCATAGATACCTTATTGGTCAAGATAGAAAAGGAGAAAGATAAAAATACGAAGCATAGAGAACACATTGCTCAGATGCAAACATTCATAAAAGGATTAGTGGCACCCACCAATATACCCATATCAACATCTACCGTATTGGCAATAGTATCACAAGATGAAATCATTGGGTTGGACGTAATGAAACATCAATCGCAGGTGATGAATAAGTCATTTGTCAAATTCCTTAATCGGGGTGAACAAGTAATAAAAACCTCACTGGAAAATTGGGAAGTACTTAGCACTTTAAAGATCAAGGTTGATGAAATGAAGGAGGTTGCACAAAGGTTGATAAAGTGTGGAAAGCATCTAGCTACACTCATAGAGATGAAGAGGATGGATATCAATGTCCTCATAACCAAAAATATCCTAACACCTCAGACATCATCATTAGTAGATATCTAGTATGAAAATATGCTAAGTTCGAGGTTGATATTCTAAAGAAATACAATGATAGATTCAAGAGTATCAGTGTGAAGCTGCATGAACTTCTATTAGAGGAGATAGAAATCTTAGAAACTCTTGAAGGTGAAATTGAAGTGAAGGTGGAGAACCAAGAAGTAGACTTTGCCACCAAGGCATATCATGATAACTTTTAAACCTACATCTGAGGATCCCCTTAGTAACTTCTCTAAAGATACAATTAACAAAGCTATGTGGATGAAGTGTAAAATAGAAAGATATAATGAGGAACTAGATAGCTAGGTAAGTGCAGGAAGATGGGGGGCCAAAAAGTGGCCAAATTAATTTTAAAAAAATTAAGTCATAATGCGAGCACGTTATAACGCGCTCGCGTTATGACTTCCTATAAATAAAAAAAAGGTTTCTAATTTCATTTCTTTCTATTTTCTCCTCTCTACTCATGGCTTGCAAACCCTAGAAAGCGCGCTCACGTTTTACAAAACACCATTCAACATAAAAAGCTTATCGATTTGTCACCAAAATGCCGCCACGACATCAAGCACGCCAAAGAGGTGAGTTATATTTATTTTTTTGTTTGAATTTGTTTCTAAATAGGTAGGTTTTTGTTGATTTTTGATGTATATTTCGTTAATTGTCAGGAAATGTTAATGCACCTCCTCCTCCTCCTCAAAATCCACAAAATCCTGAGGAGGAAATACCTACAGAACAACAACCTCCTCCATTCATTCCTTGACATGCCCCTGGAATGCAAGAAAATATAATGGGGCAAATTGAAAACAACAAAAAGGAAATTGAAGATATAATTGCAAGGTTGAAAGATCCTTCCACTTCAACCTTGCATAGGTCCACGCTTGCCGAATCTCTTGAGTCTATGTTATCAAATGTAGATTCAATTAGCAAGCAAATAACTAGTTGGACGGATAAGAAGAGAGAGTTTAGAGATTACTATGCAGACAAGTTGTCATACCAAGATGTGAAAAAATTACAAATTACAAAATTAGACTTGTGTTCAATTTTCACAAACCCACAAACAAATCAACCTCCACCCATTACATGCAAGAGGTTCCCTATCCATTGATGCAACAACTAAGCGATAAGGGACAATTTTGGGCAGAGGTGGTGGATGGTTTTTGACCATCCTCCATGCAATAATAATGAGGTCTCGCAATACTTTTTGAGGAAACTCTACTGTGGGTTTGTCCTCAATAAAGTGCCAAACTATTTTGATATGCGGGACTTCCAGGGTAGAGGTGGGGGGTCAGCATAAGATAGACCAGGGGCACGTCTTGACCCACAGTGAGTAGTGAGACAAGTAATCAGTAGACTAGCCCACGAGCATGTTTCTATCCCTTCCATTGTGAAGGAGAGTGTTGAGGTCGATACACTTCAGTCGATTAGTGCCTTGACCCAGAGCATCATAGAGCATGCCGGTCTTGCAACACATAGTGGGTTGGGAGATAGTGTGAGGAGTAGGGTCCCACCCCATACTTGTCAGGCTTGCGGGTCAGCCTGTGGTTATGACCCCATGGATAGTCAGGACGTAGGTGCATAGGCTACATCTGCAGCTGAGCAGATGCTGATGACAGATACCCTCCTGAGTGAGACTTTCAGCCTTGATACTCAGGTAAATATTAGCAAGTTTATTGAATTTAATTTATTAAATTTTATTTTTGAAATACAAGATTAACTAATTTAAATTGATGATTTTAATGAAATTTCAGGGTCATAGCATTGATGTAGTTTTCAGTGGTTCTCCACCTGCATTTTTCACTAGATCATCTACTGTTGAGGTATGTAACTAGTAAACAATTATAAATATTACATGTGAATAGCATTGTTATATGAATGGTATTCTAATATCTGATTTTGGATGTTGAATAGGTTAATACTGTAGATTTCACAGCAACACCTGCCAGCAGTGGTGGACTTCAAAGCTTTACAGAGGTAATAAAATAAATAGTTTAATGAATGAATTGTACTTATTAAATTTTTGTATGTGATTTGTGTTCTTTATTATGTGTACTTCCATGTTTAGATGAACGTGTGTGTATGTTAGGAGCCATGATTTGCATCACTATTATAGTTTTCATAATTGAATAATGTTGTTTTATTTCCAGATGATGCAGGCTACGAAGACATCTCCCCATGTTCATAGGGCAATGGAGCAGGGTGTGGCCTCTGTGATTCATAGCTCCATGGCATTGACAGGGGTATGAGGCAGATTAGTAAATTTCAATTTACATTCATTGTTATAGTTGTCTATTTTTGAAAAATCAAAAGATTATTGATTTGAAGTTTAATTTCTATCTGGATGGTTTCTATAGGACATGACATCACCGGGGCCTATTCCTGCTACTGAGGCAAGTGAGGAGATAGATTATATGTTAGCGGTAAGTGATTATTTTGTTAAATGTTTCATTTTTTATAACATGTAATTTATATATATTAATGTCTATACTTTTTATTGTAACAGTTAAAGATGCAGGAAGACCTAAATAGGAGTAGCCCTCAAGTTCATAGTAGACCACCCACATGCGCGTCTCCATCCCCTAGAAGATCAAAAGTTGCTCGTGATTTATTCTCTTCACCAGCCAGAGGGGAATGACTTTTTATTGTGTTCCTTTGTTGTATGCCTATATGGCATTTGTGGACATATATTTTGTATTGTACATAGTTGACATTGTATGCCTATATGGCATTCTTGTAAGCCTATATGGCTATTTTGTATATATGTTATACTTATATCGATAGATATTGATGTATGCCTATATAGATATTTGGTTAATACAAATCTTTTTTATTGATGATATCCATACTTGCATTATAAATCCACGTTTGAATGGATATTTGTAGATGTATCGGAATAACTTGGATAATTTGATCTTAAGTATCTTGGATAATTTGATATTGATTTGGGTGAGTGCACATTTGATCCTACTTTAGATTTGATTCTTGACATAGATCTTGAGTTTGGATGAAAATAAAGGTTTCTTGGATGGGATTGATAGGTTTTGCATAATTAACATGGTTGCATGATAGATTTTGACTTGAAATTCTAGTAAGAGACTCTTTGATAGGCTTGATAGGCCATGGATTACATGATGGTGTTTGATGGAAAAGTATAGTACTAGAAGACTCTAGTTCATTCTTAATAGGCTTGTGATTGATAATATCTTTGCATGATTGCACTTGATCTTGGATCATGGGCATGTTGTTAGGATTTTGACTGCATAGTGGTGTTTGATGGATAGGCATGGTGCTATGTGACGTTTGGATAGGCTTGGGAGAGGTACACTAATTAAATTTGTGATTTATAGTTTGAGATTTTTCCTCCACTAGAAGTACTTGAAAAAGGATGATTTGGATGTAGTGGGTTTGGATTGATGGGATAAGTTGGAATGTAAGGATTATGAAATGGAGGATTTGAATAGGATACATAGGATAAACAGTTCTCACATGCGGTTGGGATTGGAGATATGAATTGAATATGAGGACCTTGGTCTAAAGTGGTTCTTCCCTTACCAAAGGTACCATAAGGATGACCATTAGATGTGTATTTAGGATTGGTATGATAGCTAGTGCTAGTCATTTCTTGTTTGAAATATTCTTGCATGTTCATGAGTGGGAGATGAAGGTTTATGGAAAGTTTGCATGTATTGATCTCATAGTTAATGCTATTGTCATCTTGATATCATCTTCATCTACAAGACTATCATCATCATCATTGTCAAAGGGATTTTTTGATTGATTTGGATAAAAGATCTCATTTAAAGGATGCATGGTTTGAGGACCTATTTTGATTGTGATTTTGGGTTTTGCATGAGCCTTGCACAAGGTAATAGGCATAGGGTTTTTATCTTGCATAATGATTTTTTCAAACCAAGGGTCCATGATGGAAATGATTAAGGATGATAGCATGTTTGGATTTTAGACTTTGAGATGTTTATGGTTGTAAATGTTTATTGTTTGGACTCAAATTTTGTTAAATGGTTGTTTGAAAGAGGACACATCAAACACAACAATAAGATTTGTTTAAGTATGGATGCAAATGGTGTTTACTAGTTTATGAAATGAAGACACATCAGGTACATTAATTACCTATTCTATTGAAGTGGGTGTATCAATCTCCATGGGCTTCGCAATATTTTGGTTTGAGGACATGGTTGATACATGGTGAGACTAGGAGTCTTGTTTCAGTGGGATTTGAGCATAGGTATAGCAATGATGGTAATTATGGTGTCATGGATATGTAGGTACATTTGAGCATTGGCAAGACTTGACCATGTTTGTAGTTGATAGGTATGGGTTATGACGTTTGATTCATGATTACAGGTGGTGTTGTGGTTTACTTTTAGCACATTGTTCTTATCTCTTAGATGCTTGATTAGTTCCTTGACTATGGTTACTCATTTGTAAACTTGTTTGGAAAGTTGAATCTATGATTGATTTGGTGAAGTCTATAAGTTATATTATTTGATATCTCAGTTTGGAAATTACTAATGTGATGATGATTTTGCATGTTTTCAATGTTGGGATCTACAAGTTATGCATTTTTTTGGGATGTACACCTCATTGATTGTAGTGGGATGACTTGAATGCATATTGCCTATATCCACGAGATTGATTCAGTGTTGATGTAGACTTTGTTATTTTTTCTTGTCTATGCTCATTTGCACATTGGTATGTTGCATTGGGATGAGAGGATGGATGATGAGAATGATTGGATAGTTGGTTATTGGGACTTGTATCATGTTTATCATGATGTCATGGATATCTTAGTTGCATAGTTTAGTGTGAGCTTTTGACAGTAATGATGGTTTATCTTCTTAGATTGGAGATCTTGGTTCTACTTTGGAGTTATTAGTATTATAGTTGAGTGTGTGTGGACCATGGTGATCTTCATTTAGGAGATGGTTATCACAATGCCATGTGTAGTTCATATCATGGTTCAGTGGGAGCTTTGATAGTGATGTGTATTTGTCACCTAGTGATGGATGATCTTATATAGTGGTTGGGTGTAATGGACAAACTCTTGGATTATGATTATTATTTGTATTGAGAGTGCTTTGACATCTTGGCTACTATTTTTAGGAGATGGTTATCTTCATGTGGTTGTAGATGTTGATCCTTGGTTTAGAGGTGTTTGGTAGTGTGTCTTGGTGGACCCTTGATTCTAGATTAGAGTATTAGCATGATACAAGTTCTCTTGAGACTAGGATGTCTGTACTGGTGCATGTGATCTTCTAGGAGGAGATGTTAGATCATGATGTCATGTTTGGATACCTAATTTTGTAGTTGGAGTTTTGACAGTGGTCTTGTTGGTTCTCTTGGTATTGAGTACATTGGTCATGTTCTTGGGAGCTTCATGATAATGTGGTGCTGCATTTGGAGCTTAACATGGATTGATTGGTTGTAGGTTCTCATACATACTTCAAGACTTGGGTGAGGCTAGAGTTCTCTTGGGATTAGAGACACTTGTTGAGATGGTTACCCTTTAGAGGTTTTAGTAGGAAGACCAAGGAGACTTTCACTTGGATATGGGCGTGAGTTAATTATGGACCTAGGAAAGATTCTTATTGGAGAGAGTCATTGTGGCTTGGTGTATCTTTGAGGAGCATTCTCATTCCCCACTCTTGGTCTACTCGGTAGACTATCATCTAAGAGGTATTTCCCATCCTTTAGATGAATTTTTTTAATGCTTTATCTTCTCATGGTTATGGATCTTGAGCTATGGTTATTGGTTCTAGAGGGTTCATTCAAGGGGTGTCTGTAAACATGCTTTTTCTCAAGTGCTAAACTAGAGTTGTCTAGATGCACAAGTGCACCTCCCTCAATGAAGTTCATTTTGTTAACTTATTTCATCCTAGTGATTCAAGGGGTTGTTATATTCTTTAGGTGCAATCTTTCATAGACTAAAACATTCACTCCATGTTAAGGTGCTCAAAGGAGGCTCTGGAGATGGAAAATGGTGCCTTAACTCACTTATGTAAATTTTGGACTTTTAGGCAATTGCAAGATGTCTTGGAGGGCTCAATTCTTCAAGGTGCCCATTTTGTTCACCACTTGTAGCATCACTTGTTCAAGGCACATGTTTGGGATTCTCCAAATGATGAAATGCTCCTTGACTTCTTAGGCAGTTAGACTCCAACTCTAGGCACAAGATAATGATGATTTGAGCTAAAATAAGCATCTAAAAATCCAAGGTATTATTTGAGGCTTCCACTCCAAATTCTACCTAGGTGCTCACCTAGGGTGAAATGATTATCAAAGTGCACCTTAATCATTCCTTCCTCTACACGCCCACTATTAGGATCAGGGCATTAAGGAGCTCTAAAACTCAAACACCACTGACCTCATCATGCAATAACCTCAAGACATCATCTAAGCTTAGTCAAACACACTGGAGTTCAAAAAGAATAGGGGGTCCCCATTTGCAATGGGGTGATGTGTGATTTGGTCACAACAGGTGCCTAGAGTGAATAGGCTTTCATCCTGACTTAATACACTGCCTCCTTCTGACAATTTTTGGGGCAGCAGAAAACCTTTCACCACAGGCAAATGTCTCAGAGATATAAAAAACTAAGAGAGGTTGTTGTAGAGGCACTCTACATGATTGCGTTGCCTTAGACAGAATGTTTGTAAGTGACATGGTTTTTGAGTAACATCTCATCAAAGATTGCTGCCTTTTTGCACTTTGGACTCTTCAAGGATATCGTCGGTACAATGTAGCTCAGATTGTTTCGACATGTTTGGGTGAAAAATAGGACCATGCCTAGCGTAAATGTACCCATTCAGACATGTTGGAATAGTCAGTTTGGTTGCATCAAGAGCAGGATGAAAGTTACACCCCTTTGTAACTTTACACTGCCTCCTTCTGATGATTTTTGGGGCAGCAGAAAACCTTTCACCACGGGCAAATGCCTTAGAGATATAAAAAACTGAGAGAGGTTATTGTAGAGGTACTCTACATGATCGTGTTGCCTTAGACAAAATGTTTCTAAGTGACACGATTTTCAAGTAACATCTCGTCAAAGATTGCTACCTTTTTGCACTTTGGACTCTTTAGGGATATCGTGGGTACAATGTAGCTCGGACTGTTTCGACATGTTTGGGTGGAAAAAAGGATAATGCCTAGCGTAAATGTACCCATCCGGATGTGTTGGAATAGTCAGTTTGGTCACATCAAGAGTAGGAAAAGAGTTACACCCCTTTGCAACTTTACATTGCCTCCTTCTGACGATTTTTGGGGCAGTAGAAAACCTTTCACCATGGGCAAATTTCTCAGAGATATAAAAAACTGAGAGGGGTTATTGTAGAGGCACTCTACATGATCATGTTGCCTCAAATAGAATGTTTGTAAGTGATATGGTTTTCAAGTAACATCTCATCAAAGATTGCTGCCTTTTTGCACTTTGGACTCTTCAGGGATATCATCAGTACAATGTAGCTCAGACTGTTTCGACATGTTTGGGTGAAAAACAGGACTATTCCTAGCATAAATGTACCTTTTTAGATGCATTGGAATAGTTAGTTTGGTCGCATCAGGAGTAGGACAAAAGTTACACCCCTTTGCAACTTTACACTGCCTCCTTCTGATGATTTTTGGGGCAGCAGAAAACCTTTCACCACGGGCAAATGCCCCAGAGATATAAAAATTGAGAGAGGTTATTGTAGAGGCACTCTACATGATTATGTTGCCTCAGACAAAATGTTTCTAAGTGACACGGTTTTCGAGTAACGTCTCCTCAAAGATTGCTGGCTTTTTGCAATTTGGACTCTTCAAGGATATCATCGATACAATGTAGCTCAGACTGTTTCGTCATGTTTGGGTGAAAAAAATGACCATGCCTAGTGTAAATGTACCCATCCAGATGTGTTGGAACAGTCAGTTTGGTCACATCATGAGCAGGACACCAAAAATGCAAAAGTTGCTTTGTGCAACTTGACAACATTGACACTTTTTTGCAAGATGACTCAAAGACTCTAACTGACCACAAATGACTCAAAGTGACTTAAAATCACCTTGATTTTGGTGCTGAATGTACATTATAGAGGTCGAGGCACTCCTTATCATTCAAACATCTTAGTTGAGCGCATAGGAAAGGAAAAAGCTCTAAGTTTCATCATCATGAACGCCTAATATCAAGAGACTTTAATGGCTCAAACCTTAGCATGGAGTCCTAAGGTGCATTTTCTGTCTCCTTTTATCTAGTTTGGTGCCCTTATGTAGATTTTTCAACTTGATTTGGTGCCCTGTATGTGAAGGAAGATCTAAAGGCATGAAAGTGGATGTCATATTGCAAGAGTTTGGATCATCAAAATTGAAAGAAATAAGTCTATTAAGCTTGGGCACCCTTGGTCTTCTTTTCATTCATTATGAGCGCCTTGGGAGAATGGTATATAGGTCATCATCATGATTGGGCGCCCTGGATCCAGAGTGTTGGAGAAATCATCAAATGGTGTCTAGAGGAAGTAGGGTGAGTTATGAGTTTGGTCGCATCAGGAGCAGGACACCAAAAATGCATAACATGATGATGTAAAAATGTGTACATATGTGTAAAAATGTAGGAGGAAATAAAAAAAAGACAAACCTTACAAATTAATGTACATACTTACAACTCAATGTAACATGACTTTACAAAATCAATGTGAATACTTACAAATTAATGCAATGAACCATCTGGGTCTGCTCTACTCTTTATTGTGTCAAGTATTGCTTCATGGTTAGACTCACACACCTTCCACAATATTTTGTTCAAAGGTCTACCCCAATACTTTATCAAATGAACATTGGATGCCACGACAAGGTTCGAGTAATGAAGAATCTTCTGATGCGTGTCAAAGTCTTGATATAGCCAAATATTAACACTCTTATGTGGGTACCTTCTAAGCCATGTTCCAGTAATAACCATTGAGCCTGTAGGGTATTCGATGTTTTCTCCATCTGTAACAGGGGCCTCCAATTTCTTTTTGGCCTCAACACAATGACATAAGTAATAATCTGTTCCCTCTTCATTATCTTCATCTGCAATAACTGTATATACATGCCCTACATTGATATGTGTAGCAAATTAGATGAAATTAGTCAACATTACAAAAACACTACAAAGTAAGATGACATTACTTCATTGAACTAGATGAAATTAGATGCATATACATGCCCTATATTACCTAGTTGAACTAAATCTAATATGTGGTCAAAGTCAACTGACGATTCCATCTGTGTTAGTTCCAATGTCGTCGGGGGTCGATATGTGTCAAGTGGGCTAAAATAACTTAACTGCCATTCGTCAACCCACTCCTTTGACTCGCACTCATCCCAGACTTGAATTGTACAGGAAGAACAAAAGCATGACATCTTTCGTGTATGGATACTCCATGAACCTGCAATTGAGCTTCTGAAAGAGTGTATCTCATTTGATCCTGTCAGTGTACAACAATCCTCATATGGTGCAATGTTAGTATCATCTATCAACCAAAGAAATCTACGAATTAAAGACTTACCTTCATTACCTGGACCCATGGAAGCATTACACCACTTGACAATCGATTTTGCATCTATCAACTTTGCATTGTCTTTATACTTTAACTCTTGTCATGCTATGGCTCTTTTGATACATGCTCCTACACCATCATGCTCCCTCTTTCCATGCCCGGCCTCACAAAAGTTCCACATATGTTGAATACCTGTAAAATTATGCCTCCTACTCAGCCAATAGAAATTTTGTGAGTTCTTGAATTGTGACGCACAGTTATCCGACCATATGATATGTTGACTGAACGATATGCCCCTTCTAGCCAAATTATTGTATAACACCTGAAAGCAACCTTGCACGAACTCCATAGAATGTGTGTGATCATCACTAATATAGAAATTATACTCCCTTATGATCTTTTTGTCATCTTCTGTACTATCATTCGCATGAATGAATGTGATGTGCACAAATATAGAAACCTGTGTGGAGTTGTAATATTGTGATTGCACCTCACGCTGTGGCTGTAGACTGTAGTTCTCTGCAAAGTCGATGACTGAAACAATGCTACCAACCAGAAATGTGTCCTTGCATAACTTGAATTGCAAGTCCAACCATCAAGCTCTATGGGCATGTCTTGCATACTAATACACTATGCTGTCATGAAAAATAGGCATAAACTGATACACTAGAATCTTTTCAATAATTAATTCACACCTCTTTGCTTCTTTACCATCTTTTGTATTGTATGCCATTGTTTTATACTTGCCAAACTCTACTAGTTCATTTCCAACTGCATGTGTTATTTCCATATGTTCACATATTGGCAAATGTTGCAAGCCACCGTAATGATGACATGTGCCATCCAAGCATAATTTCTTGTAGAATATTTGACCTTCCTCTCTTTCACATAAAATTCTTGATATGAAGTCTCTTGAAGATGTTGGTGGGGCACATCTGGCACAACCCTGCAAATCATTGTTAGTATGCATATCTAAACATATAGACCTATAAGCATCAAAATGGTTAGAAAATTCAATATGTAATCTACAACAACAAGTAGTGCGTGTGTGATTTATCTTAACATAGAAAGGTTTTAGCAATTCAAAATATCTTTGACAAATTTTAATTTGAGGATACTTCTCTAGAAATTTACCATAAAATTGTGTTTGAGTCTCATCCAAAAAATGCTTTGGATGTGGCTCACGGTTCTGACTACCGATTCTCCTTCTTACCACATCCCTTTGATTTGGAGATACCCTTGTGTAATTCTTCCAAAAGTCTTCAATTAGTGATGTCAATGCTTCAACAATTGGTTTATCTTTTCATGGTAGTCTCCCCGAGAATGCCCATAATTCATTGGCATTAGTGTCCTCAATTCTTTAGTGTCTTCCAACAGCTCTTGATAAAGTTTTCCTATTAATTCTCAATTCTTGACTTGTCTTTCTAATGAGACGAGCTTTCCTCATTTGACTACTTACTATAGTCGATGTAATCACACGCCGTGTTGCATTACTATCTTTTGTGCGTGAGGTGTTACCCACACTCTCATACGCACTCATTAGATTCTTGACAATTGATTTTTCACTTGAAGCCTCTGATGTTCTCAACCCAAGAATCTTCATGATAGACCTATACTTTATACTTCGCATCATTTCAATGAATAGTTGACATCTTGCAATCTCATTTAACTTTTCAAAGAACAATCTCCAAATCTTATTAGCATATCTTCTACAAGTGCGTTTTGGAATCTTACCTTCCATTGGCTGCAAAATATTCTCATCAATATCAATCAAATACTTTGGCTTTCTATGCAAAATTCTAGGTGGTGTCAAGCTAGGTAAATTCATCTCAATATTAGGAATTTCATCAATATTTAAATGAGATGGGTTAGATGGCATACCTTCGATCGAAGATGGAATAGATGGCATACCTTGAGGTTGAGGTGGGAACAATGGCGTACCTCCTTCATCACATGTGAGTGATGATGTACTCTCAACTTGAGATGTGGTAGATGGTGTCCCTGCATGTTGACTTGCGGTAGAGGACGTGTCTCCAACTATGGTATTCAAATCTCTCGTACCATGAAGTTTTTGCATTCATTCTCTTTGTGCCACCAATACCATATCTCTTTGTGATGGTTTTGGTTCCTCTTCAATTGGTATGTCTTCATTTATCAGGTCCAATTTCTTCTTCTCACAAAGTTCCCTCATAGCCACTACTTTCTTTGCATTCTTAGCTTCTATCTCTTCCTGTGTTGGTTTAATTCTTGATCATTTCCTCGGCATGATGGAGAATTTGTCTGTAGCATGATAAAGAGACCAATATTAGTTCCTAAGAAATGAATACAAGATAATAGTGGGATTGTATTTTTTTAATGTTGTAAGGATTTATTCTTGTATAGTTTGACATCATGGTATGTTAAGGTTTGTTTATTACACATAATTATTAAAGAGCCCCAGTGTAGAAAATATACATGGCATCATGTGAGATTGTAGGCTGCTTTCTTGATTGGGAATGTGTCTATTTTAAACATGTATGATAAAGCATGATAAAGTAATTCAATCTGAAATAAGGAAAATGTAAAGAACATGCATGTAAAGACTTGACATACCTAAAAAATGAAGATTTGAATGGAGAGAGTACCCAATTATGTAGTTTTTTTATCTTCTTGCATCAAACTCCTCAACAATTTGAGTTTTTCACCACTTGCTTCCTTTTCAATGTTAAATTGAATAACACTCAAATATCATTACTAACAACAATACTATTAACCAATCTATAATGTTAAATTCCTAAAATTGAATCACAATTAACATTGCAACACTACAAAAATTGAAACTTGAATAGATATATATCAAACTCGGTGTGAAAACTATGTTATTTCCTCCTTCTCAAGTTAGCAAAGCAGAAAAGGTGGTGGAAAGATCATGCAAAGGTGGTATAATGTGTCAAATGTGCATGTGAACTTCCCAACAACATGAAAGCACTTCTTTTTTGTCGGAGCATGTGCAAAATTAGTAAGAAAATAGAGCATGTGGGCCTTGATCACGGGGGTAACCACTTTTTTTACCATTTCAATAGCAAGACAAAACATGAGCACGTTATAACACGCTCGCATTTTGTCCTGCTATAGATTCATCACATCCTTTGCATTGATCACATCTCTTTCTTGCAAGAGCTTGCCAGATGGTCCGCCATATGATAGGCATAACAATGAAGGGGCAAGGCCTCATAATCAAGTTCTTGATAGAAAATTCCCTCAACCCTCAACGTCAAACCCTAATCCCTCAACCCTTAACTTTGATCCCTTGACCCTCAACCCTCAACCCTATCCCTATACCCTCAATCCTTAAAGTCAAATCCTAATCCCTCAACCCTTAACCCTATCCCTAAACCCTTAACTCTCAATGTCAAATCCTAATCCCTCAACCCTTCACTCTAATCCCTCAACCCTAAACCCTATCCCTAAACCCTCAACACTATACCTTAAACCCTAATCCCTCAACCCTAACCCTAAACCTTGTCCCTAAACCCTAATCCCTTAACCCTAATCTGTCATCCATCATCCCTCAACTCTAATCCCTGATCCCTAAACCCTAAATGCTATCCCTATTCCTAGACCCTCAACAGGCTCAATACTATACCTTAAACCCTAAACCCTATCCCTAAACCCTAAACCTTATCCCTAAACCCTAATCCCTCAACCCTCAACCCTAATCCATCATCCCTCAATTCTATTCCCTCATCCCTAAACCCTAAATGCTATCCCTATTCCTACACCCTCAAGAGACTCGATACTATACCTTAAACCCTAATCCCTTATCCCTAAACCCTCCAACCCTATCCCTCATCCTTATACCCTCCACACTCTACTTTAACCCTAATTCCTCGACCCTCAACCCTATCCCTAAACCCTTGACCCTCGAACCTCAACCCTCAACCCTCAACGTCAAACCCTAATCCCTCAACCCTTAACTCTGATCCCTCGACCCTCAACCCTATCCCTAAACCCTCAACCCTCAATGTCAAATTCTAATCCCTTAACCCTTCACTCTAATCCCTCAACCCTAAACCCTATCCCTAAACCCTCAACACTATACCTTAAACCCTAATCCCTCAACCCTAACCCTAAACCTTGCCCCTAAACCCTAATCCCTCAACCCTTAACCCTAATCCATCATCCGTCATCCCTCAACTCTAATCCCTCATCCCTAAACCCTAAATACTATCCCTATTCCTAGACCCTCAACAGGCTCGATACTATACCTTAAACCCTAATCCCTCTACCCTTGACACTCTTATTTAACCATAATCCCTTGACCATTAACCCTATCCCTCAACCTCAACCCTCAACCCTCAACCCTCAACTCTCAACATTAAACCCTAATTCATCAACCCTAAACCCTAATCCCTCAAACCTAAACCCTATCCCTAAACCATCAACCCTCAACACTATACCTTAAACCCTAATCCCTATCCCTCAACCCTGAACCCTTAAAACTTAAACCCTATCCCTAGACCCTCAACACTTGACACTATATCTTAAGCCTTAAACCCTCATTCCTAAAGCCTTAACCCTCAATCCTTAAACCTTCAACCCTAAACCCTATCCCTAATCCCTCTACCCTTGACACTCTAACCCTAACCTCAACATTAAATGCTAATCCGTCAACCCTAAACCCTAATCCTAAACCCTAAACCCTCAACACTATACCTTAAACCCTAATCCCTCAACCCTCAACCCTAAACCTTATCCCTAAACCCTAATCCCTCAACCCTCAACCCTAATCCATCATCCCTCAACTCTAATCCCTCATCCCTAAACCCTAAATGCTATCCCTATTCCTAAACCCTCAACAGACTTGATACTATACCTTAAACTCTAATCCCTTATCCCTAAACCCTCTAATCCTATCCCTAATCCTTACACCCTCCACACTCTACTTTAACCCTAATCCCTTGAACCTCAACCCTATCCCTAAACCCTTGTCCCTTGAACCTCAACCCTCAACCCTTGGCATCAAACCCTAATCCCTCAACCCTTAACTCTGATCCCTCATCTCTCAACCCTAACCCTAAACCCTAAACCCTCAACCCTCAATGTCAAATCCTAATCCCTCAACCCTTCACTCTAATCCCTCAACCCTAAACCCTATTCCTAAACCCTCAACACTATACCTTAAACCCTAATCCCTTAGCCCTCAACCCTAAACCTTATCCCTAAACCGTAATCCCTCAACCCTCAACCCTAATCCATCATCCCTCAACTCTAATCCCTCATCCCTAAACCCTAAATGCTATCCCTATTCCTACACCCTCAACAGACTCGATACTATACCTTAAACCCTAATCCCTTATCCCTAAACCTTCCAACCCTATCCCTAATCCTTATACCCTCCACACTCTACTCTAACCCTAATTCCTCAAGCCTAACCCTATCCCTAAACCCTTGACCCTCGAACCTCAACCCTCAACCCTCAACTTCAAAACCTAATCCCTCAACCCTTAACTCTAATCCCTCGACCCTCAACCCTATCCCTAAACCCTCAACCCTAAATCCTCAACCCTCAATGCCAAATTCTAATCCCTCAACCCTTCACTCTAATCCCTCAACCCTAAACCCTATCCCTAAGCCCTCAACACTATACTTTAAACCCTAATCCCTCAACCCTCAACCCTAATCCATCATCCGTCATCCCTCAACTCTAATCCCTCATCCCTAAACCCTAAACGCTATCCCTATTCCTAGACCTTCAATAGGCTCAATACTATACCTTAAACCCTAATCCCTCCACCCTCGACGCTCTTATTTAACCCTAATCCCTTGACCATTAACCCTATCCCTCAACCGTAACCCTCAACCCTCAACCCTCAACTCTCAACATTAAACCCTAATTCATCAACCCTAAACCCTATTCCCTCAAACCTAAACCCTATCCCTAAACCATCAACCCTCAACACTATACCTTAAACCTTAATCCCTATCCCTCAACCCTTAACCCTCAACCCTTAAAACTTAAACCCTATCCCTACACCCTCAACACTTGACACTATATCTTAAGCCTTAAACCCTCATCCCTAAAGCCTCAACCCTCAATCCTTAAACCTTCAACCCTAAACCCTATCCCTAATCCCTCTACCCTTGACACTCTAACCCTAACCTTGACATTAAGTGCTAATCCGTCAACCCTAAATCCTAATCCTAAACCCTCAACACTATACCTTAAACCCTAATCCCTCAACCCTCAACCCTAAACCTTATCCCTAAACCCTAATCCCTCAACCCTCAACCCTAATCCATCATCCCTCAACTCTAATCCCTCATCCCTAAACCCTAAATGCTATCCCTATTCGTGAACCCTCAACATACTTGATACTATACCTTAAACCCTAATCCCTTATCCCTAAACCCTCCAACCCTATCCCTAATCCTTACTCCCTCCACACTCTACTTTAACCCTAATCCCTTGACCCTAAACCCTATCCCTAAACCCTTGACCCTTGAACCTCAACCCTCAACCCTCAATGTCAAACCCTAATCCCTCAACCCTTAACTCTGATCCCTCGACCCTCAACCCTATCCCTAAACCCTAAACCCTAAACCCTCAACCCTAATTTTTTATCCCTCAAGTCTAATCCCTCATCCCTAAACCCTAAACGCTAACTCTATTCCTAGACCCTCAACGGGCTCGATACTATACCTTAAATGCTAGTCCCTTATCCCTAAACCCTCCAACCCTATCCCTTATCCCTTAACCCTCATGATTAATAGCCTTGAACATAAGAAAATTTAAGGGGAACATAACGCGAGTGCGTTATAACACGCTTGCGTTATGTCAAAAATGACAAACAACAGACTTGCAGGAAAGGAAAAATGTAAAGCAAGACATAACGGAATTGCATTATAACGCGCGTTATGTCTTGCTTTAGGAATCCCAAGCCTTGGGATTGGGATTTGCTTTGGATTTCCAACCCAAAGGCTTGGAGTGCCTTATGAATAGTCACAGACGTGTTTTTCCATATTCTTCAAAATTTCACATAATTTCATTTGTGCTAACCCTCATATTTGCACGTATTTCAAGGTCGAACAAATCAAACACTTGGGTAATGTTAGGCTTTCTCTTAGCTATTTGACGATGTGATTTTTTTCACATTTTAACAATGTTAAGCCTTTCATCTTTAATTTCTTTTGTTTGTGTCTATTTTTAGGCAAAAACCACTGTTTGGTCTTTTTTTCATTGTAAATTAACTATTCATTCAAATTTCAAAAAAATTACATATTTAGAAACTAGACTCCATTCTACAAATATTAAAAAAATAAAAAAATGATTTTCAATTAGTTTTCAAAATTTATAGGGGTAGCACGGCCAAAATTCTATTTTTTAGGATGTGTCCACTTTGAAAATTAGTAAAAAATCAAATATTCATCAAAAAATTATCAGAAAAATCAGGCATAAACTACATGCTATTAGCTAATTTCTCACTAGCGATTTTAAAAATACAAGAAAAAATTGACCTTTTGAGGGAGCCACAAAACATGCTATGTTATGTTTTTTTGACAGAAACAACACCAATTTCTATGGCTCCCTCTTTTGAACTCCTTAATCTATGCCATTTTCAAAACAAAATAGTAGTTTAGAAAGTAGACTCAGAGCACTACGAACATTGTTTTGGTTGCATCTCCAAATTTTGAGTTTAACTATGCTTAATTTCTCATCCAAGGCCAGTATTTCCTAATTTTAGAAAAAAAAAGTGGCCACTTAAGACCCCTTTTTGGCCCCCCATCTTCCTGCACTTACCCAACTAAAGGACTAAATGAATAGATTTACAAGGATAGATCAAGACACAAGAACATGCATCCAAAAAGGCTAGTGTTAGATGGGGGAGAAATAGAAACAATATTCCAAGCTTATGAACATATATGGGGAGGGATTACATGTAGAAACATTGAAGATCCTCCATCCACATATGAAGAAGAATAGAAGAGTGATAGAGTCATATTGCTAGGGTAAACAAGTCTCAAAGAATATTCTAGAATGACAGCTGGACTCAACAGATTGATTTCCAAATGGCAATTATGTGTCATACGAAGATCCTCACCATTGGATATGTTGAGATGATCTTGATCATTGGATCAGTTGTAACCACATCCCCTTCTTGTTCTATAAAAGGAGGTGGATTACATTTTGTATGATTATTAGAGACTTAATTAAGATCAAGTTATTGAAATGTCAAGTTTCCTTCTCAAGCCTGATTATAGATGTGCATATTTTTGAATACTAAATAAATTAGAGATATAGATTACAACTCATCATAAATTCTATGTAATCTTCATGAATGTCATCTGGATATTTCACTGCTATATGTTGTATCCCTTGGAGTGCATGTTGATCAGTGAATATTGTTGTCATTCCATTACCTTTCAAGATTAGCATATGATCTGTGAAGTTGTGGAGTTACTAGGCAACACATGGTTTGATTTCATCTCTATTTTATGAAGTGTTAAAATATGTATGTGGATCAACTGTCAAAGTCTCATTCATTTCACTAAATTTAGATTTAGTTTCAATTTCCTTAAATTTCATTTGAATCATCACCATAGCTACAAATACATAGAAAATAATAAGAATATCATCATATAATATGTTGATATCCATAAATATATGTAAATCTTAGGCATATTTAGATATAGCGCAGACAAAATAGTAAATATCATGCGAATGAACACAAATAATAATAGAAATCATGGAAATATATGCTTATCAGCATATCATTTAAGTAAATTTATAATGCAGAAGTAAGTTTAAGCAAAGATTAGTTCAATACAGGAAAATTCAAGATAGTTTTAGACGAACTAATCAAAATCATCAAGAATCAACTTGACAAGAGTGATATGTAGAAGAATTGATCAAACTTATCATAAATATCTATATGATTTGGTTAAATACAGTAAGATTTAATAGCAATACTTGAAGATTTATAGAAAATAGGTGAAACAACGCATATCTAGATACAAAGACTTCAAAAACCATATGTAAGGCCCCTAATGGAAAACAATAATTCACATATCATCAACTGAGAGATTATCAGGAGATTATGAACTAATCAACAGAGACTTGGGATCACAAATTCACTCTAAATTTTTTGTATCTTTCAAGAGGATAAAGGTTTGTTATTTGAATTCTTTATCTATGTTATTGTGACTAACATCACGATAAAAATAAATTGGTACTAGAAGGAGGGCCATAAGTAGCTTGGTTTAAAGACTTGTCATCCTAATATCTCTCCCGTATTCAGGTGTGAAAGTATTTTCAATTTTTTTTAGAAGTGCTCCAGATCTTATGTATTTATGCAAAGATTCCATCTGTTTGTGACAATTTGGAGAATCCATCCAAAAATAACATTCCTTGTAGTCAATCATCCCAATATTTACAATCAATCATTCAAAATTCACAAACTTGAGTCAATACTCACATTTCCTACAAATATTTTGTCATCCTAGATATTTGATCATAAATATCCACTTTAGAAGAGTAGATATTCTCACCTTTGTAAAGATCTAGTCAAAATATCCATATCTAGTCATAAGTTGTGAAGCTCTGGGTCATAGACCTAATACCAGGATGAGATCCACTAAACCTTTGGAGGAATTGCCAATTTTTAGACTTAGACCCCATACAACAAATATCCATGATAGCCCTAGCCCTAGTTGACCAGTATCTCCAGTACTACAGGTTATAAAACCTTGGAGTATCTCTAGTAGTACCTCTAATACCTTTGGTACCTTCTACAATGTCTTTTTCTACTAGTTAGTCACCCCTACTCTTTGCAGCGTATCATCCTTTACCTAAGAATCCAGACAAAATTTGTCCTACATATCATCCTTATTAGGATGTAGATGATCACATCTAAACTTACAAGGAAGCTTATTTTAGAGCATGAATAGAGCATCAAGATGTAGTATGTAGGCTATTCCCATACTTGTTAGGAGAAGAGGCATATAGCTAGTACATTAGTCTTCCATAGTCCTCCATACCTACTTGGGATGCTTTGGAGAAAGCTTTCCTAGGAAGAATTAAAATACCTATTGATCCTGCTATAACATATCACATGTTTACTACAATCAAGAGACCTGAGCGAGAGTTAATGTCCAAATTTAATGCTAGGTTCCAAAAGATGTACACCAAATTGTCTACTCCTTATAGTGTGGATGATGAAGCAGCTAGGTCAATTTACTACTCAGCCTTAGATCCTTTGAAATCCATGTTCATTAGGAGGACACACCCTACCATCACAATGCTTTTGAAGAAGCTATCAAAGTTAATCAGCAATGAACACCTGGTTTTACTCCTAATCTAGGATATCCTACATATCCTAGTCAGCCACAAACTAATGGAGCCTTGATACCTCCAACTATAATGCCTAGTCCATTGTAGGAGCCTCCACTTAGTATCATGCCTCCTCTGGGTAATAGTCAAGTTATTCCTCATCCTAGGCATGCACCCTAGGATGCTGCACAAAATAGCAATGGTAGTTCTGTCTTCCAGCCACAACAAGGTAATGTAGAAGCCAAAGCACAGGAAGAAAAAGATGATATTAAGGAAATATCATCTCATCTAAGAAAATCAACCATTGAGGTCACTCATCTGAGGAATCAAAACTTATACTCACAATCAATTCAAAATAGAGGACATCCTAATAGAGGATATAGAAACAACAATGACTAGTCTGGATATCATGATAGGGGTATAACAACAATAGGAATTTTAATAACAGTAATAACAATGTTGCTGCTAGGCCACCTAGAGTGTGGGACACTCGGCCTAACAACAGTTTGTTACCTTCACCACTAGACAGTCAACCTCCTATTGAACCTAAGCAGACAACTAGGGTGAATCTAGTAGAAGATGTACCTACAAATTGGTGCACGATGCACAACACCAACACACATGTTGAATTGGACTGCCCTCAATTCAAAATAGCAGCCAGCATATTTCAAACTGAAGTGTCAAATACTAGTAGAGATCCACCTTTTCATGAAGGGAATAAAATCATCCCCTTAGGATATGAGTCTGCCTTAGTACTTGAGAGTTCTAATACTTGTCAACATCATCAGATGACTGCAACACATGAAAATTACACTCTAGCATGTGAGTAATCTACCTTAGCATTTGAGTCAAACTTTGTTTTTCCTTTTGAGGATGAAAATGAACCTGAATAGGAACCTGAAGAAGTTCATGATTATCAACAACAATATCAGGGTAGACATAATTACAGCCTTAGGAGTAATGCAAATAGACCAGCTAGTCCTTTGACCACATCTATCCATCCTAATAGTTTTAATAAACTACCAAATCCAAAAGCCAGTAATAACTCTGGACCCCCTAAAGTGAATACTTGGTATTTCACACCATAGAATTTAGTAACAAAAGCTATTAGCCAACTATCTGAGTGAGATAAACTTGTCACATATTTGGCAAAAGAAATGAAGAAGATAAAAATTATCTGTCTCTATAAAAACTACTGAAGACCCCAGTCATCAAGAAAACCTTCTTGAAGTCATTAGATGAACCTACACTTAAAGATGAAAGTCCTGGTCATAACCCTAGCCATATCATGACTAGAGATCCTACACCTAGAGATAATATTGTCAAATCTAAAGTGTAAGCTACCGTTCAGGTTGCAAATACATCACATATAACTTTATATAGGGATAAGTCAGAATCACCTCCACTTCTGATCACATTGAGAATATTCGGTAAGAATTTGCACAATTGTCTTGTAGATTCAGATGCATCAATGAATGTGATGCCCTTGTCCATTTGCAATGATTTAGGTCTATATCTAGCCAAATTCATCAAGAAAGTGACATAGCTTGACAAAATAGAAGTGAGTGTAGTAGGGGAGTTAACTCATACACACATGTAGCTTGCATCCGACCTAAGGGTGCAATACTACATTGACATTCAAGTAGTAGACATACCTGATACTTATGGATTGCTTCTTCGCAGAGACTGGTCTAAGACACTAAATGGTTACATGGCCACTGACTTTAGTCATACGTGGTTGCCATGGAAAGGAATCCTCAATCAAATAAGAATAGAAGTTGAACCTATGATGAAACACATGATCACTGAGTACAATCACACTAATCAAATACTCTACATGGATGTTGAACAATGGGTTTATGCAATAAGACCCCAGACTGTTAAAATTGAAGAAGTCCTTATGTGTAATATGCACATACATGAAGATAGTGACAAAGAAGAAAGACTAATCATTGAATCTGATTATAGTTCTATTGATGAAGAGGAAGTAGATCACTTCACTGAATTTGAAAAGTATTTATCTAGGGAGATACAGAGATGCTAGTTACTTGGTGCATCGATTGAAAATATTCTGATATTTAGATGGTGCAGATTACATGGTGAGGCACACTCAGAAAAGGATTGTGAGACATGTTTGGATATGATTAAGTTAGAAAAAGTGAACCTAGAAGGTGGATCATCGTCAACTGTGGTTAGTAAAATATCTGATGTTGATGATATTGATTCTTGTTTGTTTTCTTTAGATGCAGAAGAGCACGAATAGACGGTGCATCAAGATAATGTCTTTACACCTGATTTAGAACAGATTTTGATATGTGATGAGACACATCCCCATGAGAAGAAAAATATTATCACCCCAGGGACTGATCATCTCATTGAGTCAGATTATGAGCTATTAGATGAGGACAAAGGGAGTCACTTAACTCAATATGAGTAGTATTTGTCTAAGAAGTTTAGAGACATATTCTACAAGGAACTCCTCTACATCATGCATTGATTGAAGGATGGTGCAGATTTCATGAGGCACCATAATCAGAGACAACTTGTGCTCTGCATTTGTACATGCTGAACAAAGAAGAGAAGAAATGCTCAGATAACAAGATTTCTCTTGATGATGAAAGTAGTGCAGGGGCACCTAGGTATATTTTGTAAATAGGGGTAAAATATTGAGTTTTGTGTTGTTAAGTCCAATTTTCATGTAATAAGGTCTATTTAGACCATTTTCAATGTAATAAGTTTCATGGGGTCAGTTTATGTAGAATAAACAAGTTAAAAAGCTACAAAAGTAGCATTTTTAGTATGTTTTAGGGAATTTGAAAGGTCAAGGATGTGAAAAGACATTGGAATCATTTTCTTTTTGGTAGAATGCATGTAAATATGGGAGAGGATGTGTTGGTTGTTTTAAATTACCAACTTGATTCTCGCAGCAAACCTATAAAATTAGCCACTTATTAATGATCAATCTGCCTTGAGGGATTGGCACATGAATAGGAGATTTAAGGGGAGGAGACCCTTTCTCAGTCCCCTTTGCTCTTCCTCTACACTTTAGGCTCTATGAAACCAAGGAGGGTATTTCCAATGTAAAATGGACTTATTTCTAATTCTCTGGCTATTTCTTCTAACTGACATCTTCCTTTCTTGGGGATAACAATGTTCTATTCAAAAGAGATGGGGTTTTCTAGAGATATTAGATTTGTCAACATTGTTTATATCACAAATATGTTCCTTGTAGGCTTCTTGAAAGAATGTATGATAAAATAAGGATTGGCTAGATTCTTTAAGCTTTTATCTTATTCTTTGGAGAGGAACATGCAAGACATAACTTAATCAAAATAAATATCCTAAAAGCCTATTGCTAGAAAGGAAAATATTTGGATTGAAAATATTTTGAGGATAACCAAAGGGGCATAAGTTCAGTATAGTAGCCATGAAACAGATCAGTGCCTACCCAAGGGCCAAGGAGTCAAAAAGGTTAAAAATGATAAAAACTAAATAGACAATGATGCAATAAACCTTAGTTTATTGTAAAGATACAACAATGCTATACATTGAAAATACTTTTACTAGCTTTGAAATCAACCATACTTAATTATCCCTATATACCTGAATCACATCTGATATTTTCTAATAGCAATTTTTACATTACTCCTTGAGTAAAGGCCATAAGAGAAATATGCCAGCAAAGGAAAGACTGTGTTGATGAATAAAGATGATTCTTCAACCAAATATATATTCATAATGTGAAACTATGTACATGAAGTAGGAGACAGTGTATTCAAAAACTCAACATAATCTATAAAATAAACTGTTCAGTAACTTGCATCATATCTTTCAAATATTCTATCAAGAAACCAAAAGAGACTCAAATTGGAAACCTAAAAATAGACAACTAATTCTATTGTAGAAAACAAACTTATTTACAACTCCTCCCTGACTAGATTGATCCCTATTTAAGACTTACTCTACAAATATGACCTCGAACTAATGTCTTCTCATAAACCCTAAATTCCCTTTTATAGAGGTAAGGGAGCAACAAGCTTCAAGCTTATGACAAAAGAAGTTACAAAATTTTCTAACCAACAGATGCAGCTGAAGAGGCTAGCGTAACCGCTCCACAACTATGTGCTTTGTTTTCATGGCACATGCTGAAGTGCGTGCTTTCCACAAAGATGTCCTCTCAATTTTAGAGGGAAACATGCAGTGATGTTTGATGGGGATTCATTTGATTTGATGTTGTGGAGGCCCTTATCCCCATCCTATGCCTCTTATTTATCAGATAAGGGCATTCACTATAGGAACGATAAAATAGGAGTATTCTATCCTTATTTTCTACATCCAAAGAGAAAACATCCCTATAACTAGAGATAATGCTTTATTAGGAAAAGTAGAAGAGGGATGAAGGTAGAAGGAAAAATGAGTTTCCTCCACACCTGATACTAATCTGCCTAATCACAGTCATAAGGAATGGCTGGAATATGGAGATTAAAATCAAGGATCCCAGTCTAGATGAAGAACAAGGAAGAAGAAATGCCCATAGAAATTTGCACAGTGTTGTTGTTGCCCCCTAATCTTTCCTATACCACCGATTCCTGAAGAGATAATTCCAAGTCTTTCTAATTCTATAGGGATAGATCGAGAGCCATGAGAACAAGGAAGAAAATCTTAAAGAACAGTGGAGCAGACAGAACACATAAGAACAAGGGAAAGCCATACTCTCAGAATATCTTTAGATAGTATGAATTGCAACATCAACACTTGCCTCTTTAGAGAAATTTAGGGATGTAAGCATACATCCACCCATCTGTGGTGTATTAATTTTTAGTCACTTTGGTACATTTCTTCCATAAATAGAAATCTATCAAAGATTGCCATAATTGAATAGAAAGATAAAACTTTATAATTCTGTATAACTTGAAAACATCACTTCTTGTATTGATTTTTGCCAGATCAGGGGTCTTGGTTTTTCCACTTGAGCACTGTCATCACATCAAATTTCATCACACAACGGATGAAATGTCATTCTTGGTAAAGGCATAGATTTCCAAGGGTCAAGCTTGCATAAGCCAAATCATTCTGTTACTAAATTCTTTAGAAGTGACAGTGATGAAGACCCTGCACACACTTGAGCAGTTAATGCTTTGATATGCAACTTAGCTAGGTTCAGTGCCAATGAATCCTTCTAACATGATTTTGAATTTAGGCCGTTGATCTTGATCCCATCTGGTGCACTTTGATGGTGTTGATTTGACCCTTTTCTAGGTCAGACCTTACTGCTTGCTTGATTCAATAATAACATGCCACCTAGACATCCTTTTCCAACTGCGATCCCAAGAAAAATTCCCTTCGCAGTGCAGTTAAGATGGCACCTAACATTCCGCGTATGAAGGATGTGGTCAGAGATATGATCTCAGTGGAATGGCGGATAACTGTCAGATCAGTGTACCTTGAACAGAGCATCTCTTGAAATGGTCATGTTTGATGCCACGCTAAGATATGCATTTAATATAAGAGTCCCATCACTTTAAGAAAGCCACACATCTCAATTCTATGATTTCACAGTCGCTTAGAAAACCTTTTGATGGAGTATAGTGGAACATCAGAATTCAGATAAAATTGATACATAGCACCTAGGACCCACCTTACCATCTGGGATTGTTTGCAGCCAGCTGTCACCCTTTCCACTTTTCTGCCAAGGCCAGTTTCCTTTGCAATTCATCATGGGCAGAATGGCGGAAATGAATCTACATGTGCCACCTGCATAAAACTAGTTAGTAGGACTAGTCTCTGACATGTATACAATTTTTTTACCATCTAGACGAAGGGTGACCAATCGGGAAAACTTTCTCTTTAATATTAAGTTTCTCTTCAGTACGGGGTATAGACGATATTTATTTGGTGAGGGGCCGGTAAATAACATTGAGGGATGACATGAAAAGGGAAATTAAAAGGATGGTGACGAGAACATGCAGTCACCAAAGAATTATATCAAGTGTAGCTATTGACTTCATTTTATAAGGGTTTAGGGTTTTTGGTAGAGTTAGGTTACACAGAACATTTTTTTAGCAGAAGAACCCTAATTATGGAAATCTTGTAACCAGGTGACATAAAGTAGGAAACAAAACTATCAGAAATATGGAAAATTTTTCATGGTTCCATTAGTGGCTCTAGTTGGGGATGCCTATTCTATTATTAACAGAGTGAGATCACAGAAGAACTCTGGAGGAGCAAACCAGACACACAATGACCTCAGGCCATTATGTAAAAAAAATAAATCTCCAATTTGCCTCTATCAAACATTTTGTTTTCCAATGACTTTGTTAAACTGCTTTGGAAGACCTCATTGAAATCCAATCTATTTTTCACATAGATATTCAGATAACCTTTTGGATAGTCATTTTCATCTTGTCCTTGGCTTTTTCCAACATTCTGAATCATAGATAATTGATACATACTATCATCAGAAGGAAATTCAGCATTTAGTTCAATTATTTTTAGCCATGTAAAAATATCATTATCTCCAGATTTTTGCCCTTCGCATATATCTGAAAAATAAAAGCAATCATAATCCACATTACAATTGGTAGTAGGGGAGCTTTTACATTCTCCCAAATCAATGTCATACTTGAAACAATCATACTATGTTTCCCTTTTGAAATCTGACATTCTATTCTTACTTTCTTCTTTGTGAATTGCCTCTTCATCTTCATGCTGAATGTAGGATTGGGAAACACTATTAGGCTGGAGATTTAGGCCCTGATTATCTAACATAGTGTTTGTTTCCCCATTTACCTCTAGAAATGGAACTAATATTGCCTCATTAGTTCCTTTAGGAGTCTCTTCAAAGAGTGGATTTTCTATACATTCATAAGGCTCCATATCGTCTCCTATTGACAAATCTATAGCCTCATCATATAATGGATTGTCTCTGATATGCATTTCATTTGCACAATCTTCATTATCATTGCCCATATAACAAGTATCATCATTTGTTTCAGGACTTCCATCATTTTGATATGAGCATTCTGATAATTGCTCACTATTTTCTATATGATTGATAAGGATTAATCTGTCCTGAGACTCAAACTCAAAGCATAGTTCCTTAGGAGTCTCTGATTTAAAATATATTTCCTCACAGGTCAGGGAAATATCTTTAATTTGTTTATAAGTCACAAGGACCTCCTTAACTGATATATCCTTATGTATCATGGTGTCCATTATTTCATAAGCCGCTTTACAAGGCTCTAGGGATTTTCTCTTAATCTGATGCTGAGGGGACAAATGAGTAGCAGGAGTATAGGAACTTATGACTTCTCTTTTCTAATCATAGTCCCTATCCCCTTCATTATATTGAGTTCTATAATTTGATTCCTTTTGCATGGGTTTATAAGAATAGTCCATTTCATTTATGCTTTGATAGATGGGAGGATAAATAGATTCATTATTCCTTTTATACCCATTTTTCACAGACTCACAACCCTTTATCTCTGTGTTATTTAAATTATTTTCTATGTTTATGGCTAAGTAATATGCTTGCCTCATAGTAGTAGGGTTCTTGTCTCTCAGTCTATAACTATCATTTCTATTGAATGCACCCAAATAAATTATCAAACACATAGCCTCATTGGGTCTGATATTTTTAGGAATTTCCCTTACTATTCTGGTAAATCTTAAATTGAAAGATGGGACTAATTCCTTATATTCCTTTTCATTTTTCATGAGTTCTTTAATCAATATACCCACATCTATTCTCTCCCTAAATTGCTCCATGAAAGAAAATTTTAAATCCTGCCAAGAAAAGATAGACTAACTGGGCAGATATACAAACCAATCTCTAACTTCTCCTTTAAAAGTTTGAACAAACAGTTTTATGACTACATCCTCATGATCTATTTCATAATCTCCCATTAAGTCACAAAAATCTTGTAAATGGCTACTAGTTGTTTTAGATTTGTCATTGTTGAACTGAGTTATCTGATTTCTAACTTCCTTGGGTATATGGTTTGGAAACCCCAAATACTATTGAAGTTAATTGCCTCATATCTTTCCATGACAAACCCACTTTGATAAAAGAAATGTGATTATTGCTTATACATTTCTATAATTCTAGGAATATTTTATGAAGCTTGGTAAAATACCTAAAAAGAGCCTGTTGCTTCTGGTGCAACTTTTGTCTTAATTTTCATGCAAAATCAATAATACTAGACTGCATTACCAGATCCTTTCTCATAGAGTCACCACCTCTGCTTTATAGAGGAATATATTGTTTCCTTGTCAAGATCAACTTTTGAATCTTGTTTCATAGTAGGGTTACATAGAATATTCTAACATATAAAACTTTATGTAACAGTCTTACATCTATCACAACTGTGAATGGAAAATTTATGGTAGAGTCACCATCCTTTTCTTTGAAAGGAATGTGATCAAACAGACCTCTGTCCTTTTAACACATCTATCAAAGACCTCTTAGTTTGAGAATATAGCTCTGCAAAGTTAGAAAACATGAGGAAACTTTGAATGGATAGAAACCCCTTTTTAAATCTCATAAAATATTAGCACTTTTGCAAGGGATTTATATTCTTTGGATAAGACATAGCCTTTTTTTCCTAAAAGGGTTCGTCCCTAGTAGAGTTGCCAATCTGTTGGTTGTTTTAAATTCCCAACCTGATTCTTGTAGCAAACCTATAAAATCAGCCACTTATTAATGATCGATCTGCCTTGAGGGATTGGCCAAAGAATAGGAGATTTGAGGGGAGGAGGCCCTTTCTCAGAACCCTTTTCTCTTCCTTTGCACTTTAGGCTCTATGAAACCAAGGAGGGTATTTCCTATGCAAAATGGACTTATTCCTAATTCTCTTGCCATTTCTTCTAACTTACAACTTCCTTTCTTGGGGATAATAGCATTCTATTCAAAAGGGATGGGGTTTTCTAGAGATATTAAATTTGTCAACATTGTTTATATCATAGATATGTTCCTTGTAGGCTGCTTGAAAGAATGTATGATAAAATGAGGATTGGCTAGATTCTTTAAGATTTTATCTTATTCTTTGTAGAGGAACATGCAAAACATAACTTAATCAAAATAAATATCCTAAAATCCTATTGCTAGAAAGGAAAATATTTGGATTGAAAATATTTTGAGGATAACCAAAGGGGCATAAGTTTAGTATAGTATCCATGAAATAGATCAGTGCCTATCCAAGGGCCAAGGAGTCAAAAAGCTTAAAAATGATAAAATCTAAACAAACAGTGATACAACGAACCTTAGTTTATTGTAAAGATACAACAATGGCTTACATTGTAAATACTTTTACTAGCTTTGAAATCAACCATACCTAATTATCCCTGTATACCCGAATCACATCTGATATTTTCTTATAGCAATTTTTACATTACTCCTTGAGTTTGTTAGTGCCTGAATTGACTGACAATTTTTGAGCAATTTTCATGCAGGCACTTTCCCTAAGAATCCAAAAAATGTTCTAAGTGTTGGACGTCCTCAGTATCTCTCAGCTACAGCATCATTTTTTCTTTGAGGAGGTCATCATCATCATATTTTCTTCGATGGTGGTCAGCGTCATCATGTCCTCCGTCGACCGGCTTCTCTTCGTCATCATCATATTTCAATATCGGGTGATGTTTGGTTATTATCCTGATCCTGCTGATGAGCTACAGTGCGCCCTGATCTGCTTGCGAGGGTGATTTTTCAAAGTCTCCGGTGATCTTGCACTTATCACCTTGCCCAGACATGATGATGATGTTGCCCTGATATTCTGAAGGGGTTATTCTCTAAGTTGTTCGACCTTACTTGTTTTTTCTTAAGGGTCGTAGTCATCATCATCATATTTCCAGTTATCACCGTGTTGCTTGCGAGGGTCATCATATTTTTCTGCCTTCATGATATTTCACCGAGGTGATATTTTTATCATCGGGTGGTCTTGGTTATGATCATCCTGATGATGTTGCTGAAGAGTTCTAAGTGTGACCCGATATTCACCGGGGTCATCATATTTGAACGTCAGGATGATCTTAGTCAATATCATCCTGATGATGTTGTATCACTTCTTGTTCGTTGTTTCTTCATCCTGATGATGCTGACGTCATTCTTATGTCAGGATGATATCTATTTCTCTGCCTATCTGCATCATGATATTTCCGAAGGAGGGGGTGATATTTTCATATCACCCGGGTGTACGTTTGTTCCAGCGTCATGATGATGCTGATATCAAGGAGATATCCGCCTGCTGGCTTCGTGCATTATCTAGTGGGGGGTGATCTTTTCAAGCATCATCATATTCATATTTCGCCCTGATCTTATAGCGGAGCTACAGTGCAGCATGATATTAGTGCATCAGGATGATATTTCCAAATATCCGGTTATCTTCTGAATATCATCCTGATGTCGATATGATGATGACGTCATCCGGATATGAGGAGGTGCGCAGCAGGTGGATATGATGATGACGTCAGCAGGATATGATGATGACGTCATCAGGATGTTCATCGGCCAGACTTTTGGTATAGGCTCAGCAGGAGGATGTTCCTCCGATGGATCAGGTTGTGCCGATGAAGGCGATTATCATGCAGGCTATATTGCGATATGATGATGGCGTCAGGGTGATATTTCAAGCGACAGGATATCATGCTGCTGGAGGATGATGATGATGAAGTCTTATACTAGTGTCGTCAGGAGCAAAAGCACCGACATCATATATGCTCATGACCTAGTATATAAAGTGTTAAAGAAGTCACCGTGGGGTGCATGTGGGATAATTGATATCCTGCATTTTCAAATATCATGATGATGAATCTCGGCGGGAAATGGTTGCGATGCAGAATTGATGTTCTTCCCGAGGCCGCGGGTTGGTGCGCCATTAATGGCGAAGGTTGCAGAGGTATGGGCGATGGCGTGGGCGGATCTGGTACCCGATTGAAGGTGTACATCAGCGGACAGTGGCGCAGGGCTCGAGATGTCTTCCTGTCTCCTCTCCTACCTGCTGCATTCATGTTTGGGTGCCAATCTGGTAATGTGTTTGAGCGCCATTTTTATGATACTGTGTATCTGGCGGGATTTTTGGTCAACCTGGTAGTTAATGCTGAATACACCCTCCTACTATATAATGCAGATGGTGTTATTCATTCAAGGTTGTTGAAAGTTGAGGATTTTTGGCTCTGTAATCCAAAACCAGCTGATCTGGTTGCTCTGTACAGTCTAACTTGTGAGTTTATGTATCTCCTGTTGTACGATTTGGCATGAATCCACTGATTTCATGGTTGATCTTATATGAGTAATGCTATCTTAGCATGTGTTGTGTTAATTCTGTCTCCAGTATTGCATGTATTCTTCTTCTGAATCTGGATATTTGGGTAATGTTTAGATTCTAGAGCATAGAATTCCTATGTTGAATGTCTGATCTTTTAACTTCTGCTCAAGGAGTAGATTAAACTGTTTTCAGGTTGAACATTGGGAAGGGTCTACTGCAGTAGGGATGCCATAAGTAGAGATAACTTAACACTCTGTATTGGGAGATATCTGTAAGGCAGATATCATGTGTATCCCCCTGAAATCCAGTTTTAGCTATTTATGCTGATCATTCACAGGTGTATGTCTACCGACTCCAAGCCCTGGATAGGCACCAATCATGCTGTGTTCTTGTGTTATACACCATGTCCAGCTTTGCATCCAAATTCATATCAAAACATTTCATACTTCCACCTGTTAGTTGTAGGAGTAGGATTAGGAACCCCCTACATGCTCTCATACCCAACCAGACATCATGTCCAAGAATATTGCCAGCCTTGTGATCTATCATGCAGATCTTGGTCCATACATGAGAGTATTCTGCCTGTTGTTGTCAAGTTAGATCTTTCTATCTTTGAGCTAGTCAAGGTTACATCTTGAGTTATAGGGATACCCCCCTTGGTGCGGCAGAACCAGAAGTGAAGGGGAGGAGCTCACGCAACCTCCTGTATTCAGTTGGCTGAATCTGCCTGTGCATTAGAAGTGGCAAATCCTAATACTGATTCAAAGAATATCAACAGAATGGCGACTCTGCTGGGGAGATCAATGTCATATCCATGAAAGTTTGAGTCTACAAGATTAAAAAATTAGACCTGGAAACTGTTTGTTGCAGCAGAGAAAAAAGGTTGTATATGTGACTCTGCTGGTGGATGACCCAGAAAGAAAGAAATCAATTTGTAGCTTCAGCTTGTTAGAAGCTCATTCCTCTTCAAGGAGGTGGCGACTCTGCATCAAAGAACCTGATAAAAGAACAAAACCAGTCAGAGAAGAATTTGCAGCTTCTGCAACATATCCAGGTATTTCATATTATTTGACATATTCCCTATTTGGTGAGAAAGCACTGGTTAAAAGGGAACATTGGTGAAAACAGAGCTTGCATGCTTTTATTAGAACCTACCCTGTATTTCAAAGGGCATGCAATGTTGTTCAAAAGACTCATTTAAAGGACTTTAGGGAAGTTTGAAAAAACAGTTTGAATTTTGAGTGCCTAAAGTCATTGTTAGTATAAAATCTGAGTAGAGAGGAGGGTTGCAAAAACATAAAGGATGTATTATCTGCCTATGCACCCTTGTGAAGTGTCAAATGCAAAAATGTATAACAGTCAATCCCAACCATGTAATAAAAGAAGTTTCAACATAGATAGATATAAGCCCATAAATTTTAGTGGCATTTGTGGCTATCCAAATGCTTTTCCACCTAAAATTAGAAATTTTTTGCCTAAATTCAAGGGTATAAAGGATGAATCAGCTGAGAGACACTTGCAGCAGTTCATGAATGTGATAGATGACTTTGAGATTGACCATGAGGATGTGGTTATGAGATTATTTGTTCAATCTCTAGATGAAGATGCAAGGGACTGGTTTTCCTACCTTCCAGCTCACTCTGTCAACTCTTGGCATGGTTTTAAATCAGCATTTCTAGTACAGTATGGTGAAAGAGTTTCTGAATATGCAGCTATTAGTGACTTCATGTGCATCCATATTAAAGAAGATGAGTTGATCCCAGCCTTTAACCTCAGATTTATGAGGGCATTGAATAGAATTCCAGAATGCATGAGACCTAATGATGCACTGTGCTTAGTTATCTATTTGGGAGCCTTTGATAAGAAAATGAGTTACAGATTAAGAGACAAGGAGCCCACCACATTGCATCAGGCACATCAGTTTGCAACTGATATTGAAAACAATTGGAGGTATGGAATACAAAAGGGTTATTTCTCTGAAAATTTTTGTTGTCCTGCAGCCCCCAGTGTTAATGAAAGATTTAGTTCAGGTATTGACAATGAATGTCATAGCACTCACACCCCTGTTGTCCCAGTTTTTGCATCATTCCAAGTAGATGATGTTTCTATCATAGAGGAGGATGTCCTTTTTTGCCTAGCAGGTGAAGTTGAAAATAATAATTTTTCAAGTAATATTTGCATACCAGTCCTAAACAAAGAGCCTTCATGTTTAAATGATCCAGTTGTGCAGAGTTGTGATCATATGGATCAAGAATCAATATCAGTTTCATCAGGAAGTATTGGAGGGCTAGAAAATGATGCAGATTGTTCAACTTCAGAGTACATTGAGACAGCAAAAATCTTGTATGCGGGGCAATTAGATGATAAAAATGATATCCATGACCAATTCATGGATCAGGTTTGTTCTTCTTATGACTCTGGATCTGATGATAATGAAGAAGAATTGGAGTGTCATGAAGAAGAAGCAGAGGCCTTTGCAGTGAATGTTAATCCCCTTTATGATGAGCCTGCTGATGCATATGATGTTGTGAGTCATGACCTTCATTGGTGCAGGATTAACCCTTTGTTTGAAGATGATGATACTGATTTGCAAACTGTAAATAATGAATGTTCATCATCACCTGATTCAGACATGTGCAACATTGGGTGTGTGGATCAGGATTTGTTTTCAATATCAGTAGATATTAGGGGTCTCATATTTTCTAAGTATTTTGAATTTTTGGATCAGCTGGATGAGTGCCTGATAATGTGCAGTAGCCAGATAAATGATAAAGAATGCCAAGAGCAGTATGATGTACTGTCTGAGGGACATAACATACATGTGTTGCCTAATGTTCAAGAATATTATGTGTATGGTTATATGTCTAATTCTAAAATCCAAAATGACAGAGCTGAAAATGATGGTGGCAAGCTTTCAAAACTGGTGGAATATCTTCTTAAGCAGATGACATTATGGGCAGATTATGCCAATCTTTTCAGTTGGGATTGGGATCTTCCAGTTTGGAATCAGGCATTTGACAAGAAAAAATTATGGTTCTTCCTTTTTGGTTGCCCGGGGCCGCCAAAATGATGTTTAAAAATAATGAGTTTGGTGATGCAGATCAATATAACATCATGACTCTGTGCCCAATGGATAAGGGACTGGTCTGCATCCCAGAGATCTGGGGTTCTCGCTGCAGTCTTGCACCTGCACGTCCCCAGACAGAGCCACTGTTAGTGCCTGAATTGACTGACAATTTTTGAGCAATTTTCATGCAGGCACTTTCCCTAAGAATCCAAAAAATGTTCTAAGTGTTGGACGTCCTCAGTATCTCTCAGCTACAGCATCATTTTTTCTTTGAGGAGGTCATCATCATCATATTTTCTTCGATGGTGGTCAGCGTCATCATGTCCTCCGTCGACCGGCTTCTCTTCGTCATCATCATATTTCAATATCGGGTGATGTTTGGTTATTATCCTGATCCTGCTGATGAGCTACAGTGCGCCCCGATCTGCTTGCGAGGGTGATTTTTCAAAGTCTCCGGTGATCTTGCACTTATCACCTTGCCCAGACATGATGATGATGTTGCCCCGATATTTTGAAGGGGTTATTCTCTAAGTTGTTCGACCTTACTTGTTTTTTCTTAAGGGTCGTAGTCATCATCATCATATTTCCAGTTATCACCGTGTTGCTTGCGAGGGTCATCATATTTTTCTGCCTTCATGATATTTCACCGGGGTGATATTTTTATCATCGGGTGGTCTTGGTTATGATCATCCTGATGATGTTGCTGAAGAGTTCTAAGTGTGACCCGATATTCACCGGGGTCATCATATTTGAACGTCAGGATGATCTTAGTCAATATCATCCTGATGATGTTGTATCACTTCTTGTTCGTTGTTTCTTCATCCTGATGATGCTGACGTCATTCTTATGTCAGGATGATATCTATTTCTCTGCCTATCTGCATCATGATATTTCCGAAGGAGGGGGTGATATTTTCATATCACCCGGGTGTACGTTTGTTCCAGCGTCATGATGATCCTGATATCAAGGAGATATCCGCCTGCTGGCTTCGTGCATTATCTAGTGGGGGGTGATCTTTTCAAGCATCATCATATTCATATTTTGCCCTGATCTTATAGCGGAGCTACAGTGCAGCATGATATTAGTGCATCAGGATGATATTTCCAAATATCCGGTTATCTTCCGAATATCATCCTGATGTCGATATGATGATGACGTCATCCGGATATGAGGAGGTGCGCAGCAGGCGGATATGATGATGACGTCAGCAGGATATGATGATGACATCATCAGGATGTTCATCGGCCAGACTTTTGGTATAGGCTCAGCAGGAGGATGTTCCTCCGATGGATCAGGTTGTGCCGATGAAGGCGATTATCATGCAGGCTATATTGCGATATGATGATGGCGTCAGGGTGATATTTCAAGTGACAGGATATCATGCTGCTGGAGGATGATGATGATGAAGTCTTATACTAGTGTCGTCAGGAGCAAAAGCACCGACATCATATATGCTCATGACCTAGTATATAAAGTGTTAAAGAAGTTGCCGCGGGGTGCATGTGGGATAATTGATATCCTGCATTTTCAAATATCATGATGATGAATCTCGGCGGGAAATGGTTGCGATGCAGAATTGATGTTCTTCCCGAGGCCGCGGGTTGGTGCGCCATTAATGGCGAAGGTTGCAGAGGTATGGGCGATGGCGTGGGCGGATCTGGTACCCGATTGAAGGTGTACATCAGCGGACAGTGGCGCAGGGCTCGAGATGTCTTCCTGTCTCCTATCCTACCTGCTGCATTCATGTTTGGGCGCCAATCTGGTAATGTGTTTGAGCGCCATTTTTATGATACTGTGTATCTGGCGGGATTTTTGGTCAACCTGGTAGTTAATGCTGAATACACCCTCCTGCTATATAATGCAGACGGTGTTATTCATTCAAGGTTGTTGAAAGTTGAGGATTTTTGGCTCTGTAATCCAAAACCAGCTGATCTGGTTGCTCTGTACAGTCTAACTTGTGAGTTTATGTATCTCCTATTGTACGATTTGGCATGAATCCACTGATTTCATGGTTGATCTTATATGAGTAATGCTATCTTAGCATGTGTTGTGTTAATTCTATCTCCAGTATTGCATGTATTCTTCTTCTGAATCTGGATATTTGGGTAATGTTTAGATTCTAGAGCATAGAATTCCTATGTTGAATGTCTGATCTTTTAACTTCTGCTCAAGGAGTAGATTAAACTGTTTTCAGGTTGAACATTGGGAAGGGTATACTGCAGTAGGGATGCCATAAGTAGAGATAACTTAACACTCTGTATTGGGAGATATCTGTAAGGCAGATATCATGTGTATCCCCCTGAAATCCAGTTTTAGCTATTTATGCTGATCATTCACAGGTGTATGTCTACCGACTCCAAGCCCTGGATAGGCACCAATCATGCTGTGTTCTTGTGTTATACACCATGTCCAGCTTTGCATCCAAATTCATATCAAAACATTTCATACTTCATACGCAACCAGACATCATGTCCAAGAATGTTGCCAGCCTTGTGATCTATCATGCAGATCTTGGTCCATACATGAGAGTATTCTGCCTGTTGTTGTCAAGTTAGATCTTTCTATCTTTGAGCTAGTCAAGGTTACATCTTGAGTTATAGGGATACCCCCCTTGGTGTGGCAGAACCAGAAGTGAAGGGGAGGAGCTCACGCAACCTCCTGTATTCAGTTGGCTGAATCTGCCTATGCATTAGAAGTGGCAAATCCTAATGCTGATTCAAAGAATATCAACAGAGTTAAGGCCATAAGAGAAATATGCTAGCACATGAAAGACCATGTCGATGAATAAAGATGATTCTTCAACCAAATATATATTCATAATGTGAAATTGTGTACATGAAGTAGGAGATAGTGTATTCCAAAACTCAACAGAATCTGTAAAATAAACTATTCAGTAGCTTACATCATAGCTTTCAAATATTCTATCAAGAAACCAAAAGAGACTCAAATTGGAAACCTGAAAATAGACAACTAATTCTATAATAGAAAACAAACTTATTTACAACTCCTCCCTGACTAGATTTATCCCAATTTCAAACTTAGTCTGGAAATATGACGTCAAACCAATATCTTCTCATAAGCCTTGAATTCCCTTTTATAGAGGTAAGGGAGCAACAAGCTTTAGGCTTATGACAAAAGAAGTTACAAAATTTTCTAACCAACAGATGTAGCTGAAGAGGCCGGTGCAACCGCTCCACAACTGTGTGCTTTGTTTTCATGGCACATGTTGAAGTGTGTGCTTTCCACAAATGTGTCCTGTCAATTTTAGAGGGAAATGGGTAGTGATGTTTGATGGGGATTCATTTGATTTGATGTTGTGGAGGCCCTTATCCCCATCCTATGCCTCTTATTTATCAGATAAGGGCAAGCGTCAATATCAGAAGAAAATTCCATTAACTGGAGTTCTTTCCTTTATGACCGTTGTTGCGTGCAGGCCGATGTAATTCCTCTTTCATAATTGAGTGGTTACCAACTAGCTCAACCAGATAGATACCAGACAAAATCACATTAGATAGGGGAAGGACATACCATCCACCCGGTGAGAGTAGCAACAACAATGACAAAATAGGAGCATTCTATCCTTATATGCTACATCCAGAGAGAAAACATCCCTAAAACTAGAGATAATGCTTTGTTAGGAAAAGTAGAAGAGGGATGAAGGTATAAGGAAAAATGAGTTTCCTCCACACCTGATACTAATCTTCCTAATCAAAGTCATAAGGAATGGCTAGAGTATGGAGATTAAAATCAAGGATCCCAATCTAGATAAAGAACAAGGAAGAAGAAATGCCCGTAGAAATTTGCACAGTGTTGCTGTTGCCCCGTAATCTTCCCTATACCACTGATTCCTAAAGAGATAATTTCAAGTCTTTCCAATTCTGTAGGGACAGATCAAGAGCCATGAGAACAAGGAAGAAAATCCTAAAGAACAGGGGAGCAAACATAACACATAAGAATAGGGGAAAGACATACTGTTAGAATATCTTTAGATAGTATGAATTGCAACATCAACACTTGCCTCTTTATAGAAATTTAGGGATGTAAGCATACATCCACCCATCTATGGTGTATAAATTTTTAGTCACTTTGGTACATTTCTGCCATAAATAGAAATCTATCAAAGATTGCCATAATTGAATAGAAAGATAAAACTTTATAATTCTGCATAACTTGAAAAATTCACTTCTTGTATTGATTTTTACCAGATCAGGTGTCTTGGTTTTCCCACTTGAGCACTGTCATCACATCAAATTTCATCACACAGCAGATGAAATGTCATTCCTGGTAAAGGTATAGATTTCCAAGGGTCGAGCTTGTATAAACCAAATTGTTTTGTTACTAAATTCTTTAGAAGCGGTGGTTATGAAGACCCTGCACATGCCTGAGCAGTTAATGCTTTGATATGCAACTTAGCCAAGTTCAGCACCAACAAATCCTTCTAACATGATTTTGAATTTAGGCCATTGATCCTGATCCTATTTGGTGCACTTTGACGATGCTGATTTCACCCTTTTCCAGGTCAGACCTTACTGCTTGCTTGACTCAATAATAACATGCCACCTGGATGTCCTTTTCCAACCATGATCCTAAGAAAAATTCCCTTCACAGTGTAGTTAAGATGGCACCCGCCATTCCGCGTATGAAGGATGTGGTCAGAGATATGATCTTGGCGGAATGGCAAATAATTGTCAGATCACTATACCTTGAGCAGAGCATCTCTTGAAATAGTCATGTTTGATGCCACGTCTGAGATATGCATTTAATATAAGAGTCCCATCACTTTAAGAAAGCCACGTGTCTCAATTCTGTGATTCTGCAGTCACTCAGAAAACCTTTTGATAGAGTATAATAGAACATCAAAATTGAGACAAAATTGATATATAGTGCCTGGGACCCACCTTCTTGCCATCTGGGATTGTCTACAACTAGCTGTCACCCTTTCCACGTTTCCGCCAAGGCCAGTTTCCTTTGCAATTCATTGTGGGTGGAATGGCAGAAATGAATCCACATGCACCACCTGCACAAAACTAGTCAGTAGGACTAGTCTCTAACATGTATACAATTTTTTTGCCATCTAGATGAAGGGTGACCAAGCGGGCAAATTTTCTCTATAATATTAGGTTTCTCTTCGGTACAGGGTATAGACGGTATTTGTTTGGCGAGGGGCTGGTAAACAACATTGAGGGATGCCATGAAAAAGGAACTTAAATGGATGGTGATAGGAACAGGCAGTCACTAAAGAATTATATCGAGTGCAGCTATTGAGTTCATTCTATAAGGGTTTAGGGTTTTTGGCAGAGTTGGGTTACTCGGAACATTTTTTTAATAGAACCCTAATTATGGAAATATTGTAACCAGGTGACATAAAGAAAGGAACAAAACTATCAAAAACATGGAAATTTTTTCATGGTTCCATCAGGATGTTTGAATCAGGTGGAGAAGTGATAAGTTTTAAAGAAGAATCAATAAAATCTTTATTTTTCTTGTTGTTTTAGTGTTTTTTAGTGTTCATGTGACTTGTACGGCCTGGTATAGTATGGTCAAGTTTCAAAATCAATTTGCATGTGATAGAACTATGAACTAGCTTTCATTTGAGCCTAGTTTGGTTAATTTTTAATGGATTTTGAATAAGTTATAGCCCATTTTCTGTAAACTACCTATAAACCTAGTTAGCTAGGGTTTGAGAGGGAAAAAATGGAATTTTGTGCCATTCCACTGGTGGAAAATTATGCAAATTGGTGGAATGGATGTGTTTAGTGTGTTCTTTAAGATTTTAAAATTGGGTATTGTAGGAAATAGAGTTTTGGGCAGATTTCAAGCAGCCATAGCCTGATTTTCCTATGTATTTGGCTTGTTTGTGTAGCTAGACATAGGGTTTTGTAAAAAGACATGATGGGTATGGCTCCAATTGATGAAATCTACATTTTCAAATCCCATGTGACCTAAGGAGAGTCTTGAAGTTAGGTTTTTTATTGTGGGTTTTGATTTTCTTAGACTTGCTTTGAAAAAGAGGCCTAATTTGGCCTAGTTGTAGCATACCAACGAATTATATAGGGTGTTGTTCCAAAATAACCACATCCCAAATCTAGATATGTTGAAGAACAACCAAAAGGGTATTTGTAATGATGTTTGGTTTCTAGGTTTGAAGTATTGTTGGAAAGTTATTCTTGAAAAACTAGTTTTGGTGTCCTAATTAGGCCTTATGAGCAGCGTAGCAGCAAGTTTTTGAGGTGTTTGTTCCAAAACAATTATACCTGCAGTCTTAATATGTTTTGAAACTCAAAAAAGGGTATCTATATCAGTCTTCAAAAAGTGGTTTTGAGTTGTTTATTGAAATTTATGGCAAAAAATACCTAGTTTGTTGTCCTACTAGAGAAATAGTGGATTTGTGAAGGAAATCTTTGTATTTGGGATGTTGATATTTTGTCAAAGGTTTGTTTGAGTTAGTTTGTGTTTTCCCATCCTCCTCTACATTAGAAAGGCATTAAAGCTGACAAAGATCTAGGAAAAGAAGTTTTTGGAGTTTGTGTGTTATCTTTTTGTAGGTTGAAGAGAAGAACCTGGATGCCAAAAGACTAGGTAGTGAGGAAAAGGAAAAAGACCTAGGTGAGGTATCACAAAGACAAGAAGAAGCAAGGTGAAAGAGACTTGCTTGAGGAAAAGGAATGGAATTGTTGAGGAGAATAGTCAGTAGAGACTTGCAGAGTAAGGAGGTACCAAGCAAGATGAGAAAAGAGGAAAGCAAGGTCAAACAAATGGATGCTGAGAAAGAGATAGAAGAATTGAAACAAACCTTGAAACAAATTAAAAAATGGTATGGAAAGAATAGATCTGGAGTTCCAAATGAAGATGCAACTTCTTGAGAGAGAACAACAAGAAGGTAGTTGGCATTTACCCATAAGGAAAAAGGTGAAATGGCCCATCAAGAATATCATTAAGAGGAGAAGGCATGAGGGGATGATACAACTAGACATTGAAGAACCTTTGCTAATGAAGGAAGAGAGAAATCCAATAGAAGAGGAAGAGGCAGATAATAAAATGGTGAGTAAAAACATGACTGTCATAACAGCAAGTAGGATTGATCAATTACCATTAGAGGTTCAAGATTTGTTGCAAGAACATGTTGATGTGGTAATAGATGATGTTTCAGGGAAAAATGTTAGTTCTCATGCAAGGTTTCCAGAAGGGGAAGACAAAGCTTTCAAGGTGATTGAAGACACTCCACATTTGTAGTTGGAGTATGAGGGTGCAACCTATTATATGTTTACATTTATTAGTTAGATTGGTGAATATGAAGTTGAGGGGCCCAATTTCAAACAAGGGGTTCCATGTTTTGTTCTGCAGGTCTGGTACAATGAGGTATTGGAAGGTGGATATGATGTTGATCAAGAAATTTGGTTGGATGACATGGCATGTAGAAGCAAGGAAGGAATACACAAATCTTTTGTTGTGATTGTAGCCTTAAGGAGGGATAGACTTAAATTCAAGACAAAGCAGACTATGGAAGAGGAACAATGTGTTGTGGCAGTGTATGTGGTCCATCAGGGCAAAAAGGATCAGTTACAAGGTAGCAAGACAGATGGGAAACAATTTGTCATTGACAAGATGAAACACCTTTGCCAAGTGTTCAAGAAACCTAAGGTGAAAATGAAAATAGAATGAAATTGTTCCAAGGAAGAAAAAGTACAGAGGATAGAAGACATCAAGTGAGAGACTTGAAAGGTGGATCCCTATTACTACACTCAATTGAAGAGGGACTTGAATTCTTCTTTCTTTGGGAGTATGGTGCAGGGGCACCTAGGTATATATTGTAAATATGGGTCAAATATTATGTTTTTCTTTGTTAAGTCTAATTTTGGTGTAATAAGGTCTATTTAGACCATTTTCAATGTAATAAGTTTCATGGGGTTAGTTTATGTAGAAAAAAATAAGTTAAAAAGCTACAAAAGTGGCTTTTTAAGTGTGGTTTAGGGAAGTTGAAAGGTCAAGGATGTGAAAATACATTGGATTCATTTGTCTTTTGGTATAATGCATGTAAATATGGGAGATGATGTTTGAATCAGGTGGAGAACTGATAAGTTTTGAAGAAGAATCAATAAAATCTTTGTTTTTCCTACTATTTTAGTGTTTTTTATGTTCTTGTGACTTGTACAGCTTGGTATAGTATGGTCAAGGTTCAAAATCAATTTGTATGTGATAGAACTATGAACTAGATTTTATTTGAGCCTGGTTTGGTCAATTTTTATTGGATTTTGAATAAGTTATAGCCCATTTTGTGAAAACTGCTTGTAAACCTAGTTAGCTAGGGTTTGAAAGGGAACAAATGGAATTTTGAGCCATTCCACTAGTGGAAAATTATGAAAACCAATGGAATGGAGGGGTTTAGTGTGTTCTTCAAGATTTTGAAATTGGGTATTGTAGGAAATAGAGTTTTGGGTGGATTTCAAGCAGCCCTAGCCTAATTTTCCTATGTATTTGGTTTGTTTGTGTAGCTAGAGATAAGGTTTTATAAAAAGACAAGATGAGTATTGCTCCAATTGATAAAATCTACATTTTTAGACCCCATGTGACCTAAGGAGAGTCTTGAAGTTAGGTTTTGTGTTGTGGGTTTTGATTTTCTCAGACTTTGTTTGAAAAAGAGGCCTAATTTGACCTAGTTGCAGCATACCAGCGAATTATAGAGGGTGTTATTCCAAAATAACCACATCCCAAATCTAGATATGTTGAAGAACAATAAAAAGGGTATTTGTAATGATGTTTGGTTTTTGGGTTTGAAGTCTTGTTGGAAAGTTATGCTTGAAAAATTAGTTTTGTTGTCCTAATTAGGCCTTGTGAGCAGTGTAACAATAAGTTTTTGAGGTGTTTGTTCCAAAACAATCATACTTGCACTCTTAATATATTTTTAAACTCCAAAAAGGGTATCTATATCAATCTTCAAAAAGTGGGTTTGAGTTGTTTATTGAAAGTTATGGCAAAAAATACCAAGTTTGATGTCCTACTAGAGAAATAGTGGATTTGTGAAGGAAATCATTGTATTTGGGATGTTGAGATTTTGTTAAAGGTTTTTTGAGTTAGTTTGTGTTTTCCCATCCTCCTCTACATTAGACAGGGACATCATCAAAGTGATGAAAAGAAAGGATGATCAGCAGGAGGCTATCCAAAATGAACTAAAGGAAGATGTTATATCTTCACCAAAACATTTAGAAGTGGTAAAGACTGAACCACAAAAGATGAAATGGATATCTACAGGTGTAGATATAAGAGATAAGAAGAAAAGAGAAGGTCTTGATAATCCTTTAACTGAAGATAAGCCATAGATCTTGAGACTTGATGGCTCTAAATCGTAACAAGGAGCCGATGTTGGCATTGGCCTAATAAATCCACAAGGAAAGTCATTATTAGTAGCATACAGGCTGCAATTTCCATGCACTAATAGTGTGGCTGAATATGAAGCCCTCATTCATGGTTTTCTATTTTCTTTGAAGAAACAAGTTAAAGTTTTTCATGTCTAAGGAGATTCAGAACTAGTAGTAAAACAAGCCAAGAATATATATGCATCCAATTATAAGAAACTATCAAATTACAGACACATAGTTTGGGATTTGATAGAAAGCTTTGATGCTTTCAACATCATGCATGTCCCTAGAGAGCTAAATCATAGAGCAGATGCACTAGCATAGGCTGCCAACACGTTAGAGCCTTTATTCATATCGGGAATGGAGAGGTTCCTAGTACAGTTGGTATCAATGCCATCCATACTTGATAATGTCACTAATTTCTAGGTGTTTGATGATGACCAGAACATCCTAGATTTTATTACAAAATGAGATATATTTGAAGCTTAGATAGTAGATGAGAAGAGTCTAGAAGAGCATGTATGGGATGAAGAGAACATAGTTGATCTACCCAGCAACAAAATCCCCAAAGGTGTGATTGAGTTAGAGAGGACATTTGATTTAGACAACATGATAAAGCAAAAAGACCTCCCCAAGATGGATGGAGGAGAGTATTCACCTGTCAACATAAGACAAGGCGAGGATACAAGAAATGTCCTAATAGGAAATGTTTGCTCTAAGGAAGAGAGAGAAGGAATAACTCAGGCATTGAAGGATTATATCCATGTCACTGCATGGACATATGATGAATTGAAAACTTATGACATGTCCATTATCACTCATACAATACCAATGAAGCCTAATGCAAAGCCCTTCATAGAAAAATAGAGACCTATCAATGCTTTTCTAGAACCACTAATTTTTAAAGAAGTTAAGAAGCTCCTTGTTACTCAAATCATATTCCCAGTTAGGCATTTTACCTAGGTGGCTAATCCAGTTTCATCCAGGAAGAAGAATGGAGAAATACACTTATGTTTAGAGTTCAAGAATCTAAATAAAGCATCAAAGAAGGATGATTATCATTTGTCATCTCTTGATTTGAGGTGGTTCAGATGGTTAATGGTGCACAGATGATGTCTTTCCTGGATGGTTTCTCAGGATATATCCAAGTCATGGTGGACAAGATAGATAGGTTGAAGACAACCTTCACCACCAAATGAGGGATTTTTGCCTACAGGTGATCATATAGAAGACCTTAGGAAGGTGCTTAAGAAGTGCAAACAGTATGGTATTTCCCTTAAACCAAAGAAGTGCATATTTGGGGTGATCACCGGTAAGTTGCTTGATCACATCATATCAGAATATGGGATCACCATTGATCCTACTAGAGTAGATTCTATAATGAAATTGTAACTTCTAGGAAGTAAAAAGGAACTAAAATCTTACATTGGTAAGATCAATTTTGTAAGGAAGTTCATCACTGGGTTTGCGGAAATTGTAAGGCCACTCAATGCCATGCTCAAGAAAGATGCAAAAATTGAATGGACCCTGAAGCAAGAGCAACGTTTGAGGATATGAAGAAGGATATTACGGATGTACCAATATTGATTAGTCAAGATTACACAAGGGATTTTTATATTTATTCATTTACATCTGAACATACCTGTGCAATAGTCCTAAGGCAGAGGAGTACAGAAAAAGAAGAAAATCCCATCACATTCATGAGTTCTCCATTTAGATATGCAGAGATTAGATACATGGATGTTGAAAGACATGCCCTAGCCTTAGTAAGAGAAGTGAAAAAGTTTAAACACTATATCCTTAGAAGCAATGTGATTGTTGTAGTGCCAGACTCTGCTGTCAAGATACTCTTGATGCAGAGTGAGCTTGGAGAAAAGGGAGTAAAATGGGTAACAATGATTCAAGAATATGACATGGATATAACTCTAATGAATTTTGTTAGGGGACAATCCCTTGGCCAGACGATTGCTGAAATAGACCCAAACCTGATAAGCCAACAATATGTTTATAGATACAAAAGAACAAGGTGAGTGGTACTCAGATATCAGGGACATCCTGATCACTGGGAGGTGTCCACCTAACATGTATGCATCCCAGAGGAGAGCTCTGAGGATTAAAGCACATAAATATATGATAAAATGAGGAGTCCTCTCCAAAAGAAATTATGAGAGGATATACCTTAGGTTCTTAGATTGGCTAGAAGCTAATAAAGTCCTTACTGAATTACATGGTAAATTTAGCACAACTCATTGATCTTACCTAGACACCACTCATGCCATCCATAGAGTAGGATATTATTGGCTAACCATTTTCAAGGATACTGCCAATCACATCAAATTATGTCATACATGTCAGACAGCTTCGAACAAAGAAAGATATGTAGATCATGCACTACAACCTGTTATGGAGATGCACCCATTTGTATAATGGGGCATGGACTTCATCAGTCCCATTAATCCACCATCTTCTTCAAGCCACATGTATGTACTAACAATTCTAGATTACTTCACTAGGTGGACTGAAGCTATCAGTAGCAAGACATGTACTACAAATGATGTGATCAAATTCCTAGAAGCCAACATCATAACCAGGTATGGAGTTCTGTATGCCCTTGTTTGTGATAATGGCTTAGCAAAATTAACAAATAAGAACTTATTAAACATTATAAAGAAATCGATTGAAAAGAATCCCAGGGAATGGAACACCTTACTTAAATAGGCCCTATGGGTAGACCGAACTAGAATAAAGACTGCATTGGGAGATTCTTCCTATCTATTAGTTTATGGGGTGGATCATATCCTCCCTGTTAACCTAAAAATCCATACCCTATAGTTCACATAAGAATACCTCAGTATCGATAATAAACAAGAGGTCATGTTACTACAACTTATACATTTAGAAGAAAAGCGAGATAGAGTGATTGATCAATTCACAAAATATCAGCCTACTATCAAACATTGGTTTGATAAAAGAGCCAGGGTAAAAGCCTTTAGAATCTCAGACTTAGTCTTATCCTAAGATAAAAACCATGAAAGGAAAGGGGGTCACGGAAAATTTGACAAGCTTTGGATTGGCCCTTTCCAGATATCTGAAATCTTAGGTGATAGCACCTATAGGCTCAAAACCTTAACAGGTGAGGATGTTCCATTTCCAGTCAATGGACAATTCCTCAAACACTATTTTTAGGCCTAGGTAGGTCATGTCAGGACAATGTATCATATGTACACTTTGTTTAGTTGTTTGTATAGTTTGTTTTGTGTGTTTTCTTTGCTTGTTGTTGAGTTCTTGTTTTGGTCAAGCAAGATAGTGCACCTTTCCACTTTAGAAAACTAATAAAATTGTCAGAATTCAAGAAATGAATACAAATTCTTACATATGTTGTAACTCATGTCACTCTAAGTACCTCTGATTAGGTCTATAATATCCTGTTCATCAATGATAGCTTGCCTTATTCAAGGAGATCCTCACAGAATACACCTAACAACCTTGGATTTGTTAAACATACCAGTGTAGTGTTAAGTGAATAATCTAAAGGTTTGACCTTGCTACCATTGCAATTCTCAACCACCTTGCAAATGTGCTTACATGATCATATCTTATGAAAGTTGAAACAAAGAAAAAAAGAAATATATTGAATATCCAAAATGATAATTAGGCTATTCAAGTAACTCTACCAGGGCTATAGATGCTTGACTGGTAGTGGGACTCTACTTGGGAGAATTGCAAAGATAACCTTTCTGGGGCTATGGACGCCTACTAGCAACAAGGCTCTATCTAGGTCATCTATGAGGGTTAAATCAAACTATGTACCTTAACACCTGTCACTAATATCTTCAACCTATCTTTAAGATGAAGGATATGAATCACATGCACACACCTGATTGATTCTCAACATTGTTATATTGATGAACATGATATCATTCAAGAAGATCAAGATGCTCATATATGATAAGAGTTAGAACATTATGTATCAATTTGTTCTCATCTCTTGAATTGTTTGAATTTTGTTATTTTCTTTGGTGGTGAGTTGTTGTGTGGTTACACAACACACCCCATTTTGTCCCAACAAAACAAGGACCCAACTTTCATTTGCTTTTGGATTGCTTGTTCTTTTGCTTTGGGCAGTATGGTAAAATAGTCAGTATTAAATGTATGCTAGGATGTCATCCTGTGCATATCAAGACCTCATGAGGAAGGTCCAATTTTCAAAGTTGGATTGTGTCATCACAAACCATGGCAAATGGAAGAATGCAAAATTTCAAGAAAGTTCACCTTTTAGATCACCACAGAATTCCTCAGGACTAGAAAGATATGCCAGGCCAAAGTTTGGTAAAACAATCTTAATGGGGTCATCACATTCCTTAATATCCTAGATATTTGTTAATATCATGAGCGTAGGTTTATAAGGGAAAAATCAATGTCTGCACATTCATTAATATGCAAACATCAAATTTTGACCCGAGAGGTAACAAACCATCAGAATAGATGGACATTTCATGAAGGTGCACATTTGATTTTAATATCCTAGATATTCATTAATATGTAGACTTGCCCAAATACAATGAAAACACTACAGGTCCGCATATTAGCTTAAAGTCCTCATATTCACCAATATGATGATGATGTCATTTGGGTTCATTATAAAGAGACTTAAAAGGATGATGACATCACCGAGACACTCAAGACATAAAGGTCATCACATTCTGCAATATCCTGGATATTCGTTAATATCTTGACTTAATGCAATATTACGACAAATCTCAATATCTAGACATTAACTTAATGTCCTGACTTTCACTAATGTGATCATGATGTCATATTACAAGTAATCTGAAACATCATTTGAGTTGATGACGTTACCCCCACTTTTAGGCTAAAGGGGGGATAATTCGTAAAACCAGACATTTGGATATTTCTTAATATCCTCACATTCATTCCCGAGACCCAAAATAATTAGATTTCCAAGCACTAATAGGGTGATGGCACATGGCACTATGTTGACTTTTTCCATATGGACATTTTGTATTGTCCTGATATACGATTATACCCTTGGGTTGTCAAGACCAAATTTTCATTTAGTCAACGTTGACCAACGTCATGATGATGTCACATGCATATTTCAAAGAAGTATGCATATCTTTTAAACACCCTGATACTTTCAAATATATAGATCATGTAATTAACACCACGAAATGGTAGGCAGATATTCAAAATTTCAAATCATATGATGGCACTTGTTAAATTCTTAGATACTCAATGTCCATATCCATAGATATGTACAAATTAGCATTAATTACACCCTAATAGATCAATGTTAACACTTAAAAGGGGTAATTTATGGTCATTTTTACATTTATCAAGTATTTGGAGAGGAATTGTAGAGCCCAAGAGTGATTACAACCACCATTGTAGCAGTCTACGATCTCAACAGATTGAAGTATACATCAAATGGCGATGGTGAAGGGTGACATTGCATAGTAGGTCCGTACATCCAGACACTATTTAATCAAGGTTTAAGTGCTAAAATGAGGTATGTAACTTGAAACCCTTGTTTTGTCATTTTTAAACAGTAAAAGATTAAGCATTATTTACCTAGGGTAAACTGCTATGTATATGCATAGGTTCATCTTTTGGTAATATATTAAGCACTATGATATTTAGAAAATCAAATGATTAAAATCTATGGATTGTGTGGTAGGTTAAGATGCACATATTGGCCGTTATAGGAAAACATGGAGGTCCGCAAGAATAGATCTGATATAGAATTCTTAACTCTTCTGTGCATACAAATCAGTGGATCTATCTTCAAATATGGTCAGATAGGTGATACCCATCCAGGGAGTACCGATCTGGACGCATGGTTAGCTAAATTAGAGAAGGGTAGTGGGAATCCTCTGCTTATTAACATATATAATTCAAGAATGTGGCATGTTGGCGGTTTCCCTTATGCTATAGAAGCTATTGAGGTAGTGGCTACATGTGCTAATAATTACAACCCTAATACTAGAAGAGTTGAGAAGCATGGACAAGTGTATGTTAACTTATCAATCGCAGGAATAATAACTACATTTAATCTACCATCATGCTCTCATTTATATAGGATAGATCTCAAAGCATTAGAGAAACACTACAAAGGTAGTTTTAAAGACTGTAGGAAGATCATGTTTTCATGGAGGGCTTAGGACAATACCTACAAGGTATCTGCTAATTGCTAGTGAATATGTATAAGTTTGACTTCTCCCCTGAGATGTAATATATGATGGTTATGCTAAGTAGGATGAGGGGGAGATCACATGTAGGGAACATTAAGGAGTTGATGTATGGATTAATGAGAATGTTGGAAATCAATGAACAAAAACCATAGTGGGCATCACTTATCAGTAACAGTTTGGATGAAGGAATTAAAAAACTTGGTGGGAAGGCCAACCTGTTTAGTATGACTTCATATGTGGTATATGCTTGTGCATCAATAGGAACATTTGATGGCCTATAGATAGTCAGTAGGGTTGGACTTAACCTTGGATATGTGAATATTTGGAACCATTACCCATAGCTGGAGAGGAGAGCATCTCTCCAACATTACAAAAGAGTTAATGATTGCTTCATTATGCACCTGGTCCGATTAATGCAAGAGGATAGGGCAAAGAGATTGAGCATGGAGGCCCAACTAGTAGCAAGAATTGAACATGGTTTATTCAATTCTTGACCTTCACCTACATCAGGATGGGCGGGTTTTGTGGGAAACCCCTGATGTTACCTAGGTATCCAATAGATAGGGTCATACTAATCGAAATGACTAGGAAAATATTGCCTTCACAAGAAGCATTCACAAAGAGAAATGAGAAACTGAATGTTATATTTCCTATTCGCATTGGGTGGTACATATGCCTAGATGTAGAAACAGATAAGGAGGAAGTAGGAGGGTTGCAGTTGATGCATTTGCAGCCTTTCTCCCAAGCCAGGCAATATGATCCATACAAAAGAATGGAGAATGATGTATGTAAGAAACATGTAGACTAGGTACATTTAGAGGACTATTGGGTAGGTTTCCCTAATGATGTGGAAGTACGAAGGAGGAGCTATCAGAGGCTCACTTTGAAACAAATCTGCACTTTATACTACATAGCAGTACCCCCGCAATTACATGAAGATGACGGGGTAATCATGTCTCAAGAGTATGAGGATAAGAAGATATACAATGATACAATCTCCCCCCATGATTGGAGTCAGCTGGAGGAAACCTCACTAGACATGATAGATAATAAGGTTACTGCACTCAAGGGCAAAGGGGTGGCCATAACTATTGATAAGAAGAGGAGAATGTAGGAATTAGTTGACGAAGATTATGATGACTTCCTTGAAGAAAAAAGACAAACTTTGGAAAAGAGAGCACAAGAGGCTCCATCTCAAGGGACCAAGAAAAGAGGTATGGGTATTAGTGTCAAATTAACCCCAAAGCCTTCACGACAAATGGCCCAAGCTTCAACCTCCACTACAACAACATCCAAGAAGCCTAAAGAGCAACCCGAGCATACAGTAGAGTTGGGCATCATATATAACTATTTGAAGGAAAGTGAGGAATATAATGAGCCTCTAATAATAAAGAGGAGAAAGAAAGCTGAAGACATACTGGTGGGAGAAAATGTTCCTAAACAAAAAAGAGTGCAACAAATAGTAATGAGGGTATCTATTAGCTAACACCTTGATATCATAATAAAAGGCCAAGGAGGTGATGGGATAGCTAAAGGAGAAGCAATGCATCAAGATATACAACATGATGTCCCCATACCCACCATCATCAAATTCAAAATAGAATTAGTAGAGGAAGTTAAAGAAGAATAGAGAAAGAAAGGAAATGATCAACCATTACCTCTGGATAAAACTATAGACCTCACTGATGATGAGGTGGTGAAAGAAGTGGAAGCTAATCCAATGGAGACTTTGGTGAAAAAAACCACCACAACACCTTAGAATACTCCTAAAGCACAACAAAGCATAGAGATACAAGAGGAGTAGGTTGGTACCCCAGAGGAGGTGGCTAGAGATATAGGCCTAGATGGATTAATTGGCAAGGTCACTAGCCCTGCAGTGATTGACTTATCATACCAAGGGGATGAGAATGAAGATAAAGAGTAGATGGAAATTGAGGAGGATTCTACTATGGACGCTACCATGGATACTGAAATGCATACTGAGATACCTGCACAACATGAGGTGCATAATAAAGAATAGGATAAGACACAATAGGTAGACATATCTGGACAAAAATGTCCAACAATTATGCCTGGGTCTAAGATACCAATATCCAGACAGGAAGGTCTCCCAAGTAAAAATGATGATACTAAAACATAAGAAAAGGTAGATGGGGACAACCAAGGTGATCACTAGGAAGATCAAGATCCTTACCATCATAATCCGAAGGTAGATATTTTACCACCTCAAGATTAATAGCCAATGCAAATCCAAATGGTGGTATCACCTGAGAAGGGTCATGATGAGGTACCCATGAATGAAGAGCCTGAGCAAGACAAATTTACAAATCAAAATAAGACAGTGGAGGATGCAGCAGAATAGGATCAGCAATAACAAACAAATGAGGAGGTTCCTATACATGGGGAGCAACAACAACAAAATATGGGAGAGGATATATAAAAAAAAAAGATTGTAGAATCGCATGATGCTCACATTGAGCAGGAAGACAAAGAAAGGTCCAAATATGATATGTCACATTGGCTAAGGCATGAGGTACCTCAGTCACCTACTCATGATTCTTTAAATTTTGATATATCTTCATTATTTTTGGTTGAGGTATACAAACCAAAGAGGATAGCTAGAGCCACCTCTGTAATAAAGAGAGATCTGACAACAACAAAAAGAATGGCTCAAGTAGCTGTACCTATTGTGGATAAAGCAAAAGTTGAAATAGAGGCTAGTGAATTCTAGATAATCACAATGGACTTGGGATTCACTACAACATAGCAAGAAGGTCAAGAGGCCAAGGATATCATAGATACCTTATTGGCTAGGATAGAAAAGGAGAAAGCTAAGAATAAGGAGCATAGAGAACACATTGCTCATATGGAAGCATTCATAAGAGGATTCGTGGCACCTACCAATATACCCATATCAACATCTACCCCATTGGCAATAGTATCACATGACAAAATCACTGGGTTGGACATAATGAAACATCAATCATAGGTGATGGATAAGTGGTTTGTCAGATTCTTGAATGGGGGTGAACAAGTAGTAAAAACCTCACTAGAAAATTGGGAAGTGCTTAGCACTTTGAAGAGCAAGGCTGGTGAAATGAAGAAGGAGGTTGTACAAAGGTTGATAAAGAGTGGCAAGAATTTGGCTACACTCATAGAGATGAAGAGGATGGATATCAATGTCCTCATAACCAAAAATGTCCTAGCACCTTAGACATCAACATTAGTATATATCTGGTATGAGGATATTAAGTTTGAGGTTGATATTATGAAGAAATGCAATGATAGATTCAAGAGTATTAGTGTGGAGATGAATGAACTTCTATTAGAGGAGATAGAAATCTTAGAAGCTCTTGAAGGCAAAATTGAAGGGAAGGTGGAGAACCAAGGCATAGACTTTTCCACCAAGGCATTTCATGATAACTTTAATCCTGCATCCAAATATCCCCTTAGTCACTTCTCTGAAGATACAATTGACAAAGCTATGTGGATGAAGGCTAAGATATAAAGATATAATGAGGAACTAGATAGGTAAAGGACTAAATGGATAGATTTACAATGACAACTCATGACACAAGAACATCCGTCCAAAAAGGCTAGAGTGTTAGATGGGGGAGAAATAGAAAGAATATTCCAAGATTATGAACATATCCAAGGAGAGATTACATGCAGAAACATTAAAGATCCTCCATCCATAGATGAAAAAGAATAAAAGAGTGCTAGAGTCATATTGACCAGGTCAACGAGTCTCAAAGATTATTCTAGAATGACAGTTGGACTCCACAGATTGATTACCAACTAGCAATCATGTGTCATAAGAAGATCCTCACCATTGGAAATGTTGAGATGATCCTGATCATTGGATCAATTGTAATTGCATCCTCTTCTTGTTCTATAAAAGGAGGTGGAATACATTTTGTATGATTATTAGAGACTTAATTGAGATCGAGTTGTTGAAATGTCAAGATTCCTTCTGAAGACTGATTGTAGATGTGCATATTTTTTAATACTAAATAAAATAGAGATACATATTACAACTCATCATAAATTCTATGTAATCTTTGTGAATGTCATCTAGATATTTCACTACTATATGTTGCATCCCTTGGAGTGCATGTTGATTAATGAATATTGTTGTCTTTCCATTACCTTTGAAGATTAGCATCTGTTGTATGAAGTTGTGGAGTTACCAGGCAACACATGGTTTGATTTCATCTCTTTTTTATGAAGTGTTAAAATATGTATGTGGACCAACTGTCAAAGACTCATTCATTTCAGTAAATTTAGATTTAGTTTCAATTTCCTTAAATTTCATTTGAATCATCACCATAACTACAAATACACAAAAAATAATAGGCAGATCATCATATAATATGCTAATATCTGTAAATATATGCAAATCTTAGGCATATTTAGATATAGCATAGAAAAAATAGTAAATATCATGTGAATGAACACAAAAAATGATAGAAATCATGGAAATATATGTTTATCAACACATCATTTAAGTAAATTTATAGTGTAGAAGTAAGTTTAAGCAAAGATTAGTTACATGCAGGTAAATTGAAGATAGTTTCATAGGAACTAATCAAAATCATCAAGAATGAACTTAACAAGAGTGATATGTAGAAGAATTGATCAAACTTATCATAAATATCTACATGATTTGGTAAAATACAGTAAGATTTAACATCAATGCTTGAAGATTTATAGAAAACAGGTGAAATAGAGCATATCTAGATACAAAGACTTCAAAAACCGTATGTAATGTCCCTAATGGAAAACAACAATTCACATATGAGATCAACTAAGACATTATCAAAAGATTATGAACTAATCAACAGGGACTTGGGATCACAAATTCACTCTAAAATTGTCATATCTTTCTCTATGATAAAGGTTTGTTATGTGAATTCTTTGTCTATGTTATTGTGACTAACATCATGATCAACACTAGTATGGTTCGCTCAAATATCAATTTAGGAGGAAGCCAAGATGGCTCGAATTCTGTAGAAAACCATATGGCTAAATTAGACCAGATTTTTTCTATCTTAAATGAAACCATGGAAAGGTTGGGTGTTTTAGAACAAGAGGTGAGAGGTGACCAGGAAAACACTAAAGAGTTCAATCTTGAGAAAGGCAGAAATAACACTCATGATTATATAGTTACCATAGTGAACTCAAGAAAAGTAATTAGGATTCTAGAATCTAGAGTGAGATGAAGTATCATCTCACCCATGAATAGGGATATGGAAAAGATTACACCACCTAAGTTCAACAGAATTGTAAGTGGGAATGTCACAGAGGCTTCGCTCATTGAGATGGAGAAATATTTTGAATATGTAATTACTCTGAGATTACTAAGGCCATTTGGGGATCCTATTAGTTAGTAGGAAAAGCATCCACTTGGTGGATGAATAAGAAAATAGAACTAGGATTAGGTTCTTTAAGCCTGACTTGGGATTAGTTAGTGAGCATTTTTAGAAAAAGGATTGTTGCTTGAATTGTATTTTGACAAGAAATTGATTGAATTATAGAATCTCTGCCAAGGGGATATGATTCTTACAGTCTATTCAGAGAAGTTTACTAGGCTACTAAATATGTGTCTCAATATCAAATACATGAGAGGTTCAGGATAAGGAGGTTCATTATGAGTTTGAATGCTCGAATAGGGGGATAAGTGGATGTCCATGGACCCATGACCATCTATCAAGTTTTTTAGAAGGCCATTAATAAATCTAACAAAAACTCAAATCCATTTCGTCTTATTGGAAAAAATCCTACAAAAAGTATAACTGGAACCGTTCTTCCTGACCCTTCAAGATGAAAGGTGGAAACTAGGAGGAGAAAAGAAGGAACTGAGGGAAGAGTTTCAAAGATTATAAATATGAACCTAGAGAGGAGAAATAGGATAATAACTCAAAGAAGAATGGTAATAATTCTAACTGCTCTGAAGGCAAGAAAGGACATCTAGGAGGATTCTTTACATGTGGAGGAGATCTTTATGCCAATCAATGCCCTAGTAAGAATCAAGGAAACCCATATCTTGGAAATCCCTTGCCATCTCAATAGACAACCTTCTAGCAAAGAATTCATTCCACCTTGTATAACCACCAAGAAGAGTACCAGATTACTCCTATTGAAAATATAAGTACATTATTTGGAATCCTAGTTTCTATTCTTATAAATACATGAGCAACTGAGAATTATGTAATTCCTAAAATATTTAATAAGATGCCTAGAAAAGCTGGTTTCATGGATAATTCGTGGATAGTAGATTATTCAAATCAATCAAGAGCTTAGGTCGAGCAATGTCTTTTTGAAGATAAATTATACCTACCCACCTTTTCCACAGAGGTCAACCTATATGTAGTACATGTAGGGTCTTATGATGTCATCTTAGGGATGAATTAGTTATGGAAACATAGAGAAAACATTGATTATTTCTCTAAGACTAGAATTTCTAGATGACATTGGCAATGTCATCCTAATTCAAGGGATCCAACGTGAAATAAAAATCAGACAAATTTCTACTATGCAATTGAAGAGAGCAAGGAAGAAGGGCTTCCAAATGTTTGTGGTTAAGATGGAAGAGTTGAATGAAGATGGAGAAGGAAGGGAAAAGTATAAGGAATCCTCAATGGAAGCATACCCTTTTCTTCATGACTTTCACGATGTATTTCCTAAAGACCTTCTAGATCTGCCCCCAAAAAGGGATTTTAATTTTTCTATTGATATTATTCCTAGCTCTGAACCGGTGTCCAAAGCATCTTATCAGATGAACACCACATAACTAATGGAGTTGAAAGCTCAACTTTAGGACTTGTTGGCTAAGGGGTTGATTAGACCATGATGAAACCCTATGCCTTTGTATGGATTATCATATGCTCAATAAAGCAATGATAAAGAATAAGTATCCTTTCCCTCATATAGATGATCTCTTTGATCAAATGCAAGGAGTAACTATCTTTTCTATGATTGACCTAAGGTCAGGTTATCATCAGCTAAGACTAAAAGATGAAGACATTCACAAAGTACTTTTAGGATGAGGTATGGGCATTACTATTTCATGGTCTTACCTTTTGGGTTGACCAATGCCCCAACAAACTTCATAAAATTAATGAATAGTGTCTTTAGAGATTGTTGAGAAAAATTTGTTTTCATGTATTTTTATGAAATTCTTATCTATTCTCATAATGAGGAAGAGCATTTCTAGCACTTGTGGATAGTTCTACAATGACTCAGAGAGCACAAATTATATGCAAAACTATCCAAATGTACTTTCATCCAAAAGGAAGTGTAGTATTTAGGCCATGTCATTTCAGTAGAGGGAATTACAACCAACCCCTCGAAAATAAAGGCTATTCTGGAATGGCTTGCACCTAAAAATGTGCATGAAGTGCATAGTTTTATGGGATTGGTAGGATACTATGGGAAGATCATATTAAACTTTTCTAGAATTTCTCATCCCATCACATCCTTACAAAGAAAGGGAAAATTATTTGAATGGTCAGATAAGTGTGAAAGGGCCTTCAATATCCTCAAGGAGAACTTGACTTTAGCATCGATTCTTAGAGTGCTAGACCTAGAGGCTCATTTTGTTGTTGTGACCGGTGCCTGAGGAGAAAGGTTGGGTGGAGTGCTAATACAAGAGGACCAATTTGTGGCCTATGAATCTAAGAACTTGTGATCCTATGAGTAGAATTATGCTCCCCATGATATGGAATGAGCAAAAATTGTACATTCTCTCCAAGTGTGGAGGAATTACTTGTTGGGCAAGTGATTTGAACTAAAAATATGATAATCAAGGTTTGAAGTACATCTTCATGGAACCAAACCTTAATTCCTGATAGAGAAGATGGTTAGAGCTTATCTCTGACTATGATTTTGAGATTAAATATATTAAGAGCAAAGAAAACTGAGTGGTTGGTACATTTATCCGTAGAAGACATATTTTGGCAATGGTGTCAGTGTACTGTAACTTCCAAGATTAAGTAGTGAAGAATTCAACTGGAGATGAATATTATGAGTAGATTCTGAAATCTCTATAAGAAAATCCCCAAGATGAAAGGTATGAAGGGTTTTATTTTGAAACTGATGGATTGTTAACGTATAACAATTGAATTTATGTTCCAAATCAGGGAGATTTGAGAAGCAATGTGTGGAAAGAAGAACATTCTATGCCATATTCAGGTCACATTGGAGTCACAAAACTATTGGCTAACATGAAGCCATTGTATTTTTTGAATTGAATGAAGAATGATGCTGCAAGATTCATGGTAGGGAGTCTTAAATGTCAGTGAATTAAGGCTGCACATAAGCACATCCTTGAATGGAAGTGGCAGGTAATCAGTATGAATTTTGTCTAGGAACTATCTATGTCACGTTATAAACATAATACTATTCTTGTAGTGGTAGATAAACTTTCTAAGGTAGCTCATTTCATACCAAGGAACCTTATAGATGGGGCACCCATAATTCCATAAAATTCATGCAAGAAGTTTTCAGATTGCATTAGGTGCTTGATAAGATAATCTTGGATAGAGATGCATGGATGACCTCAAGGTTTTGGCAGACCTTATTCTCAGCACTGGGGAGATAGTTGAATATAAGATCAACTTATCATCTAGAGATAGATGGTTAAATTGAGAGAGTTAATCAAATACTGGAATATTTGTTGAGGATGTATTTCATGGATTAGTAGTATAAGTGGGAGGACTACCTTCCACTAGTTGAATTTGCATACAATAAATCTTATCATTTTGCAATTAAGATGGCCCCATTCAAAGCATTATATGATAGAAAGTGCTAATCTCCTATAATATGAGACAAGCTGGAAGATTAGATTTGCCTTGGGCTAGAAATGCTATAAAAAATGGAAGAGTAAGTAAAGCTAATCAAGAAAATATTGGTAGAAGCACATGATAGGCAAAAAAGATATGCTGATGTCAAGCATACACCCTGATAATTTTCAATAGATGATAAAGTTCTCTTTTGAGTCAAACCACATAAGAGCCCTATCAAGTTTGGAAAATTTTGCAAACTGGCACCTAGATTTGTAGGACCCTTTGAAGTCCTAGAAGTGGTTAATCCAGTTGCTTACATGATAGCTCTACCACCAGCACTTGCTAGAATGCATGATGTTTTCAATGTGTCATATTTGAAGAAGTATATACTAGGATTTAATCATATACTTGATTGGAATGAGTGGACATGATAGAGCCTCTCAAGGTTCTTGAGGTATGCAATATCTGCCTGTATAATAGAGAGGTTACCCAATGCAAGGTCTAGTGGGACCAATACATGGAGGACAATGCTACCTGGGAGGATTACAATTATTTTTATCAAAAGTTTCCACATCTTTTTATGAAAGCATGATGTAAAAGAACTTATTTGTTTAATTTTGTTTTGATAAGGACATAATCATCAAGGATGATGAATTCTAAGGGGGAGATATGTCACACGTTGTTCTAAAGAAAACATATTTATCATTTTATTTCAAATCGACATATAGTTATCTAGTGAAATTATTATGATTAAAGTAATGTTGTGCTAGATAAGAAAATGCATTTGATTTATACTATTTTATATGAAATGAATAATGTATGTGGCATTATTATTATGCACATGGTTAAATGATGTAATGGACTAACTATTTTTGTGAAATTGAGGTGGATGCAGTGATAGTGTGTCCCCCTCCTGAATGAGGGAGAGCATCACTAGCGAGAGGATGATAGATCATGAGAATACATCAATCATTGTGCCATCTGAAAACCACACATGCACCTAGTAGTTGTATTATGTTGGTATGCCATTTTATTTTCATATTTTCTCCTTGTTTTTGTTTTGGTGTGAACCTGGTCGTGAATCTTGTTGTGTAAGTTGGTTTGATGGGGCACCATCATCGATAATTTACCTGCCTAATGTATATCTAAGCATTTAAAATGCATTATCAATGCCTATGATTATGTGAACTAATTGTTTTATTCCCAATAGTTTTTAAAACATACAAAAAAATTAACTACCATGTCTATTTCACTAGTAGAGGGTAAACTTGAACAAGTTTTATGAGGCCTTATCTCCATCATGCCACCCTAGATTCTAGGGGGAGTGGAGGAGGGAGTGGCAACTCCATCTTTCCTAAATTAAGACACACCAAAAGAGAGCCACGAGTAGTTACAAAACAAAGAAGTTTATTTAAAGTAAACTTTCACTCTTTCAAAGGGGGAAGACAAGACACGAACCAGGTAGTTAAAAAGAAAGGAAGCTTTCATTTGTTGGAGAAAGGAAGCAGTGAGCATAGAGAGTAGAGGTTGAAAATTTGAGTTACAAGGGCATAATCCTTGGGTGGAGGTATGCACTCAACTTTAGAAAATAACTTGTTATTTTTGTATGCATAAGGATAGATGTTAAACTAGATTAGTATCACATTTAAATATCTAGCGAACTGTTTCTTTCAACGTAGGAAAGATATACTACTTTATATACTAAGTAAATGGCATTATATATATCTATATAAAGAATGGCCTTTAAACACTTTTCTTTCTATCACTAATGCAAGCTATTTGAAGATATCTCCAACGTATCTAAAGTGATATTTTGAGTGAAAGGAAAGAAAAGTGTGGAAACACATTCCTAATGCCAATTAAAAGGAGAGGAATACATATAGTTCCTTCAAATTTCAACTACAGTTCCATTCAAGAAGCACATTCATAAGTAATAGAATAGACAATTAAACATCACATAGAATTAAACACCAGTTTTATGTGGGAAAATCCTTACGAGAGAAAAACCCACACACCAGGCAATAGTCTCTTTGTATTATAGTAAAAATGATATTTACATACAAAGTTACAGAACTATGCTTTCAGGTGTTAATTCACACAGTATCAATTTCAACAGCATAACATTTTATGTGATCAACCTTGTTATGTTCAATCGAACAATTCAAAAATTACTCTAATGTTATAGACCATTCAATGTTTTTACAACATTAATTCTACATTCCAAAGAATACTAGGAAATGGTTTGGTTCAACTTCCATAGAAAAATGGTCACAATACAACTTAACTGTCAAAGACATTTCAAACCATCAAAGATACACCAACTAAACTCTCTCTAAACTCTCAAAGTCATCTCAACAACCATATCACTTGCCAAGTCATCATGTCATCCACCATCGATCAACACTTAGCCAATCCCCACTCTCCCTTGGGGTCTACCTGGGACCCACCACAAGAGATATGGGCCAGTGGGGTCAAACATTTCACCATATCAGGGGAACGACATATCATATCCCATCGAAATGAACATGTCCCACAAAAAAGAGTCTTGACAAACCATCGGGACATCAAAGATACATGGGATTCTGTCCCAGTGATATAACCACCTCTCACCAAAGAGCTCTTAGACCATCGATGGGATTGTGAACTATGTCCCACCAAAATGGAGCTGTCAGGCTGATTAAGAAGTTAAACACCAACCCATGGGGAAATTATCAGGCCAATAAGTTTGAGTCACATTTTCCAACATGCTCCCACTTGACAAAGAACTTACTAGCTCCTTTCAACACTTGAAGTTACTGAATATCATAGGCCCCAAGGCCCATCAAACTAGCACACCATTTGAACTTATATGTGCTCACAGGCTTCGTCAATGCATCAGCAAAATTCTCCAGAGTATCCACTTTTTCTAGAATAACCTTTCCATCCTCAACCATATCATGAACAAAATGGTATTTCACGTCAATATGTTTCATCCTACAATGGAAAGTTGGATTTTTTGCCAAGAAAATATCACTCTGATTGTCACAGCAGATAGTAATCTGCCCTGCATCAAACCCAATATCAAAACACAACCTTCTAAGACAAATGGCTTCCTTGCAGACATGAGTTACTACCATGTACTCTACCTTAGTAGTAGATAAAGTGACTACAACCTGCCACTTGCTCATCCAACTAACATCACTACCAAACAATGTGAATACATATCCACTGGTCGATATTCTACTATCAATGTCCCCTACCCAACTAGAATCCACAAATCCACAAATGCTTAATGAATTATGAGATCTAGCTAAGTGACCATGATACCATAAAGCATACTTAGAAGTACCTTTCAAATATCTGAAAAGTCTTTTCACAGCATCCCAATGCGGCCTTCCTAGATTAGCCATAAACTGACTGAGTACTCCAACTACTTGGACAATGGCTGGCCTGGTAAAGACCATTGCATACATTAAACTACCAACTACACTTGCATAAGGCACCCTGGTCATGTCCTCCATCTCAATAGGAGATTTTGGAAAATCATTAGCAGAAAGTTTCATTCCCTGCAACACTAGAGCAACTAACTGCTTGCAATCTATCATAGTAAATCTCTCAAGGACAACATTAATATACTTGCTTTGGCTGAACCAAAATTTTCTATTTCCCCTATCCCTTCTGATTTCCATTCCCAAAATATACCTTGCTACACCTAAGTCTTTTATTTCAAATTGTGCTAACAATCAAGATTTTAACTTAGAAATCATACTCTTACTATTCACAATGAATAACATCATCCACATATAGAGCAATAATAAGAAGTTGACCATTTTTTAGTTTTATAGTAAACATAATGATCAGATTTTGATCTCACAAATCCCAAAGACAACACATAAGTATCAAACTTTTGGTACCACATTCTAGGCGACTAGTTCAAACCATACATAGATTTCTTTAATTTGTAAACTAGATTTTCTTTACCTTTTTCAACCAAGTGCTCTAGCCAGGACATGTAAATCTCTTCCTCCAAATCACCATGAAGAAATGCTATCTTCACAACCATCTTCTCAATTTCTAAGTCATATGTTGCAGCAAGTGACAACAAAAATTTGATTGACGTCATCTTAGCTACAGGAGAAAATATTTCTCCATAATCAACCCCCTCCACTTGGGAATATCCTTTCATGACCAACCTTGCATTATACTTCTCAACACTATCATCCAGAGCAATCTTCTTTTTAAACACCAATTTGCATCCAACATGTTTTTGACCTTCAAGTAAAGGTACCAGATCCCACATTTCATTCTTTTTGAATGACACCATTTCCTCATTCATGGCTTCCAACCAGGAATCTAAATTAGACATACCCATAGCCTCCCTAACAGTCCTAGGTTCATTAGTGTTAGCAGTCAAAGCATAGACACAACTGGAATCCAACATAGAGTAACCAAACCTTTTAGGTTGCCACTTCACATGTGTAGACCTCCTCACAAGCTGAGGCTGAGGTTCTGCATCTTGTTTAGAACTATCAGAACTACTTGATCTCTCCTCACTAACAAGTCCACCAAGAGCACATAGTTCATCCTTATCTAGAGTAAGAGGAATTTCAACTACCTCCCTTTTTTCTGCTTCTTTCACCTCTAGCTACAAATCAATTGTAGAAGGTTTCATCTCATGGAAGATCACACTTCTGCTATACAACACCTTCTTTGTAACTGGTTTCCAAAGCTTGTACCCATTCACACCAATTCCATAACCAATGAAGATACATTTTATAGCCTTGTTTTCCAGTTTAGATCTTTTTTCACTAGGTACATATGCATGTCTCACATCCAAAGACTTTAACATGTCTCAATGAGGGCTTCTTTCCAGACCATGCTTCCATAGGTGTCTTGTCCATGAGCACCGAAGTGGGAGATCTGTTAATTAGATAACATGCTATAGCTACAACCTCAGTCCAGAACTTTTGTTCTAGACCAGCACTACTCAGCATACTTCTCACCCTTTCCATTAGCATTCTATTCATCCTTTTTGCAACTCCATTTTGTTGTGGAGTGTAATGAGTTGTTTTATGCCTTTTAGTTCCATGATCCTTGCAAAACTTATTGAAATCTATTGAATAGAACTTACCACCATTATCCATTCTCAAGCACTTTATTTTTCTACTAGTCTAATTTTCTACCAAGGTTTTAAATTCTTTAAATCGACTGAAAACTTCAGTTTTACTTCTAAGAAAATAAACAAATGTCCTTGAATACTCATTATGAAAGAGACAAAATATTTAGACTTTGATAACAAAGGAAAATTAACTAGAACAAATACATCAGAGTGAACATTATCCAAAATTCTAGAATATTTACAAGGACTAGAATGAAATGAAACACGGTGTTGCTTTCTATATATACAATGTTTGCAAAAATTGAACTCGAGATTACAGTCATCAAGCCCTTCAACCAGGTTTTTATTTTTCAAGGCTTTTAGGCCTTTTTCATCAATGTGGCCGAGCCTTTGATGCCACAACATTGTTTTCTCTACTGGGAGCTTCATCTCCAAAGAATTAGCACCCACAGGAACAACGTCCTCCTTCTCTAGATTATTAGATTTTCTTGATTTTGTAGAAGCACTATTACATTGAACTGCATGTGCATCTAGCTTGTACAGAGTTCCAATTCATGCACCCTTAGCCAACACTGTTTAGCCTCTAGTCATTCTACAAACACCATTTGAGAAAGATACTTTTACACTAGCATCATTAATCTTACTTACATAAAGTAGATTTCAAGCCAGACCTGGTGTATGCATCACATCATTGATTCCCTTAATTCTTCCATCAGGAAACTAAATTCTAACTCTTCCATGGCCAACAATCTCCAAGTGAGAATTGTGACCCAGATACACCCTTCCACTAGCATACTTCTCATACTTTGAAAACCAATCCCTATGAGAGGTCACATGAAAAGATGCCCCTGAGTCGATTAGCCAAATGTCATCTGATTCCTGAGTCGCCAAGGCTGCTATGAAGGCATATGCATCACTTTGAGAAGATTTATTATCAAAAGAATTATTTTTCTTTTTCTTTTTCTTCTCCTCTTTGCAGTCTTTCCATATGTCTCCAGTCTGCCCACAGTTACCACATTTCACCTTGGACTTTTTCCCAAGAGACTTTGATTCCCCTTCTGACTTGGACCTAGACTTCTTTTCTTCCTTCTTGCCTTTCTCCTTTGATCTGCCTCGAACAATAAGGGCCTCATTAGCCATCTCAAAAGATTTCCTTCATATTTCCTCTGACAGTAGTGAAGCAACCACATCTTCCATCTTGAAAGTGGTTATTTTACTCCCAATAGCCATTACCAGGTGATCCCATGTGTTAGGCAACAAACACAATAGGAGCATACAATGATCCTCATCTTCTATCTTCACACCAAGAGACCCTGACTGAGCAATGGTCATGTTAAATGCATTCAAATGATCTATAATGGATGCTCCTTCCTCCATCTTCAAAGAATATAGCTTCTTCCTTAGAAATAACTTATTTACCAAAGATTTCTCTTGATAAATATCACTAAGATTCTTCCACAAAAGTTTCATTGTCTTCTCTTCATGGATGTTCAAGAGAATTGAATCAGCCAAGCATAGTCTAATCAGATCCTTGGCTTTCCAATCCATTACATCCCAATCATCTTGCGAGGTTGATGATGGTTTGTTAGAGGACACTACAATCCATAACTCTTGATCCATGAGAAAATCTTCCATTTTGAGTTTCCACAACTCAAAATTTCCATCGTTGAACATATCAATCTCTATTCTTCTAGATGTGCTCACCATCTTAAATCTGCAATAAGTTTATAAACTAGATTTCTCTACAAAACTCCCATGGAACAAGATCTACACAAAAAGCCCTTACCCACAAGGACAACAAAGCTGGCCAAGCTCTGATACCACTTGAAAGGAAAGCAAAGTGTGGAAATGCCTTCCTAATGTCAATTAAAAGGAGAGAAATACAGATAGTTCATTCAAATTTCAATTACAGTTCTATTCAAGAAGGAAATTTATAAGTAACAGAATAGACAATTAAACATCACACAAAATTGAACACCAGTCTTACATGGGAAACCCCTTATAGGAGAAAAACCCATACACCAAGCAATAGTCTCTTTATATTACAACAAAAATGATATTTACATACAAAGTTGCAGAACTATACTTTTAGGTGTTAATTCGCACAATATCAATTTCGGCAACATAACATTTTCTTTGATCAACGTTGTTCTATTCAATCGAACAATTTAAAAATTACTCTAACATTGTAGACCGTTCAATGTTTTTACAACATTCATTCTACATTCTAAAGAGTACCAGGAAATAGTTCAATTGAACTTCCATAGACGAATGGTCACAATACAGTTTAACTGTAAAAGACATTTTGAACCATCAAAGAGACACCAACTAAAGTCTCTCTGAACTCTCAAAGTCATCTCGACAACTGTATCACTTTCCAAGTCATCCTATCATCCACCATAGATAAACACTCAGCCAATCCCCACTCTCCCTCAAGGCCTACCTAGGACCCACCACAAGAGATACGAGCCAGTGGGGTCAAACATTTCACCATATCAAGGGAACAACATATCATCTCCCACTGAAATGAATAGGTCCCACCGAAAAGAGTGTTGACAGACCATCAGGATATTAGAGACACATGGGATTCTGTCCCAACGATATCACCACCTCTCGCTGAAGAGCTCTCAGAACCATTGATGGGACTGTGAGCTACGTCCCACCGAAATCAAGCTGTCAGGCCGATGAAGAAGTTAACACAAACCCGCGGTGAAATTATCAGGCCAGTAAGTTTAAGTCACATTTTCCAACATTGAGAAGCATCGAAATGAAACAATGATGCCATTGTAATGTATATATATAACTCATTCTTTGAAATGACTTATACTGTGGTCCAGTTCAAATTGAGGCTAACATAAATAAGTATTTCTTTGTGCCTGCATTGGTCGGTATATACTTGTTATGCTGTAAGGGTCGTAACTACATGTTTAATCTTGGACTTGTAACACTGATAGAAAGGTGTTCTCTCGTGTGCTTGTAAATGATGAAAGCCTTGTATACAATCATACACCTATATAAGGCCAATAGGTGTATTTTTTATCTATATTTTGGTTATGAGTAAGGCTGATAGATACATGTCTAATCTTTATCTTAGCTATGAATAGCCAATAGCTTAGCATATAGTATCTATACGTTGGCTGTTAGAAAGTTGATAGAAGCAAAATTAGATTATCTCTATGTTGGTCTTGACATGGTTAATAGACATATATAATTACCTTGTGTAGGCCATGGTATGACTAAAAGATAATCATGCTTAATCTTGTACTAACTAGTAGATATATTTTTACACTTCCTATGTATTAGCTGGGAAATGGTCAGTTTATATTTATTCATACTTACTTTATTTTGGTTGGGATAAAGATAATAAATATAAATGCTTATTCTTTTGCATAGAAAGACATATGGCCATGAATTATAAACAGATTTTTATCTTGATTTGATTCAAGCCAATAAGCATAATCTTATATCTTTATACTGGTTGAGTTAAGGACAATAACTCTCTATAAAGTTGATAGCTTGATAGATTAGGATGAGGCATGCTTCTACCATTCAACCGTCTGAATTCTTTCCTATCACTATCCCATTTCCTTATTTTCTCTTCATACAATTGGACCCATGGTTGCATTGCCTTCATGTTGTAAATAATGAGTTTATTGATGGCATCAATTTTTGAATTAGCTGACATATACAAGAATTCAAGATGAATATTACAAGATCAAATATATATTATCCACTTCAATGTAAACAGTTTCTATGTATAAATTTGACAAATTATAAATGGCTTACTCTTTATTATACATCATTTTCTATTCGTCTGGAGTACCTCCCCTTCCCTTTTGTCATTGTCCAATTGATCATCCCAAATCACTACCCTTGGTGTGTCATCAATTTTCTTGATGTACTCATTGGCATAATAGAAAGACTCATATACTATGTATCCCTCTTCCATGCAGCCCTCTAGTGCAGCCCTCTAGTTTTTCCCTTTGTTGAACAAACCCCTTCAATTTTTTCATGTACCTCTCTAAGAAGAATATCCAACATCACAAGAGCACCCCAACTAATTCAACCTCATCAGGTAGGTGAATTAGAAGATGGACCTAAAATTCCATAAAACTCGCGGGGATTTCCTTCTCAAACATACAAAAAATCTTAGCTATCTCTTGATGCAACCATGGAATAGTAGCCATATGAATATCATTTCAAGTGATCCAATGTACAAATGCAAATAATTTTGATATGGCAGGTTGTAGGCCCTGGGGGAAGTTATGGTACACACAACCACACGAGCAAAGGATAATGATGTTGGAATATACACTCTAACATGAATAACTATAATGGTGAGCTGTTAATGTAGTGAACTATTTGTGTGTATAGACAACTCAACTATATGAGTGCAGCTAGGTGTAGGTTTATAAGTAATTATAGGGCAATTTGTTAGTGCAGAGGTTTGAAATTTCTATTTTGACTCTACCACTGTATCTGCATAAATAAACATTTTATATCAATAAAGAAATGTGTGGATTCCTATGTATATTTCTAATCTCTATTTTCTATTTTGGTCTGCAATCTTTGTTTTCTATTATGGCATCAGAGATGATTTAAGTGTGACTCCACCATTGGAGTGCCCAAGAATATGAGAGCATCTTGAGAGCTAATTCTTATAGAGAGTGGTGTAAATTTACTTTGCAAAAGTATTTATTTTCATTTTAATATTTTTGTTAGAGGTAGAAAAGAAAACAGTGACAATAGATGGCTCTGATGTGGTAGAATACGATTTTGCACTACTTTGTGTAGTTGCTCAGCAATAGGTCTTGCTAGAGGTTGGACAAAGTTCCTCCTTAGTGAGATACAAGGCTATGGCATTTTTAGCATAGATGCCATAGGATGGGAAGGAAAATGTAGCCTCATGCAGAGTTGAAAGTCCTAGAAGGCTTGAGCCTCCACGGAGCTAGAGGTTTCTGGGGCATGAAGATGAAGAAATAGAAGTATGCTCATCATAAGTTGTCATGGAAGGGAAATGAGTTTAAAGAAACTAAGGACAAAAGTGTTATTGATTTTTTGTGAAAAGGAGTCCATTCCATGAGAAAGAGAAGGCTGTCATGTTGAGTTTGATGAATTCATAGATAGATGTTCAATAGTCCAAGATGCTTGTGGATCAGAGAAACTATACCTCATGAGGGTTATGAGACATGCATGTGAGGATTGATTTCCAATAGTTTAGGGGAGACTCAAAATCAGGAAGTTCAACATCATACCTTTAAGAGGGTGATGAGACACTTCATATGCAAATGGCGTCCAATGATGTTTGGAACTTGGATTATAGATGAGAGATTATATGTGGGAACAACTTGAAGAAATATTACTGGTCAAAGAATTATTTTTCAAAGAACAACTTTGGAATAATGTATTTTCTATTATTTTTTATGTTATTGTCAGTTTAGTGTTGTATCTTTAAGAGGGGGTGTTGGAATATACAATCCAACATGAATAAATGTAATGGTGAGTTGTTAGTGTAGTGAATTATTAGTGTGTATAGACAGTTCAACTATATGAGAAGTTAGGTGTAGGTTTATGATTAATTATAGGGTAGTCTGTTAGTGTAGAGGTTTAAAACTTCTACTATGACTCTACCACTATATCTACATAAATAAACATTTTCTATCAATAAAGAAATGTGTGGATTCCTATGTATATTTATAATCTTTGTTTTCTATTTTGGTTTGCAATCACTATTTTCTATTAAAATAGAAAATTAAGAATATAGAAGATAGCAACAACGAATATCAGATAAAGGAAAATCAGAACTGTTTCTATTATTGAACAAGAGATTACAATTTATAATTGTAAACAAACTTAACTACCCTATAAACTTGCGAAAAAAATTGATAGTGTTGTAGAGTTGTTTGGCAACAAATTGGTGACTTCAACGATACCTCTAGAAGAGCTAATGACTCACGTTGATCAAATTGGACACATCATTCCAATTCATTTATGAGTTATTATGCTAACACTCCCCCTTAATCAATAACTAAATTTTCATGAGCTCCTAGCATATCTATGAGCTGACTACAATAGAACTGTGAGCTATCTACACTACAAAATATACGTACACATAGTTAATTGCCATAAAAAAGTGAGTGTATAGTATATTTTAAGCTAAACCATGAAAAAAAATCATGTATTTGACGTACATACCATTAGAAGGTTTAGATGGTCACATGCAACCCTAACAAATGTCCTTCTACAGAGAAGCAACGTCGTAGAGTCAACCCATGTAAAGAACGTGCCTTCACACCTAATATAACATCATTTTCCATAGAAAGAACATCTTTCTTATGGGACATCACCTTCTTTAAAAGACCAAGAGGGACTATCGACCTATTTTCCTCTCCCTAGAGTCAAATAGCCCAACTTCAAAATCTTGTTGAAATCCCTTGAGAAATTTGACTTTGCAAGCCTAAAATCCTTCAAATCTTAGTATTTTCCTTTTAAAAGTCTCTAAAAATTCATCTAGGTAATCCTTGCAGAAAACCTCGAAAACCCCACAAAATTTGAAGCTTTTGCCTTATTTTTTTCCCCTCTTTCAGCCTTTATCAAAAAAATTTCATGTTCATGAACTAACAAAAATGACTAAGGCATGAGAGATTCTTTCTCCCTTTATCAACAAAATTTAGGTTTTATGAACTCAAGGAAATTTCACTTTTTCTAAAGGTTCGCCGATTCACCGATTTGCCAATAAGGTGGTAGGAGGGCGGGCTTTTTCAAAATTGTCTAAGGCATAAGAAAAAGGAAAAGATACCTTTATTGACAAAATTACCTAGTCACAAACTTTCTAAAAGTTCAAAAATTATTTGGTTTGCCAACTGGGTGATTTCATGATAAAGTGAAGGAAGAAGAAAGGCAATGGGGAAGATTTGTGAAAATTGACTGAGTCAAAAGAAAGAAAGGAAAGGCCTTTATCGACAAAGTTCACAAGATGTGAACTTCCCTCAAAGTTCAAAAACTTTGCTGTTCGTCGACGGAGTATTTTTCCAACAAGGAAAAGAAGTAGAAAGTGGCCAAACATGATGCAGGATCATCCTAGGTTGCAGAGCAATCTTACATCAACCAAAAATATTTGCATTCTTTCTTCTCTTTCATTTCTAGTTCAACTCAGTCAATTGCAGTTTCAACATTTTGTATCACATTTTACTGCATCTTCATATCAGAGTGTGTGGAGTAGCATTTAGCGTCTACATATCATCATCTACATATCCAAATTTTAGTTCATTTGGATCTATCTGCTAAAAAATATCGCCATAAGAAGAACATCAGCTTTCACAGAGTAGAGCATTCAGATAGTCTGCCAAAGGAGAAGGTTTGTGGAGCACTTTTGTGACTTATGGAGCGTAATGAAACATCATACATGGCACATATGGATTAGATAGACCTTCCTTGAGATCTGTACCTAGTTTTATGCAATTGCAGATGTAATGCCCACTACGGAAATTAACAATTAATATTAATTTAATCAAAAATAATAGAAATATAATAATATTAATGCCCACTAAGGAAATTAACAATTAATATTAATTTAATAAAAAATAATGGAAATATTTGTACTATTTATTACTCCTTTTCTCTATCTTTTCTCATTATTTGAGTTTCTTTACTTCTTTTATAACTTTGTTCTAGATTATTTTACTTTTCTCTTTATTTATCTCATTAGTTATTATTTTTAATACCATTTTTATTATTATTGTCATCACTATTTTATTTTAAGAATTATTATTATTATTATTACTATTATTATCATTATTATTATTATTATTTTATTATTGTGCTATTGTTTAGTAATCAATAAAAATAGTAAAATAGTGATCATAAAATAGTGATTATGTCCAAGACAATCTATTTTATTTTTCTTCTTTTTACTCATTTTACTAATTTTATCTAATTTCCTTCAATTATTTACTTGCCTTTTTATCTCTTATTATAGTATGTTATTGTTGTATTGGTTGTGATTGGTTGACTTCTTCTAACTGTTTCAACGTCTTTCAACCTAACCCCTCTTCTTTCTTTTTATAACGTAATTCTGCAATCTCATTCATTAGAATCCTATTCCTGATGATGGTTCACTGAGTGTGATCCGAAACATCAATACAAAAGAATACACGCAGTCAAATCCAAAAGTAATTTCTTCTTCATTCGATGGACTGTGGAAAGCTCATGCCTACTAATATAATAATAAACAAGAGAGAACTTTCTAAAGATTAGCTTATAAACTTCAAATTTAAAAGTAGTTTTATACAATTCAATGTAACTACAAATATACGTTATAACATCTTCTATACAATTCTTCACATTCACAAAGAAAATCATAAGAACATCTTTTCACAAGATGGAAATTTCTTCCTTAGCTCCATTATATTGCTCAGTCTACAGACCTATAACTGCACAACTAAATGTAGATATTAGTTCCATAAAATCCATCAATAACATATCAGCTAATAATATATTACCTTAAGGCCCTAAGGGGCCAACCTAATGTCTCAGGGGCTCATCCATGATGGCCTTGCCTACATACATCTAGCACAGAGACTTCATAGTTTGGACATAAAACTTAAAATCCACAATCCAAATATGGAACTATAACATATAGTTCTATAACCACTATGCAATTACTATGTCATACAAGTACCATGCAATTCAAACTATAGAACCATTATTAACATCAGAGAGCATGTAGAATAACATCATATAGAACCAATAATGTCATCAACAAAGACTTCAATAATCAATATCTGATCAGGAAAAAGATTTTGAAATGGGAGTAGCAACAGACGGGCGAGAAAAAATTGGTGTAGGTTTTGGTCAGAGCAAGACTGGTTCCCTAGGCAAGGTGACGTCCAAGGTAGGTACACCTTCTTCCACTATTCATCTACCAAATCTTAGTAATAAATTTACTATTTCACGTGGGGCCTCTACCTCGAAAGTCAAGTCTGGAGGGGCCAAATCAGCTGAGCTAGGTAGTCAAACCTAGAAAGCTCTCTTCTCAAGCCCTGTTAAAATTCCATAAGATGGAGTGTATATTGTGCAGTTTGAGGTAGGTGTATGCCTCAGGAATAAAAACCCCACGCTGGACCGAGTAGTGGCTAAGATAGACAATGTCCTAGTGGGGAAGGTGTTTGGGAGAAAGCCTACCATTGAAATTCTCATAAAATGGGCTACTAACAAATGGAGCATTAAAGGAAGTGTGGCCATCTCATCCCTCCTGAAAGGCATTTTCTGCTTTTCATTTAACAACTCTGCTGATTGCATGGGGGTCTTCACTAGAGGACCTTAGTTCTTTGGTCAGTAGAGATTAACGCTCTATAAATGGTGGCTGGGGCTCAACCCTGAGGCTGCTTTGGCTAAGTCAGCTCTGACCTGGATTAGGCTCCTTGGTCTACCTCTTGAGTTCTAGGATGATGAAATCTTTGCCGCCATAGCTAACTCTTTTGGTAGATTCCTGTCTTTGGACAGTGTCACCAAGAACAGGAGCAAATATGTCTTCTCTAGAATATGCGTCAATGTACCCACAAGGTTCTCCCCACTTCCATCATCTTGGACTCTAAGTTTGGGGAATGGACTCAGGAGATTGTCTACAAGAACTTAGTTCTCTTTTGTCATAAATGCGATAACACTGGTCATCTCATTAATGCCTACATAAAACCTAGTGATGTTTTGATTCTAGATAGTAAAGGGAAAGGGGTCAGTAAGGAGAGTTGCTTACCTCCTAAGTCCATTAGCTTTTCTCAATCTGAGCTAGATACCCTTGGGTGTCTTCATAATCTAAACAGCAAGTTACCTTGCAGGTTGATGACCTGGGTCCAGTTGCTAGAGTGGATGTGGAGTCCCAGGTGGTAACAGAGCTAGAAGATTAAAGTAGGGAGGAACAAAACACTATTGAGGTAGTCCCAAAGAAGCTCATTAACAAGGTTGTGGGCTTGGTGATGGGGATATTCAGGCTAGTGATCTGCTAGTCTCTCCCCAGGTGGAGGTGGTTGGTTTAGCTAAAGAAGGTGTTGAATTTGGGCAAGAAGGAGGGCTTGGTGAGATTGAGACTCATGCAGTTGTGGTTAGGGATGGAACAACTTTTGAGCACTCTGAAGGGGTTGGATTCAGTCTAGTCTTAACTTTCTTTCCATGAGTGTCAGCTCTGTCCCCTCTTTCTCCTCCTTTAGAGAAGACTTCCAGAAAAATGGCAGATGTGGGAAACTCCAAGAGAGGTAGAAAATCTCTAAAAGAGATCAGACGAAAGGAAACAGTCAAGGACTTGGTTGAAGGAAAGAAAAAAACTCTGGAGCTAATCAGCTCCAGGAGAGCCAAGAAATGATTGTCATATCTTGGAACATAAGAGGGCTCAATAGCCCCCATAAATAGCTTATGCTGAAGAACTTCATAAAAGAAATGAGACCTGATATTTTACTTATCCAAGAAACTAAAATGAAGGAGGAAGATTTCAAGAAAATTAGCAACTATATTTGGCCCTTCTCTTGCATGGAGGTTGTCAGTGCGGAAGGGGCCTCAGGGGGGTTAGGCCATGATGTGAGAGACCCACTCCCTTAAAGATACTATTATTAGCTCTAGCAGAAACTACATAAGTATTAAGTTCAATCTTAATAATAGTACTCTTAACTAGACATTAACCAATGTCTATGCCCCCAACAATGCAACTCAGAGAAGAAAACACTGGACTGATTTGAAAGCAGCTAAAGATATGTGGGAGACTACTGAATGGATGGTTACTGGAGATTTCAATTCCCCCCTCTACCCTTCTAAAAAGCTAGGAGGAATTATGGACTTTACTGAAAGCATGATGGACCTGGACAATTTCTTACACTCGGCTAGTCTGGTGGACATTGAATTAGAAGGCTTCAATTTCACTTGGTCCAATAGGATGGAAGGTAGCAATCTGATCTAGCTCAAACTTGACCGGGTCCTAGTCTCATCTGGATGGGACATAGTTGAAAGAAGAAAACTGGAGAACTTTTTGGGAGTGGGATCAGACCACACTCCCCTTATCCTTACCTAGAATCTTGAATTGGAGAGAGCAAGTCCCCCTTTTAGATTTGAAGCCATGTGGGCCAAGCATCTTGACCTCTACTAGATGGTCTCTGGCTGGTGGAACAAAAAAGGTGGATGGTTTGAGCATGTTCATTGCAGTTCAAAAATGTAAGGAGGTCAAATATCAACTAAAAGGCTGGAATAGGAACTCCTTTGGCAATATCTTCAAGAAAAAAAGTGATATCAGAAATAGCCTACTCAAGATCCAAGGAGACATGGATAAAGGCATCATATCTAGGGGAGACAATGAAAGGGAGAAAATTTTGTTGTCAGATCTTCACAATTTAGTGGAGAGTGAAGAAATAAATTAGAAGCAAAGATCCAAAGTCTAGTGGCTCAAAGAAGGAGATAGGAACATGAAATTCTTCCACCAATTGGCCATGAAACATAGGAAAAGGAACAGGATCAATGAAATTATCCTTAAAGATGGAGAGGTCATCTAGAATGAAAACCAGATCATATTGGAAGAGGTTAAGTATTTTGAAAACATCTTGAATAGTGCATGCCTTCAACTTGAGGAGGGAAGACAAGAAATCTACAATGTTTTAGAGGTCATACTAAACACCTTGAATGAGGAAGATAATCTTGGACTACTCAAGGAGGTCACTGTCGAGGAGGTGAAATGAATTAATTTTTTTCTCAATCCCTTCAAAGCCCTGGGACCTGATGGTTTCCCTCTTGTCTTCTTCCAGACCTTTTTAGAAATAGTTGGGAAGGATATCATGACTGCTGCTAAAGAATTCATCACAAGAGGGAGAGTTTTGAAGGAGATCGACAATACTTTCATAGTGCTTACACCCAAAAGAGAAGGAGCTAACAAAATGGCAGAATTCAGACCATAAGTCTGTGCAACACTCTCTATAACATTTTACCAAATTGCTAGTGCTTCACATTCAACCTCTCCTTGATAAAATCATTCACCACAACCAAAAGGGATTTGTCCCAGCTAGAAAAATCACTGATGCTATCATTACAGTCCACAAAAATATACACTCCATGGTGAAAAACAAGAAGGAAAGCATGATCTTGAAACTCGACATCTCTAAAGCCTATGACATGGTGCCTTGGTAGTTCCTTGAGAAAGTCCTCCAAAGGTTTGGATTCAATGAGAGAATAATAAACATGATGAAGCACTATTACTCCAATCCTACTTACTCAATTCTTATCAATGGTTCCCCCAAAGGTCACTTTAGAGCTAACAGAGGGCTGAGACAGGGAGACCCCCTTTCTCCTTATTTGTTTATAATTATGGCAGATGTGCTGGGCAGAGTGATAAGCAGGAGTATCAACAATGGTAAACTTAAAGGTTTCACCCCTGCTTCTGGGTTAATCCCCTCTTCCCACCAACAATTCATAGATGATACTATTCTCATAGGGGAAGCTACTTCCAAGGAAGTTAGAGAATGGAAGTGTATCTTCAATTCCTTTTCTATAGGATCTAGGCAGAAGATAAACTTTGAGAAGAGTAGATTATACTTCTTCAACACCAATATGAGACTTTAAAGTAAGATTGTTGATATTCTGGGGTGTAAAATCAAAGAGATGTTAGATACCTATCTCAGAATGCCTCTCACAGCAGGTAAGCTCCATAAAACCTACTAGAATTTAGTGATTGAACAAATGTAGAGGAAACTTGCTGCTTGGAAGGGCTCTCTTCTCAGCAATACTGGTAAATTACTCCTAACAAGGGTTGTACCTCATCATTTAATCATATTTCAGATGTCAAAATCCAAGGTTGTGTCCTCGGTTGTCTGCAATTAGGGATTCTACAGTTACCAATTTTCTCTAGCTAATTCCAATGACTTTTACTAATTTAAAGAGATTCATCTATTTGCTTACTAACTGAATTCAAAGAATGCTAGAAATAGAATTGTACAGTAAATTACTTAAAGCAAATCTATAAACTGCAAAATGCATATATCCATAAAAATCAATAAGCATTCTATAAAGCAAAATTTGAAATGAAAAAATAGTGGTACTAGCCTTCTTCCTTGGTGGTGAGAGTGGAGCCTTGCTCCACAACCTTAGGGATGAAGACTATAGTAAGGAGTCAGCACAAAAGAAGAAGATCACAACTTAATTCAATCCAATTTCATTCACCTTGTATCCAGAGAAATATTGATATCCAAATGAGATTATAGAAATTAGAATAATAAAAATCTCTTCCTTTTCTGCTTCTTCTGTAAGTATATATAAAATTAGTGATGAGATATCACTTATCTTATCTACCAGTTCTTCTATGAGATGACATCCATCTCTTTATTATACTAGTTGTCTAACTACGGAAAATAACCATGCAATACAAATAGATTGAGTGGAACAGAAGTCCACTCTGAATCTAAGTTTGAGTCTTAATACATTTGGGTAGTGAGGCCTTGAAAATATGGATATTAAATCAGTTTCATCAATAACTTATGCAAAAACTAAAAAAGAGATAAAAACTGCTAGTAGTTAACTATATATTGCCCTTAATCACTCAGGTGATGATTTGAGTAATATCAGGGTATTATGATCTCTACTTAAAGTGTCTAACTGACAACTGTGCTGGAAATCTGCTCTACTTAAAAGAGGCACCAGAGATGTATGTCTCTATCTGCAGCTCTGGAGATGCTCCAGGCTTCAGTCCAGCTCCAAAGATGCTTTTCCTCTTTACTTCAAAACTTCTGATGTCGTGGTATTTTGGTATTGTCTCCAGAGATCATTAGGACTACCTCGGGAGATGAACAAAATTGCCAACTTAAACATTTATACCTGTTGATTCAAAAAGAGAAGTTTTTCTATATATTTCCATCAATTCCATGCACATTAGTCCTTTAATCAAAAATCATGATCTTAAGTAATTCATCTCCTATTAATCATTATTTAGAACAATCTTGCTAGCCTATTCAAGTGCAGTCATCAAGAAGATGGAATCAGAAAGGAGAAAAAGAGAGGTAAAGAGACATATTTCATGGGTGATACCTGGCACTCATCATCCCCCCATATTGAAGGTTTAGTAGGTCCTTCTGCTTCTCGCAATCTGGATCTATTTTGGTGTATTAGCCTGTCATTCAAGCTATAGTCTTATGCATAGGTAGCCCAAGTGGTGTGGTTGGTATTACTATATTCCTTTGTACTGATCAACCTATTTCAACTACTCCTGCAACTTATCATCTTCCATCTTCCATCTACTCAGCCTATACAGGTAGTGGGTCATTTATGAGAGGGGGCCTGAAACACCCACCTATCCACTCGTGTTTATGCTTATCCATCATTTTGGATATTAACCTTGCCTTCCTCATAAATATCCTTAAGTTTGCAGGGTTTACCACCTCTCTCATTTTCTGCTTTGAGGTCAGAATGTTCCACCTTTTCTTTGCTATTGCAAGCATTGGATTAGCTAAATTGTTTAGAAAAAAACCAAAATCAATGGAACACTCTTGCAGATTTTTTAAGTATAATGGCAAAATTTTGTTCTGACTTTCAGGGTGATAGACATATGCCCTAAATTGGACCTCAAAAGCATGAGGGTTTGGACACTCCTTTCTAATGAAAAGATTTATTTATGTATCCTTCTTGAGGTGAGCCTCCATTCGCTCATTCCAAATCTGATGATTCCTCATCATTGACATGAATGCTTTGAGCTGGAAATCCCCTACAAAATAATTAAGAATAAAGGTCATATCGTCAAAACAGAATCCATGCAGATATAATTCATGTAGAATATAAGACTCTACATTTTGTTTCAGCTACAGTGCTCTACGGGTTACAGTTTTGTGTCTGTAAATGATTACAATTTTGTGTCTGTAAATGATTCTAGTATGGCTGTGAGGGTTTCATTTTGCCAGAGTTGCAGAACCCACCAAGTGTTGAGCCTCAGTTTCAAGCCGCATTTTGTTTCTATGTTACAACTTTGAAGAGGAGCGTGCCACATAGTGGTTTTGTTTTTAATAAGTTTTAAGTTTCAACCCTGTAGAAGGCACCACGTGTCATCAGCGGAGGCACTCCCTAAATGTTTTAGTATGAGTGTGGAAGAGGCCATGTGTTTTTGTGGTAGCTGTAGAGCTTGCCAAGTGTCAGCTTCCATAGGTTGGTTCCTATATCTTTTGTTGCTATGTAAAGGATGGAGGTGGGCCACAATTTTAAGTATCAAGTGATGCAGAGAATGCCACGTGGTGGATGTGGCTCCAAAGTTGAAAACTTTTTGTCCCTTTCTTCGATGTATTAAATGTTTCCCAAATAATGTGGAACTCAACATGTGTCAACCTCTGCTTAAGTTTCAAAGATTTTCAAATGATGCTTCAAATGTTGCGGAAAGCGCCACGTATCAGCTGTTGTGTGTGCAGAGTTTGCTACCTGTCCCTGTTTTCCTCCCTTTGAAGCTAATGAGCGGGAAGTTGTGGGCCCCATTTCTAACTGTGTCTTAAAGTTTCAAAGCTACGGATCATGACAGTTGTCACCTGCAGAGTCCTCCCGAGCATAAAAGACACAGTTAAGTAAAGAGGTGCGGATAAAGCCACGTATTTATTTCTAGTTGCTGTAGAAGCCGCCAGGCGTCAGTTTCTTATTCTTTTCTGAGAGATGAAGTTTCAACTTATGCACATGGACATTGCCATCTGTCACGGAGTTTATTGTTTCAAGAGTGTGGAAGCCGCCAAGTGTCTATTCCTTATAAGAGGAGGTATGCCACATATGCTTTGTCACAGCCAATGGGCTTGCAGGAAGGAGTAATGGTCGCAGATTCTAAAGATCTTAATTTTTAGAGACTTCCAGTTACCTCCAGTTCAGTTGGGCAATTAGGATTCAATTGTTACAGACAATCTAGAGTCGATCTCAGGCTATAAATATGTAACATTTGTAATAAATGGGAGAGTTTTTTTGAAGTTAGAGTTCTAGTTTTGCTAGAGTTTTCTGTCAGAGATTTAAGAGAGAAGTTTGAGACTTTTTGTTGTGACCTGTGGATATCATTTTCCTTTATTTTATTATTCTTGATTTAGAAAGTGAATGTAACTGTGCATGTATCTGTGCCTCTTATGTTGCTAGAAAATCAATGAGAAAGACTGAGTTCTGTGCCTTGGTTGATATTTTCTATGTCATTGCAAATTGTCTGGTTGTGAGCCTTTGAGTTTATTCATTATATCTACTTATATTAATCATGCAACATCTGCTCTTTAATATAATTGAATCTTGAGGATAGCTTCACTATGCTTAATTGGAGAGAAACACTTTTATTCAGGCAAATTGCCATAGATAGATTTGCTTTAATTGTATCTGTAATTCTATTACTTTCTCCCCTTTTCCCAAAACCCATTTAAGATAGAGAAGAGCCAGCTTCTTTAAAATCTGGAAGTTGTTTTAGGTAGCAAGTCCCACATTCCTGAAACTTCCCATGTTGGTGTTGGAACCTGCGCAATTTTACACATCAACAATTTTTGGCATGCTCGGTGGGACTATTCTTGAAAATTTTGTCAAGATTGTATGAGCCAGAAAGCCACAGGAAGTCAGAGCTGTGGAGCTGTAACAAGAGCTCAATCTGCTACTAATCCAGGCATTCTTTTGCCACCACTAATAGCTAACCCAAGGAGAAGAGTGAATCAGTTTTAGTAGCACCAAGAGCAAATATGGGAGTACCTGTAGCCCCAAGGAACTATGCAAATTGGAACACTAGTAGTCCTCTGATTCTCCCAATACCACCAGCTACTTGGGATGCTATTCTAGCCAATGCTCTTAAGGCTCTGCCTAAGTTCAGTGGGGAAGATTTCAAGACACCTGAAGAGCATCTATAAGATGTATCTAATGTCTGTGCAGTACATGTGATCACTCAACAGAATGTGGCCATAAGACTGTTAGTAGCTTCTTTCAAAGGGAAGGCTCTAGACTGGTATAGATCTTTAACCCCAAACACAATATCTACATGGGATCAACTTGGAGATGCTTTCTTTGCAAGATTTAAAGAAAAGGGTGATAAATCTTCTTTGCTGCAACAATTGATCACTATCAAAAGGGCACCACAAGAAGTAATGACTGATTTCAACTCAAGATTTCAAAAGACTTGGCAGAGGATTCCTGCCACAGCAAGACCATTACCAAGTATGGCTATTGTATTTTACCTTAAAGCTTTAAACTCAGATATATCAGTGATGATTCAGTCTCTTGGAGGTTAGACACTACCAGAAGCATATGAGTTGGCAGTTAAGACTGAAAATAACTTAATAGAAGCTAGAAAGTTACCCCCAAGACCTCCTATGCCCATGTTCCTAGAAATTACCTTACCTTTGCCTCAAGAAGCTCCTAATTCTACAACCCCACTTGTGTCTATGTATTGATTTCCTCAGCAACCTGCTAAAGTAACTACCCCTGCTCAATCATCTGAAATGGATGATGTCAAGAACATTTTAAGGACCTTGTCAAATGAGATAATTAACCTAAAGAGACAACAAAATCCTTATCCAAAACCCCCTTATCAAGGTTACCAAGGAAATAGACCTCCCTTTCAGCCAAATCAATATCAAGGCCCTCAAAGGCAAGCTAATCCTTAGCCATCAAACCAGTTAGTCATAGTCCCTACACCTTTACAGATCATTCCTCCTAATCCCAACAGGGAAATTGTCCCAAGGCAAATTAATTTTGCAGATGGCACAAATGGTTGGTGTTTTCCTTGTAACAATGCCCATATGCCCAGAGACTGCCCTAGGGGAAATTTACAACAGAAGATAGCAGAACAGAGAGGATTAGAAGGACAATTTACAACTTCTAACACTCCACCATATCAGTCTCCTAGTGTACAAAATGCAGTCTTGGTGGCCCAGATGCAAGAGATGTCCTTACAACAGGAAGAGGAAATAGCTCCTGAGCATGCTTTATTTTCATGGATTGAGGAAGAAGATTCAGTGTTCTTGAATGAACCATCTACTTCTAAGAAGCCATTGGTACAATTAGATTACTACACCAGAGCAAAGAGGAGAATGATTGAGCAGCCTGAAGTCACTAATAATGAGCTCATGGGAGCTCCTCCATTTCCAAGTCACCAGAACACAGTCTCTAGACAAGAAATGCCCTAGCTTGTGTAGAATCAAGTAGCCTCAGGTCAAGTTCTAGAAAAGGCAAGGTACCCTTATTACTCAAAGGCCCAAGCATTAGGACTTGTGAATGTGGTGGATCAGCTAAAAAGAACTCCAACGTATGTATCAATCTGGGACATGCTAGCTATTCCTGAGCAGAAGACACTGTTGCAAGAGGCTCCACAAGGCCAAGAATTTCCTAAACATACTAGTGCTAAACAAGGATCTGCTGATAAAGAAAAGCTACAGCTCAAAGATACTGTACTGTTACAGACAACAGCCTTGTTGAATAATGCACCTGAGGTAGGTAAATCTAAACCAGATCCCTTTTATTTGACTCTAATAGTTGGAAAGAAACTATTGCATAATGTAATGATAGACTCTAGGGCTAGTACTACAATAATGCCAAAGCAAATAGCAGATGCTTTGAAGATAAAGTATGAGCCACTTACAAGAGGAGTTATGTAGTTCCATAGGAAATCTATGCAAACAATAGGGAAAATTAAAAAACTCCCATTGCAACTATATACATGCCCTAATATAATTGTAAATTAGGATGTGGTAGTCATAGATATTCCCCCTATATTTGGTCTATGCTTATCCAGAGATTTTGCAGCCAAGATAGGAGGTTACATGTCACTAGATTGGTCACACCTCATTTTGAGAACCAAATACGGGACAAAAATAAAAATACTGTCTGAACCATTATCAAAAGACCATATCACAAATGAACCAACCCCAAAATTAGAAGTAGCCCATGCTATGCTTAATAAAGAAGAGAGAATCTTTGTTGAAGAGTTAGGTGATTGGACTAAACATGACCAATAGGAAGAAGAGAATAATCAGTTGTTGACTATGATGCTAAGTGACCCCTATGGAAATTATGACTCTACTGGTTTAGGCACTTATGTCATATTTGAAGAAGACCAAGAGATCCCAAATGTTTTAAGGAAAGAAACACCACAGACTCAAGAATCTAAAAAAGACTCAAAAATTTGGACTCTAAATTTTGATGGGGCTAGAAGTAAAAATGGTGCTGGAGCAGGAATTTGCCTTACTACCCCAAATGGTGAGAAAATTTTAAGAGACATTCACTTTCAGTTTGCCTATACCAATAATGATGCTGAGTACGAATCCTTGGTGCATGGACTCATGTTGGTAAAGAAAAAAGGAGTAAAGAATCTGATAGTAAGAGGAGATTTAGAACTAGTGGTGAAACAAATAAGAGAAAAGGTAGTAGCCAAAAATGTAAGAATGTGATCCTATAGGCATAGAATTTGGGACCTAATAGATGGTTTTGAAGCTTTCAATATTGAAGTAGTTCCTAGAGCCCAAAATTTTGAGGCAGATAGAATGGCATAGATTGGTTCACAGTTTGACCCAGCAGCTGACCTACTAGTCGACAATGAGTCAGTCAAAGTTATAGTAAGATCAACTATCCAAAACAATGACCAAAATTGGCAAGTCTTTGAAAATGATTTCCAAGTCCTCTGATTTCCAAGTCCTCTCATTTTTCCAACAATCAGGACAATTTTTCTGATCAGTTACACCCTAAAATTGAAGAAGCATATGGTGAGCAAATTATTCAACTGAAGTCAAATAAGCTCCCTAAAGGACTGATTACCTTAGAAAACTTATTTGACCCAGAAGATGTAAGCCTAGAGAAAAAGAGGTTTCAAGCAGATAAAGCAGATTATTCTGAAATTCAAGTTAGTGAAGGAAGAAAATTGAAGGTTGGAAATTCTACAACCCAGCAAGAAAGGGAAAGGTTGATTGATTTGTGTGAGAGATATGATAGAGTGATTGCCTGGACCTATGAAGACCTCCTTGGATATAATAGAGATATCATTCAGCACACCATAGAGCTGACTGAAGGATCTAAACTAGTCAGACAAAAGTAAAGGCCAATGAATCCTAGAATTGAACCTCTAATGGTGGATGAGTTGCAAAAGCTCTTAGAATCAAAGATTATTTTTCTAATTAAGCACTCAACCTGGGTAAAAAACCTAGTGCAAGTAAGAAAAAAGAATGGTGACATAAGACTCTGTGTAGATTTTAGGGATATGAATAGAGCATCTTTTAAGGATCATTATCCCCTGCCCTCTATGGAACAAATTCTATAGACTGTGGCTGGATCAGAGAGATTTTCCTTGCTGGATGGTTTTTCTGGATACAATCATATTTGGTTGGCTGATGAAGACCAGCATAAGACTACATTCACTACAAAGTGGGGAACATTTGCATATGCTAAGATGCCTTTTGGCCTTTCAAATGCTGGAGCCACTTTTCAAAGAGCAGTGTATGTAGCATTTGGGGAACTTATAAACAAAATCATCCTGATTTATCTAGATGACCTCACTATTTTCTCTAAAAATGTTGTAGATTATTTTGATCATTTAGAAGCTATTTTTAAGAAGTGTTAAGAGTTTGGAATATCCCTGAACCCCAAGAAGTGTATCTTTGCAATACCTCAAGGTAAACTATTAGGTCATATAGTGTCAAAGGAAGGAGTCTCTATTGATCTAGAGAGAGTCACTGCCATAATGAACTTATCTCTACCAGTTAATAAGAAAGCAGTTAAATCCTTTCTGGGGAAGATCAATTTTGTTAGCCGGTTCATATCTGACTTTGCAAGTCTAATTAGACCAATGACACTGTTGCTAAAGAAGGACCTGGTTTTCAAATGGACTGCAGAGGGGAGATAGGCTTTTGAAGACATCAAAAGAGCCATTTCAACAGCCCCAGTACTCAGAAACCTAGACTTTTCTAAGTCTTTCATCATGTATGTGTATGGAGGAGAATTCAGTGTTGCTGCTATCTTAACTCAGAAAGATGATCAGCAAGAAGGAGAGCACCCAATAGCCTTTTTCTCTAGGACACTCAGGGAATATGAGGCCAGATACAATTTTGTGGAGAAGTAAGCATTTGCCATGGTAAAAGCCCTCAAAAAATTTAGGCATATGGTAACAGGGAATAAGATTCTAATATTAGTGGCTCATCCTAGTGTAAGAGAATATATTATGGAGGGTGAGATCATTGAGAAAAGAGCCAACTAGATAACAAAGATCCTTGAATATGATGTGGAGGTCAGACCCACTAAGTTAGTTAGAGGCAAAGGATTGTGCCAATATATAGCTCAAGACACTGAGAAAATGATGACACAAGAAACAGAAAGTGAAAATGTGTTGAGAATCCAAGAGGTTTATCAAAATTCCTGGGTCACAAATAGATTACAATTTATGAAGCATGGGATTTTCCCAAATGAGCTCTCCCATGATAAGAGAAGGTATTATAGGCAGCAAGGGGTCCACTTTGTACTAATTGACCATATCTTATTCAGGAGAAATGTTGATGGCATACTTTTGAGATGTATAGAGAAAGATGAAGCTCAAAGAATACTACATGAGTTACACCATGGAGCCTCAGGAGGACACTTTATAGCAAGGACCACAGCAATCAAAGTGACTCAAACAGGATACTTCTGGGCCACTCTATTCACAAATTGCTATCAGCTGGTTAAAGAATGCCAGGCCTGTTAGTTTTATACAAGAAAAAGAAGAAATGCAACAATGCCTCTAAGCCCCATAATTGTTGATGAGCCCTTTGCCCAATGGGGTCTTGATTTTATTGGTATGATCAATCTAGTGTCAAGTATGGGACACAAATGGATCCTCATAGCCATAGATTACTTTACTAGATGGAGTGAAGTAGTGCCACTCAAGGAAGCAACAGAAAAGGTAATACTAAACTTTCTAGAAGGTATTACTGCTCGGTTTGGTCCTCCTTGTACCATTATATCAGATAATGCTAAATCATTTTTGGGGACAAAAATATCTGAGTTTGCATTAAGAAATGAAATTTATTTGAAGACTTTTTCAAATTATTACCCTCAAGGTAATGGTCTGGCAGAGTCCACTAACAAGAACCTAATCAGACTCATTAAGAGGATAGGGACTAATCATCACAGAGAGTGGCAAAAACTACTTAATACTGCACTATGGGCTGATAGGATCACACCTAAGCAAGTGACAAAAATGTCTCCATATGAATTAGTTTATGGTAAACCAGCAGTAATGCCATTGAGCTTAGAGATCGCTGCTTTGTAATTATTGAAACAGATAGAGATTGAAGAGAATGGCCCCATGCAAGTCAGACTTGCTGAATTACTGGAAGTACAAGAGAAAAGAGAAAAAGCACATAAGTCACTAATGAAACACCAGAAAATAGTCAAGGACTGTTTTGATAAGAAGACTTCAAATCCCCTTTTTGAAGTTGGCTCAATAGTGTTGAAATGGGATGAGAGAGCTGCCAAGCCAGGTCGACACAACAAATTTGAATCACTGTGGACTGGTCCTTACAAGATTCGTTCCTGCAAGCAACAAAATTATTTCGAGCTTGAGACTATGGATGGTGAACCTGAAGAGATTCCTATAAATGGGATCTATTTGAAACATTTCAATTAAGCAAGGGCTCTTATGTACCATAGTTAGTTAGTTTCCCTTTCTTGTTTTCCTATTTTCCTGCTTTCTTTTTCCCGCTTTCCTTTTCAATAAGTGTTCTGTGAACACGTGTCATCAGTGCAAGCCCCTTCTCTTTTTAAAAATCTCACATTCATTAAGGTTGTCTGCAATCCCCAAAATCCCTGAAAGTACACACTTTTGCAACCACTCTCATAATGTTTCTGACACTCCTTTCCATGCAGATTTCAAAAGATCACTAATAGTTTCTTGGCATTAATGCCATTTATAAGACAGGATGTGTCATTAAAGCCCCATTAAATTTGAGTTAAATTTTAAGTGTGGCTCTCATTTATTTCTATCTCTCTACTGCAAATCACTGTTGCCTCCAATCCCTAGTAAGCGCTTCATAGCTGAGTGTCACTTTTGTTACGCAATTTCTATCTTTATTGTGTCAAATCTTCTCACATTCTCCCTACAGATACAGATATGGCTGAAGCACAGTCTTCTCAGGAGGGACTCAGAATCTATGATTCAATCGACATGCTTTTAAGCAATAAATCATATGCCTCAGTGCCCACGCAACCTAAGAGAACCTATCCAAGAACGAGGGTTCCCGAGGTAGGGTACTCTGTCGACCCAGCGAAGGTAAAAGATTTCGCAAATGGTATCTTTGACCCAGCCCTTCAAAAATCTACCAGGACTCTCCGTGAATGGGCACACCAGAGATGCATTCAAAAGGCAAAGAGTGGACAATCTGAGACTTTTGGAATGAGGATTTGGACCTCACAGTTGGCATAGTTCCTAGTTTCGAATGTGCACCTATGTCCTGACCTAATTGATATATGCGTGGAGCTGTTTCATGCGCCCTCAAACACCATACAATAGGGTCCCTTTATAGTGCAAATTACACCCAAAGCCATAAGAGACATGTTGGCCCTGTATCATGATCGAATGGCCACATTTCCCAGTATTGCTAAAATGCAAAAGACATGGTCAAATGTCAACAACCAAATTAGGTTTCTTAACTCAGAAATACAGCTGGGAGACGAAAACACCCAAATTCCCTTACTACCTATAGGAGGGGCACAATCAATGATGTCTTTTATTTTTGGGATGAAGGAGGACAACAGAGTCTATGACTGGAAAATAGAGGCACTGTCAATGATGTCTTTTATTTTTGGGATGAAGGAGGACAACAGAGTCTACGACTGGAAAATTGCTATCCTTTTCAGGTTGAAGACTATGGATAAGTCACAGGAATACCAGCTAGATTTCTCAGAACAAATGCCTTACTCCATGGTCGATCAACTCATCAATTTCAAAACCATGGGATTGTTCAGGTATTCTACTTATCTATTCCATTTAATGTTATATCAGAACCATAGTCTTTTTGCATAAAGTATGCAATTGAACAAGTATGACTAGAGTTTGGTCAAAATAGAACTATTCCTATGTCTGCATGGACACATGTGCTATCTGAGGCATCGAACCCTTATGAGTTCTGGGAACTCTCTTGTTTCCCCTGCCTTTTGCCATTTGAGCCTTGAGCCTGTAGAACATAGGTTGACATAGAGCATTAGGGGTTTCATGACCAATTGCCCAATACCATGTGATTATTACTTTGGGGCATGAAATACTATCATTAGGGTCCATGGCTTCAATGAAGAACCTACGTTGCTACCTAAAATTTTGACCCCTAGGTTAGCATTTCTAGAAGTAACCCGGCAAGTGTATGTGGTTGACAATGAGTTTGGCACCAAGAAGAAGAAGAAAAAGATGTATGACATCCCATGGGTCAAAAGAAACATGGCCCTAGAAGTTAGAGATGTTGAACACCTATTGCTAAGAAAGCTAGTTGTCTTGGGATTCTACATCATTGAAGATAAATGGAGGTGTGACCCAAACAGTTTTATGGCCTCATGGATAAGAAGCAACAAGGTCCAGGCCAAAATAGTACATGAGGGTTGACCCTTTTGGGAAGATATAAGAAACCCTAAGGAAGATTCCCCTGACCTATATGTGGAATTGGTAGATTTGCCTTATTAGGGGCCAAGGCCATGGGAGACCTTTTATGTTAAACAAAAGGCCCATGACCCTAAGATCAGAATGGGTACTGGTTTAAAGAAAACTCTGAAAGCCTAGGATTGGAAACCAGATAAAATTGAGGCCTATTGGAAATATAGGCAGGAAATTTCAGCGTTGACACATTCTTTTGGGAAGATTGACACATATGAGAAATGGGAATCAATCTGGGATGAGTGGCATCCATCCCCAGTCTCTAGCCCTGATACAAGTAGAGTTCAAAAGAAGGGTGAAGAATCAAAAGAAGAAGCTGAGTCAACCCATGCAATGAAAGAAACATGACAAGCCTCTTTCCTGTATCTTCCTAGCCCTAATCTCTCAGTACTTTAGAGAAGCAAAAGGGTGTGGTGTCATCACCAACCAGAGGGACTCCATCAGTTTTAGCTACTGGGGCTTCCAATTTTGTACCCTTGCCACCCTCAATAGTGGTAAATGTAGACGAGAAGGAATTAGAAGAGGAGACAGGAGAAAGACCAAGGAAGCATAGGAGACTGCACCTGTAGGAAGAGTCAGAGGAAGAAGCAAAACCCCTGAAACAACAAATACCAACCACATCCACTGCTCCTCAGGTAAGTGTTTCTTCTCCTTTTTCCCCTCTATCTCTTTCTTCTACCTTAGGGGTGGCAAACTCAACTGGCCAAACATTAATATCCCCTGCCACTTCTGCTGTGCCTACATCATTACTTTGTCCAATTGCTAGTCCTCAGGCCATGTCTTCACAGGCCACCTCATTGCCACTCTTTTCCCCCTCTGTTCCAAAAAGGGCCCCTCCCCAAATTTCCCCTAGCTAACAATTATTGGCTATTCCTTATGGCCTACCTCAGGGTCATCCCTTTGCTGGGGGATACATTGCTTCACCTCCCACCTTCCAAGCTTAGGCAAATACAACAAAGAGGGCTAGAGAAGCCAGAATGGACAAGAAAAGAAAGAAAAAATAAAAGCATGGATGTGCCACATATGAGGTCACTTTTTGACCCTATTCAACAACAGTTGACTGTCACACATTTATCCCCAAATGTGGTGAAGCCCAATGAGCAGATGTAGCCTCAGGACTTTTCAATGAATGTTATGGCCATGGACATGTCACTTTTCAAACCACAAGATAGGTTCGAGCTACTCAATGAAACCACATCTACTGTTGCAACTGACTACTTGAAGGTGTCTAGGAGGTTACAAAAAGTTGAAAGTGACTTAGCTCAAGAGAAGACAAATAGTGGCAACCTTGCTGGAGAGTTACAATCTAAGAAGGATGAAACAGAGACTCTGAATAAGCAGTTGCAAAATACTATTTCTTGTCAGATCCATCAGGCAACATAGACACAAAATGCTTCTCTAAAGGTTGAGCTAGCTCAGGAAAAAGTTGTAGTCAATGTTTTGAGGCAAGAGAAGGCCACCTTAGAGAAGAGGTATCAAGAAAAATTTCAACAAGCCACACAGTCTCAGCAGAAGTTGCTGAGTGAGCAGAATGCTGCTGCTTTAATATAGGCACAACTCCTAGCTAAGCAACAAATGACAAAACAGCTAACACTTGAGTTAGCTAACAGGCCATAGAATGCTGGAGTTCTGAATTTGGTCAAGGAGCTATATGTTTCAGTTTGGAAAAGAATCTCTAAGGAGATTATCCAGCTAAGGCCCTCATTAACATTTTTGTTAAATGCACAGCAGTTGTGTGACAAAGTGGAAACTTTAGTTTAGGCCACACTGTCTACTATTTCTTTGAGGGTTTCTGACTCTCAACTGCTGCTAAAGAAGCTATATGATACAATAGATGAAATTCTGTCTGCAGCAGGGATCAGTGATAGAATGATAGTTGCAAAGAGGGTAAATGAAGTTCTAAGTTGCAACTCAGCTGCCAAAAACTACCAGGAGCTCCTAGATACTGTCAAGGAAGGAGTCAAAGACATGAAGAGACACATAGAGGATTTGGTACAGTTGGGTCTTCCCTCACCATTTCCAAATAATAACATTATACTAATGATTGATGATATCAAGGCCCTGCTTTAACAAGGCAAAATGATCAATCCATTTTTCAAGGTTTAAGTGATTCTTCATCAGTATAGGAGGTGGAATTTATGTTGATACTAATGGCCCAGTTGGAGTTTCAATTAAAGGCCGTAGTTCAAATTTTGTAGACATTCTCCCACAAGGATATAATAAATCTAGATTTTGCCTTTCAAGATTTACAAAGTAAGCAGGGACTCTCTGATTCGGAATGGTCTGTTTACCAGACAGCTTTGCAGAATTTGTGACCCTGTGTTGTATTTTAAATACATATATTTTTGCCAAGTTTTTGGGTTCTTTTGAGCAGGCTCAAAAGTCCTACTAGTTGCCAAGAACTGTAGAGCATAAGACTCTACATTTTGTTTCAGCTACATTGCTCCATGAGTTACAGTTTTGTGTTTGTAAATGATTACAGTTTTGTGTCTATAAATGATTCTAAGTATGGCTGCAAGGGTTTCATTTTTCCAGAGCCGTAGAACCTGCTAGGTGTCGAGCCTCAGTTTCAAGCTACATTTTGTTTCTAAGTTATAACTTTGAAGCGGAGTGTGCCACGTAGCAGTTTTGTTTTTAATAAGTTTTAAGTTTCAACCCTGCGGATGGTGCCACGTGTCATCAGCGGAGGCACTCCCTAAATGTTTCAGTATGAGCGTGGAAGAGGCCATGTGTCTTTGTGGTAGCTGTGGAGCTTGCCAAGTGTCAGCTTTCGCAGGTTGGTTCCTATATCTTTTGTGGCTACGTAAAGGATGGAGGTGGGCCATAGTTTTAAGTATCAAGTGATGTAAAGAATGTCACATGGTGGATGCGGCTCCAAAGTTGAAAACTTTTTGTCCCTTTCTCCAGTGTATTAAATGTTTCCCAAATGATGTGGAATTTGACATGTGTCAACCTCCGCTTAAGTTTCAAAGAGTTTCAAATGTTACGAAAAGTGCCACGTATTAGTTGTTGTGCATGCAAAGTTTTCCACCTGTCCCTGTTTTCCTCCCTTTGAAGCTAATGAGCGGGAAGTTGTGGGCCTCATTTTTAACTGTCTTAAAGTTTCAAAGCTGCAGATTGTGACAGTTGTCACCTGTAGAGTCCTCCCGAGCATAAAAGACACAGTTAAGTAAAGAGGTGTGGATAAAGCCACGTATTTGTTTCTAGTTGCTGTAGAAGCCACCAGGTGTCAGTTTCATGTTTCTTCCCGAGAGATGAAGGAGTTTCAACTTATGCGCATGGATGTTGCCATCTATCATAGAGTTTATTGTTTCAAGAGTGCAGAAGCTACCAAGTGTCTATTCCTTATAAGAGGAGGTATGCCACATATGTTTTGTCACAACTAATGGGCTTGCAGGAAGGAGTAACGGTCATAGATTCTAAAGATCCTAATTGTTAGAGACTTCCAGTTACCTCCAGTTTGGTTGGGCCGTTGGGATTCGATTGTTGCAGACAATCTAGAGTCAATCTCAGGCTATAAATATGTAACATTTGTAATGAATGGGAGAGTTTTTTTGAAGTTAGAGTTCTAGTTTTGCTAGAGTTTTCTATTAGAGATTTAAGAGAGAAGTTTGAGACTTTTTGCTATGACCAGTGGATATCATTTGCCTTTATTTTGTTATTCTCGATTCAGAAAGTGAATGTAATTGTGCATGTATCTATGCCTCTTATGTTGCTGGAAAATTAATGAGAAAGACTGAGTTTTGTGCCTTGGTTGATATTTTCTATGTCATTGCAAATTGTTTGGTTGTGAGCCTTTGAGTTATTCATTATATCTTCTTATGTTAATCAAGCAACATCTGCTCTTTAATATAACTAAATCTTGAGGATAGCTTCACTGTGCTTAATTGGAGAGAAACACTTCTATTCAGGCACATCGCCATAGATAGATTTGCTTTAATTGTAGCTGTAATTCTGTTACTTTCTCCCCTTTTCCCAAAACCTATTTAAGATAGAGAAGAGCTAGCTTCTTTAAAATCTGGAGGTTGTTTTAGGTAGCAAGTCCCACATTCCTGTAACTTCCCATGTTGGTGTTGGAACCTACGCAATTTTACACATCAATAATTCACACAAATTGTTTTTGTCTTCATCAGAACTCCTTGTATAGGCTTCCATGAACCCCTCTGTTGTTTCTATGTTCTTAGACAGATCAGACAAGACTGAAGACAACTTTCTTTGTAGGACCCTTTCTTGTAAAAACATAGTATAACTAGCACTTGGAGGTCTGCAAGATAAAATCCCATAAGAAATGGAGGCTATCTGAATAATTCTTTCCTCCAAGGTTTCTACTCTTTTTGTCATTGCAGTAATTGCACTCTGTAATTGCAGCATATGCTTAGAAGCCTCATACTCTCTACATCTCCTTTCCCAATGAAATAGGGCCTTAGAAATATCAATGGGGATTGGACCCACATATGGATCTGTTTGTACTTCATGTTCACTAGTTGCCCCTGGGCCAGCCAACTCATGAATATATTCCTCTTGATCATCTATTTTGTTGTTGGCCCAAGTCAATTGTTTATCTTGGCTCTGTACTTTCTCAATTAATGCTGCAATTACTATGAGACCATTGTCTCTAGCCTTGGTAAGATCAGAAATACTTTGTACTACCTCTATCTCCTTTTTCTTCATGATTTTAGCTCTCAGTCTTTTGGGCTTCCAACTCTGCTTCCCTCTCCTAAATTATTTGGTCTTTGTTCTGGAGCTTTGTTTGTAGTTTTTCAATTACCTATTTTTGCTCCATCTCTTTCTCCATTCTGACCTTCTTGAGGTCAGTGATAATCAACTTTTCCCCCCATATTGATCTCTTTAGATTATCAATTTCTTCCAACATTTGCCGCTCTTTTGAAATCTCAATATCCTCTTGATCAGAGGGGTGATAGAAAGTTCATGTTTCTTCTTTTGTTTGCTGCACATCAGGGTCTTCCATAGCCATCTATCCTGCTCTATCAGCTGCACCCAATTGCTCTGTTTCACTTTTTCCTATAGCCTCCCCATCCTAAGGTTCTTCTTGGGTTTCCTCTATTTCTACTGGTACTGATGAAGGCCCATCTTTCTCCTTAGAAGTTCTGAAACCCAGAAGCACCTCAGCTAGGAGAGCAGTATCTTTCTCAGTTTGGGAGAGTTGTCTTTTTCTTTTGCTTCTGCATAGCATAGGTGGGGTAGGTGCCTCCGGAGCAGGTATCTCATCCTCAGAATCTAAGGAAATAGTAAAAGTCTATCTATGTTCTATCTCTGGAGCAAGAGATTGTTCTAAAGTTGGACTTGAACCTAGATGGATAGATGGTTCTGGGGAAACTTCTCTCAGTCTTTTCTTTCTCACTAGAGGGATCTCATCAGAATCATGGGATGCTTCTTCAGCCCAATAGTGTATTCTAGAATTAGCTTTCTTCAGGGTTTTCTTTTCTTTCTGTCCTAACCTCTCCTCTATTAGTTCCTTAGGAGAAGATTCCTTAGCTAGATCCATCTTCCTCCTGGCCGATTGAGTCATGTTTGGAGTTTTCTCCAGAGCAGGTTCTTTAACTTCTTTTCCTTTCTTCTTCCTCACAGAAACAAGGGTAGCATATGAAGCTACCTCTAGTGAGGACTTCTTTCCTTTTTCAACCACTAGAGAGGAGGTTGAAGGTTCTGTCTCTTCTTCTTGTTGTCTAGAAGAACTCTCACCCTCTTTCTGTGCCCTCTCAAGCTCTCTGTCCTGGAGTTTTTGTTCAAGAAATGTCTGCCATAATTCTTCCCCATTAGCTTGAGACAGAAAGTGGTGTTTAACTATCAGGAAAATGAGGCCATGATGTTTCATAGGACCCTTATTTTGTTGATATTTTTCTACAGTTGCCCTAATGGCAAAGTATAGAAAGTTGGGAATGTTTATGCTAAATTCAGGGTGTCTATTCCCATGCCTTAGAAAAATTAATATTTTCATTATTGGTCCTAAAACTAAGGAAAATTGACCATCACATGTGAAATAGTTCATCAGCCATGAAGCTATAGATTGCCAAGGGTTTGGAAATGAGGACCTAAGAATTCCTTTAACCTTATTTTTATTTAAATGCAGTTGTATTACAAGTTCACCTTCAACAGAGAAATTCCTAATCAAATTAGCGTATAAAGTTTTTAGGTGATAGAACCTCTCACCTTGTCGAGGCAACCCAAAAATATGACCGATAGTGGTTGCAGAGAGATTGATTTGAACTCCTCTTACAACTATCTAATTGTCCCTCAGGTTTCTTAGGAACTCATCAACAATATCTTCTTGAAACCCTTCAAACTTTTCCAGAAATTCCAACCATCCTACATTCCTCAGAATGTCTGCTGCATCTTCATCCTACAAAAGGCCTGTAGCACTTTCTGGCTTTGATTTCTTCTTAACCCCCATTTCTAAATTCTCTTCCTATGTTCTGTTCCTACACTTCTTCCTCACTCTATAGGCTCTAGATAACTATTTTAGTTGACTCTGTTCTTCAAGGTATGTTACAGGCTTGAATGAGGATTGTTATGTCAATTCATTTAATCAACCTAGGCTTATACAAAAAGAACTTAAAATTAGTTAGAGTGTGTATGTGGTCATGATTGAAGTAGAGTGATGGGACATCCGCAGGCATGGTAACAGTTCAACAAAGATGGTGGCATGCATGAATTTGGAAAGGAAAATAATGGCAGGAGGACGTGTCATAATGACGGCACCCAAAAATAGAAATGACAAGACAATTGCTAATTAATGCTTAATTAAGAGAGAATTACCTAAACCATTCTTAATGATGAGGGCGTGATGTACTTGGCAAAGATGCTATGGCATTGATGAGACTGGACACGATGTGACACTTGAGCAGCTTGATGTGGCTTGAAATGACGTCAATCATCTTTCTTGTCATGCAACCTATAATCATTCCTGCTGAGTGGTTAGAGGATCCATGTATCCAAGTGACGTCAGTGCAGTTTTTGTAAGTACCCTCGTAAATGAGAGTAATGATTTCTCTCGAGATGCATGTTGAATTTATTTTTGTTCCTGCCATTAAGTGGAGGATGAGTCATGATGACCTCATCGAATGACATCTCTACTTTATTGCCTGGAAAGGTCGGTCCCCTCTATTGGAAAGAGACACTATATGGATTCATGAATGTTGTCATTGATGGCAACAAAGGTCAACCCACACATCCGTAGGACATGATGAGTCTCTACTAGAAGGCAGATTGCAGAGTGTTGTGATCCAGTAAGCAAGAACAAAGCATGTGGCGAGGTCCAACAAGTCAGGTCTGGATCTCTTAGAGAAAGTATCTTGGTGAAGTGCGGATTTGGGGAAGTCAAGAGGACTACCTTGAGTGATAGATTCCATGGATTTAGCCTCTGGTGATGGATGAAGAAAAAGATATGAATACTTGAGAGTTGGGTTTCTGATTGGCAGTGTGGACAGAGGAAGAACTGACTGGTAAAACATCAGACATTATTCTGGATGTGTTACTGATGATGGTAAAGGTTCTTAAGGTATGAGTTATGATTGTCTGACATGATTGATGACTTCTACAAGCATATCCTTGATCCACATTACTTGGTAAGCAAGAATTTAGCTGACAGATCAAAGTTTATGGAAAATATTGACTATTCCAGATGCTGACTAGAAAGGTGATGGAATCACTTGTGCGGATATATATACAAGATGGATTTAGTTGTGAGAGTTGTTGTTGTGAAAAAGTGTATGCGAAGAAAAGCAGAAGAGCAATGTGAAAGCAGTAAGGAAGGTCTGGTATGTGAAAGGAGAGCAGCATAGAAGAAGAGGAAAGATGAAGTGCAATAGATCAGTATACTGAGCTTAACCGAAACTAAACTCCAGCATATGTAGATGCTCCTTATCGGTTCAAGTATTGTATTACACTCTTTATAAATTGTAGACGGTGAGTCTCTTGTAGGCAGTGAGCCTCTTGTGAGTAGTGTGCTTGGGCAGTGAGCCCTAATTGGCAAGTGCCATTTTGTATTTCTATTCTTCTAACAGAGAATACATTCTTGGGTTAATCACCCCGTGGTTTTCTCCCTTAATAGCGTTTCCATGTCAAAAATACTGTGTCATGTGTACTTCCATTTTATGGTTATGTTTGCTTATTTGAGTTAATGCTGCATTAATTATTAAGAAAGTTCAAAAAGCTAAAATTATTAGGATAACTGATTCACCCCCCCTCTCAGTTATCAACAATTGGTATTAGAGCCTAACAGCTTGAGGAAGATCTAGGAATTCAAATGGATGTATATGGTATAAGGGAGCAACTCAAGACTGCCCTTGATGATCTTGAGTAGTCAAATTTTGAAGTCAATGAAGTGAAGGAAAGACTCAAACAGGTTGATGATTTCATAAATGAACTAAAAGGGAAATTGAGTCTCTCTATGAAAAAGAGAAAAGAGCACCTTCAACAATTGTCAAGTCAAGGTGAAGCCAATGATACAAATGAAGATCTGAAGGAGAAAACCAAGTTGTGTGAAAAGTTATCAAAAGAGATCATCATGGTAAGACATGAGATGGACTCAGGAGTTATGAAGTTTACCCAAGAAATTGAAGAGAAAGAAAAACTGAAGATGATCTAAGACAATCTCTCAAGGAGAAATCAGAAGACTACCATAAGATGGATAGAATAATCAGACACCTTGAATCTGATCTTGAAGATGCTAAAGATAATGAAGAAAAACTTGAGGATCAAATTGTCTCTCTTAAAAGGGATCTTCAAACAACAAATGAATATAAAGAAAGATTCAAGATAAGTTTTTCTCAACTTGAAGTTCTTCTTGAAAGTCAAAAGAGGGTAGATGACAAGTGTGGTTTGGGATATGAGAAAGGAGAAAGCTCTGGATCTGGTTAGAAGAATTTTGGATTAGAAAATCCAAGGAACAGGCCTAGAAGACCTCTGGTAAGGCAACCTAATACTCAAAGATATCCATCCTTCAATGGATACTGCCACAACTATAATAACTTTGGTCATAAAGCTAATCAGTGCAGAAAGAGAATGAATTAGACTAATTCATCCTTCTCCGGACAGTGTTTCAACTGCAAAAGGTATGGTCACAAATCTCATGAATGCAAAAATATGCAAATGAACAAATCATTCAATGGTAGATGCTTTCCATGCAATAGAATAGGTCATATGGCTAATCAATGCAGATCAAGAGTATATCAATCAAATATGCAAAGAAATGTTGTTTGCCAAATTTGCAATAGATCCGGTCATATTGTAAAATTATGTAGAAGCAAGAATCAGGACAAAAGAGGTCCGATACATCATCAAGATAAGGGAAAACAAAAAGTGAATGCAGATGAAGTACAAAGGGAGATGAACAAGATTTGGGTGAAGAAAAGTATAGAGAATATAGGGGATGGGTCTGCACCAAACTCTGGTGCTGATATTCCTTTTGGAAATTAAAAAGTGAGCTCTGGCTTAGGGGGAGACAAAGAAAACCTTGTTCCCCCAGCTAGTCAATTGGTGCCGGAACTGGCACAAGAAGAGTTGCAGATTAAAGGGTTCATAAGAGGAACATCCAAATAAACTATGGTTAAGATTTGGAAGATCCGCAAGATGTTTAAGATCAAGATTGATCTGGTTCTTCAAGTCATCTGAATAAGGTAAACCAGAATGACTTATGTCAAGTATTTATTGCAACTTAACATTAGGGTTTGCAGAGCAATATAAGGGTTTTCTCATTAAGCATTTGTTCATTCTGCATTCAAGAAGAAATGAAAAGAGGAGCTCTGCAACAAATTACTTCAAACTTCTCAAAGACCAACCGTTGGAGTTGAGTCAATCAGTGAATCATTCAAGTTCATTCCATGAACTCTACAAGCATAAAAGGTATTCTCCGTTATCAAATATCTCTCTGTAAATCCTTGAATGATGGATACTCCAAATATTATGAAGATCTTTGATAGGCCTCATCCCAAATTCAAGAAACATCCATACAAATCCTTGGAAGTAGATCCCCTAGACACTTTTTCAAGCATTCTGCATGGGGTCTTGCATGTAGAAGATGTTAGGGTTTACATTCATGCAAGCATTGAAGAATTTGGGGAATCAAAGTTAATGGATATCTATCACAAGCAGTTAATAGATGATTCTTTTGAGATCAAACCTTAGTATAAAGCCATCCGGGATAAGCATTTTGCACAGTGCATTCATTTCCCCTGTTTTGAAGAGGATGAATGGGTCTGGTATGTGTTAAGTAGAGTGCATGACAATTTCTTATGGTTGAATAGACCATTTAAGATCACCAAAGATGCAATTAGGGCAGTAACCGGTCTGCACTCATCCGGAGGGATACCTGTTCTCAAATTTGTCAAGAATCAGACAGTAAGCGATGCAACCAGATCAAAATTTGACAAGAGAGCTATGACAATTGAAGATATCACTGATCCGGATGTCAAATTTGCATCCTTGATAATTGGTTACAAGATTTATCACTCCAGTAGGGAAAATTTAGTACCGAGAACTGCAGTTTATACATCCTATCAAATGCTAAAAGAAAATGCTAACTATGATCTATGTGAGCTGCTTCTAAGCCAACTTTTGAAAAATCTACAAAAGATCAAGAAGGACAAGAAGAACTCCTTCAAGTATGGTGGCCTGATACTCTACCTGTTCTTTTTTCACACGAATGAGCTTCCCGGATCTAGTGGCTGGGTATGGCAGAATGATAGACCAGTAGCTATTCAAATCAGAGATTATATACATGGGCTTGGTGATGCTAAGGCATAGAATACAACTCTCTGGGGCTATTTCAAGAATTTTTAGAGCATGATGCAAGAAAGAGAGAGAATCCCCAAATCTTTAGTTGAAAAATATAAAGATACAATATGCTTTATGGTAGAAACTGATCAGTGCCTAATGGAGCATGATGCAAGCAAGAGAGAGAATCCCCAAATCTTTAGTTGAAAAATATAAAGATACAATATGCTTTATGGTAGAAATTGATCAGTGCCAAGAACAGTGTGGATCATTCCAATGGGGTATGAAGTGGATGAGAAAATTGTTGAGCTACATATTCAACATATGCTTAGTCATCCAAAGGATCTTAAGGTAGAAAGGTTTGGAACCTTTAAAGAACTAAGTGTGAAAATCCATGTAGAGCTAAGGTAGCCAGAGATCAAGAGAAAGGTAAGAAAAGAAGTAGAAAACATTGCCAAAAGCTTTGGCATCTCAAGAGAGGCACTTGATGCCAATAAGGAGATGGAAATAGTAGAAAAAGAGAAGGAAGGTGCTGAAAAGGAAAGTGGTCTGGTAGAAGCCCCCACCCGGACAAGATCCTCTAAGAGGTCTGCTCCTACCACTGACAAGAGCTCAAAAACATCAAAACCGGAAGCAAAATCATCTGGTAAAGCAGAGAAGAGAACAAAGAAAAAGGCAACGAGGTCCCATGCAAGCCAAAAGGATGAAGAAGAAACTGAATTAGATGAGGAGATAAAGAAAATGAAGAAGCAGAAGAAGGAAGGATCCGGTGAACCCTCTACCGGTAAAGACAAGGAAGAGATAGTAGAAGAATTCGTTGAAAGGCCTACTCTATCTTTAGATGATGTCATCAAATCAATCACTATGGATGGAAATCTCCAACCAATGGCTGAATTCTATGATGATTATAATGAAGCTAACCAGAAGATCTTGCAAGAAGCTACAGTTAAGTATCTAAATATATATAATAAGGCTTTTATTGAAATCATATCTCTCATTCCCAAAAGATTAGAGAAGGAATTAGAGATAAGAAAGAATAATGCTAGGGCAAAGGATCTTGAAATCTGAGAACAGATAGCCATTCAACTATATCCTTCAATTGATTCAAAGAAAATAAATATAATCTTCAAAGACTGTAAGGATGAATTCTAGAGCAAAGCTAGAATGAATCAGCTCATGCTTGGTGAGACTGACAAGGTAGCCAAGGAAACAGAAGAGATCCTTCAGAGTGCCTTTAAAAAATTCAATATTCCTATCATAGAGGACTTGGGTGCTGATCCCTCAGCCACAAGTGTTGGAGAAGAATCGACTGACAAAATGGCAGAAGAAGTCATGGACACCGGTGCAGAAAAGGGTAAGGATTTGGAATCCTCTGTTTCGGAAGAGGAAGTTCATAAATAGACAAACATCTCTCCTCCGGTTTCCCCTATAGTCTCCAGATCTAAAGGAGAAGTAAGAATAGAGGAGAAAGAAGAATAAGCGAAAGGAAGAGAAGAAAGTCAAGTTGAGAAGAACATAAGTGACTGTGCAGAAGAGAAGAAATCTCTATCTCCAGCAAGAGACACTATAGAAACTGTTAAGGACTTCTTGACAAAAGAAATGTTGGAGATTGATGAACTGGAGTTACTTCAAGGTCCATTTAATTTTGACTCTCTCTCCCTGGTTCAAACAATGAAGATAGCTTCATTTGCCAATGCAAAGGCAAAAGAAAAACTCCTGAAGTCTCACATGAAAGATTGTAAGCTAATAGAAGCTGCATCCAGCATTTTAGAAAAGATCATGCCATATTTTTAGAAGGATCACTTAGCCTCCTCATCAGGTAATCTTAAAGCTCTTGTTAGTTTAGTCAGCACTCATTTTGAGTCCTTAGAGAAATCAACTGAGGAAAAGGTCTGGAAAGAGTTTTTGGATAAAAGATTCTCTGAAATACGAAATCTAATATCAAATGATAGAAGGAATATGGATAAAGGGATAAAGAGCTTAGAAAATGCTCTTAAAGATGGCGGGGAAATATATAAGTTTTGTCTATCATGGTCCAAAGCAACAATGGAGATTGAGAAGAAAATGAAAGAACAGGAGACCCAACTAACAAAACTTTCTCAAAATTTTCATCCATTTACCTCGTCCATAGTAAATCAAGAATGTCAAACCATTGCAGTCTTGGATGAAATTAAGAAGCTAGAGAAAGAAAAGAAAAACATAATAAGCAGGTTAGGTGAACTCAGAGGGATAATTATCCCCAAGTTAGAGGCCATGCATGAGGCCATAAAAGAAGCTCAGATCACAGCTCGGACCAGTGATCTGATAGATCTAAAAAGGGTAGATGCATTTGCATTCCAGTTGAGCGGTCATATATCAATTTTGGATAGAATGAAGCAAAGTTGGGCAGCAGAATTCGTCCAATTGAAGACAACTTTTGCAGAAATTCTTCAGTATATGTGAGTATGTTATATACAGCTAAGTATAGTTAAAATTTGTTTGAAAATTTTGGTGTGCGGACCCCACCCTTTGCCATTGATGTCAAAGGGGGAGTGAGGAGCAGTGAAAAATGAGGAATCCAACTAAGGGGGAGCTCCAAAAAATGTGTATAAAAATATAGAGCATCAGCCAAGGGGGAGCATAGTGTAAACACTTAGTCATTTTTCACTAAGTGTTGCCATCAATGCCAAAGGGGGAGATTGTTGGCAAGAGACACTATATGGATTCATGAATGTTGTCATTGATGGCAACAAAGGTCAACCCACATATCCATAGGACATGATGAGTCTCTACCAGAAGGCAGATTGCAGAGTGTTGTGATCCGGTAAGCAAGAACAGAGCATGTGGCGAGGTCTGACAAGTCAGGTCTGGATCTCTTAGAGAAAGTATCTTGGTGAAATGTGGATTTGGGGAAGTCAAGAGGACTACCTTGAGTGATAGATTCCAAGGATTTAGCCTCCGGTGATAGATGAAGAAAAAGATATGAATACTTGAGTGTTAGGTTTCTGATTGGCAGTGTGGACAGAGGAAGAACTGACTGGAAGAACATCAGACATTATTCCAGATGTGTTACTGATGATGGTAAAGGTTCTTAAGGCATGAGTTATGATTGGCTGACATGATTGATGACTTCTACAAGCATATCCTTGATCCCCATTACTTGGTAAGCAAGAATTCAGCCAACAGATTAGAGTTTATGGAAAATATTGACTATTCCGGATGCCAACTAGAAAGGTGATGGAATCACTTGTGCAGATATATATACAAGATGGATTTAGTTGTGAGAGTTGTTGTTGTGAAAAAGTGTATGCGAAGAAAAGAAAAAGAGCAGTGTGAAAGTAGTAAGGAAGGTCCGGTATGTGAAAGGAGAGTAGCACAGAAGAAAAGGAAAGATGAAGTGCAGCAGATCAGTATACTGAGCTTAACCAGAACTAAACTCCAGCATATGTAGATGCTCCTTATCGGTTCAAGTATTGTATTACACTCTTTATAAATTGTAGACAGTGAGTCTCTTGTAGGCAGTGAGCCCTAATTGGCAAGTGCCATTTTGTATTTCTATTCTTCTAACAGAGAATACATTCTTGGGTTAATCACCCCGTGGTTTTCTCCCTTAACAGGGTTTCCACGTCAAAAATACTGTGTCATGTGTATTTCCATTTTATGGTTATGTTTTCTTATTTGAGTTAATGCTACATTAATTATTAAGAAAGTTCAGAAAGCTAAAATTATAGGATAACTGATTCACTCCCCCCCTCTCAGTTATCAACACCCTCCCACTTATTATGGTTGTGAATAACTCTTTATTGGTGGAGCATCGAAGGTTCTCCTAGTTTGCGAAGTATTGGAGGTGTGTTTGAGTAACTCCTAGCACCTGATCACCTCCGTAGCTTGATTATTCCCATCTGGCATTAAGAAGAGAACTACCATTTGCTAGTTTTCAATTCCCATGGTCAAAAAAGACAGTCATTTACTAGTTTTCGATCTTCCTCTTTTTTTTTTGGTCGCCATTTGCTGGTTTCAATTTATTTATTTTTCAATCCAATACTGTGACAGAGGAGGTGTCCCCTGTATCAAAACTCAAATCTTTGTGGAAATCTTCTTTAGTGGATGGCCTTTTATAGAGTTTGATTCAGTGGCCATTTACTAAGAATGTGTCTGTACTTCCATCAATAGGTTCTAATAGTACTGTTCCATTTTTAAAAATATCATTTATCTGATAAAGACCCATCTAGTGAGTCTACAGTTTTCCTTTGAACTCTTTGAATTTAGAATCATAAAGAAGAATCCAATCACCTTGTTGAAATGTCCTCCTCTTGATATGTTGGTCATGCCATTGCTTCCTTTGATACTGAACCAGTTCTGTTTGTTGAATGGCCTCTATCTGAATTTCATCCAACTCAGTGAGCTAAAGAATTCTATTCTGTTGGGTTATGGACAATGGTAGACCAATATCTAATGCAGTTTTAAGTGTCTGGAGTTTAAATTCTATAGACAGAATAGGCTTTTTCCCATAAACTAATTCATATGGTGAGAACTTTGTTGTGGATTTCTAAGTGGTATTGTAAGCCCAAACTACTTCAGGTAATCTGTTAGCCCAATCTTTTCTGTTCATTGCTACTGTCCTTGTCAAAATATTTTCAAGTTCCCTATTAGTCACCTCTACCTGCCCATTGGCTTGAGGATGGTAAGGTAAAGATTTTTTGTGCTTGACTTGATATAAATCTGTGAATGCCCTGATTACCTACGAAGTAAATTGAGGTCCTTTGTCTGAAACTATGGATCTTGGGGCTCCAAACCACAAAAAAATCTTATTATAAAGGAAATCAACAACTTTTTCTTCTCGTGCAAATTGCAATGCTTCAACCTCAGCCCATTTAGTCACATAGTCTTTGCATACTCGAATATACTCCTTGCCTGATGATGGTGGAGAAATTGGTCCCACAAAGTCTAGACCCCACTGTTCAAATGGCTCCATCATTACTTGAGGATGTAATAACATTTCCTGGGTGAAGGTTGGTTGTCCCATCCTTTGGCACTGGTCACACTACTACACATACTTCTTAGTATCCTTATAAAGAGAAGGCCAGTAGTAACCAGCTCCTAGGATCTTGTGGATAGTTTTGTGGGAAGAATAATGCCCACCAGATGGTTCATCATGACATGCTCTCAACACATAAAAAATTTCAGTAGTTTTTAAACACCTACGTAAAATGAAATTAGGACCACATTTAAACAGTAACCCATTTAACCATTTGTAAGATAAGCTTTCCTTAACTAAGCATTTTTTCTGTTTTGAGGTAAAATGGGATGGATACAAGATTGTAGCTAAAAGATTAGCTATGTTAGCGAACCAAGGTACTGTAGAGGAAATAGCAAATAGATGTTCATTTGGGAACCTATCCTCCAATGGATGGTTTTCTCTTCCTATATGAAATCTGGATAGAAAATCAGTAGCCAAATTAAAATTGCCTGGATTATCAACTCTGGTAATGTCAAATTCCTGTAATAGAAACAACCACCTAATGATCCTTGCACCTACTACTAGATTATTCATTAGGTACTTAATGGTTGCATGATCAGTGTGTACAAATATTTTATATCCAGTGATTTAATGCCCAAATTTTTTTATAGCATAGATGACTGCCAAAATTTCTTTTTCAGTTGTGGTGTAATTTATTTCAGCAGAGGTAATGTTTTTGCTTACGTAATAAATGGAATGCATACTCTCTCCTTCCTCCTTCTATCCTAAAACTGCCCCAATGGACTCATTTGAAGCATCAATTTGTATGTGAAATGGTAAAGTCCAATTAGGTCCTCTCAAAATAGGTGCGACAATAAGCTCCTCTTTTAGGGTTTCTGTTGATGCTCAGAATTGCGCTGTTTCTAACACCAACATGGGAAACTCTGAGATGTGGGAATGTTCCTCAGAGTGACCTCCAGATTTTAAAGAAGCTAGCTCTTCTTTACCTCAAAAGTGTTTTGGGAAAAGGAATAGAATTAAACAGAATCACAAATACAACTAAAAAGGAAACTAAACTACGGCGATGTGCCTGAATATGATTTTGTTTCTCAACACTGAGCACAGTGAAACTACTTTTAGGATTCAGTCACATTAAAGAGCAAACAATGCATGATTAATGTAAAAGATGTAAAACAAATAGGATCAAAGGCTCACAACTTAGAAGATTTTGCAATAACACAGAAAATATCAGCAAAGGCACAGAACTCCGTCTTTTATTAATTTTCTAGTCACATAAAAGGCACATAATCATGCACAGTTATACAAACTCTCTGAATCAAGAAAATAGAACAAAGGCAAATTATATTACTGGCCACTACAAAAGATCTTCAAACTTCTCTAACAATCTATGATGCAGAAAATTCTCTATATCTCCAATGTTATCTTCTTTTTTCTCTTCCTTTTTTTTTTAAAAACTGAGATCTGAACCCATATTTATAGCATAGAACTGGCCCCAAGATTGCATGCATGATCAAATCTCAACGGTCTAACCGAACTGGGACTTAACTCAAAGTGTCTGATAGCAGATCTCTTTTGAATCTGAAACAGTTAGCCACTCTGCCAGTTCATTGGCTGAAACATATTCATGTAACTCCACCTTCTTTGAATAAGGTAGGAATGCGTGGCAGCTTCTGATAATCTTTGCGACTATAAACCCTTGGAACAGCTGGCATTCATATGCGCCTCTCTCTTGAAACTCCTTCATCTTTCCAGAACAATAAGAAACTAACACATGGCGTTCTCTGCGTGACTTGCTTGATAAACTGCTTCATTACTCGGGAGTCACTGGAAATCGACACTTGGCAGTGTCTGCGGCCCCTGCAAATGATACGTGGTGATCTCCGCTTTACTTTGAGTCTTTACTATGGCTTATACTAGGAGTACTCAGGCTTCACCATCTGTCATGGTCCGCTGCACTGAAACTTTAAGAAACATTAAAATTGGGACCCACCAACAGTCCGTGCCTGAGTATCTTCCAAAAGAAAAAGGGGACAGGTGGCGCTTTCCACAGATCTGAGAATTATATACGTGGTAGCTTTCGCTACATTTAGAGAGACTTTAAAACTATTCATAGGGTTCTGCAGAAAATGACACATGGTGGCTTCCGCTGCTTTGGGAACTTAACTAGCACTTAAACAAAACCTCCGTGGACCTTGCCACTTGGTGCTTTCCGCGCTCACTCTGAGTAACTTTGTAGAAACATTACAAACTCATAAGAATCACGCGGATGGTGACACTTGGAGCTCTCCACTAAAACTATAGAAATTTTAATGGAGCCCACCATACCTCTTTTCTTAGCGATGAAATCAAAAGGGAACCTGCGGATGTTGACACTTGGAGCTCTTTGCTGAAACTATAAGGGACACGCGACACCTTTTGCGTAACTTTAAGAAACTTTAAAATGTGTCTCGGCGCCTACCACTTGGTGCCCTCTGCACTCACTGAAGCTTTTAAAAGGGGCCCGCCACATTACGAGAAACATTCAAAAGGAACGTTTGAAACTTAGAAGAAACTGAAATGGGTGCCGACACTTGGCACTCTCCGCTGAAACTAAAAGATACGTGGCACTCTCCGCGGACACTTTAAGAAATGTTAAAATGTGTCTTAGCTGTTGACACATGGCAGTTTTCACTGTACTGAAGGAACTTAGGAAAAATTTACAAAAATGGAAACCCCGTGCACCCGCGCTCTGTGTCAAAACCTTACCGCCAAAACAAGTGCAGAGATCAAGACTGGAGCTCGCACAACTGAAACTAAAAAAAAGTCAAAATGTAGACTATTTTACTCTATAGTTCTTGGCAACCCCGAGGACTTTTGAGCTTGCTCAAAAAGAATCCAAAAATGTGTATCTATACAGCAAAAGTTACAAATTTTGCAAGGCCGTCTGATATATAGACCATTCGGCATCAGATAACCCTTGTTTGTTCTGCAAATCCTAGAAGGCTAAATCTAGGTTGATCATGTCCTTATACGAAAAGCTCTGCAAAACATGGACTACAGCTTTCAACTAGAAATCAAGCTGGGCCATGGGAATCAAAACAGCTTCCACTTCTGACACTGATGAGGCGTCTGTTAGACCCTAGAAAACTGATTGATCATTTTGTCTAGCTAGCAACAAAGGCTTGATTTCATCAACCATTAATACAGTGTTTCTATTAGGAAAAGGGGAAGTAAGGCCCAATTGCACCAGGTCTTCGATATGTTTCTTCATGTCCTTTACTCCCTCCTTGACCACATCCAAGAGCTCCTGGCAAGTAATTGCAGTAAAGTTGCAACTGAGAACTTCATTGACCCGTTTGGCAGCAATCATTCTATCACTGATCCCTGCTGCTGATAATGCCTCATCGGATGTGTCATAAAGTTTCCCCAGCAGTAGTTGAGAATCAGAAACTCTCATGGAAACAGTGGACAAAGTGGCCTGAACTAAGGTTTCCACCTTTTCACATAATTACTGTGCATGTAGCAGGAAAGTTAAAGAGGGTCTGAGATGGATAATCTCCTCAGAGATTCTTGCCCACATGATGCATATAACTCCTTGACCAGGTTCAACACTCCTGCATTTTGTGGCCTATTTGCCAACTCAAGGGTCAACTATTTTGCTGTTTGTTGCTCGGCCTGAAGTTGAGCTTGTATGGCAGCAACATTATTTTATTCTTTCAAAAGCTGCTGTTGAAACTGTGTGGCTTGCTGAGAGGAATCCTGATGCTTCTTCTGCAATGTGGCCCTTTCTTGCTTCAAGGTTTTTACAACAGACTTCACCTGGATCAACTCTTCTTTTAAGGAAGCATTTTGGCACTGTGTAGCCTGATGGATCTGACATGAAACAGTATTTTGCAACTGTTTAGTGAGATCTTCTATCTCATCATTTTTTGATTTGAGCTCAGTAGTCAGGGTCTCACTATGTGTCCTTTCTTGAGCCAGATCAGCCTCCACTTTCTGCAACTTCCTTGATAACTTCAAATAGTCGGTGGCTATGGCAGAATTGGTTTCATTTAGCAGCTCTACTCTATCTTGTGGCCTGAAGAGTGACATGTCCATCGCCATTGCACTCATTATATAATCTTGGGGCTGCATCTGCTCATTAGGTTTAACTATATTTGGTGACAAATGAGTCACAGTTAGCTGTTGCTGGATTGGGTCAAATAGTGACCTCATGTGTGGGATAGCCTGAGCTTTATTGTCCATCTTTCTCTTTTTGTCTAGTCGGGCTTCCCTAGCTTTCTTAGCAGTGTCTGCTTGAGCTTGGAAAGTAGGGGGAGAGGCAATATACCCGCCCGCAAAAGGATGACCCTGTGGCAAGCCATAGGGAATAGCCAAATGTTGGCCAGAAGGAATCTAAGGAGGTAATCTCCTAGGGAAAGAAGGAGAAAAGGGCAGCAATGATATGGCCTATGATGACATGGCCTAAGTAGTGACAGGTGGGGAAAAATAAGAAATTGGCATAGCAGAGGTGGCAGGGGATATTATTTGGCCAGTTGGGATTGCCACCCCTATTGAAGAAGAAAAAGACTGAGAAGAAGAAGGAGAAGAAGCACGTACCTGAGAAGCAACAGATATACTTGGTGGTGGCTGCAATAAAGGTTCTACCTCCTCATCTGAATCAGGTTGAAGCTTCAGCTTCTTATGTTTCCTTGGCCTCTCTTCTTCTTGTTGTGTTTCTTTCTCCTCAACGTTTACCACTGTTACTAGTGGTGTTTGCACAAAACTGGAAGCCCCACTCATTGAAACTGATAGGGTCCCTCTAGGTGGTGATGACACCACACTCTTTTGCTTCTCTATGACACTGAGGGATTGGGGCCAGGCAGTTACAGCAGCTGTAGATGATGTTTGTCCTGGGGCCTGCACTGTGTGAGTGGATTCAGGTTCTTCTTCAGACTCCTCACCCCTTTTATGGAGCTTACTTGTATCAAGGCTAGAGACTGGAGAAGGATGCCATTCGTCCCAAATGGACTCCCATTTCTCATTTGTATCAACCTTGCCAAAGGAGTGGGTTGTTTCAGATATCTCCTGCCTATATTTCCAATAGGCCTCTATCTTCTCAGCCTTCCACTCTCTATCTCTTATTAAATTTTTCTTTAATCCAGTGCCCATTTTAAGCTTAGGGTCATAGGCCTTTTCCTTTTTATAAAATACCTCCCATGGCCTGGGTCCCTCAAAGGGCAAATCTGTCAATTCTGCATATAAATCAGGGATGTCCTCCTTAGGGTTTCTTCTGTCTTCCCAAAAGGGGCAGCCCTCGTGCACAATTTTGGCACCAACCTTATTATTGTTGACCCACAAGGTTATGAAATTGATTGGGTCATACCTTCATTTATCTTCAATTAAAAGAAAACCCAGGACTACTAACTTTCTTAGCAATAAATGCTCAGTATCTTTGACCAATAGGGTCATGTTTTTCTTCACCCATGGGACATCATACATTTTCTTTTTCTTCCCCAGTACCATAATCATTATCAACCACAGACGCTTGCCGGGTGAGCTCTAAGAAGGCTAGCCTAGGAGTCAAAACCTTGGGTAGCAATACCGGTTCTCCATTAAAACCATGGACCCTGATAATAGTATGGTGAGACCCAAAGAAATAATCACAAGGAATGGAGGAATTTGCCATGAGGCCTCTGACACTTAATGTTAATCTATTTTCAACAGGCTTTGGGCTTAGGTGGCTAAAAGCAGGGGCAACAAAAAATTCTCAAAATTCGTAAGGGTCAGACGATTCAGACAAGACATGTGTCCATGCGGACACAAGAATAGTTCTATTGGGACCAAAACTTGGGTCAAACATGTTCAGATGCATATACTGGGAAAAGATGGCATAGTTTTGGTATAACATAAGGTGAAATAGATAAGAAGAATACCTGAAAACCCCTGCTGATTTGAAATTGGTGAGTTGTTTGGCCATTGAGTAGGTAATCTACTCTGAGAAATCCAACCAAAACTCCTAAGACTTATCCACAGTCTTCATTCCGAATAAGATGGCAAGTTGCCAATCATAGACAGTGATATCTTCCTTCATTCCGAAGATAAATGCCATCATAGATAGTGCTTCCTAACTGGCTTGTGTAAATTGTGCCCTTCCTGTTGGTAGCACTGGCATTTGGGTATTTTCATCTCCAAGCTGCATCTCTGAATTAAGAAACCTTAATTGAAACTTGACATTTGCCCATGTCTTCTGCATTTTGGCAATAGTGGGAAACGTGGCTGTGCTATCATAGTATAGGGCCAACATGTCCCTGATGGCCTTTGGTGTGATTTGCACCATGAAGGGTCCCTTTTGAATGGTGCTTGAGGGTGCATGAAACAATTCTGCGCATACCTCGATCAAGTCAGGGCATAAATGCATGCTCGGGACTATGAATTTAGCCAATTGAGAGGTCATATCTGCATGCCGAATGTTTCAAATTGTTTAGCCTTGGCCTTCAGGAGACATCTTTGGTGTGCTCCTTCTCACAGAGCTTTGTCAGACTTTTGTAGGGCTGGTTTAGTAATACCGTCTACAAAATCCTGCACCTTCTTTGGGTCGACCGCATAACCAACTTCAGGAACCCTAGTCCTTGGATAGGTCTTTAAAGGTTGCGCGGGGGCTGAAGCGTATGATATGCTAGCGAGGAGCCTGTCAATAGACTCGTAAATCCCAAGCCCCTGTTGTGAAGACTGTGCTCTGCCATCTCTATGTTCACTGGAAACTGTTGAACTTACTGTAAACAAGTATGGAAGCTTTGCAACAGGGAAGACACACTTAGGAAGCAGGTTTTGCAAATGAAAACGCAACAATAGGGAAGACACTTAGCAGAAGTAGAAACAAAATGAAACTCAGTTAAGCTTTAACTCATGTTGTCCGGGCATTTTAATGACGCATCAAGTCTCATAAATGGCATTAAAAATGGAAAACCATTATAAAATCTTAAGAGATCTGAGTGGGACAGAGTGTCAGACAAATCACAAAAAGCGGATGCGCTGAGTACTTTTAGGAATTTTGGGGATTTGAGAGGCTTTTATGAATGCGAGAGTTTTGAGACTTTTAAGAGACTTGAGTTGTGGCCACGTATTTATAAAACACTTATTCAAAGCAAAAAGTAGGAAAAAACAAAGCGGGAAAAGCAAAGCAACAACAAAAGGAAACTATCTAACTATAATACACAGGAAAGACACTGTCTAATTGAAATGCTTCAAGTAGATCCCGTTGACGAGAATCTCTTCAGGCTTACCCTCCATCGTTTCAAGCTCAAAAGAATTCTGCTGCTTACAGGAACAGATTTTATAAGGGCCAGTCCATAATGACTCAAATTTACTGTGTCGACCCAGCTTGGCAGCTCTCTCATCCTATTTCAAAACAACTAATCCTACTTCAAAATGAGGGTTTGAAGTTTTCTTATCAAAACAGTCTTTGATTATTTTTTGATGCTTCAATAATGATTCATGTGCAGAATCCCTCTTTTCTTGAACTTCCAAAAGCTCAGCAAGTCTGACCTGCATGGGGCCATTTTCCTCAATCTCAATCTGTTTCAATAATTGGAGAGCAGGAATCTCCAAGCTCAGGGGCATCACAACAGGTTTACCATAGACCAATTCATATGGGGAAGTTTTTGTTACTTGTTTTAGTATAATTCTATCTGCCCACAGTGCTACATTAAGCACTTTATGCCACTCTTTGTGATGATCAACCCCTATTCTTTTAATCAGTCTGATCAGATTCTTGTTAGTTGATTCTGCCAGACCATTACCCTGAGGATAATAGTTTGAGGAGGTTTTCAGGTAAATTCCATACTTTAGTGCAAAGTCAAATATCTTTGCCCCCAAAAATGCCTTAGCATTATCTGAAATTACAGTACGAGGCGGCCCAAAGCAAGTAGTGATACCCTCCAAAAAGTCTAGAATCACTTTTTCTGTTGCTTCTTTTAGTGGGACTGCCTCACTCCATCTGGTAAAATAATTTGTGGCCATTAGAATCCATTTGTGCCCGATACTTGACACTGGATTGATCATTCCAATGAAATCTAGACCCCATTGGGCAAATGGTTCATCAACAATTATAGGACTAAGGGGCATTGCTGCATTCCTTCTCTTCCCTACATAGTACTGACAAGATTGACATTCTTTAACCAGTTGATAACAGTCTATGAATAAAGTGGGCCAGAAGTAACCTACCTGACTTATCTTTATAGCTGTGGTTCTTGCAGAAAAGTGTCCACCTGACACTCCATGGTGCATTTCATGCAAGATTCTTTGGGCCTCATCTCTCTCTATACATCTTAAAAGTATGCCATCAGTATTTCTTTTGAAAGGAACTTGGTCAATTAAAACAAAATGAACTCCCTGTTGCCTATAGTACCTCTTCTTATCCTGAGAGAGCTCCTTTGGGAAAATCCCATGTTTCATAAACTGGATCCTATTCATGACCCAAGAATTCTGATCAACTTCTTGTATTCTCAACACATTTTCTTCCTCTGTTTCTTCAGTTATCATTTTTTCCATATCTTGAACCATATACTGACACAAACCCTTGCCTCTGACAAGTTTAGTTGGTCTGACCTCCACATCATATTCAAGAATCTTTGTTATCCAGTTTGCTCTTTTTTGAGTTATTTCTCCTTCCATAATATATTCTCTGACACTTGGATGAGCCACTAGTATCAGAATCTTATTACCTATGACCATGTGTCTGAATTTCTTGAGGGCTTTTACCATGGCATATGCCTGTTTCTCTACAAAGTTATACCTGGCCTCATATTCCCTAAGAGTTCTTGAGAAAAAGGCTATTGGATGCTCTCCCTCTTGTTGATCATCAATCTGTGTTAGGACAGCAGCAACAGTGAATTCTCCTCCATAGACATACATTATAAAAGACTTAGAGAAGTTAGGGTTCCTCAATACTGGGGCTGTTGATATTGCTTTCTTGACCTCTTCAAAAGCCTGTCTCCCTTCTGTAGTCCATTTGAATACTAGGTCTTTCTTTAGTATCAATGTAATTGGTCTTATTAGGCCTGCAAAGTCTGATATGAACCTACTGACAAAATTAATCTTTCCCAAGAAGGACTGAACTGCTTTCTTATTGACAGGCAGAGATAGGTTCATTATGGTAGTGACTCTTTCTGGATCTATAGAGACTCCTTCTTAGACACTATATGCCCTAATAGTTTACCTTGAGGTATTGCAAAAATGCATTTCTTAGGATTTAGAGATATTCCAAACTCTTAGCATTTCTTAAAAACTGCTTCTAGATGGTCAAAATGATCTACAACATTTTTAGAGAAAATAGTGAGGTCATCTAGGTAAATTAGAATGATTTTACTGATAATCTCTCCAAATGCTACATCCATTACCCTCTAAAATGTAGCTTTAGCATTTGAAAGACCAAAAGGCATCTTTGCATAGGCGAATGTTCCCCATTTTGTGGTGAAAGCAGTCTTATGTTGGTCCTCATCAGCCAACCAAATTTGATTGTATCCAGAGAAACCATCTAGCAGGGAAAATCTCTCTGATCCAGCCACAGTCTGTAAAATTTGTTCCATAGAGGGCAAGGGGTAGTGATCCTTCAAGGAAGCCCTATTTAGATCCCTGAAATCCACACAGAGCCTTATGTCCCCATTTTTTTTCCTGACTGGTACTAAGTTGGATACCCAAGTTGAGTGTTTGATTGGAAAAATGATCTTTGATTCTAATAGTTTCTGCAACTCATCCACCATCAGAGGTTCAATCCTAGGGTTCACTGGCCTCTGTTTCTGTCTAACTGGTTTAGATCCTTCAGTCAGCTCTATAGTGTGTTGAATGATATTTCTATCATAACCATGGAGATCTTCATAGGTCCAGGTTATGACCCTATCATATTTCTCACATAAATCAATTAACCTTTTTCTTTCCTGTTGAGTGGCAGAATTCCCAACCTTCAATTTTCTCCCCTCACTAATCTGAATCTCAAAGTAGTCTTCTTTGTTTGCTTGAAATCTCTTCTTTTCTAGGCTAGCATCTTCAGGATCAAACAAGTTTTCCAGAGTAATTAGTCCTTTAGGGAGCTTGTTTGACTTTAGTTGAATGATCTGATCACCATATGCTTCTTCAATTTTTGGTTGTAACTGATCAGCAAATTCTCCTGACTGTTGCAAAAATGAGAGTACTTGAAAATCATTTTCAAAAACTTGCCAATTTTCATCATTGTCTGGGATGGTTGGCCTTACAATAACTTTGACTAACTCATTATTGACCATTAGATCAGTTATTGGATCAAAATGTGAACCAATTTGTGCCATTCTATTTGCCTCTGAATTTTGGGCTCTAGGGACTACTTCTATATTAAAGGCTTCAAAATTTTCTATTAAGTCCCAAATTCTGTGCCTATAGGATCTCATCCTTACATTTTTGGCTACTGCCTTCTCTCCTATTTGCTTCACCACTAGTTCTGAATCTCCTTTGACTATCAGATTCTTTACTCCTTTCCTTTTTGCCAATATAAGTCCATGCACTAAAGATTCATACTCAACATCATTATTGGTACAGGCAAAATGAAAGCAGATGGCTCTTAAAATCTTTTCACCATTAGGGGCAGTAAGACAAATTCCTGCTCTAGCTCCATTTTTGCTTTTAGCCCCATCAAAATTTAGGGTCCAGATTCCTGAGTCATTTATGGATTTTTGGGTCTGAGAGGGCTCATTTCTTAAGACATTAGGGATCTCCTGGTCTTCCTCAAATATAACATAAGTGCCCAACCCTGTTGAGTCATAGTTTCCAAAGGGGTCACTCTGCATCATGGTTAACAACTAGTTATCCTCTACTTGCTGATCATATTCAGTCCAATCCCCTATTTCTTCAACAAAAACTCTTTCCTCTTTATTTAGCATGGCATGGGCTGCTTCTAACTTTGGGGCTGGTTCATTAGTGATATGGTCCTTTGACAATGGTTCTGAAAATACCTTCATTTTAGTCCCATATTTGGTTCTTATGATGAGATGAGACCAATCAAGAGACATATAACCTCCTATCTTAGCTGTGAAATCTCTGGATAGGCATAAGCCAAAAATAGGCAGAATATCTATGACTACAACATCTTGATTAACAATTATATTGGGACAGGTGTACAGCTATAGTGGAAGTTGTTTAATTTTCCCTATTGTTTGCACAGACTTCCCATCTAACTGCATAACTCCTTTTGCAAGTGGCTCATATTTTATTTTCAAAGCATCTGCTATTTGCTTTGGCATCACTGTGGTGCTAGCCCCAGAGTCTATCATTGCATTGTGCAATAATTTCTTCCCAACTATCAAAGTTAAATAAAAGGGATCTGGCTTGGATTTACTTACCTCTGGTGCATTGTTCAAAAGAGTTGTGGTCTACAGAGGAATAGTGTCCTTGAGCTTTTCTTTATCAGTAGGTCCTCCTTTGGCAATAGTTTGTTTAGGCATAGCTTGGCTCTGTAAAACTTCTTCAATAGTGTCTTTTGCTTAGGAATGGCTAACATGTCCCATATTGACACGTGTGCTGGAGTCCTCTTCAATTGATCCACCACATTCACACGTCCTAATGCTTGTGTTCTTGGATAATAAGGGTATCTTGCTTTTTCTTGAACTTGTCCAGAGACTACTTGGTTCTGCACTGGTTGAGGTATTTCTTGTCTAGTAGCTACATTTTGATGATCTTGAAATGGTGGAACTCCCATAATTTCATTATTTGTGACTCCAGGCTGTTCCATCATCCTTCTCTTGGCTCTAGTATACTAATCTGATTGTACCAAGGGCTTCGTAGAAGCTGAAGCTTCATTTAAGAATATTGACTCTTCATCTTCAATCCATGAAAATAGAGCATGCTCAGGGGCTATTTCTTCTTCTTGCTGTAAGGACATCCCTTGCATCTGAGCCACTAGGACTAAATTTTGCATACCAGGGGATTGGTAGGGTTGAGTGTCAGAAGTATTTGCAAACTATCCATCCACTCTTCTTTGCTCTGCTATCTTTTGCTATAGATTACCCCTGGGACAATCTCTGGGCATATGTGCATTATTACAAGGGAAACACCAGGTATTGGTGCCATCTGCATAATTATTCTACCTTGATACAATCTCTCTGTTTGGATTGGGAGGAACAGTCTGCAAGGGTGTAGGAACTGTAACCAATTGGTTTGATGGCTGAGGGTTAGCTTGCCTTTGGGGGCCCTGATACTGGTTTGACTGTGGAGGAGGTCTATTTCCTTGATAGCCTTGATATTGGGGTCTAGGATAAGGATTCTGCTATCTTTTTAGGTTAATTATTTCATTAGAAAATGTTCTTAGGATGTTCTTGGCATCATCCATCTCTGAAGATTGGGTAGAGACAACAACTTTAGCAGGTTGTTGGGGAAACGTATACATGGACACAGGTAGGGTTATGGGGTTAGGAGCTTCTTGAGGCAATGGTAGGGTAATCTCTGGAAACATGGGCATGGGAGGCCTTGGGGGCAATTTTCTAGCATCTATCAAATTATTTTCAGCTCTGACTACATAGTCATAGGCTTCTGGCAGGGTCTGGCCTCCAAGTGATTGAATCATTACTGCTATATCTGAATTTAAGGCTTTAAGATAAAACACTATAGCCATACCTGGTAATGGTCTTGCTGTAGCAGGAATCCTTTCCCAAGTCTTCTGAAATCTAGTATTGAAATTAGTCATTGCCTCTTGTGGTGCCCTCTTGATGGTAATCAGTTGTTGTAACAAAGAAGATTTATCACCCTTCTCTTTGAATCTTGCAAAGAAAGCATCTCCAAGCTGGTCCCATGTAGATATTGAATTTGGGGTCAAAGATCTGTACCAGTCCAGAGCCTTCCCCTTAAAAGAAGCTGCTAAGAGTCTTATAGCCACGTTCTGTTGTGTGATCACATGTATTGCACAGACATCAGACACATCTTGTAGATGCTCTTCGAGTGTTTTGAAATCCTCTCCACTGAATTTGGGTAGAGCCTTCAGGGCATTTGTTGGAATAGGATCCCAAGTCGCTGGTGGTACTGGGAGAATCAGAGCACTGCCAGTGTACCAATTTGCATAATTCCTTGGGGCTATAGGTGCTCTCATGTTTGCACTTAGTGTTGTTGTAGGTTGATTTACCCTTCTTCATGGATTAGTTATCAATGGTGATAAAAGAATACCTAGGTTCACAGCAGATTGAGCTCTTGTCACAGGTCCACAGCTCTGACTCCTTGTGATTCTCTGGTTCATACAGTCTTGAAAGAAACTTCAAGAATTGGTCCCACCGGGCCTGCCAAAAACTGTTGATGCTCAGAATTGTGTTGTTTCCAACACCAACATGGGAAACTCTGAGATGTGGGAATGTTCCTCAGAGTGACCTTTAGATTTTAAAGAAGCTGGCTCTTCTTTACCTCAAAAGTGTTTTGGGAAAAGGAATAGAATTAAATAGAATCACAAATGCAACTAAAAAGGAAACTAAACTACGGCGATGCACTTGAATGTGATTTTGTTTCTCAACACTGAGCACAGTGAAACTACTTTTAGGATTCAGTCACATTAAAGAGCAAACAATGCATGATTAATGTAAAAGATGTAAAACAAATAGGATCAAAGGCTCACAACTTAGAAGATTTTGCAATAACACAGAAAATATCAGCAAAGGCACAGAACTCTGTCTTTTATTAATTTTCCAATCACATAAAAGGCACAGAATCATGCATAGTTATACAAACTCTCTGAATCAAGAAAATAGAACAAAGGCAAATGATATTACTGGCCACTATAAAAGATCTTCAAACTTCTCTAACAATCTATGATGCAGAAAATTCTCTATATCTCCAATGTTATCTTCTTTTTTCTCTTCCTTTTTTTTTTAAAAACTGAGATCTGAACCCATATTTATAGCATAGAACTGGCCCCAAGATTGCACGCATGATCAAATCTCAACGGTCTAACCAAACTGGGACTTAACTAAAAGTGTCTGACAGCAGATCTCTTTCGAATCTGAAACGGTTAGCCACTCTACCAGTTCATTGGGTGAAACAGATTCATGTAACTCCACCTTCTTTGAATCAGCTAGGAACGCGTGGCAGCTTCTAATAATCTTTGCGACTATAAACCCTTAGAACAACTGGCATTCATATGCACCTCTCTCTTGAAACTCCTTCATCTTTCCAGAACAATAAGAAACTAACACATGACGTTCTCCGCGTGACTTGCTTGATAAACTACTTCATTACTCGGGAGTCACCAGAAATTGACACTTGGCAGCATCCGCGGCCCTTGCAAATGATACGTGGTGATCTCCACTTTACTTTGAGTCTTTACTGTGGCTTATACCAGGAGTGCTCGGGCTTTGTCATCTGTCACGGTCTGCTACACTGAACTTTAAGAAACATTAAAATTGGGACCCACCAATAGTCCATGCCTGAGTAGCTTCCAAAAGAAAAAGGGGACAGGTGGCACTTTCCGTAGATCTGAGAATCATATACGTGGCAACTTCTACTGCATTTAGAGAGACTTTAAAAACATTCACAGGGTTCCGTGGAAAATGACACATGGCAGCGTCCGCTGCTTTGGGAACTTAACTAGCACTTAAACAAAACCTCCACGGACGTTGCCACTTGGCGCTTTCCGCGCTCACTCTGAGTAACTTTGTAGAAACATTACAGACTCATAAGAATCATGTAGATGGTGACACTTGGAGCTCTCCGCTGAAACTATAGAAATTTTAACGGGGCCCACCATACCTCTTTTCTTAGTGATGAAACCAAAAGGGAACCCGCGGATGTTGACACTTGGAGCTCTCTGCTGAAACTATAAGGGACACGCAGCACCTTCTGTGTAACTTTAAGAAACTTTAAAATGTGTTTCAGCGCCTGCCACTTGGTGCCCTCCGTGCTCACTGAAGCTTTTAAAAGGGGCCTGCCACATTACGAGAAACATTCAAAAGGAACGTTTGAAACTTAGAAGAAACTGAAATGGGTGCCGACACTTGGCGCTCTCCACTGAAACTAAAAGATACGTGGCACTCTCCGCGGACACTTTAAGAAATGTTAAAATGTGTCTCGGCTGTTGACACATGGCAGTTTCCGCTGTACTGAAGGAACTTGGCAAAATTTACAAAAATGAAAACCCCACGCGCCTGTGCTCTGTGTCAAAACCTTACCGCCAAAACAAGCACAGAGATCATGTCTAGAGCTCGCACAACTGAAACTAAAAAAAATCAAAATGTAGAGTATTTTATTCTACAGTTTCAAATGCTAATTAACAGTCTTCTGTCCATAAGAATTCTGTGTCTTTGTTAAGCAGAGTAAACAGGAGGGTAGCTGTTTTGCTGAAGTTTTCTATGAATCTTCTATAGTAGCCTGTGTGACCTAGAAAACTTCTAACATCTAGCTAATTTTTGGTTGAATGTAACTGTCTGATCACTTCTATCTTGTTTTGATCCACTTTGATCCCATTTGCTGAAATGTTGTGTCCCAATACAATTCCTTCCTCCACCATCATGAAGCACTTTTCATGGTTTAGAGATAATTAATTTTTCTCACATCATTTTAGTACTTTCTCAAGGTACGTGAGAGCTTCTTCAAAATTATCCCCATACATAGTAAAGGCATCCATATAGACCTCCATGCACTCATTAGCTAATTCAACAAAAATGGCTAAAACAAGCCTCTGAAATGTAGCTGGGGTATTACATAGTCCAAATGGAAGAACTTTGTAAGAAAAAGTTCCCCAAGAGCAGGTGAAAGTGGTTTTGTCCTAATCTTCAAGTGCTACTTGAATTTGGTTATACCCACTAAACCCATCTAGGAAAGAAAAATACTTCCTCCCAGCAAGGTTGTCCAGCACTTGGTCAATGAATCGTAAGGGAAAGTAGTCCTTTTTTGTAGCTTTGTTTAACTCCCTGTAGTCAATACACACCCTCCATTTCCCATTCTTTTTAGGCACTATGACTAGGGGTGAGACCCATTGACTGTCTAAGATTGGATATATAAACCCTGCTTGCAGTAATTTTTCTATTTCAGTCTTAACAATGTCTTATAAAGCATGATTCAATCTTCTCTGGGGTTGTTTGACAAGTTTGATATCCTCAGTGTATATATTATTTGTACAGATCTCAAGAGGGATGCCCTTCATATCTTGGTATTCCCAAGCAAAAGCTATTGAATGGGAAATTAGAAGTTGGATAAGTTTTTCTTCCTAATTTGCTATTAACTGAGTATTGATGTTAAGTGTTTTCCCTGGTAAAATCATGACCTATTTTGTGATTTGATCCATGGATGTAGTTAATCCATATACTGGAGTCATGGTATTGAGGGGAAAAGAATGTGGAAGCAACATGTGGAACATGGCTAAGTCTCTGTAAAAGGTCTCTGCACAAGGAATGATATTAACTAAGGTACAATGAGTAGAAGTGAGAAGTTCTCTCTGAGAATCTTGGGCAAGATTCACCACATCCTCATTGATTAGGATGTGTGTAATATCTTCTAATGTATCATAGTAGATTTCCTCTTCCAACTCTCCCAAATGTTTCTTGATGGTTACCATAGTTACTGAGGCACTATTGTCCATGGTATCTAGCTCATCCACCCATACTCTTCCTGTATAATGTATTGATGGTTTAGTTGGAGGATATATAAATATATCCCATTAGAAATGACCATATCCCCAGTTCCACAATCAATAGATGCTATTGTTGTAGCTAGCCATGGTCTTCCTAATATCAGTGGATAAGCATTTCTTTGGTTTCTTGATTCTAATATTAGGAAGTCTACAGGAAATTCCCATGACTCTATTACAACTGGAACATCAATTATTACCCCTTTTGGAATAGCTACTAATTAGTCAGCAAGTTGAAGGATTGTAGTCGTGGATTGGATACTTGTTAAGCCTAGTTTGTCCATTGTATGAACTGTCATCACATTAATTGTTGCTCACAAATCAACCAAAACATTTGAAATTTCTACCCCTGAGATGAAAATAGTTATGATAGGATTTCTAGGGTCTCCATATTTTGAAAGGAGAATTTCTCCCATTAATAGATCTACTACTTTCCCTTCCACCTGGATTGTAGAAGGAAAGTTTTTCTTCCTGCCCTGTGTTTTGACAGAATGTTGTTTGATGAATTGATTTAGTTCTGGCACATCTCTGATTGCTTGGAGGAGAGGAATTTCAATATTTAGTTGCCTAATTTGTTGTAAAAGTTCTGATTCTAGGTTACATTGGACTTGTTTTTGTAAGATCTTTTTCTGGGGAACATGCTATTTGAGCCGTTCTAGGTATGGTGCTAGTTTTTCCATCTCTGGAGCTTTTATCAAAATTATGTCCAAGAATGTTCTTCGGAGTTAGTCTTTTAGGACCAACTCCAGAGTTATCCAATGATGATTCTTTTAGCACTTTTTCAGTAGTAATCTCCTCTGGAAGTTGAGTGGATGAATTTTTAGGTTCCTCATCATTGGTTACTTCAACTCTAGTTGGAGGAGATGGTCTTGGGAATGCTTTCCCAGAACATAGTTGGAGATTATTTGGATATATAGCGTTAATACCAGCCATGTTTTCTTGCTCTATTATGTAAACAGGTGCTCCCTTTTTATTTTGTGGGTTTGGTATAGGTTGAGCTCATAAGGGTGGTTGGCTATTTGGCTCATTTTTTGACTGACCTTGTGTGTTGGAGGGTCCAGTTAGTAATGCTTGTTGTTGAGGTTGGAAATGTCTAGGTTGTCCCTGGCATTGTTTATTATATCCCTATTGAGAAGCCCATTGAGGTTGCATGTTTTGTGATCCAAACTGTGGTGGCCACTGTTGATTCCCCCAGTGCTGATTTTGCCAATTTTGGTTTTGCCAATGTTGATTTGGTGAATCCTGCTATCCCCAAGAAGGATTATTCTGAAGCCCATGCCAAGTTGGATTCCAATGATTATTTCCCCAATTAGAAGGACCTCTGTAAGAAGGCTGGTTTGGATATTGATTATAAGGAAAATTTCCAGCCTATTTTTGGCCCACGTAGTTCAATTCTTCTTTTGATATGACATTCTTCTTACTCAACCTTTTTAAGGCTGGAAGCTGACTACATTGACTGGTAGGATGTTCCCTATCACATATCTGATAGATCTCTGATTTGTCTAAAGGGCATTCTCTCAACACATGCTTGTTTCTACACCTAGGATAATAAATGGAGAGTGGTTCAGTTGTTCTAGTTTTTGCCTGAATCCCATCCAATGTGGTATTGATTTGGACCAAAATATCTATTTTTAGATTTTCAATCTCTTCCATTAACTATCCTATTTCATTCTTTCTTTTGAAAGTTTTGTATGATCTCACTCCATCTTGGGTTCTAGAATAGTTCCTGTAGAGTTCTTCTATAGCAGGTATATCCATTTTATTGATATTTCCTTTTCCCATCAGATCCAGTGCCTATTTTGATTCTTTATCCAATCCTTTTACAAGTAGGGTTATGGCCAAAGAGTGATCTACTAGGTTGCCATACCTTCTCAAGGCAAAGTTAAATCTGTCCACATAGTCCTCTAAGGTCTCTTCCTCTCCCTGTTTAATTTTGAACAATTCCTCATTTTTATTACTGACTCTATAGTAATCTTCGTATTTTCCTAAAAACTATGTTTCCATATGATCCCAAGAATGGATAGAGTTCTGGGGTAAACCCATAAACCATCTCATTGCAGAATCTTTCAGGGTTGAAGGGAATAGTTTGAGTTTTTTTAATCTAATCCATAATCATAAGTTTGTCATACCACTTTGAATTCAAACAAAAACTGATCTAGATCCTCAGAAGAAAGACCTCTAAAATTTGGCAAGTGTGCTGGTGAAATATTTTTCATAGGAGCAGTCTCTACCAGCCAAAACAATGGGATATGAGAAGGTTCTTGGAGCTTAATTTTGCTATTCATGATTATCATTATATCATCCATGTCTAGTACTAGTTCTTCTATCTAAGGTTCTAGGAAATTAGGTTTTGTCAAAAGATCTGCATGGAACTTTTGTTGTAATTCTTCGATATAATTAGAGAGTGGAAGATTTGGAGGATTTAAGGGATTATTGATTTGAGGTGCAACTTCCAAGGTAGGTTCTAGGTTTCTTTCTTCAACAAGATCTTATACCACCCCACTACTTTCTCCTATAGCTTGTTGATGGGGTGTCTATTTTATGTATCTTCCTTTTCAATCTCTAGCTCTAACCATACAGATCTAATCTAAAACTGTTTAGCTAAGTTTCCTTAATTAACACAATATCCCTAGCAACGATGCCAAAAATGACAAGGGTCATTGTACCTCATCATTTAATCATATTTTAGATGTCAAAATCTAGGGATGTGTCCTTGGCTGTCTACAATTAGGGATTCTACAGTTACCAGTTTTCTCTAGCTAGTTCCAATGACTTTTACTAATTTAAAGAGATTGATCTATCTGCTTACTAACTAAATTCAAAGAATGCTAGAAATAGAATTGAACAGTAAATTACTTAAAGCAAATCTATAAACTACAAAATGCATCTATCTATCAAAATTAGTAAGTATTCTATAAAGCAAAATTTGAAATGACAAAACAGTGGTACTAGCCTTCTGCCTTAATTCAGTCCAATTTCATTCACCTTGTATTTAGAGAAATATTGATATCCAAATGAGATTACAGAAATCAGAATAATAAAAATCACTTCCTTTTCTGCTTCTTCTGTAAGTATATATAAAATTAGTGATGAGATATCACTTATCTTATCTACCAGTTCCTCTATGAGATGACATCCATCTCTTTATTATATTAGCTATCTAACTATAGAAAATAACCATGCAATAAAAATATATTGAGTGGAACAGAAGTCCACTCTGAATCTAAGTTTGAGTCTTAATACATTTGGGTAGCAAGGCCCTGAAAATATGGATATTAAATCTGTTTCATCAGTAACTTATGTAAAAACTAAAAAAGAGATTTAAAAATCCCAATAGTTAACTATAGATTGCCCTTAATCACTCAGGTGATGATTTGAGTAATATCAGGGGTATTACGATCTCTACTGAAAGTGTTTGACTGACAGCTATGCTAGAAATCTACTCTGCTTAAAAGAGGTGCCAAAGATGTATGTCTCTGTCTGTAGCTCCGGAGATGCTCTAGTCTTTAGTCCAGCTCCAGAGATGCTTTTCCTCTTTACTTCAAAACTTTTGATGTCATGGTATTCTAGTATTGTCTCCGAAGATCATTAGGACTACCTCTGGAGATGCACAAAATTGCCAACCCAAACATTTATACCTATTGATTCAAAAAGAGTTCTTTTGCATATTTTCATCAATTCCATTCACATTAGTCCTTTAATTACAAATCATGATCTTAAGTAATTCATCTCCTATTAATCATTATTTAGAACAATCTTGCTAGCCTATTCAGGTGCAGTCATCAAGAAGATTAAATCAGAAAGGAGAAAAAGAGAGGTAAAGAGATCTATTTCATGGGTGCTACCTGGCACTCATCAACTCCTACTTCATTCTTCACTTCAAAGCACTCTGGTCTAGATCCTCTCCCTATTAAAACTCCCAAAATTAATAGATGATAGGATTGAGCAAATTCAGAGAAGATTTATTTGGAATGGCTCGAAAGAGAAAGACAAGATCTCTTTGGTGTTTTGGGATGTGGTCTTCTCGCCCAAGAATAGAGGGGGTTTAGGGATTAGAAGAATCACTAGGATAAATAAGGCTTTGCTAGCTAAGGTTGGTTGGAGACTAGTGTCCAATGACAATGACTGGACCAACATCATGAGTGCCAAATATCTAAACAATGATAAAGGAGCCAAGCTTATGACAAGTAATTACCTCCCCCAGGGCTCCTCCATACGGAATAACATAGTGAAATCCAAAGGTCTCTTGCACATTGGCCTCCAGTGGAATGTAGGAAAAGGGAACATTGTTAGATTCTAGGAGGACCCGTGGATAAGCACACCCCCCTTGGAGTTCCATCTTATTTGTTCTACTATCATGAATCACCTTAAGACTAAGTTGGGAGAGAGAGTTTACAACTATTGGAGTTCCTACAATGGAGGGACAAAGTGGAACCTTAGCACAGAAGGGCTTCAACAACCTTTGATCACTGCTTTGAATACTCTTCTTGAAATTCTTAAAAACCATAAATTTCATAAAAAACTCTTGCCGGATCAACTGGTGTAGAAAGATGACAAAAAGGGAAGGTACTCGGTAAAATTAGGGTACAAGAACACGGATAAGGTTAACTGGGAAGGTTTCAACTGGAATCATATTTGGAATAATGATGCTATCCCCAAGGTGAAATTCTTCAATTGGATGGCTAACCACCAAAGGATTCTCACTATAGATAACCTCCAAAAGTGTGGATTTCAAATGCCAAATAGATGCATTATTTGTAAGAAGGCTGAGGAAAGCATTGATTACATCCTCTTCCATTGTGATTATACTTGGAATATAAGACAATTTGTCCTAGGCCTTTTTCCAAATCCAATGGTCCTGGCACAGAAGTCTCAGCAACAACATAGAATGCTGGGGCACTTCTCACAAACATCCTTTAATTAAAGAACTCTGGTGGCAATCCTTGCTTTACATTAGTTGGGGTGTCTGGGGGGAGATGAACAACAGGATCTTCAGGGAGGAAAGAAGGGATTAGAGAGCCACTGCTGAAATGATCAAACAAAGAATAACTGAAAATATTAAATCCTCAAACATTAAAGGCCCCAATCAGAATCCTACCCAATTAGAAAACAAGATTGCTTTGACCTGGGGCCTGACAGATAAACTTTCTCTCTTGAATTTTAGTAGGAAAATAAAAAGGAAGAACACCAAATGGCCCCCCTGAATTGGGCTAGTCAAAACTCAACTTCGACGGAGCTTCTAAGGGAAACCCAGGTCAGGTGGGAGGGGAGCAGTGGTAAGAGATGACAAGGGAATTGTCATGGGAATCTATGCTGGGAACCTTGGAATCCAATCTAACAATTTTTTTGAGGCCTATGCAGCCTACCAAGGCATATGCTTGGCTAAGGACCTTGGTATCAAGAAGTTAATAGTTGAAGGGGATTCTAAAAATATATTAGACATGATTAAGGATAAAGCCATTCCTAGCTGGATCATCAAGGACATAATAACCCTTAGTAAAGAGGAACTTAGGCATATGGACAAAGTGGTTGTGTAACACATCTATAGAGAAGGCAACTCGAGAACTGATGGGATAGCTAATATTGGTATGTCTCAATCATGATCAGACATACCTCAAGCCCGCTACCATGTTGGAAAATGTCATTCTCTTCTCGACTCTTCTCTATCTCATTTGCATAGCGAATTACAGAGTCCAAGCTAGCAACAAAAGTAGGATGGGTGGAGATCTCAACCAGATGGAACCGACTCAACATGACAGAATCAGGGAAAATGGTGAGCTGTGGGAGATATTATAGAGAGGAGACCTTACCTCTTACATAGAGTCTATGAATGGGTATGATACAATTCTGTCAAGGGAGATTGTGGATACTTGGAAAGATGGACAAGTTTATATTAGAGGGATCACTTTCAAAGTCTTTGAGGAGTTGATTGCTAAAGCCATGGGGCTTAAACTGGATGGGGCCCCCGTATTGCCAAAAGAGTTAAGGGGAATTACAAAGAGGATATGCCAAAATTCCTGCTAGAGGACGAGACTGTCACTAGGTTGTAGAATGGCTTTAACAGAGAAGACCTACCTGGCATTTGGAGTGATGTGGCAAAGGTGTTCATGAGATATGTCACGTTGGAAGGTAGGTACAAAAGATTCCACACTTATGTATTTCCCTTGTTGAATCATTTTCACCAGTCTTAGAGTCAATTTCCCCTTCTGGCTTTATACATCCATTGAAGATTCGGTGTAGAAAGTCTTGCTAGGTGAAAAAACTCTTCCCCTGCACTAGAGCCTAATTTACACTCTGTACAAATTCAAGCTAGCTTTAACCCCTGCCCTAGGGTTTAGACCAAGGATTTATAACCCTCAGCTTATCAAAAACTTTCTTGACACCCCTGGCAAGTATAATGAGGACAATACCCCTATCAGTGGTGAGGGATCTCAAAGAAGAAACAAACATTTTGATGAGGGTTCTCGGGGCGAGGGTTCTTAGGGTAAGAAAATCCAAACAAGGGTCCTCAGGTTAGGAAGTTGGCTGGGAAGGGGAAGGGAAAAGAGAGAGAAGGTTCCTCCACTCATTTGGGCAAACCCACCCACACTATTGCCAACAAGGAAGCCACCAAGGCTCATAAGGATAACCCCTCCCAAACTGTAATAGTGAAAATGGGTAAAATGATTCTTCGCAACATGAACATTCCCCAATCTACCCACTCTGCTAATTTGGATGTGGAAGAGCAAGTCAGTAAACCCCAGTGAAGAAGCCAAAAGGGGTCTATTGGGGAGGGGTCCTCCAAACACACTGGTGTCAAGAATGATCATCCTACCAACAAAAAAGGGAAGGGCAACAGAGAAGAAAGTTCTGAGGATGAAGTCATTATTCTTGATACTGAAATTGATACTGTGCTTGTTGAGAAAGAAGATAACAACAATGGCAGTCTAAGGAGTCCTATTGAAATGGGCAATTGTAAAAACATTCTCAAAGGCTCTAAATGTACTAACCTTGTCAACATGGATGACTCCCCAAGTAAGACAGAGAAGAAGCCTATGGATAAAACCTAGGAGGATTAGAAAGAGGAATGTAACCAGTGCATCAAACTTACGAATAGAGTGGCCACTCTCTATCAAGCTATGGACCTTCAAAATTAGGTGCTTAAGTGGCAACTCACTCAGCTCCATCATGTAAAGAAGAAAATCCAGCAGCTTGAAGCCATCACCCAGCTCGATACTGAGGAGTGGCCTAAGTAAAGTCATGATGAGCTGTGGGAGAAGGTTGAAAAGATGGCTACCAAGTTTGATAAATGGGAAAGGATGGAGGAGGAAATAGGTTAGATAAAAGTGAGTCACGATAACCTAGATAGGAAAGTTTCTGAACTGGTCAACTATAGCAGAGAGATGGTTAAAAACTCAGCCACTACTCTTTATGTGCTCAAAGAGGAGCTAGAAAGAAGGAAAGATGTGACTGAGGGGTCTACGAAAAAGGAGAAGCTTCAGGACCTGAAACAGGGGAAGGTGGTGCAGGCCAAGGACAGTAGCAACAAGGGTAAAAGGGTGACTTTTTAGAGCCAAGACACTGAGAGCAAGGCAAAAGGCAAACATATGATCTAGGTTCGATAGGATTGTGACAAGGAGGAGAACAATTTCTTAGAGAAGCTAGAGTTTTTGAGCAAAGAATGACAAGCTATAAGGAGCTTTAAGACCATGGCTAGGCAGTAGGCTAGTTAGTTACTAGTTCTTCTTGGTTTGGCTATCCCTATTGGCCCATCCATCTTTTTTGTTGTTTTGTTGTGTTTCTCATGTTTTACTTCTTGTAAAACTCATCTCTTTTTCCTTTTTGGGCTCTATATATGGGTTCAGGTCCTTCCCAGTTACTTTTATCAAAACATCATATAGAACCAATAGGGCAATTAATCCATTATTGATCTATACAACTCAGATATAATCCCAACCACTAATAGTTATTCATGTACATAAATCATGAGAAGAAATAATTAACATCTAAAGGGAAAGTTCTATCCACATCCATATAACCTAAAATAAATAACAAGTACCATAACTAAAATAATTTATACTCTTTCTAAAAAAAAATATTTGCTCTCTTGCAAATATAAGCGAAAGTTCTATTATCCTAACAAAATACCAAGTAACCATAGACAAGAGTGGACTTACCCAACTATAATTTCCAAATGAGTCTCAGTTTGTATCCAATTCATAATTTTGTTGGCTTCACAAGCTCCATTCTAGGAAATGCTAGCACAATATCTTAGAGCTTCATGTTTATCAATTTTATAGGTATTAGTTGTCCTCAACTCTCAAGTGCCAACATGCTTAATTATATCCACACAGATAAATGATATCTTTGAACAACATGTTTTGTTGATAGAACTGATAGGAATACCAAATATAATTTAGTTGATTCAATTACCAACCCAGAGACAAAGCTAATGACATTATTTTTGGGACACTAAATTTTAATTTAGCAACAACAAGAAATATAATGTGGCCATCCAGATGAGTAGGGACAAAATATAACATTCCCACATTCTTTTGGAAAAGTTAATGTACAAAAACGAGGAAGTGCATGAATGTGGTTATACATCTGTATACAACTTGAATATGTAAGATGTGTGGTACAAAACAAAGGAGGACATCTCGACAAAGACTTCTGGTGATTAGGAGTGTTAACAGGTAAACCAGAGAGCAGAAGTGAGAGAAGAAAGATAATTCAAATGTTACCTTTATGACATTGTACAACAATTACACATTTAAGAGAATACGAAAATCTTAACATCAATATCTGGTAGCATCAAACAAAGAATAACATGTAGAACACAAGACAATATTTCTAATGCCAATGTGAATTTATCTCAAAAAAATCATAATAAAGTGATAGGATTTATTACTAATATTAGAGGATTCATTTCATCCTTAATAAGAAACAAAGGTTGCATGTCAGGATGCCTTTTAAACCATAGGAAGGCAAACTTTTAAACTAACTTCTATACAAAGCTTCTTTAAATATTCCTCAGACAAATTAGATGCCTAGTTGTTATAGAAAGAATATGGCATAATGCCTTCAACATGCAGATTAAAAGTGCCGTATAACTATTGTCATATAGAGGCAAAAAAGGATAGTTATTCCATAACAATTGCAATAGGAAAAGAAAATGTAGGAATGGATATCAATCTGATGGATAAATGTCTCAAAGAGATGGCATCTCATGGAATGCAATGATTTCTAGATTACGCAAATGAATTTGTTGATTAGGCATTGGAAATACTCTGGTAGACATGCATGCAAAAATTTGCATGTTTAAACAAGGCATACGAACCAATGATTGCAGGATATGCACAAAGGATGAAATTCAAGCAATTGCATCTAACAGGTGAAATGACAGGCTCAAAATGTCATACATGTAAGATGTGAAAGCATAGACAAGGCTCAAGAACAAATACCACAGTCATAATGAAGATCTGTATGCATACAGAAGTAAATTATGATCAAACAAAACTTCTAGTGCCTTTCCTATAGCAAACAATCTTTATCTATCTTAAATTATTTTGTCACATTTTATACAGAGTTGAACAACCTTGACAATAGTATAAATTGTGAAGCATTTAAGAGCTCCACCTCATTCATCATGATCAGATAAACACTAATTCAAGACAACATTAAGATACTTGACTATTGATTATGCAGTCTAGAGCCTTGGAAGGTTTGGGAATTCTAAGGATAGGATACAAAAAGATGGATTCAAATATAAATACAATTAATTATGAAATTGATCATAGAATCATATGTAAACAAAAGTTTATTTGATAATTAAAAAACCAATAATAATATATGCAAGCAGATAATACTGAAGAAAGACCCATAACGAATAAAGCACAAGGATAATGTGATCACTTAGGTCGAATAGAGAACATTGACCTGAATGATAACAATTTGATTCAATAAATTTCGATAGGATCATAAATAAAATATATTTCCACTAAGACTATGATAATCAAAGATTTAAAACCAAATTCAATAGAAAATGATCCATACGAAAGAGTGAGATTTCAACACAGGCCCAATTCCAACAAATTCATGCACATTCAACTCAAAATTTTTATACAAGAAATTGCATACCTGAAGTTTCCATTATATTTTCCTAAAAACTTGTGAAAGAAATGAAGGTGATCATGAAAATCTATCAGAAAATTGAAGCCATGATCAACAAACTTGATTATTTCACAAAACTATGGTTTTTGATATGAACCTCCTTGAGAGAAGCCAAAACCTCCTTCTTTTCAAGATATCTATTGAGACCAGATAGCAATCCCTTTTAAAACCAAACTTTTATCTTCTTTCTAGAAACATCTAAGACTCTCCCACTTCCAATTCCCACACCCATATTCTAATAAACTAAAATTAGCTCCATTAAATAAATATCAATCTCATCTCTTGAATGAAATAAAAGAATCTTTATAAAATCTATAAATATAAAATAATAGTATAAATAATCATTGCGATAAAAATATAACTAATTAATTATTTTCAACAGCATAATTAATAAGTTTTCTGGATATGCCTTACAGTAGAGAATTACCAGATGTTGTAGGTTGACCTACCCTGTTTCTACACATTACATCCTCCATTGGAGTTTGTAACATCTTGTGGCTGACGCGGAGTATTTCATGAGCTTGAAGATGATATATAGTGGAGTTTGTAACATCTTTGATAGTTAGATTCTTTTTGGGAAGGTACTTCAATGTCATATCTTGCATATCTATTGTAACCCGAAAAGCAAGCCTGTGAACCCTTTGATTATATCCCGCATGTTTCCAACATATGAGAATTATAATCCTTTGATATTCTGAATATATGAATCTTCCATTGTAATCTACAATTGTGTTGTTTCCATTATGTTTACTCTAGCTGCATGGTTTAGAGAGTTCATTCTTTGAACCCTTCGACAATGACTACACCAAGTGGCATTAGAGTGAAGTTTTGAATCCTTTGGGAAGTGAAGGCATCCCAGAAGATCTTGTTGTGAACATATCACCGACCTGAGATAGTCTACTTGTGTTTGTCAATAGAGAGCCAATTTTGAGGCAGTTGGTACCTTGTAGTCAGATCGTCGAATTAAGATAATTACACCAGATCCTAGGAAGAGATGCCATCGAGGAGGATGCTTGCTATGACCAATGTTTCTACAAGAATGAAAGAAATGATTGAGATGAGGAGGACAATGAAAGTTTGATTTGATTTTGTAGAAGAAGATAGAAGAAGAGGACTAAACCCTAGACATGATGCTAAAAGTGATGATGAAAAATTTCAATTGCTAATCAAAATGAAGAATCCCTAGAAAAAGAAGAATTAGATTAGGTGAATATGTTGAAAGTTATTTCTAAGATTGGAAAGAGACCTAGAGTGGATGTACTGAACTGTACTAGAAATTTGAATCCAGAGGAATTGATTGATTGGATAAATGACATGGAGGAATACTTTGAATATGAAGAAATTGAAGATCAGGAGAGAGTGAGATTTGCAAAAACTAAGTTGAAAGGACATGATGCTATTTGGTGGAAAGAAGTTCAACTGGATAGAAATAGGAGAGGAAAGGAGATCATAAAATGGGATAGGATGGTGACAAAGTTGAAGAATCAATTCGTACCTGCTGACTATGAGTTGGAACTATTGAAGAGATTGCAAAACTTAAGGCAAAGGGAGAAATCTGTGAAGGCATATACTAAAGAATTTTATAAGATGATCACATGGACTAGTCATAGTGAAGCAAGTAAGGAGAAAGTGGCAAGAAACATAAATAAATTGAGGTTGAACATTCAAGAAGAACTGAGTCTGGTAAGGATGACAACAATAGAAGAAGCATATCAGTTTGCATTGAAAGTTGAAGACAAGTTGAATAAGAAGAATGAGAAGAGATAGACAGGTAGGAGAGGTAAATTTCAAAGAGTCAGAACATATTCTAGAGGAGAAAGATCATATATGTAGAAAAAAAAGGAAAGTAGTCCATTAAAGAAGGAAGATAGAGATACCAATTCATATCGGAGATAGGATAAAAGTTTCTACCGTAGAGGAAATCATAATTCTTACTGCAATGAAGGCATTAGGAGAGATGAGAGAGGGTTTGATAAGAGAACATTTAGAGGAACTTGTTTTAAGTGTGGAGGTGAAGGACATAGAGCATTTGAATGTCATCAGGGAAGTACAAGGAAGGAGAGAGAACAGTGCAAGAGCAACTTATACGGAGGAAGAACCTTTTGGATCACCTAGTTCAGTTGGAAAGATAGAGAAAGGAGAATCGTTAGTCATGAGGAGAGCATTATTTCAAGTAGAGACAACTAAGGAACCACTGCAGAGAAAAAGTTTGTTCTAGACCAGATGCAAATCAGGAGGTAAATGTTGTAAAGTAATCATTGATAGTTGTAGTAATGATAATTTGGTTTTAGAGGAGATGGTGAATAAGTTGAACCTGGAGAGATTGAAACACCCTAAGCCCTACAAGATAACATGGATTCAAGATGAACAGTAAAATTTTATGTATGTCGATGGATGTATGCCATATATAGTTTGGTAGACCATGGCAATATGATAGAAAAGCTATACATGATGGGAGAAAGAATACTTATACTATAACATCAAATGGGAAGAAACATATCTTGATACCTTTGGAAGATGAACCTAAAAGTGAATTATGTAGGAATGCTAGAATCTATTTGGTTGATGGAAGCGAATTTCTAGATGGATTGATACATGAGAATATGTTTTTTTCTTTGATTCCTAAGAAGCATGAAACCCTAAGTGCATAGACTATTACTAGAAAAGAAGAACTGCCAGAGGAGATAACTGAATTGTTGATAGAGTATGAAGACATCATATCAAAGAATGTACCTAAAGTATTGCCACCAATCCAGAGTATCAATCACCATATGGACCTTATAACTAGAGCTAGTTTCTTAACAAAGCAACACACCAGATGACACTAGCAAAGAATGTGGAGCTGAATAGACAGATACAATAATTGTTGAGGAAAGGATTGATTAGAGAAAGCTTAATCCCATGTGTGGTATATGTAGTGCTAGTGCCGAAGAAATATGGAGAATGGAGGATGTGTATAGACCCTAGGGCAATCAATAAGATCACAATTCAGTATAGATTTCTATTGCCAAGGATGGATGACATTATGGACTATTTGAGTGGAGCAAAGTATTTCACAAAGATAGATTTGAAGAGTGGATACCATCAGATCAGGATTAGAGAAGGAGATGAATGGAAAACTACATTTAAGACAAATGAAGGATTGTATGAATGGTTAGTGATGGCTTTTGGATTGACTAATGCACTGAGCACTTTCATGAGGTTCATGAATGAGGTTTTGAAGAAATTCTTGGGTAAGTTTGGTATTGTATACTTGGATGATATTTTGATTTTTAGTAAGACAAAAGTGGAACATTTGTGGCATATTAGACAAGTATTGTAGAGGTTGAGGGAAGAGAATTTGTTGATAAATATTAAGAAATGTAGTTTCATGAAGGAATAATTGGTATATTTGGGATTTGTGATTTCTATGAAAGGATTGAAGATGGACCCTTAGAAATCTAGAGCAATTGTTGAGTGGCCAACACCAAAGAGCTTTGGAGAGGTAAGATCATTTCATGGAATAGCAAGCTTTTACCGAAAGTTGATAAAAAATTTCAATTTAATATGCACACCAATGAAAGAGACAATGATAGGTGATACAAAAGATTTCAAGTGGACATTAGCAACAAATAAAAGTTTTGAGTTATTAAAGTAGAAAGTGACAGAGCAACCAGTGTTAGCATTACTAGATTTCAACGAAGTATTTCAAGTTGATTGTGATGCCAGTGGGAATGCAATAGGAGCAGTGTTATGTCTCGAAGGCAGACCAATAGCATATTTAAGTGAGAAGTTGATTGATGCAAGGAGAAGATATTCAGTTTATGATTAGGAGTTCTATGCCATAATTCAAGCTTTGAAGAAGTGGAGACATTATTTGTTGCCTAAGGAATTTGTGTTGTACACTAATCATCAATCCTTAAAATATTTAAGTAGTCAAGGATAGTTGAATCAAAGACATATGAGATGTGTAGAGTTCATGTAAAGTTACACATTTGTATTGAAGCATAGGAGTGGAAAGTCAAACAAAGAATATCTTGATTTTGGAGAACCATGGACATCCTGTAAGGAACCTGTTGTGATAGATAGAAGTAAGTGGTTAGACTATTTCATTTAGGAGGATATGTTGTTCAAAGGAAATCAATTGTGTATACCTTGAAGTTCAATGAGAGATAATTTGATCAAGGAGAAGCATAGTGGTGGATTAGCAGGACATTCTGTAATTGATAAGACAATAGTTTTGGTAAGTGAACACTACTTTTTGCCTCAGATATATAAGGATGTAAGGAAATTTGAGCAGAGTTGTAGATTATGTCAAGTTGCAAAAGGGACTAGTCATAATACTAGATTGTACAAATCTTTAACAGTACCAGAGAGACCTTGGGAAGACATAAGCATGGATTTCATAATAGGATTGCCAAGAACACAGAGGGGACATGATTCTATATTTGTAGTAGTGGACAAATTTTCAAAGATGTCACATTTCATTCCTTGTAAGAAGACAAATGATGCAGTTCATGTTGCTGACCTTTTTTTCAAGGAGATTGTGAGATTGTATTGGTTACCTAAAAGTATAATTTCAGACAGGGATACAAGATTTATTAGATACTTTTGGAGGACATTATGGAAGAGGATGAAGATAGACCTCAAGTTCAATTCAACATTTCATCCACATACAGATGGACAAACTGAAGTAGTAAATAAGAGTTTGGGAAACTTGTTGAGATGTTTGGTAGGAGATAAGGCAAGAAATTAGGATCTAATTATACCACAAGCAAAGTTTGCATACAATAATTTAGTGAATAGGAGTATAGTGAAGACATCATTTGAGATTGTGATAGGGATTAACTCTAGAGGAGTAGCAGAGTTGAGAGACATTAGCATGGATAATAAGAGAAGTGCAGAGGTAGAAGAATTTGTAGGATACATGGAGACACTACATAATCAGGTCCAAAAGCATTTGGAGGAGATGAATACTAAGTATAAGAAGCAACCAAATGAAAAGAGGAAACATAAAGAATTTTTAGTGGGAGATGAAGCTATGGTATATATGAGAAAGGAGAGATTTCTAGTAGGGACATACAATAAGCTAAAGATGAAGAAGTTTGGACCATGTAAGATTCTTAAGAAGTTTGATTCAGGAAATGCATATAAAGTGGAGCTACCGAAGACATTTGGTATATCACCTATATTCAACATTGTAGACCTATACCAGTATCATGAAGGAGAATCAAGTGATAGCATTGAAGATGGATTAAAGATTCAGTTACCAAAACAACAACTAGAGGAGATAGAGAGCATCTTGGATAGCTGAATTAGGCATGGTACTAGAAGCAAGCAATACGAAGAATACCTAATCAAGTGGAAAGGAAGACTGGAAGAAAATTCATCATTGATTTCTCAAGCTGAGGTAGACTGCCTTGGTTTTCCTCTAGCCCTAGAAAAATGAGGGACTCACTTTTTCAACAACCTTGGGTGTCTAATGTAGGAGCATCCCAAGTTGCAGAGCAATCTTGCATCAACCAAAAATATTTGCATTCTTTCTTTTCTTTCATTTCCAGTTCAATTTAGTCAATTATAGTTTTAGCATTTGTACCATATTTTCTACCGCATCTTCATATTAGAGCATACAAAGTAGGACTTAGCATCTACATATCATCATCTACATCATATCCAAATTTTAGGTCATTTGGATATGTCTGCTAAAAGTTATCACTATCAGAAGAATATCAGTTTTGACAGAGCAGAGCATTCAGACAATCCACTAAAGGAGAAGGTTTGCGGAGCACATCAATGACTTGTGAAGCCTAATGTAACGTTATATGTGGCACATATGGATCAAATAGACCTTCCTTGAGATCTCCACCTAGTTTCATGCAATTGTGGAGCATTACGAGATGTTGTAGGCCAACCTACCTTGTTTCTACACATTACATCCTTCATTGGAGTTTGTAACCTCTTATGGCTGATACGAAGGATTTCATGAGCTTGAAGATGATATATATAGATCTCTTATATGTGTTAGGAGGTAGTTATCAAGTTATGTAATTTTGATAGTTAGATTCTTTTTGGGAAGGCACTTCAACACTATATCTTGCATATTTGTTGCAACCTAGAATGTAGGCATGTGAGCCCTTTGATTTTAGCCTGCATGTTGTCGACATATGAGCATTGTAATCCTTTGATATTTTGAAAATATGAATCTTCCATTGCGTTCTAAAATTGTGTTGCTTCCATTGTCTTTACTCTAGTTGCATGATTTTGACAATTCATTCTGTGAACTATCTGACCATGACTACACCAAAACACATGGTTCATCAAAAGAACATTTTGCTGATAAATGGAAATCTACTAAGGCATTGATCAATTCAAAGTCTCTATGGTTCACCGATTTGGCATTTTGCTGATAAAGAAGCAACGGGAAACGACCTCTTCATAAAATCAATTAAGTCAAATGGTTTAGCAAAGGAAGATTTCGTTGACAAGGAGGCAAAGTCCAAAGTTTAAGAAATTGTAAAATCGCCGAAAAGGTGGGCCAGGTTCAAAAGGGTCATATTTTGCCAATAAGGCAAAATTGGAAACATGAAAAAATGGCTAAGTAAAGAGGGAAAAGGGCCCCTTCTATCAAAAAATCAGGAAAAGGACAAACTTTTCATAAAGTTTGGAATTCATTTAGTTCACCAACATGAACATTTGCTAATAGAAGAAACAAGCAAAAGTGAAAAGACAAAAGGTTCACCGTAGAAAAAATTTGCCGATAGAAAGGAAAAGATGGAGCAAAGAGCAAAGTTTGGCAAAATGAAGTTTTGCTGATAAAAGGAGCAACCAAAGAATGGTTTGGCAAAGTAAACTTTTGCTGATAAAGCAAAAGTGAGAAAAGTTTGAAGATTGACACTTTCGTCGATAAAGTAGAAAAAAAAGCCAAGTTCAACAAAAGGTGATTTTGCCAAGAAAGGCAAAAGTGATGGAAAACGCAAAGTTTGGCAAAATGACCTTTTTCCAATACAGAAGATAGAGACAAGGAAAGTTAGAAAAAGTAACATTTTGCTAATAAGGCAAAACATGAGCCAGAAAGAGTTCAAAAAAGGATAGTTTTGCTAATAAGTCAAAACAGAGAAGGTAGAAATGGTCTATAAAGACAAATTTTATTGATAGGGCAAAATTCAGGCTAGATTTTTGAGAAAATTTAGAAATTAAAGAAAGAACAAAGAATTATGAAGAATTGTAAACTTTAAATATCTGAATGGAGATATTTGAAGTGTTGGAAAAGCTCTGTAAAAAGGGGTTTTGGAGGGAAAATATATTTGATTTTCCTCATCCGCCATTAATACAGATCCAATTTGGTCAACTACTCCATTTTAGATATTTTTGCATTGATTGTTCCAAGTCATGAATCAGTTAGTGCATTGAAGAGGAAAAATATCTCCCAGCTACTCCATGATCCAAGATATTTTCTGCATTTAATTCTTGTAGACAGGCATCCCTTCTGGAAGGCTATTTTCTGACAGGCCCATGGGGGTGAATTTATTGATGAAATGACTGAGGTCAATGAAATCAAATGTTATATATGCATATTTTTGAGATGTAATGAGGATTGGATACAGAGATATTTTTTTGTTTTCCAAACAGAGCCCTCCTCTACTGTAATAGTGCCTTTTGTTGAAAAATACACTGTGTTTTTACCTTCTTTATTGTTTTAGCTCTGTGTAATTCAGAACTGATTGCCTGTGAATGTTTATTTCCTCTAAATCTTGTTCATTTCTTTACCTCTGCTAAGATTTTTTTAGATTTCTGTAAATGATTAGTTGTATGTCTTTATTCTATGCATTTTTTCAATTCTATGAGAGCTTTCATATTCAAACTTGGTGTATCACCTCCATTAATTTATAGTTTTATCCCTCTTCCTCTTTACCTCAATAATAGATAGATTAGGTTTAGTCTTAGGAATAGATGAATCTCTTATTCAGTAAAGGAACTAGCCTCTCTCTGGAGATTTAGCCTCCTTGTAGGACCCCACACCGAGAGGTCATCTCAATATTTCACTAGATTATTGAAGACCACTAAACCTCTCCAACACAGGGTGTGAATCCAAGTGAGAATAGTTTTTGGCACACTTGGTGGGATGGACATGATGATCCTTATCATCCATTGAAGAGTTTTGGGTGTGCTCTTCAGTGTATCTTTCCATTTAGGGCAATCTCTCTAACACCACAGTGACTCTACTAATCAGATCTACTAGTGAAAGCAGCCCAAGTGCCTAAAGAGCTCCAAAGAATCAAGATTTTAGTGGTATTCTTAGTTTAACATGCTTTTATCTAAGCATTTCAATCACCTAGCGATTCCTGGTATGAACATATTTCTCTGAAGGGTAAACTATTTGCTCTTATTTTTCCTGATTGTTTGAATGTTTCTTGTTTTTTAATGCTTCAAAATGTCAATTTTTTATGGAAACCATGGCTACACCCCTCCACCTAGCCACAATCCAAATTATATGCCTCCATACCAGCCATTTCAGGCCCAAGATACCTCTGGTTTCATGTCGTATTGTCCTGTTTCAGCAGAATATCAGCATCCTTACAATGCTTACCTCCCACTCCCTGCTATGTCTTCTTGGCAGCTCAATAATGCTTATTATCAACCCCAAGGAGATTTTTATGATCCTAGCTAGTGCAGCTACCCTCTTAATTAATTCCAAGATGTTGACTTTGTGAATGGTGATGCGTTCACAGAGCTCATGGGCATGTTCCTAGAGCTTGATAGATTTTTCGATGATAAAAAAAGAGAAAGAGGGTATAACCGGCCTCAGCAGGATTATGGTCTCAACATTAGAAACATTGGCAATCTGAAGGAGGAGATGATGGACCTAGTAAGAGAGTGTGAAGAGTATGAAGAAATGAAGGAGCATGACTAGCAACAGGAGGCGCAAGAAAGGATTTTTTAAGAAAACATTGCTATGAGGATTGCAGCTCAAGAGCAATAGATGAGGCAAGTAGCCCAATCAGTTCCATCATCTCCCAGCTTCAGGTACCCCCTTTCTTCTACCCAATTTTGGCTTGTAGGAGAGCAGCCTCAACTTCACAAGTTCTAAGGTTTGAAAGCCTCTCTTCCGCCACAAGCCCCTATTCCTATGAAAACCTAGTTTATCACTCCCTATGAACAAATTTTCTCTAAAGCCTCTCCCCTCAAAGAAATTGAAGAAAATATTCAAGACTCTTGCCACTGATCTATTTATTTAGAAGGAAAACATACCTGAGAGGTCACCAAAATGTTGACCTATTTGCCTCTGCCTAGAGTCAAATAGCCCAACATCAAAATCTTGTTGAAAACGCTTGAGAAATTGGACTCTACAAGCCTAAAATCCTTCAAGTCTTAGAGTTTTCCTTGTAAAAATCCATGAAAACTCACTTGGGGAATCCTTGCAGAAAACCCAGAAAAACCTAGGAAATTTGAAGCTTTTACCTTAATTTTTGCCCCTCTTTTGGCATTTATCAGAAAAATTTCATGTTCATGAACTAACAAAAATCACTAAAGCATGAGGGACTCTTTCTCCCTTTATCGACAAAATTCAAGTTTTATGAACTCAAGGAAAGTTCACTTTTTCTCAAGGTTCTCCAATTCGGCGATTTGCCAATAAAGGGATAGGAGGGCAAGCTTCTTCAAAATTGCCTAAGGAAAAAGCAAAGAAAAGGATGCCTTTATCGGTGAAATTGGCTAGTCACAAACATTCCAAAAGTTAAAAAATTCTTTGGTTCGTTGACTGGGTGATTTCCCAATAAAGGGAAGGTAGAAGGAAGGCGATGGGGAAGATTTGTGAAAATTGGCTAAGTCAAAAGAAAGCAAGAAAAGGCCTTTATCAACAAATTTCACAAGATGTGAACTTCCCTCAAAGCTCAAAAACTCCATGGTTCACCAACGGAGTATTTTTCCGACAAGGGAAAGAAGTAGATAGTGTCCAAACACATGGTTTGACAAAAGAACATTTTGTTCATAAAGGGAAATCAGCTAAGGCATTGATCAGTTCAAAGTCTATGGTTCGCTGATTTGGCATTTTGCTGATAAAGTGGCAAGGGGAGTTGGCCTCTTCATAAAATTAGCTAAGTCAAATGGTTAGGCAAAGGAAGATTTCACTAAAAAGGAGGCAAAGTCCAAAGTTCAAGAAACTATAAAATCACCGATAAGGTGGGCCAAGTTCAAAAGGGTCATATTTTGGTGATAAGTCAAAATTGGAAACATGAAAAATGGCTAAGTAAAGAGGGAAAAGGGCTCCTTCTATTGACAAATCGGGCAAAGGTCGAACATGTCATAAAGTTTAGAATTCATTTAGTTTTCCAACATGAACATTTGCTGATAGAAGAAATAGGCAAAAGTGAAAAGACAAATGGTTTACCATGGACAACTTTTGCTGATAGAAAGGGAAAGATGGAGCAAAGAGCAAAGTTCAGCAAAACAAAGTTTTGCTAATAAAAGGAGCAACCAAAGAATGGTTCGACAAAGTAAACTTTTCTCAATAAATCAAAAGTGAGTAAAGTTTGAAGATTGGTACTTTTGCCAATAAAGTAGAAAAGAAAGCCAAGTTTAGCAAAAGGTGATTTTGTCGACAAAGGCAAAAGTGATGGAAAAAGAAAAGTTTGGCAAAATGAGTTTTTGCCGATAAAGAAGATAGAGACAAGGAAAGTTAGAAAAGTAACATTTTTACAATAAGGAAAAACATGAGCCAAAAAGAGTCCAGAAAAGGAGAGTTTGCTGATAAGGCAAAACAAAGAAGGCAGAAATGGTCTGTAAAGATAGATTTTGCCGACAGGGCAAAATTTAGGCAAGATTCTCCAAAAAATTCAGACATCAAAGAAAGAACAGGGAATTGTGAAGAATTGTAAACTTTAAATATCTGAATGTACATATTTGAAGTGTTGTAAAAGCTCTGTAAAAAAGGGGTTTTGGAGGGAAAATATATTTGATTTTCCTCATCTGCCTTTAATGCAGATCTAATCTTCTCAACTTCACCATTTTAGATATTTTTGCATTGATTGTTGCAGGTGATAAATGAGTTGGTGCATTGAAGAGACAAAATATCTCCCAGCTACTCCATGATCCAAGATATTTTTTGGATTGAATTCTTATAGATAGATATCCCTTCTGGTAGGGATATTTTCTGATAGGCCCATGGGGGCAAATTTATTGATGAAATGATTGAGGTCAATGAAATTAAATGTTATATATGCATATTTGTAAGATGAATGAGGGTTAGATGCAAAGATATTTTTTGTATTCCAAATAGAGCCCTCCTCTATTGTAACCATATGTTTTGTTGAAAATACACTGTGTTTTTACCTTCTCTATTGTTTTAGCTCTGTGTAATTCAGGACCAATTACCTGTGAATGTTTATTTCCTCTCAACCTTATTCATTTCTTTACCTCTGCTAAGAACTTGTTAGATTTGTGTAAATGATCAGTTGTATTTCTGTATTTTGTGTATTTTTTCAATTCTTTAAAAGATTTGAACATATTCAAACCTGGTGTATCACCTCCATTAATTTCTAGATTTTTCCCTCTTCCTCTTTTCCTCAATGGTGGATAGATTAGGTTTAGTCTTAGGAATAGCTAAATCTCTTATTCAGCAAAGGAACCAGCCTCTCTCTAGAGATTTGGCCTCCTTGTAGGCTCCCACACCTGGAGGTCATCTCAATGTTTCATTCGATTGTTGAAGACCATTAAACCTCTCCAACAAAGGGTGAAAATCCAAGTGGCAATAGGGACCAGCCTCTCCTCTACTTTCTTTTCTTTGTGAATGACTCTTTTTAGTATTTGAAGAAATAAGATCTCTTCTAACAGCCAATTTATCATTTTTTCTTGATGATATGTGCCTCCATAAAGAAGATGAAACATTTTTGAATATGTGTATGGGATCTACTTAGTGGGAAATCTTAAGATGCTCCCAATATGGAAGCTCATAAAATATAGATTTCATTTTCATCCTAATAGGCATTTTCTCAGCATATGTGTTAAAAAAATCAAGATCATCAAACATAGGTTTCTCATTTGAATCAAATAATTCTGTAAATTCCTTCTCCTTCTCTATGTCATATTCCCCAATCCAATCTATCAGTGTCATTATTTTAGGTCTTTGGGTTCTCTCTAGTTTACCATTTAAAGCAAATACAACTCTTCTATAAGGGTGGTCTTTTGGGAAGAATACCCTCGAGAAGTTGTACACCATCTTTCGTAGGTGGTTGGACCACTTAGCCTTTATAGAAGGTCCACAACATTTACTTGTTGAGTATAAAGAGGACAATTAAAAGTGAACAAAACATAACATCAATAAAAAACTTAAAACATAACACACATAGAAACAACAACAAAATAAGTTACATGGTTCACCAATGTTTGACTATATCCATAGGAAAAGTAGGGCAAGATTATTTATTATATGCAATAGTAAGAATACAATACCTTCATCAATAAAAGTGATTGAGATATAATGTTCTCTTTAGGGTAATCGAAGAGTCAATATAAGAGGATGATGAAAAGCTAGATATGTTTGGACTTCACAACCAACAATTTTCCCACTTGAAGTCCATAACATGCTATGATGTACAGAGTTATCCCCCACGTTTCAAGGCTCATGGTCATTTGATTACCAGACCAAGAGAATATCTGTTGAACTCTAGCGTCTCTTGTGAAATAGGCTTTGTGAAAACATCAGTAGGATTCAAGTTAGTGTGTATCTTCTCCAACTTGACTTTTCCCTCTTCAAGAAAACTTTGGATGAAATGGTACCAAATCTCTATGTGCTTAGTGTGAGAATGAAAGCCTGGATTTTTTGCCAAGTGAATAGCACTATTGCTATCATTAAACAGAGTGAAAACTTGTTGTTTGCAACCCAAATCACCAAATAAACACTACAACCATATCATTTCCTTAGCTCCTTTGGTCATGGAAATATATTCTTCTTCAATAGTGGAGAGGGCTACAATAGGTTATAATCTTGAAACCCAACTAATCGTTGCCCCTACAAATGTGAACACATATTCGAAAGTAGAGTGTCTCTTGTCCAATTCACTAGCCATGTCAGAATCAACATAACCTTTTAACCTCAAAACATAATGAGAAGTGCCCTTAAGGTATCTCATGATTCACTTTACATCATCCCAATGAACATTACCAAGATTGCTCATATACTGACTGACTACTCCTACTGTATGAGTAATGTATGCTCTTGTGCATACCATTGCGTACATGAGACTCCCAACGAAAGAGGAGTAAGGGACTCCTTTCATATACTGAGTAAGGCATACTAAGTAAGGCATTTCTTTCATATACTATGTCTTCTAGTGTCTTGGGACACATCTCGGAGGATAACTGAAAATGATCAGCATGAAGTGTGTTAACAACCTTTTCATCCTTCATGCTAAACATGTCCAATACCTTATCAATGTATTTTTCTTGTGACAATTTGATTTATTTTTTTCTCATATCTATGATTAATGTCATGCCAAGAATCTTCTTCACTACCCCCAGATCCTTCATCAAAAACTTGTTAGCCAAATTTTGTTTCATCTTGCTAACAATATACATAGTAGTGTTGGTTACTAGCATATCATCAACGTACAATAATGACAAAATAAAATAAACATTCTCCAAAACTTTAATACACACATATCAAATACACACCTAGTAAACTATTGTTTATCCATCAAGGAATCAAACTTGAGGTACCATTATCGTAGGTCTTGTCTCAGCCCATACAAACTTCTCTTCAATCTGCACACAAAATTTTTATTCCCTTCTTTCTCAAAACCTTCAGGTTGCTGCATATACAATTCTTCATCCAAGTTGGCATGGAGAAACATTGTCTTAATATCAAGCTGCTCCAATTCAAGGTCATATACAACTGCTAAACCCAAAATTTCCTGGATGGTAGTCATTTTCACAATGGGTGAAATGTTTTTATTAAAATCCACACCCTTCTCCTGGTCATATCCTTTGACCACTAATTTGAACCTTTACCATTTCCTACCACCATATTCTTCCTTCCATTTATAAAAACCCACTTGTGTTTCAAAGCTCTTTGATTTGGTGGAAGATGTACCAAATCCCATGTATGATTTGCCATCAATGAATCCATTTCTTCTCTCATGGAAGTCATCTATTTATCACTATCTTTGTCATGACAAACATCTCTGAATGTTGTAGGTTCAACTTGATCTAAAATGAGAAAATGTCAAACAAAATGAGGAATTAACTCCTGTACACTATGACCCTATGAAATGCTTTACTCATGACTTTGTTGTCCTTCAGTATTTCCATGTCCCACACCAAGAGGCTGCTCATTTAAGCTTTTTTGAGGTGGTAGAGATGTAAGGGGCCACTAATCATTACATTGTGGGAGACTTCTTGAACAAGGTGGTATTTTACCAAGTGAACCACCTTGTGGATAAGGCACCAGACTTGAGGAAAGAGGCTATGTGGAAGTTGGAAAAACCTGCATGGAAATTGAAAAGTGAGTGGACTGCATAGGAATTCAAATGGGTTGTGTCTAAAATGGAAAAGGCTATGTTGAAATATGGGGTAGTAATTTAGAGACTTAGGCATTAGACGCTAGTAGGTGTGGGACTTGCGCTAGATTTTGCGGCTGAAAATTCAAATCAAAACTTCTATCCTATGCCAAACATGACACATTTGAATGTAATCATTTTTTTGAATGTTGCACCATGCTAGGTTGAATTTCCTATGCCATATTGGGAGTATCTTGTGAATATTGAGGTGTATAATGATGTAAACACATCACTTCCATTAAATATGTCATCTAAAGGCACATATTCCATTACAGGCATCCTCTGTTTAGATAAACAAGGTATTATTTTCTCATTAAAAATGACATCCCTAATGTGAGTTACCTATTTGGAGACACGATCCCATAGGAAATAACCATACTTGTCATCATCGTATCCAACAATGATACATTGTTTTGATTTCATATCCAACTTCATACATTTTTCCTATCGGATGTGATCAAAGGCTTCACACTCAAACACTTGCAGATGGTTGTAGGAGATCTTCCTACCAAGCCATTTCTCCTTTGAAATCTTAAAATCCAACCACGATGATGGACCACAGTTGATGAAATACACAACTATATTAATAGCTTCTGCCTAGAACTCTTTGCCCAAACCTGCATTAGAGAGCATGTTGTGATCTCTCTCCAAAATTGTTTGATTCAACCCCTCAAATACACCATTCTCTTAAGGGGTGAATGGAACAATCTTGATTTGTTTAACACCATTATCTACATAAAAATTATCAAACACCAAAGAGAAAAACTCACCACCATTATTAGTTTTGAGGCACTTTATTTTGTAACTGATCTAATTTTTAACTAGTGCTTAAAAATTTTTGAACATGCTAAATCTTCAGATTTCCTCTTTAGTATGTACACCCACACATTCCTAGTACAATCATCTTAGAAAGTAACAAAGTAATTAGAGACACCAATAGAAGTTACATCCATAGGACCAAAGACATCCAAATGCACTAGCACACACTGTGTTAACTTCTTGTCATGTTCCATGGTGGAGAAGTTGATCCTCCTTTGTTTTCAATAAATACAATGCTACACAAATCCAAATCAACATTTTTCAAACCTAGAAGTTGTTCCCGTTTATACAAAATCTAAAGGCCCTTCTTGCACATATGACCAAGCCTCTTGTCCCAAAGTTCCATACCATTTTCTACAACTACCATCATAGCTCCCACTTCAACATGACTCTCTAGCACATATAAAGTGCCTAATTTGCTGCCTCTTACAATCACCAGGGCTCCTTTGGTCACCTTCCAATTGTTTGACTCAAAAGTGATGCTACAACCTTGAGAATCTAGTTGTCCCATAGAAATTTGATATCTTTTGAGTTGAGGGATGTGTCTCACATCTTGTAGGAGACAACTATTTCTATTTTTTTAATTTCAATGACACATCTACTTTACTGACAATGTTGCAAGGTTCATCATCCCCAAGCTAGACTTTGCCAAAGTTGTCTTCTTGATAGTTTTTGAAAACTTCTAATATGAAGTAGCATGAAAAGAGGCATCAGAATCCAACACCCACACATCAGTTGTAGCTTCTCCAACAGATAAAACTAATGCACTTGCATCATCTTCATATGCTGCATTAACCACTTTTTCCTTTTCTTTTCGTTGACTCTTCGCCTTCTTGTATGACCAACAATTATTTCTAATGTGACCTTCCTTGCCACAAAACCAGCAACCTGAATTTCTTCCCCTTGATTTAGATCTTTTGAATGGTTTATATATTTTATTGTTATTTCTTCCTCATTCTTGGGATCTCACCTATTGCTGAAATTGTAGCCTCTCCAGATGAATTGTTTAAATGTTTTCTTCTCATGTCTTCTCTGAGAAGAATTGCAACCACATCATCAAGTTTCAACCAACTTTTATTTTCATCAGATCCATTACTTTCAGATATCAAATTGCTAATTGTCATTACAACACCTTCTGAACTATCAGGAAGAGAACACAAAAGCAAGATAGCTTTAATTTCTTCTTGAAAATTAATGGTAACATAAATCAATTGACTGATTAGAGTATTAAACTCAAATTTAAATGATTTGAAACATTGCTACCTTCCTTCATTTTCAGATTGAACAATTTTTCATCAAGAAGACTCTATTAGAAGTAGAAGCACTCTCATACATACCTGACAATCAGTCCCATAGGCCCTTCACTCTCTTCTCTATTGCAACATTAAACAATACATTGTTGTTAAGAGAGGATGATGATTGCCTTGATTTTCTTGTCCAATATGTCTCAATCCCCATCCATCGTATTAGTAGGTTTCTTGGACTTTCCCTTTAGCACAATTTAGAGGTCTTTTTGAATTAGCAAGGCTTCCATCTACAGCTTCCACATGCCAAAGTTTTATCTTGAGAACTTTTCAATTCTGAACCTATCTCTATCCTCCATCTCTTCACAATTTCACTTCAGCTCTGATACCACTTGTTGAGTATAAAGAGAAGATTTAAAACTAAACAAAACAAAATAGCAATAGAAAACTTAAAACAAAACACACATAGGAACAACAACAAAAGAAGTTACGTGGTTCACCATTATTTGGCTACATCCATGAGAAAAGTAGGGCAAACTCTTTTATTATATGTAGTAGTAAGAATACAATGTCTTTATCAATCAAAGTGATTGAGATATAAAGTTCTCTTCGGGGCAATCAAAGAGTCAAGAGAAGAGGAAGATGAAAAGACAAAGATGGTTGGACTTCACAACCAACACTATAAGGGTGGTGTTCTGAGAGGAATACCCTTGAGTAGTCATACACCAGCTTTCATAGGTGGTTGGTGTTGGAAACAAGGTAGATAACTGAGAGGGGGGGTGAATCAGTTATCTCTAAATTTCTTTAACTTTCTTTTCTTTTGTTAACTTAAAATTCAGTGCAACATCAGATTATATAAGCATATGTGATCATAAGAACATAAATAAAATCAACACACATAACACAAGGATTTTTACATGGAAAACCCTGTTAAGGGAAAAACCATGGGGTGACTAACCCAAGATTGTATTCTCTGTTAAAAGAATCAAGGAGCACAAAATGGCACTTGCCAATTAGGTCTCACTACCCAAGCACACTTCTCACAAGAGGTACACTACCTACAAGAACTTACTGAAGGTAATCAGATGTTTGAACTGATGAGAAGCATCTACAAATGCAAGAGTTTAGTTTCAGTTTAGGCACAATACATTGATTTGATGCACTTCATTCTTCCTCTGCTTTAATACTATTGCTCTGTCACATACCGGACTTGATCTATAGATTTCACACTTGTCCCTGCTTTTCTTCACACTTATTACTTCACCACACTTTTTCCACACACCTACATACTCAAATCCATCTGGTATAAATATCCGCATCAAGGATTTCATCAACTTTCTAGTTGGCAACAAGAACACTCAAGATATTTACAAGTCACTGATCTGTCGACTGAATCCATGCTTGATTTGAGATGCATATCAAAAGCATAGGCATAGAAGTCATTAATCATGTCAGCCAATAATGTATAATCCCCCAAGTAGCTTGATCAACACCTTTTACTCATCCGGATTGAGGTCTGATGCTCTGCCGATCAGTTCTTCCTCTATCTGCTCTACTTGATTGGAACCCGATGCTCAGATGCTCATATCTTCTCCATGCTTTACTATCAGAGGTTAAATCTCTGGAATATAGTAGTGATGATACTCCTCTTGACTTATCCAAGTCCGTAACTTGCTGAGTTACACCATCTGAGAGATCCAGACCTAGTTGTCAGACCTTGTTGAATACTCTGTTCTTGTTCACTGGGCCAAAACAATCTTCAGTCTAACTTCCGGTATAGGCATACTATGTGTTGCAGATGTGTGGGATAGACTTTGTTTCCATCAATGGCAACACTCATGAAGCCACACAATGTCTCTTGCCAACAATCTCCCCCTTTGGCATTGATGGCAACACTTAGTGAAAAATGGCTAAGTGTCGCAGTAAACTCCCCCTTGGCTAATGCTCTGTCTTTTGCACTATTTCACCTAAGCTCCCCCTTAGATGGATTCTAAATTTTTCACTACTCCTCACTCCCCCTTTGACATTAATGGCAAAGGGCGGAATCCGCACACCAAAATTTACAAAAATTAACCTATACATAGCCGCATAAGTATATATATATATACTTAAGTATATATGCAAAAGTGGCCTTCAACTGTACAAATTTTGTGGCCCAGCTCTACTTCATCCTATCCAAAATGGATATGTGACCACTCAACAAAAATGCATATGCTTCTACCCTTTTTAAATCTGCCAGATCACTGGTCCGGGTTATGGTCTGGGCATCTGTCAAGGCCTCATGCATTGCCTCTAACTTAGGGATAATTATCCCTCTGAGTTCACTCATCCTATTTATTATATCATTCTTTTCTTTGTTCAGCCTCTTTATTTCATATATGATGACAATGGCATGGCATTCTTAATTCATTAAGGATGTAGTGAGGGGATCAAAATTCTAAGATAAATTTGACAGTTTACCTTCTTGTTCTTTCACCTTCTTTTCAATATCCTCTGTCACTTTGGGCCAAGATAAGAAAAATTTGTACAAGTCCCCACCATCTTTAAGAGCATTTTCAAGGCTCTTTATTCCAATGTCTAAGGTCCTCCTGTCATTAGTAATCAGTCCTTGCACCTCAGAGAATCTCTTTCCCAAAAACTCCTTCCGGACCTTTGCTTCTGCCGATTTCTCTAAAAATTCAAAATGAGTGCCAACAGAATTGACCAAAGATTTTAAGTTACTGGATGGAGAGGCTGAAGGATCCTTTTGAAATGATGGCATGATCTTCTCTAGCATCCCAGATGCAATCTCCAGTAGCTCACAGTCTTCCATGTGAGATTTCAAAAGTTTTTCTTTTGCTTTGGCTTGAGCAAAATATGTTATTTTCATTGTCTGGACCGGAGAGAGAGAATCAAAATTTAGTGGTCCTTGAAATAGCTCAAGTTCATCTATTTCCATCATTTCTTTGTTCAAGAAATTCTTCACTGCCTCAGCAGTGTCTCTTGCCAGAGATTGATTCTTCTTTTCCTTTTGGATCTTAGAACTATCATCGTAGGTCTTCTTTGCTTCTTCTTTTTCCTTGACCTCCTCTTCTTGACTCACTTTCTCCTCTTTTCTTCCTTCTCCTTTAGCTCCTGAATCTAGAATGTCTACAGTGGGATCCAGAGGAGAGATGTTACCTATGTTTACTATTCCATGAACTTCCTCTTTCGGAACAGAGGAATCCAAGTCCTTAGACTTCTCTTCATCTATCTCTTTTGATCCTTCTACATTTTTGTCAGAAGATTCTTCATTGGTTACATTTAATCCTTCAACATCCATGGTAGAAGGTTCTTCATCTATTTCCTCTACAATAGGAAGATTGAATCTTTTGAAGGCATTTCAAAGAATGTCTTTTGTTTCTCTTACAACTTGGTCAATTTCTCCAAGAATAAGTTTATTCATTCTTGCTTTACTCTAGAATTATCCTTATAGTCCTTAAAGATCATGTCCATTTGCTTTGGAGTAATAGAAGGATAGAGCTAAATTGCAATCTGTTCTCGGATCTCTAAGTCTTTTGCCTTTGCATTCTCTTTTCTTAGTTCAAGTACCTTCTCTAGACTTTTGGGAATTAATGATATAATTTCAATGAATGCTTTATTGTAAATATTTAGGTACCTGACAGTAGCTTCTTCTAAAATCCTCTTGTGTGTGTCATGGTATTCATCATAGAACTCTATTACTAGCTGCAGATGCCCATCCACAGTGACTACCTTGATGATGTCATCAATGGAAAGAGTAGGCTTTTCAACAAATTCTTCTGCCTTTTCTTTCTTATTTTTACTGGCAGAGTATTCTCCGGATGTTTTCTTCTTCTTCATTTTCTTGATTTCCTCATCAGATTCTGTTTCTTCATCATTTAGGCTTGTATATGACCTTGTGGCTTTGGTTTTTGTCCTCTTTTCTCCTTTTCCGGATATCTTGACTTCTAGTTTGGTGGCCCTCTAGCTTTTAGGAGTGGCAGGTGCAGAGCTCTTGGAGGACCTAGTCTGGGAGGAGGCTTGTACCAGAATACTTCCTTTCTTTGCTTCTTGTTTCTCTTTCTTAGCCTTCTCCATTTTCTCTCTGTTTGCATCTACTACCTCTTTTGATATGCCAAATCTTATGGCAATTTCCTCAACTTCCCTTCTGACTTTCCTCTTTCTCTCTGGTTGTCTTAGCTCAACATGTATTTTTACACTTAGTTCTTGAAAGGTTCCAAACCTTTCTGCCTCAGGGTCCTTGGGCTGGCTCAACAGGTGTTGAATATGTAGTTCCAGGATTTTCTCATCGACCTCATATCCCATTGGCATTGTCCACATTGTTCTGGGCTCAACTACCTCCATTAGGCATTGGTCAGTGTCAACCATGAAGCACACTGTATCCTTGTATTTTTCAACTATGGATTGAGGTATTCTCTCTCTAGCTTGCATCATGCTTTGGAAGTTCTTAAAATAACCCCATAGAGTTGTTTTTTGAGCTTTAGCATCACCAAGTCCATACATATAGTCTCTAATATGGATTGTAACTAGTTTATCATTTTACCATACCCAACCATTTGATCCAGGTAGCTCATTCATGTAATAGAAGAATAGACACAGTATTAAACAACCATACTTAAAGGAGTTCTTCTTATCCTTCTTGATCTTTTGCAGGTTTTCTAACAGTTGATTTAATAGATCACATAGGTCATAATCTGCATTCTCCCTCAACATCTGATATATTGTAGTCCCAGACACAGAATTCTCCCTGCTAGAATGATAGATCTTATATCCAATTGTCATTGAGGCAAATTTGACATATGGATCTATGATGTCATCTATGGTCATTACTCTCTTGTCAAACTTAGATCTGGTGGCTTCAGTTACTGTCTGGTTCTCGACCGATTTGAATGCAGGTAATCCACCGGATGAGTGCAGTCCAGTTACTACCTTGATGGCATCTTTTGTTATTTTAAAGGGCCTCATTAACCACATGAAATTATCATGCATCCTACTTAGGACATACCGGACCCAATCATCTTCCGCAAAACAAGGAAAGTGTATGCAATGTCCGAAGTGTTTATCCCAGAGGACCTTGTATTGAGGTTTGAGTTCAAAACTATCATCTATTAGTTGTTTGTGATAGATGTCCATCAATTTAGAGTCTCCAAATTCCTCAATGTTGGCATGAATATAGACCCTAACATCTTCTACATGCAATACCCCATGCAGAATGCTAGAAAATGCGCCTAAAGGATCAACTTCTAGAGATTTATAGGGATGTTTCTTGAATTTAGGCATGGCCTATCAGTGATCTTAACAACCATTGGAGTAGCCATCTTGCAAAAGATTCAGAGAGAGATTTTCAGAATAGAAGTATCTTTTTACGCTTTAGGGTTCGAAATCGGAACACATCGCTGGTTGAGTTTGATTTTGCAATTTGATCTTTGAGTGAGTTGTAGAAACTTTGATGCAGAGATCTTCTCTTCTTCTTCTCAAATGCAAATGTGTAAATAATGAGTGAATGAACCCTTTTAGCCTTGCACAAACCCTACTTTCCTTTTGCAATAAATGCACAACATAAGTTATCTGGTTTCCTTGTTTTGAGAGAGATCTTATTGAATCATTGTGCTAAACTTAGAATCATTGTCAGTGAGGATTGACAATGTATCTCTCTTTTTTTTTCAATCATGCCATGGATCTGTAGATCAAAGTATTTCAATTTTGAATCATTTGTCTATGAAAATCCTACTTTACCAGATGGCTGTCAAACTGGATCAATCTTGAATGATTAAACTCCTGCAAAACTCCATGCAGATCTTTCACATTTTTATCGAGGGTTATTTAGATATTTTTCTGAGAACCCTTTAATTCACAGCATTCCATGTGCCAATTTAGGCACTAATTGACTGGCTGGGGGAATTTATTTTTCTCTGTGACTCCCCTTGAGACAGAGTTCATTTGTTTAATTTCTGGAAGGAATATTAGCACCGGATTCCGGTGCGGATCCATCCCCAATATTTTCTATACTCTTCTTCACCCAAATCTTGGTCATCTCCCTTTGAACTTCATTCGCATTCACTTTGTCTTTACCCTCATCTTGTTATTGATTATGATGTACCAGACCCTTTTTATCCTGATTTTTACTTCTGCAGAATTTGGCAATATGACTGGATCTATTGCAATTGTAACAAACAACATTTCTTTGCATATTTGATTGATATCCTTTTGATCTTCATTGATTAGCCATATGTCCCATTCTATTGCATGCAAAGCATCTACCATTGAATGAATTGTTTATTTGCATATTTCTACATTCATGAGATTTGTGACCATAACTTTTGCAGTTGAAACATTGTCCGGAGAAGGATAGATTAGTCTAATTCATTCTCCTTCTGCACTGAGTTGCTTTATGACCAAAATTGTTGCAATTGAAGAAGTATCCATTGAAGGATGGATATCTTTGAGCATTTGGTTGCGTGATCGGAGGTCTTCTAGGTCTGTTTCTTTGATTTCCTAATCCAAAGTTCTTCTGACCGGATCTGGAGCTTTCACCTTTCTCATATCCCAAGCCATGCTTATCATCTACCCTCTTTTAGCTTTCAAGAAGAACTTCAAGTTGGGATGAGCTTATCTTGAATTTCTCTTTATATTAATTTGTTGATTGAAGATTTTGTTTAAGAGTGTCTATCTAATTCTCAAGTTGTTCTTCATTATCTCTAGCTTCTTCAAGATCAGATTCAAGATGCCTGATTATTCTGTGCATTTTGTGGTAGTCCTCTATCTTCTCCTTGAGGGATTGTTTTAGATTATCTTCACTTTTCCTTTTTTCTTCAATTTCTTGGGTGAATCTCAAAACCCCTGATTCCATTTCATGCCTTACCATAATGACCTCTTTTGACAGCTTTTCACATAGTTTATTTTTCTCATTCAGATCTTCATTAGTATCACTGTCTTCACTCTGATTGGCTAATTTTTGAAGTAGTTCCTTTCTCTTTTTCACAGAGATACTAAGTTTTTCTTTCAGCTCATTTATGAAATCATCATCTTCTTTGAGTGTTTCTCTCAAATTATTGACTTTAGAATGAGATTGTTCAAGATCATCTAGGGTAGACTGAAGTTGTTCCTTCATACCATATATATCCATTGAGATTCCTAGATCTTCCTCAAGTTGCTAGACTTTGTTTAGAGGAACTTAGCTCTGATACCAATTGTTGGAAACAAGGTAGATAACTGAGAGGGGGGGTGAATCAGTTATCTCTAAATTTCTTTAACTTTCTTTTCTTTTGTTAACTTAAAATTTAGTGCAATATCAAATTATATAAGCATATGTGATCATAAGAATAGAAATAAAATCAACACACATAACACCATGATTTTTACGTGGAAAACCTTGTTAAGGGAAAAACCATGAGGTGACTAACCCAAGATTGTATTCTCTATTAAAAGAATAAAGGAGTACAAAATGGCACTTGCCAATTAGGGCTCACTGCTCGAGCACACTTCTCACAAGAGGCACACTGCCTACAAGAACTTAGTGAAGGTAATTAGATGTTGAACTGATGAGAAGCATATACAAATGCAAGAGTTCAGTTCTGGTTTAGGCACAATACACTGATTTGATGCACTTCATTCTTCCTCTGCTTTAATATTGTTGCTCTGTCACATACCAGACTTGATCTATAGCTTTCACACTTTATCCCTACTTTTCTTTCCACTTATTACTTCACCACACTTTTTCCACACACCTACATATTGGAATCCATCTGGTATAAATCTCCGCATCAAGGATTTCATCAACTTTCTAGTCGGCAAAAAGAACACTCAAGATATTTACAAGTTACTGATCTATCAGCTAAATCCATTCTTGATTTGAGAAGTGTATCAAAAGCATAGGCATAGAAGTCATTAATCATGTCAGCCAACAATATATAATCCCCCAAATAGCTTGATCAACTCCTGTTACTCATCCGGATTGAGGTCTGATGCTCTGTCGGTTAGCTCTTCCTCTATCTACTCTACTTGAATAGAACCTGATGCTCAGATGCTCGTATCTTTTCCATGCTTTACTACTAGAGGCTAAATATTTGGAATATAGTAGTCATGATACTCCTCTTGACTTATCCAAGTCTGCAACTTGCTGAGTTACATCATCTGAGAGATCCGGACCTGATTGTCAAACCTTGTTGCATACTCTATTCTTGTTCATCAGACCAAAACAATCTTCAATCTAATTTCCGGTATAGGCATACTATGTATTGCGGATGTGTGGGATAGAATTTGTTTTTATCAATGACAACACTCATGAAGCCACACAGTGTCTCTTGCCAATAGTTGGACCACTTAGCCTTTATAGAAGGTCCACATCATTTGCTTCCATGATACTCTTTAGTTACAAGGCTTGTGATGTTATTGTATACAGAGCATGTTAACATTAGAAAAGATAGTTAGACCAAATTAAGTATGCTAAATAACACCGATAAAGGCATGCTTTCGTGGTCAAGTCGCAAGGTTGTTGTGGCAGCCACCAAGGTTCAAACCCTCACTGGGACAAAGAGCTCACAGACTATGGGCCTTCACTGGGCCAATGGGCTTGCGGGTTTCAACATGGTAATTTAATATTCACATTGTTAAAAAAAAGTGTATGCCAAATACTATAGTTATAAACAAATTAATTAACATGCTTACTAGAGCAAACTCCTAGTCCTGGATAATCTTTCCTCATGTATGCACATGTGCCATACAATGTAAAAGACCTCTCTATTTGAATGGGTCTTGATATATCATATACATGGATCCCTTCCCATAATTGCTTAAATTTATCTATCAATGGTTGGAGGTAGGAATCCATTCTCTTCACTTATTTTCTACTCAGGACTATAAGAGCCAACATAAGATGTTCATTCTTCATGGAAAACCATGGGGGCATATTGTTATTGATCGCTACCACTAGCCAAACATAATAGTTGGTGTTTTGAAGGGAATACAAGTTAACTCCATCCATGGCTATGCTCAATCAGAGGCTCTATACTTCATCCTTGAATTTATCAGGCCATGTATCATCTATATGCATCATGGGCTATTCTTAAATATCATCCACTTCAATAGTCAAAGGTCAATTTTGGCCAATTAAAATAAGACAAATATTTACCACTTTCTATTGTGAATGAGGTGTAAAATTACTATTAAGTGTTTGACCATTGAAGTGGATGATACTTAAGTACAGTGTCCATCATGGTTATTAAATCTGCTGGGATTTGCGTAACTCCTGGCTCACCTCTATGTGAGGCATGCCACCTTTGTAACTCGGCTAATTGTTTGCAATGAAAGAGCCTTTGAATTCTTAGAATTATAGGCATGTGCCTCAGTATGTTATGAAGACCATGTCCCTTACCCTTGTTTTTTGATTTTTGGTACACGTCATTCCCATATTTTGGACACACCTCTTTGTCTGCATATTCATCTCTGTATATAATACAATCATTGGGACATGCATGGTATGATATGTACTCAACACCCAACCTTTACAGTATTTTATTTGCCTCTCCACAATAGTCAGACAAGACATTATCACTTGAAAGTACCTTATCGTCGAGTAATCTGTAGTTAGTGGGCAATAGAAATGTACATTGTCATCAAGCATGCATAAAATCAACCATTTTCAATGTTAATTGTGTGAGAAGATTCCTTAAAAAATTAGGGGACTTCAATATCATCCACTTCAACAGTTAAGGGTTAATTTTGGCCAATGAAAATAGAACAAATATTTACCACTTTTTATTGTGAATGAAGTGTAAAATTGTTATTGATTGTTTGACCTTAAAATTGATGATATTTAAGTAGAGTAGAGCGTGGTCCAGATCTTGAAAGACATGTGGTTGAGGGGGGGTGTGAGCCCAAGCAAGCCCTCCAACCCCCAGGGTGGGTGGGAGGCTATAGTTGGCTAGGGGGATGATAGCTGGGTGGGTGGTTTAGTTGAGTTGGTGGGTGGGTAGGAGGCTTTATCTGCTCCGGGGGGCCTTCATGAGCCGTTCTTGTTTATTTTTTTCTTTTCTTTTAACATCATAGTGGGGTGCAACGGTAGATGGTAGAGAGGTCATTCGTCCTCAGAATCCTGATTGTAAAAATATTGAACATTACATTGATAGTATTAGTAACATAATACATTTAATATGCTCAAACATTATACCAAACATTTATTAGAAGCATGGAAATTTTTTTCTAAACATGCAATCAACCACTTTATAAAACAAATGTCAAAGGAATGAATACATTTACATTAGTTCCATTAAAAATAAAAAAATACAATTACTCATGATCTTTTTCTTATGCCCCAAGGGGATATCTAATGGTAGACCCAATGCAAGGTGTTTTTGACGAGCAGTTGGTGGTCTAAGAAAGTTATAGTTTATTAACAACTCATTCCCAGGAGAGAAACCGTGTATTGCATGCACAATTGCAAAACTTGATGCCTTCCTTTTCATTAAGAATTCTTTGTCATTGAGTGTTTCTCAAAGGAACAATTTACACTAAATAATGAGGACCTACAACTATTTATGAACCCTGCTATGTTACCATGAGTTCGTGGATGACCATAGATATATAACACGCTTTTTCAACTCTATTTAAACATCATCCACTTCAATGGTCAAATAGTCAATAGCAATTTTACACCTCATCAACAATAAAAAGTGGTAAATATTTGTCCTATTTTTATTGGCTAAAATTGACTTTTGACTGTTCAAGTGGATGATGTTTAAAAACAACTGATTTTTTGATGAAAGTTTCTAGAAGCATAATCATTCATGCACACACTATACATGGAAATGCTATGTTTGTATTCAACAACAGGCATGGAATTTGATGGTCTATTTGACCTTTTTTGTGATTTTACACTGTATTTAAAAATTTAAAATTTATTAGACCATATAGTTCTTGACTTAATAAATTTTTACATAACTATATATATGACACTCTAAATTATTAGTAAACAATAAAATTTTATTATAAGGTAATATAATTTAATATTCGTATTTATAATATATATTATTTTATAATAATTTGTTATATGGAAATATAATTGATGTATCCTTTTGCAATGATTATCTTGAACATTTTTTTAAATTGGTATAGAAATATATATTAAATTAGAATATTTTCAAAGATAATTGTAAACGATATTTTAGAATGTTTATCTTCAATTAATTTTAAAATTCAATTTAGAAACAAATCTTTTCTTTGTTTTATTATTTTTAATTTTAAAAAATCAATTTATAAGGAAATATTTGCTTTCTCTATACTTATTATTTATTGTTTTTTTTTTAATTTTTAAAAATCAATTTAGAAACAAATCTTTGCTTTGTCTATACTTATTAATATGTTATTCATTGTTTATTATATATGGAATAAGTACAACTTTACAAATTAGAATTTGTAATTAACAAGATATGGAAAGTCTGATTTGGAAGTTAAAATGTTTATATTTTGGATTATGCACATATTGTTTTTCTTATGTAACCTTCCATTTATTGTCATCCAATATCAACAAAAACTGATACCTAGAATGAATGAACTATTGCAATGCTTGAGACCACAGGATCGAGGCAATTCTATATATATACAAACAATTGTTATAAAAGTTTACCATTCAAGCAATCATCTCACTCACAACCAAAAGCAAAAGCAAAAGTGATAAAAAAATCTTCTTATTTTAAAATAGATAAAATTAAGCCATCCAAAGTCCATCCTTATGGTGTTGAATGTATAGGGGTTATTATGCACAGTTGAACTTGATGGTACTATTATTTAAGATTGTGTAGCAGAGACCATGTTCCTTTACTGTCAGTTTCTAGGTTTATGGCCCATTCTTGTATTGGTTTGGTGAGATGGCATGTTTTTGGCAGTCCATCAATGAGGTAAGTGCAAGAAGTTGGGTCCACTTTTTGGCCAAAAAGTAGAAATCTTTTTCTTGAAAACCAAAGTTTGTCACTGTTGGAGTAAAAATTTGAAGCACTTACAAATAGAATATTAATATGATGTAAACATATGAAATGTAGGATTTTGTATTTAGTTTTAAAATATGTAATTTATTCTAATACCCAGATGATAAAAGTTGGTTTTGTATAGGATGTACAAAAAGTGACTTTTTAAAAGTTGTATGTTTTGGGCAAGAACAAGCACGTGTACGGTCAAGGTAAATTTGACCTAAATTAAATTATTTCTAATTCCTTTTGTGGAAGAATGCATATGATGCTGAAGTTTGATAAAGATATTTTTTGTATTTTTGTGATAAATAATTTGTTTAATTAATTTCTACTAGCCCCAATTTGTGTTTTCTAAAACCCTTCATGTACGACCAACATAATTTGAGCTAAACTAATTGTAACATGAAATTTACTTTTTCATTGTGGATATAATGATGTCTAAATTGATTAGACATAAAAAAATTTAAAAATCAAAATCAAAATCAAAAGTTATTAAAAAAGAACAATATATGTTATTTCAGGTTTATGATGCTTTTTGTTTAAAAAATAATTAATAAATAGAAAATTATGTTCAAAACAAAAAAAAATTACATATTTGTAAACTAGACATTGTCATCTATAATGGGTTTTAATTTCATCTAAAAATTCTTAAAAGAATATTGTTAGCCATATTACCAAAGTCTAGTCATTCCAAAGGTTTTGAGAGTTTTTGTTTATAAAATAAATAATAAATAGAAAAATATGTTCAAGACTAAAAAATTACATAAAACTAGACATTATCATCAGAAATGGGTTTTAATTTCATCCAAAAATTCTAAAAAAATATTGTCAACCATATTGCCAAAATCCATCCCTTTTGAAAATATTTTGTCCCAACTCTTTCACTAAAAGTGGACCCAACTTCTTGCACTCACAAGAGTCACATTCTTTATTTTATTGTGACATCATCAAATTTCAATGATCAACTTTATTAATCCTCTGTAGCCAAGGGTAGATTAATATAGTTGTGAATGCCATGGTGAACCACTTGAAACAATTCATCTGAGCTGATCACCATGATGTTTCTCCAAAGGAAGAGGTATTTCCGTTTGTAGAACTTTTTTGTGACTGTGATGTTGATTGTAGTTTTTTTTGTCACTATTATGTTGATTGTTGCTTATTTTTGTAGTCTTTAGACTATTTTTTGTAACCTAAAATCACCCAACATTTTTTTGACAAGTTATAGTTTTCTTAAAGCATCAATTGAAATATAGTTAAATGACCAAATTGTCAGAGAAATTTTATATGATAGCCAAGGGTGATGGAACTATCAAATTCTAGACATGTTCAACAATATTCAAGTAATATTACCTACTATAAAGCCTAGTTACCAGAAATGTAACGGAGGCACCCCGTTTCCCGTTGAAACTGGCGAAATGTCGTTGTCATTTCTTAATGGTTGTTTTCGGGCTTGCAGTGTTGCATGTTATATATATATATATATATATATATATATATATATATATATGATTGGGGATACCTAGGTTTTTAGCCTAGTCTGGGCCAGAGAGACCCTTACGGTGGATCTCTTCCCATCAGCTTTATCACCTGAGACCACAACTTGGGGGTCTCCGTTCCCAATGGGCATTATAACCCTTTAGGTTTGGCCAAACCCGCGAGTTCATTGGCCCAACGAAGGTACAAAGCCTTCGAGCACACTTAGCCTACAAGCATGGTAGCCCAGCAAAGGCATGCAATACCTGTGAGTTCGTTGGCCCTACGGAGATTTGAACCTTGGTGGCCGCCATTACAACCAAACAACTTGACCACCAAACCACGCCCTTAATGGCTATATATATCTGTGTTTTTTTTTCAATTTTATTTCTTGATTTTTATAGAAGCTTCTTCTGTTTTTGAAGCATTTGTATTTTGTTTTTAATCTTGTGTAGGCCTGTTGGTGAATGTTTTTTAAGTTGTTTATTATTAGAAATTTTAAATTGAGTATGTAATGTATTTAATAATATATTTTAAATTGTAAATTTAATTTGATATATTTTTATATCAAAATAGTATATAAAATTAATATAAATAATTGTACTTAAAATTTATGTTATATATATCACGTTTCTTATGTTATTTATGCGCAACCTTTTCAAATTCTGTTTCTCATTACATTGTCGTTGTCTTCACATTTATATGTCTAAATCCTGTTACATTTGATCATCAATCTGGAGTACGTAAACTTGTGAAATGCTAACACAGTATCTGCAGAATTAGATCACTTGTAGTATCAAGTAATCCTATCTTAAAACTATCCTATTTAAGAAATGAACAAGACTACGTTATATTCGAGAAATGAAAGAACTAATTAAATTGCAAATTTGATTTACATAGAGACAACTTGTTCTTGAACCATTATCTACTTGTGATTACAATTGTAGAAACTAAGATTACAGTCTTGTATTCAATTCCTAGATTAAATACTTTGTGTCATAGTATTTCATTTTAATCAGTTCCAACATAACTAAAAGAATGAGTGCTCTATTTGCAAATCTTGAAAACAAATCCGAAAATTAGAAAGCAAGGAAACTAGCTGACTTAATGATGCTTGGAAATGATCATGTACTTGAAACACTGATCATGCTACTGAGACCCTGTTGTCACCAAGTTATCACTTAACAAGACTTAGGCAAGTTTTTTTGCATGCATCATTGTTGTTAAAAGAAAACTAACCTATGAGCTGGAAGGAATCACTGCAAAGATGAAATACACTTGCATTAGTGTAAAGACAATCATGAAATTGAATTGCATAAAATAAAATGAAACAAAAGACCACCATGTTCTCACAGAATGAGCTCAATCTCCAAAGAATCAAGGCAACGAATTACAATACATCATAAAATTAAATCAAAACATGCTACATCTAAAACTAGAAAAGAATTACAATCTATGTGAAATAAAATCTCAAGAAGTTTTATTTTATTCCATCATGATCTGAACATATTCTCTAAGAGTCCTCTCACAGAATGGAGAGGGCACTCTCTTTAATACATGAACTTGTTTTGAAACTAAAATAACAAATAATAAATTCAGATCCACAAATTTCTCATGTGGTTACAACTATTTGCTAATAATTAGCAACTGAACTATATCTCCAAGATCTTTGCTAACAAATCTTACCAAGAGCTCTAAGATTCTTCTATATCCAAGATATTTGAATGGTAATCCCAAATCCATAGCAAATCTTCAATGGTTGAAGAAGAAATTCAAATCTGACCATAGGGATTTGGAGAAAGTGGCAAAAACTACATTATTATAGGATTCACCTGTTCTTGTAATTACCAGCAAATTAACCCAGTTTTGAAAGATAAGTGGAAATATGTTAGTTTTATAATATTTAATCATAAATTCACATAAAATACTAAAAGAAATGCATTGGAGAATACCTTGAACCTAATCCCACATATAAGCCTTAAAATGGACTAATATAGGGTTGCTGGTAACCGAAAGAGGATTAAAATAAAGGGGAAAAGGATGTGAAAATATGGTAAAAGATGTGAAAGGATAGTAATTTTTGCAAGTCAATAAAGAACAAAAAAATCGCATAAGTGCTACTGATTGTTTTGGAGGAATAAATACATGTGAAAGGATAAACAACCCAAGATTTGCACTATCTATTTTAGACTTGGCAATCATATAACTATTACCACAAAAGGAGAGTTCAGTTCTAACATGGGGCACGAGCATGGAAGATGGCCAAGCACCATACAAAGTGTGGTTGTAACAAGTTTGGTATTTACTTTGTTGATGGACAGGAAGAGGGAAGTCATCACTACCTTCCAACAATTGAATCAACTTAGGTTTGTACTTGGACATTTTTGCTCTCAACTCATATAGCTTTTTGGATCTCCTAGTACAGATGTTTTGGGTAGTATTGATATCATGATTTGACTTAGTAGAACTATTTGTTGACTCAATAGAAGGAGACAGGTTGGTCAATTTAGGATGAAACTTAGTTGATCCGGCTTCCAACTTATCAAAAAGGGAGCATATGGAAGTGTTCTACGTGTCTTTTGTATATCACCTATTAGATTCTTAACACCAATGGGAGGTATTAGAACATCAACTTTGTTAGAACACACAGATATACTGAGAGGGGGGTGAATTAGTATATACCAAATTTTAATTCAATTCTACTGCAACAACAAGATCTTTGCCACATCAATCAAGTTATGTAAGAACTATGCAAACATAAGCACATCCACACATCTAGTACAAGAGAACAAAAGATTTACGTGGAAACCGATAAGGAAAAAAAATGGTAAGAAAAGTTGCTTGGGTCTATTGCCCAAATCCAGCCTCACAAAATGAGTCAATGGATTAAAATATTTTGTAGCCACCAACCAAAAGGAATTTCAACCTTAGAAGGACACCAATCCTTTTAAAAATTTATAGGCACCAACCTACAAGAGACTTCAAACCCCTTATTAACCTGAGTGTCACAACCCACATTTGAATTTTGAATTCAAATTTTAATACTATTGTAATAATGTCACAACATAACACCATTAAAAATTGAGGATAAGATTATTTTAATTAAGGATAAGGTTATCATTAAAATAACAAGAGAGTGGATGAAGCATTGTTATTAAAAAAAGAAGGTGGATGAAGCATCGTTATTAAACAAAGACAGTGGAGGGAGCATTTTCCTTAAACAAAGATAGTGGAGAAAGCATTATCAATAAATTAAAGGAGTGGAGGATACAATAGCATTAAAAAACAAGAGTGGAAGAAGCTTGGTTTTTCTATAAATTGCAAGGATTTGATGAAGAAGGGACATCATCTCTTGTTTGGCGGACTGGAGAAATCTGAGACACTACTAAGGAGGAGGAGGCTTTCTTCGTCAGATCTTGGAGGCCAATAATAAGTAAGTTTTGACCCTATCACATAGATCTGCAATTTTCTTTTGTTCTGCATTTTTTTTCAGGGAGTTTGCTTGTGGATCTGCTTATTTTGATTGTTTTGAGTTACTAGATCAAGTCACTTTAAGGATTATAAGCCAATGATGATTGGGTAATGGTGATGATTGCATTTTTCTATTATAAGAGAAGAGTTATGGTTTTGTTAGAGTATCCATTTGTAGTTATCCATTTTTCTGTTATAAGCCAAATTTGTAGGTGATGATACCTGACAAAAATTCCCCTTTAGACGTAGTCCCATTCTGATGCAGGCAGGAAGGCTATCATCAAAGGTTGTATAAATTTGGCATTACAAGCTGCTAATTGCATCAACAAATCTATTTTGTGCATATCCTGTGATCTTACTTCTTTTAGGAATCCCACGTGCTCTACCTACCATGATGTGTTTATTGGTCCACCAGAGCAATTTCATTCATAATATCTGAAAAGAATTTCCCCTTCCATTATGCTTTGACAAAAGTCCATACCCTGTTCTTAATCACCCATTTGGCATATCACCCATTTGGCATAGGAAGGAAAGACTTTGGCATAGGTTTTGGTTTTTGGCCTTACACCAGCTAATTGTATTTGCTCGAAAGTTTTATAGGCCTTTTTCAAATCAATTTTGTGTCGAACCTGCAATCATTGCATTCCACGTGATGACATTTCTTTGATGGATTCTGTCAAACAGTGGACGTGCCTTATCTGTGATCCATACCCTATTTCTTAAGCGCCCATTGAGCACAGGCAAGGAGGACGTTGGCAAAGGTTTTGAATTTATCTCTTTACACAGCTAGTCACGCCATTTTGGCATGGACTGGGAGCACGCTGGCAAATGTGAATTGAACAAGTTGGAGGCTCGTTCATTTGCATTCGGTGAAATGCTGTATGAGATTTTGTCTAATGTGAAACACTTAATATTTTTCATCTAACAACCTACATTTTCAAGAACGCACTTTCATAAAGTTAAAAAAAATCCACTCTTTTAAGTATTTACAATTCCTACCATTACAGAGGAATTAGGGAACTGTACCTTTAAGCATTTACAATTCTTACCCTTACGGGGAAATTAAGACACTTTACATTGAGCATTTGTAATTTCTTAGAGAAAATCATCTGGTTTGGCGTATGTAGCTGTCGCAGTGTGTGGCCAAGGTGTAGAAACTCTCTTGTTTATCTCGTTGAGTCGTCCCCAATCAGAAAGGTGAAATCTTAACAATCACGATAAGAGATCTTCATGTTTTTCGCAAGCAAGATTCTAACAACTAAGGAACTTGCCCATTTTAATTTATTTTACCATAGAGCTATATTAAATTAAGAGTTACTTCATTTTACCATAAAACTATTCTATTTACTACATATTTTATTTATTTTAAAGTTAGAACTTTTATATTTACAAAAATAAATCCTTTGCAATTTCAGTATCATCCCTCATAGGCAATTTGCATTTGCCAGAGGCACAACTTTTTAGAATAAGTATATTACTATGTATGTCAAGCGCAGAAGTTTGTGGCAGTTTCTAAGTGAATAGGGCAAGGCGACTGAATCTGCGTGTAAAGAAGGGGTTGATTTAAGTGTCAACTATACAAGGACTCCTCCACTTCTTATCTCTAAGTGAATATAATAATTGTTTATCTTGTTGCCTTCCATTAACACCAATAAAATATAAAGGTATTGAGTAAAAGTTAAGAAGCAATAGACAAGGACTCCTTCCAACTTCTTATCCTCTAGGAAGTATTATACTTTTTATGATGTTTCTCTTTTTAACCATGATATTTTTCTTAGCATTTGAAGGCCAGATTCGAATGGATTACTTTAAGAGAATAAAAGTGTATATTGTGTATGACCTATTTGGTACATGAACCAACTCCTACTCAGCATCCATCGGCCATTTTCTACTTTCAGTCATTATAACCTTAACAAAAACTTATGCACAAAATTATCTCTTGAATGATGTCAAATTGTGATAAATTTTCTTTGTAGCTTAGGGAAGAGGACCTAGTAGTGGTACACCCTAACTTCACGCCTCTCAAAATCATATGTGACAATTTTGAATCACTACAAAATTTTTACAATAGCTTACTGGCAATGCCCTTGCTTATAACTATTCTTTTGTGGATCTCTTAATATTCCTAAGAGATAATTTACCATCTTGCTCATAAATAAATTTTCTCGATGTCAACGGTATTGGTGGAATTGATTTACTTCTCCATCGCAAGCAATCCTTACATCCTCAACAAATAGACCCTATCTATTGTACTTGTCATTTAGGGACTTCTCATCATGTTTGTATGTGAATGAGGTGTTTGATCAAAACTAAATAACTCAATCATGTTACCAATTGTGGGAATTGACATGAAACTGTAATTTTCACCTATGAGTTTTAATAGGTTAGATAGAATTCTCCCTAACATCCTTTGAAATAATGTGGGAATCAATTATCGTACCTTTAACTTATATGAGAGTTTATTTTTGAATATAGCTCTGAGTTATCTGTTAGCATCAAGTGCATATGAACCATGTATTTCTTGTGAATTCTATTATGCTATATGGTACACATACCACTACAATTACACTACCATAATTATTGTCATGAAGCTCTCTAAAAGTAATGTGTAGTAAGATAGTAGAGTGAGTCTCTAATTAGTAAGGGGAGGAGGAAAACTCATGGTCACACAAATAGCATTGGTGAAGTACGATACCATGTAAAAGTTCCCTTTGACTTGACCCTTGAAAACTATTGTTTCAATGCTGCTATTTAATCATGTCCCTATAATTTGGAATAATCTCCTTTTCCATAATCATGAGTAGGGGAACCTAAGATGCATTCAAATCTTACTAGCATCTTTCTCACAAACAGGTTCCATATGAAAGCTTGAGTATCCTTTCTCGTTGATGTTTATGAATAATTGGGAATGTGATAGTATGAGTGAGTAAATTGGTTTGTGAATGTATGCAAAGATGCTGCACGGTTGAATCTTGTTTCTACTCTATAAATTGTTCAAATCCTAAGAATTAGATAAACAGTATTATGTGGAATTAGAATTCTAAAAATTACTTGAGCTACCTTGGTTTTTATTTTAATTATGAATGAGCAAGCTTGTTAAGTTGATTTGTTTTAAAGGTCATATTGCTTCCCAAGGATTATTCAGAATTTATTCATATTGTATTTGGAATTGTATTTGAAGAACAAAGTTATCAGTTAAACCTAATTTTAAGAGTGGTCTTAACACTAATAGTTTTGTATCTGTACGATTATGTGGATATTGTTTTATACATGAAAGCTGCAAGGAAGTGCTAATAACAGAGGAGGACTTAAATGTTGATGATCAGGAGTGTAAGATGAGTAAAATCCATACCCTAAGAACACAACCAGAGATCTGTAAAGAGTGCATAAAGGACAGAGAAAGCTATGAATTGATGCATAAATTGGAGTATAGAAATGAGGAGATTCGTATACATATTATAATACTTGTTTCAAGCTGGTTGTTCCCGTTAATGTCCTATAAACTAGTATCTTTGCTTTATGCAAGTTCTCTCAATTTAGTTAGGTAAACCTTATAAATCAATGTCCAAACTCAACCCAATCACAGTGTTTGGTATTTATGGTACCTCTGGGTCACGTTTACGGGTAATGCCGTCGCGTTGAACCAAATACCTCATGCCTAACATAGCTGTAACAATGACATCTGGGCACCGTCCCTCTAAATCGTTGGGGAGTAATAAGGAACATGTCGAAATTAAATCCACAGGAAGGGAAAATCTCCTCGGATATCTCACTAAGAAGATTAACTAAAAAGAAAGGATGATTCTCTTGTACTAATGATTACCATGATGCTCATTTGGAAAACATTCCAAGCATATTATCAAAAAATGAGGTTTATTGATACATGGGTATAGATCAGGGAGGACATGTGAAATGTCAGATAGGGCAACTAGGCCGATTTAGAAATGCTATCTATCATATTCTTTCATCCTGCCCTTGTAGATCGTGGTGAAAGTACTAGGGGATCAGGAACGAACTTAGTCACGATAATTATCTAATTTGACTCGGGAAACAAATTAGATTTCATGGGTAGACACCTTATAGGGATTCCTCCACACTAGGACTAGCTGACACCCCCTTAGGTGTTTGTGGTAGTGGACTAACTTCCATCCTTGTTTCACCGAGTGGGTGGCAGCCGACGAAGAACTGTCTGGGGCAGGGAATAACCCTAGAAAGCGCTGGGTACCCGCTCACAGTTACATCAAACATAGTGTAAAATAGAACTACATGTTCGCATTCCCTGCGTTAGTCACATCCTAAGGAGGGGGCCTTGATCTCGTGGATATAGGGTATGTAGGCAGTCTAGACGGCAAAGGATGCCCCCAGTACTTAGGTCCCCTGGATGTAGGGAGTCCTACAATTAGCATCGTGATCTTAATTCTCTGAGTAGTGATTACTAAGTTGTGTTAACAGAAGATTGTTAAGTTAATTTTGTGCAGATGATAAGGATATAGTTACTAGAGGAGAAGCAAGCTATCGAAAAAGAATGCAGGATGTAATGCATGACTTAAGGTATGAACTGATCCATTGTGCTACATAATGTACCTTCTCTCGTAATGTACTCTCTCTTTACTAGATTTAAAATTTGTGATCTTTTAAGAACTTGATGATTCTAGGAAACTAAATTTCAAGTTTCATCACATTGCTATAGCATACATTAAGCACTTCTGGAAGAATTTCACATTTCCAACATCTGTCAGATCAAAAATTTTATTCATTGGTATTTTTGAAATCAGAGTTTAATGTTATTTGATTTAGGATGAGTCGGGTCCTTACACTAAGCACCAACCTCTAGAATCTCTGAAATGGTTATAAAATAAATGACATACATACACTGTCAGTAATAATCTCTACACAATACAACCATCACCTCTGCTATGAATGATAAATTGTGATTTGCACAAACAGAGTCACAGTCCAATTTCAAAACTTTGTTCTCACACTTCTCAACCCTAAGTTTTGCAATTCAAAATAAAACAATATGCTCTTGCGAACATGGATACATAGTGTGCGACTCCTAAATTATCTTCTTTTCATTTCCTTCGCACTCAATTCACATTTGCATGTATACACACTCTATACCACCCATAACATTTCTCCTTTATATATGTGATACTTTACATTTTTCAAAAGGAATTCAGCCTTTATAAATTTTAATTTCCAACATATACATTTCATACGGGTCAGCCCAACTTGAATTCCTGCACTATGAAGTTAGGCCCAATTTAAATAAATTGAGTCAACCACTTGAATATGCATTTTGTTCTTCTTTAGAAAGTTGGCCAACTTTAAATATTTCACAATAACTATTTTCACTTTAATTCCAATAGAGTCGACCCAAATAAATAATCAATGTATTTTACTAACTGCCTTATAGAGAAGTTTGTCTGCGACTTTATATCTCCACGAACTTAGGACTCTTCTCCATTCACTATTAGCAAAAGTGGCTTTCCACAAACCTTCTATCAAAAGCCTTTATCAGCAAGTTCACCTCCATGAACCACAACATAAAAGCCTTTATCAGAACAATCAACTTTCCATGAACTTTGGACATTTTATGAATTATTGGCAAAAGTATGAAACTACAAACCATTCTTCCTTTTGTCAGTAAAAACATCAAATGATGAACCTATCAGCTAAGTTGCACTTCCACAAACTTATCGATAAAATTTTAATCAATCAATGAACCAAGCTCTATACAAACCATCACTTCTCTTCTCTCACCAAAATCACCTAAATTGGCAAACCATGCAAACCTTGAACCATCAACCTTCTTCTATCAGCAAACAAAGAAAAACATGAACCACCACTTCCTTTGTCGACAGAAAGACTTATTGGCAAACTTTTCCATCATAAAACTTTTGAGTTCATGAACCAAAGATTTTTTCAATGCCTTGTTGGCAAAAAGTGCCATCGAGAAACTAAATATACTTTAAACTTTAAACTTTTATCTTCAAGCCTTCATCAGCTAAACTAACCTATTGACAAACTAGCTATCGGGAAACTATCTATTAGTGAAATTGATCATCTACAAACTTTTGAGTTTACAAACCTCACAATTCACCGATCAAAAGCTGAAATCACTCATGCCTTAGAAATTTACTTTGTCATCTTTTTATGAGCTAACTAGTTGTCGAGAAAACTAGCCATTAGTGAACTCAAGAGTTCATGAACATCGTGATTCACTAACTGAAGGCTCATTCATACCTTAGAATATTTTTGGATTAATTTTCCTTTAATGTTATTGTCTTTATGCCTTAGAAACTTTGTTACACCTTTGACATCAATGCAATATTTTCAACAATCTTCCCCTTTCTCATTGATGACAACCAAAGATAAATAAACTCTCAATGTTCACTTTTGTATCTCTCCCTGAACTATTACACAACTTCTGAAATTTCTCCCCCTTTGACATAAATGGGAAAGGGATGTAACAAACCTCTTTCCTTCATGATGTGATACTTCTTATTTTCTATGAATCCCCCCTGCCTATTAAGCTCCCCCTTACTATATCTCTCTCCTTTGTTATATTAAACTTGATTATCTATATTGTCTTCTACTACATGCTCCCCCTGAGAGGTAACCACTATCCAACTAGGGATTTAGAATAGATCTTTGATATGCTCCCCTGGACACATGCTTCATCATACGATTTTACTAATTTGATGAGAGTGATATCACTCTCAACTTCTACCTTAAGTACTCAAATGTCTCCTTTGTAGCCACATGGGTAAGTGCAAGAAGTTGGGTCCACATAGAGGGAAAGTCGCGGGCAAAAAAAAACATCTCGACAAAAATAGGTACCTGTTTTAAAAGAAACGGGTACCCATTTAGGAACGGGTGCTTGAGCCTAAACGAGTACCTGCTTAGAAATGGGTACCTGTTTAGGAACAGGTGCCTGATCCTAAACGGGTATCCGTTTAGGAATGGGTACCCATTTCTATAAAAATATTTGAATTTGAAAAAAACACCTGTGCACTTTTTTTTCCTATACAAAAGGAACGGGTACCTATTTTAGAATGGGTACCCATTCCTAAAAGATTAGGCTTGGGAAAGGCATGGTAAGCCAACCCCTTGCCTTGGACCTGCAAGTTTTTTTCTCAGTATAGAACAAGAGAAAAGACTGAGTTTACCTATATGGCTGACAACATTTTTTCTAAAATTTTTTATGAAATTAAAAGACATTATAGAAGATAGTGTCTAGTTTTCAAATATGTATTTTTTTTATTGGACTTGTTTTTCTATTTATTATTTAATTTATGAGCAAACTAGTCTAAAAACTTGAAATGACGGGTGTTTGTATTTTTTTAATAACTTTTAATTTTTGAAGTTTTTTTTTTTTAAATTATATGTCATCAATCTACACATCATTCTTTACACAATGAAAAAAAAAATTCATTTTATGATTAGTTTTGCTCAAATTATGTTGGCTGTACACGAGGGTTTTTGAAAACTGCAATTAGGGCCAATAAAAAATTAATTAAAAAAAATTATAAAAAAATATCCTCATCAAACTTCACTGTACTACACATCTTTCCCCAAAAGGGTTTAGAAAAATACTTTTATTTAGGTCAAATTATGTTGGCCGTACACGTGCATGGTATGGTAAAAAAAAAAGTGACTTTTAAATAGTGGTTTTTAAAAATGCCTATTGAAAATCAATTTGTATCATCTAGATATTAAAATAAATTACATATTTCAAAAATAGACTCTGAGTACTACATTTCATATTCCTAACTTTTTTTAAGATTCAATCTTTAAGTGCCTCAAATGTTTAGGTCAAATGTGACAAATTCTGAAAATCAGGGAAAACACTTCCACTTTTTGGCCAAAAAGTGGACCCAACTTCTTGCATTGACCCACATATTCCAACTTTACCTCTTGACCTGTAACCTTTTCTCTCAACAAATGATACTTAATAGATATATGCTTGGTTCTAGAGTGCATCACTAGATTTTTTGATATGTTGATTGAATTTGTATTATCACATAAAATAGGAATGGGCTCAACATATATTACTTGGATATCCTTCAATGTCTATTTCATCCACAACACCTAGGTACAACAAGATACTGCAGCTATATATTCTACTTCTACTATTGAAAGAGAGACTGAATCTTGCTTCTTTCTTAACCATGAAACCAATCTATCACCTAAGAAGAAAGCTCCACCACTTGTTCTTCTACTATCATCCATGTTGTCAGCCCAATCTGCATTTGTATATGCACAGTTAGATAGAAGTCCTTTCCCTTCACATACCACAGTCCATAGCCCAATGTGCTCTTTAAGTATCTGAAAATACTTTTAACAACTTTTACATGTGTCTCTTTTAGATTGTCTTGAAACCTAGCCACCATAAAAAAATCTTGCATAATATAGCAAGCCTTGATGTGGTCAAATATAATAAGATTCCTATCATGGACCTATAAAGAGTCTGATCAGCTTGAGATGACTCATCATCCTTGCTAAGATGACAACTAATTACTATAGGTGTACTTACAAGTTTGCAGTCATCCATACCAAACTTTTTCAACATCTCCTTGACATACTTAGCTTGTGAAAAAAAGATACCCTTGTCTAATTGAACAATTTGAAGTCCAAGAAAGAATGAAAGTTCACCTATCATAGACATCTAAAACTCCTTTTGCATCTCTTCTGCAAACTTCTTGCACATCCTGTCATTTCTACCAAAGGTAATATCATCCATATATACTACAACTATCAACATGTACTCACCTTCAACCTTGATGTATACCCTTCCTTTTTGAAGCCTTGTTGGTGTAAGTACTTGTCCAACCTTGCATACCATGCCCTAGGGGTTTGTTTGAGACCATATAAAGCCTTTCTAAGTCTTCATACCAAATTCTGATCTTCTAATAGCTAAAATCCTTCAGGTTGCTCTATGTAAACTTCTTCTTCTAGATCACCATTCAAGAAGGTAGATTTGATATCAATTTCGTACACCTCGAAGTCTTTGTGAATTGTGAATGCAATAAATATCTTGATTGCTTCCAATCTTGCAACAGGGGCATATGTCTCCTCAAAATTAATGTCTTCCATTTGTGAATAGCCCTTGTAAACCAACCTTGCTTTATTTCTTACCACTTCTCCTTCTTCATTCAACTTATTTTTGAATACCCACTTGGTGCCAATCACATTCTTATCCTTTGGCCTTGGAACAAGTTCCTGAGTTTCATTCTTCTCAATCTGATTTAGCTCTTCTTGCATAGCATTGATCCAATTCTCATCTTTTCTTGTTTCAATGAAATTCTTAGGCTCTACTTTGGATAGAAAAGAGAGGTTTATCTACTCTGTTAGTTTCTTCTAGTCACAACTCTATCATCCTTAATTCCAATAATCTGATCTTCAAAGTGATTCTTCCAAACATACTTTGCATGTGTCTTGGTAGTCTCCTTCTATGTTTCTTTTTCTTCAACTTCATCTTCTTCTATACAGGTAGATTCCTCTGAGTAGTAGTCTTCTTGATCATGTGTGGATGGATGTAACTCTTCATCAACCCTAACATTTGCACTCTCAACTATCTTCTGTGGTCTTTTATTGTAGCATCTGTATGCCTTTCTTCTAGTTGAGTAGCCAAGAAAAATTCCTTCTTCATATCTTGAGTCAAACTTGCCCAACTTGTCTTCATCTCTTTTGATATAACATCTACTTCCAAATATTATGAAATACTTGATAGATGCAAGTCTTCCTTTCAACAATTCATATGGAGTCTTTGTGTTATTTATTATTATCTATCATTTGTTAAGAATGTAGACAATGGTATGGACTGCTTCTTTCCAATACACATCAGGCAACTTGGCTTCATTCAACATTATTTTTGCCATCTCCTAAACTATTCTATTCTTCCTTTTAACTACTCCATTTTGTTGAGGAGTCCTTGCAACAGAGTACTATCTCCTTATTCCATGTTTTTCATAGAATTATTCAAATTCATTTGATGTGAACTCACTACCTCTATATGATCTTACACACTTGATTCTAGCATTCATTTTATTCTCAACCATACACTTGAAGATCTTAATTCTATTAAAATATTTTGATTTATCTTTCAAAAATCTAACCCATGTCATTCTAGAGTAATCATCAATGAGAAACATAAAGTACCTTTCACCTTGAACACTCCTTGTTTTGGTAGGACAACACAAATATGTATGAATCAGTTTGTTGAAGACTATTATTTGGTCTTGAACCTTTTCCTTGTCTGCTTTCCAATCTAACATTCCTTACAAAATGTGCTAGTAGGCTTGACAATCTTTGACATGCCTCTAATTGCATGTTTAGAGTTGATCTTCAAAAGGTTTTCAAAGTTGATGTGTCCCATTCTCTTATGCCACAACCAACATTCATTTGTTTGTCCTAGAAGGTAGTTCCTTCATTTGACTTCACCAAGATTATACAAGTTATTCTATGTCCTACTTGCTTCTACCACAAGTTTGTCAGTGCTTGCTCTTCTGATTTCACATCCTTGTGTATGGAAGATGAGATTGTATCCTTTGTTGCACATATGAATTACATTGAGAAGATTTCTCTTGAGACCTTCTATATATAAGACATCTTATGTCTTATTCTTTCCATCAATACTTATTGTACCTTTACCACATATTCTTGTAGTTGTGTTGTCTCCAAACATGACTGATCCACCATTTCATTTAACAAGGCTAATAAACTTGCTCTTATCTCATGTCATGTGACTTGAGCATCCATTGTCTATAACCCAAGGATTTGCTTGCCCTTGTGCATAAAATGTAGATTGGACAATCATTGAATTTTCACCTTCATGATTGTTTTTTCTTAACTTCTCATTCCTTCTTCTGATCTGTCTTCTAGTTTTCAGGAATGTCTATCCATTTGACTTGGCTATCAAGATCAGTCACTGAATATTTTGACTTTGCCAAGCTACTTTTATAAAACATTTCTATGTGCCCAAAATTGTTGCAAACATGCCATATTATGTTGAAATCAATCAAAGAAGCAAAATAATTTTTGCTTACATAATCACTTCTTCTCATTCTAAATCTACATTCAATGGCTTTGTGACCATACTGATTACAAATCAAACAATAACTAGAGAAAGTATAAATAAACTTGTTCATGAATGTCTTTGTTGCAAGAGTTGATCTTCTAGATTTCCTTCTTTGAGAGATGACAGGGATGAAATATACTTCTAAAATTTTCTTATTCTCTTTCTTAATTAGGATTTATTCATTTGGCAATGTCTTCTCTAAGTTAATCTTCTTTTCAAGAGAAAATGATTGTGTGACTTCTTCATCATAACCCAAACCTAACTTTATGGATAGAGATCTCTGAATGTTTATTATATTATCCAGAACTTTACAGCTCTTTCCAAACTTGATATTCTTATTCAATTGAGCATGTACTTTTTCCACTTCCTTTCTCATTGAAACAATTTCTTCTTCAGGTTTTAAACACTCATCTAATTTGGCTTTGAGGTCAATGTTTTCGATGTCTACAATCCTTTTTCCTTCTTCAATTTGAATCTTTAAGCTAACAATAATTTCCTCTCATTCTTTAAGTTTTACCTTTTGTTCTTTGTTTTCTTTCCTTACTAATCTCATGTCCTCCAGAGTAGAAATAAGTTCCCTTCAAGATCAGCTTCACATTCTTCTTCATTAGGATCTAGCATTTCTTCACCATCTTCTATAGAGTTGTTTTCATTTATCAAAACAACACTCCTTATTTCTATTGCCATGAGCTAAGTTTCTTCTCTGTTACTATCTAAGACACTTTCATCACTCTCATCAAATGAGTTGCTTTCCTCTTTAGAATAGAGGTTTTTCTTATGTTTGAGAAAGCTCCTCTTTTCATGTTTTCCTTGTTTGTGGCTCTTTTTATGTTGCTAATATTCGCCATATTTCTCTATGTTATGCTCTTATTTCTCACTAGTACTTTCACTTTTGGCCTGGGGGAACTTAGCAATAGAATGACCAATTTTACTACAATTAAAGCATTTGAAAGGTAACTTACCTTTGTACTTGTTGGAACTCTTCTTCAACTTTCTCACAAAGTTGGTTTCCTCATTATCAAACCCCTCACTTGGCTTAGATGCATCATTTGTTTCCTTCTTAGATGCTTTGAAAGAAACTTCGTTCTTAGATTTCTCCTTACTCACATTCCTCATTTCATAAGTAGTAAGAGATCTATACAAATAATCCATTGTGAACTTATTTAGATCTCTAGCTTCTTCAATAGATGAAAATTTTGAATCATACCTTTTGGGAAGGGATCTTAGAACCTTCTTCACAATTACCGAATCATTCATTTCTTCGCCAAGTCTTATGATATCATTGACAATTTCATCCAGCTGCAGTAGATAGTTAGAAATATTTTGTTCTTTCTTCATCTTCAGGCTTTCAAACTTGCCTCTATAGGTTTGTATCTTAGCTGGTTTCCCCTTATCATCACCTTCATAAATTTTATGAAGCTTTTTCCTAATATCCTTAGCTATGTTGCACTACATTACATTGACAAACTCTGTGTTGGTTAGACCACACAAGATAGCACTCTTTACCTTACCATTGTTCTCACATTCTTTCTTGCCAGCCTGATCTATTGGAGGAGTTACAGGTTCAATGTAACCATCAATCACAGACTTCCAAACATTATACCCTAGAGAGGTTAAATAGGCTTCCATCCTTAAACTCTAGAAGGCATAGTTCAATCCATCAAAAAGAGGTGCTCTATTAGAACAGGTTCTAATACAAGAACTACTTTTAGTTATTAGGCTACACCATGGAACTTATTGAGAGGCGGTGAATCAGTATATACCAATTTTTATTTCAATTTTACCACAACAACAAGATCTCTACAACATCAATCAAATTATGTAAGAACTATATAAACATAAGTGCATCCACACATCCACACAAGAGAACACAAGATTTACATGGAAACCTAGAAAGGAAAAACTATGGTAAGAAAAAATGTAGGGGTCTACTACCCAAATCTAGCATCCCAAAATGAGTCAATGAATTATAATATTTTGTAGGAACCAACCCACAAAAATTTCAACCTGAGAAGAACACAAATCCTTTTATAGATTTATAGGCACCAACCTATAGGAGACTTCAAACCCCTTATCAACCTGAGCACCAACCCAAATAAAGAGAGTTACCAACCTCACAAGGAACAAGAGGCACCGATCTCTTGAATCATTGGAATGATTATAAAAGAAATGACATACATACATTATCAGCAATAATCTTTGCCTAATAGAATTATCACCTCTATTATGAATGATAAATCATGATTTGCATAAACAGAGTCACAATCCAAATTCAGAACTTTGTTGTCACACTTTTCAACCCTTTTGTTCTACAATTCAGAATAAAACAATATGCTATTGTAAACATGGATACATACTGTGCAACTCCTGAATTATTTTATGTTTATTTCCTTCGCACTAAATTCACATTCGCATGTATACACACACTCTATATCACCCAAACCATTTCTCCTTTATATATGTGATACTTTACATTTTTCAAAAGGAAGTCGACGTCTATAAATTTTAATTTACAATGTATACATTTTATAGGATCAGCCCAACCTAAATTCCCACACTATGAATTTGGACCAAATTTAGATAAACTGAGTTAGCAACTTTAATATTTATTTTATTCTTCTTTAGAAACTCAGCCAACTTCAAATATTTCACAATAACTATTTTCACTTTAATTCCAAGGGAGTCAGCCCAAATAAATAATTAATGTATTTTACTAGTGGCCTTATAGAGAAGTCTATTAGTGAATTTATATCTCGATAAATCTAAGACTCTTATCCATTCACTATCAGCAAAGGTGGCTTTCTACGAACCTTTTCTCAAAAGCCTTTATCAGCAAAAGTTCACCTCCACGAACCACAACTTAAAAGTGTTTATCGGCAAAATCAACCTTCTATGAACTTTGGACATTTTATCCATTATTAGTAAAAGTACAAAATTACAAATCATTCTTCCTTTTGTCAATGCAAAAATCAAATGACAAACTTGTCCGCAAAGTTGCACTTCCACAAATTTATTGGTAAAGTGTTTGATTAACAAACCAAGTGATATACTGTAAACCATCACTTCTCTTATGTTGGCAAAATTGCCTATCGACAAACCATCGAAATCACAAACCATCAACTTTCTTCTATTGGAAAACCAAGAAAAACATGAACCACAACTTCCTTTGTTAGCAAAAAGGCTCATCGACAAACTTTCCCATTGTTAAACTTTTGAGTTTGGGGAGCAAAGGTTTTGCCGATACCTTGTTTGCAAAAAGTGCCGTCAGCGAACTAAAGATACTTTAAACTTTAAACTCTCTTCTTCAATCCTTGATTGGCTAAACTCACTTTTCGGTAAACTAGCTATTAGGGAAACTATCTATCGGTGAACTTCGCCATCAGTGAACTTTTGAGTTCGTGAACCTGACAATTCACTAACCAAAGGATGAAACCATTCATTCCTTAGAAAATTACTTTGTCATCGTTTTATCAGCTAACTAGTTGTTGGGAAAACTAGCCATTGACGAACTTAAGAGTTCACGAACTTTACAATTCATTGGTTGAAGGCTCATTCATGCCTTAGAATCTTTTTGGATAAATTTCACTTTGAACTTATTGTCTTCATGCCTTAGAGACTTTGTGACACATTTGACATCGATGACAATATTTCCAACAAACATTGGGTAATTTAATGGGACAATGTGACAAGTCAAGGGTTCTTCTTTAACCCTTGAAATTTTGAACAACCACATACTTGTTGGGTGTCATAAAAGAGATCCAATTCACAGTGTAGTACCATTGACCCAGGTTGATTGTTGGAAGATGGCATGTTACAATTGCCAAGATAAAGTGGTAGTCCATTTTTGTCAAGCAACTACATATGGTATCTTTCTCCTGCAACATTTTTGGACTAGTGGAATATCATGCACATACAAACTCAATCCTAAATCATGATCCTACAAAATTAAGTAAATAATTATTCAAATGTACATGCATAATTAACATAACTTCAATTATTTAAATGAATCATAAATAAAAACTAGACTTAGTACAATTGGAGGTGGAGAACATGAAGAGCTTCCAATGATATGGAATGAGCTGGAATTTGAAGAATTGGACATTTCTTTGTTTTCCCTATCTTTGAGCCAAAACCATCATCAATATGTGAATAAATTCTCAAAAGAAAGATTTGTAATCTTAGAATAATATACTTCAAATAGAATTTTGATTACCTTATAAAAAATTATTGGTGCACTGTATAAAGTTTTAACGCACCGGTGCTTCTGAATATATACAATGCAGCAATGTGGATATTAATGAGGTCAACTGAATGGTGCCATCTATTTGAACATCTACAATGAAAAACCTCTAAAAAATTGTAATTACAGAAGTTTGTAATTTTATTTTGTGAATCAAATACTGTAGCAGTGCATATTTTATGTATACATAGTAGTTCTCTTAACACAGTATAGTGCACTAATAAGCTAAGTTGAAAAAATAATTTGTGTGCACTTATCATCAATACACAAAAATATTAATCAAAAAAATGAGAGGGAATTTTTTTTAAATGTGTACTTATAGAAGAAAACCTAATCCTCTCGGTCAACTAGATTATATCCATTAATTGAAAACATCACTTGGACCACCACTCTTCACTCTCCTAATTTCAAATAGAAGAAACTCAATAATAGAATTTATAGTGATTAAGTTGTTTCTTCATGATAATGTAGTTAGTGGTTCGGTTGCAACTACATTACTTAATTAAGTGGCTCAAAGAGTTTAACCAATGATATTAACATGTGCATGTTTTTGTTGGAAGTTATTAATCTTCCGTCAGACCAATTAATGCCACCTGCCCCCGTGTCAGACTTGGGGATTTCCAAAATTTGCCCCCAACATCCGTTGCTCTTGCCAACATTCATTGTGGTAGGTAAATTTGAATTTTGAATGGTTGAGTGACAGTTTTTTGGAAAGGAAATAGATGAGACAAAAAGGAAGGAGTTGACCGTATGAATTTTAGTGAGAGCCTACAGTAGCAGAAGGAATGTGAAGGAGGATAATAATAGAGAACAATAGAGAGAAGATAATAGAAGGGAATGTTGCAAAAGCAACAATGATCTATAGGTAACTACATAGTTTTTGGAATAGCAGCTCTAGACTTGAATTAGTTTGTAGCCCCAGAGATCAGGGCATCTCAGGAAAACAAAGCAACAACTTTGAATTAAGTTTGTAAGAAGCTTTGAATGTAATTTTGTGAAAGTAAATATATAATATAATTTGTTGTTTTTGTGCATTCCATCTCTCTCTCTCTATGTTTCTGTTTTTGCTGTCCATACATTGTTGTAGCAATTTTTCTAGATAGCCATTAAACCTCCCCTTCCTTCCAACAAGTGGTATCAGAGCCCTATTTTTCTGGGCAGCTAGAAACTTTTTTGTGGGTGTTTCATATAAGCCCTAGTTTGTCTAGGCATTTTCAGCCTTCTCAGTTTTGAGAAGCATGGTAGGTGGGGACAACAGAGGATGGCAGTAGCCACCTACATTTGATGGGAAGAACTATGACAAATGGGCTAAGAAAATGAAGACAATACTGGTTGCTAATGACCTATGGGAGTTGGTCATCAATGGGTTCACAGACACCACAGACCCAACAACTTATGCAACCCTATCTAATGCTCAAAGAAACTAGTTAAAGGAAACAAGAATGAAAGATGCAAAAGCCCTCATTCTAATTGAGGAAGCCTTGACATATGCTATTTTCCCCCGCATTGTAGTAGCAAACTACTCAAAATAGGCATGGGAAATATTGTAGAACATCTATAAGGGAACTGACAAGGTGAGATTAGTGAAACTCCAACTGTTTAGGAGAGATTTTGAGACCCTACAGATGAAGAAGAGTGAGTCTATTTCAGACTTTCACACTAGGGTTTCTACCATGATAAATTAGCTAAGGATAAATGGAGAAACCATAGATGACCAAAGAATTGTTGAGAAAATCCTAAGGAGCCTACCTTCTAGATTTGACCCTATTGTCATAACCATTGAAGAGACTAAGGACATGTCCAAGATGATAGTGGGTGAGTTGATGGGTTCACTACAAATCCATGAGTAGCGGTTGAATAGATCCACTCCTTCCCCTGAGCAAGCCTTCAAGGCTCAAACCAATGTAAGAGGTAGGGGAAGAGGAAGAAACAGCAGAGGTAGAGGTCAAAGAGGTAGAGGAAGAAGCAACTCCGGAAGAGGAATTTCAAATAGCCAAGAAGAGGCAAGCAACTCATAACCAAGTTATCATGAAAAGAAGAAGAATAGTTCTAATCAGAGGTATGACAAAAGCAATGTTCAATGTTATTACTATCATAAGTTTGGCCATTATGCTAGTGAGTGTAGAAAGAAACAATGTGATCACGGAGGCCAAAAAACTAATGTAGCAAATGAGAACAAGGATGAAAATGAAAAATAGTCAAATGTATTTATTGTTTGCAACCTTGTTGAAAGGAGTAGTGATGAAATATGGTATCTAGATAGCAGTTGTAGTGCAGATGACAAGAAATAGAATGTTTCCTCTTAGGATACACATAGAGTCTCTGGCGCCATCTCTGGTGCTATCCCTAGCGTAGTTTCCAGTACTATCTCCGGTGCTCATAGCAATGGTACAGCAATCAGCCTTTAGGATGGTCATCAAAGACCCATCAAATTGTGGCATTTGAGGTATGGGCACTTAAGTTTTTATAGTTTGAGTTTATTGTCCAAGAAAGTCATGGTTAGAGGGCTACCAAACATTGTAGAGCCTAATGGAAAATGTGAAGCCTGTATTTTAGGAAAGCAGCATAGACAACCCTTTCAATTAGGGTATTCTAGGAGAGCAAAAGCACCATTGGAGTTGGTGCACTCAGATTTGTGTGGTCCCATGAAAACCCACACCTTGGCTGGAAATACTTATTTTATGACATTCATAGATGATTATAGTAGAAAAATCAAGGTTTATTTTTTGAAGAACAAATCAGAAGTCTTTGAGAAATTCAAGTGGTTTAAGGCATAAGCTGAAAAACAAATCAGCCACTATATCAAAGCCCTAAGAATGGATAGAGGGGGAGAGTATATCTCTAAAGAATTTCTGAATTTCTATTGGAATGAAGGCATAGAAAAGTAGATTACAACTAGGTATACTCCACAGCAAAATGGAGTGGTTGAAAGGAAAAATAGAACCATTCAAGAGATGGTAGCAAGCATGCTGAAAGTAAAAGGACAATCACATGGTTTTGGGGGTGGAGTTATAGAAACAATGATTTACCTATTGAATAGGTGTCCTACAAAGGCTATTCATGATAGGATTCCACAAGAAGCATGGACAAATAGAAAATGGAGTGTTGAATACCTAAGAATCTTCAAGTGTGTGGCATATGCATTTGTGCCTAAAGAGAAGAGGCAAAAATTTGATGATAGAGGTGAAAATGTATTTTCATAGGCTATAGTAAAGAGTCAAAAGCCTACAAACTATATAATCCCATCACCAAAAAGGTTGTGATTAGTAGGGATGTTGATTTCATTGAGAATGAAGCATAGGATGGAAAGGTGGACAACACCATAGGTATTTCAATTACAATACCCCTTGAAGATGAAGAAGCTCCAAAGGATAGCAAGTCTGGAGGAACTACGGAGAGTAGTAGCTCGGGGAGAAACTACCATAGAGCATTGGAAAATAGTAGTTCTAGAGGTGTTCAACAGAGCAGCTCCGGAGGTGGACTATAGCATAGTAGCTCCAGAGATCAACAGCTCTAGAGGTCTACAACTCAGGAGATCTGTAGCTCTAGAGTTCAACAGAGAAGCAACTCTAGAGGTCAGCAGTACAGTAGCTCCAGAGATTAGAACAATAGCAGCTTTAGAGGTAATTCAGACCTACACTCACATCATTGATGCCATGGAGGACAAGGAGTGTGAAGGAGATTTATGATAGCACAAGGTATGCTGATATGGATGAGATTTTGGATTTTGCATTATTTTCTTGTAGTGATCCAATGCACTTTCAAGAAGCTGTGAAAGAAGAGAAATGGTGTAAGGCCATGGATGAAGAGTTGGATGCCATAGAGAGGAATGACACATGGCAGCTAACCTATTTACCCAAGGGTAAACAAGTGATTGGAGTTAAGTGGGTCTATAAGACCAAGTCTACTGCTAAAGAAAAGATTGAAAGACATAAGGCAAGGCTAGTTGTCAAAGGGTACAAACAACAGCCTAGAAGAGATTATGATGAGACATATGCACCAGTTGCAAGGCTAGAAATAGTTTGGGCAGTCATAGCAATAGAAGCCCAACACAAGTTGAAGGTGTTTCAAATGGATGTAAAGTCAGCCTTCTTGAATGGAGTGCTGAAAGAGGAAGTGTATGTGGAGTAGCCACCTGGCTATGAAGTCCCAGGGCAAGAAGACAAAGTTTATAGGCTCCAAAAAGCCCTCTATGGGCTAAAACAAGCACCTAGGGCATGGTACAGTGGAATATACTCATATTTAGTGAGTAATGGTTTTTTGCAAAAGCAGCAGTGAGCCCACTCTTTACATCAAAGTAGCTGAAGGTAAAATTTTGATTGTTGTTTTGTATGTAGATGATCTAATTTTTACTAGCAATAGTGATCTCTTCATTGTTGATTTCAAAGAGGCAATGAAGAATGAGTTTGAGATGACAGACTTAGGTCTGCTAAAGTATTTTCTTTGCATTGAGGTCAAACAAATAGAGCACGACATATTTATTTCGTAAACTAACTATGCCAAACAGACTATGAAGAGATTTAAAATGGAGAATAGTAAACTTGCATCTACACCAATAGCTATAGGTCTGAAATTAAGTAAAGAGGATAGCAGCAAGGAAGTAAACCCAACCCTCTACAAGAGTATGGTTGGAAGCCTTATGTACTTGACAACCACTAGGCCTGATTTGATGTATGTTGTAAGCCTAATTTCTAGGTTCATGGAGAAGCCTAAGGACACACATTGGCAAGCAGGAAAGAGGATCCTGAGATATGTGAATGGCACAATAGGTTATGGCATTTTGTATAGTGTTTCTAATGAGTTTAAGTTGGATGGTTTCATGAATAGTGATTGGGCAGGTAATGTAGATGACTGAAAGAGCACATCTGACTATGTATTTCACATGGGTTCAGGTGTGATATCATGGGCATCCAAGAAATAGCCCATTGTATCTCTCTCTCTAAAGTAGAAGATGAGTATATTGCAGCAAATGCAGTAGCTTGTTAGGCTATTTGGTTGAGAAGGATCCTTGTAGACTTGAATGAGCAGCAAGAAGATGGTACAACCATTCATTGTGATAATGTTTCATCAATAGCCTTAATAAGGAATCCAGTCTTCCATGGACGAAGCAAACACATTGAGATCCGTTAGCATTATATAAGGGAGTTGGTAGAACGAGGAGATATTGAGTTACAATATTGTAGATCTGAGCAGAAGCTCATTGACATTTTTACAAAGGCATTGCCAAAAGATTCTTTTGAATGCCTAAGAGATAGGCTTGGCATTATTGACAGCTCTAGAGGTATGTAGCCCCAGGAAGAAGATAGTTCTAGAGGTTTAGCTCCAGAAAGAAAATAGTAGAGCTCCCAAAGTTTAGCCCTAGAAAGTCTGTACAGCTTCAGAGATGCTCCAGAGATGCAGGGTGTTAGCTCAGGAGATGCAAACAGAGTTCTCCAAAGATGCAAAAAAGAGCTCCGGAGGTGATCCAGAATGGTAGAAATAGCTCTGGAGATCTACTCTAGAAAGGCAAATGCAAAGGTATAACTTTGGAGATCAGTCCCGAAAAGAAAATTGTTGAATGACATCTGACTTTAGATTAAGGGGGAGTGTTGGAAGTTATTAATCTTCCATTAGACCAATTAATGCCGCTTGCCCTCATGTCAGACTTGGGGATTTCCAAAATCTACCCCCAGCATCTTTTTCTCCTGCTAGCATTCATTGTGGTAGGTAAATTTGAATTTTGAATGGTTGAGCACTAGTTTTCTGGCAAGGAAATAGATGAGACAAAGAGGAAGGAGTTGACCATATGAATGTTAGTGAGAGCCTACAGTAGCAGAAGGAATGTGAAGGAGGATAATAACAGAGAATAGTAGAGAGAAGATAACATAAGGGAATGTTGCAACATAAATAGTGATCTATAGGCAGCTACGGAGTTTCTGGAACAACAGCTCTAGACTTGAATTAGTTTGCAGCTCCAGAGATTGGGGCATCTCAGAAAAATAGAGCAACCACTCTGAATTAAGTTTGTAAGAAGCTTTGAATGTAATTTTGTGAAAGTAAATATATAATATAATTTGTTTTTTTGTGCATTCCATCTCTCTCTCTCTCTCTGTGTTTGTGTTTTTTCTGTCCATACATTGTTGTAGCAATTTTTCTGGACAGCCATTAAACCTCCCCTACCTGCCAACAGTTTTAACTTGGTTGAACCTTTGAGTTTGAAGTCTCTGAGAAATGATGAATCCTCAACACTGTGAGTGAACATTTGCATGCTCCTCAGCTTCATCTCTGCCATGCTTTGATGGAAATAGATCCTACAGGGATGTTGTAACAGTAAGAAAAAGGTAGGATGTTCCAGGTCATGTAAGAGCTTCTTGGCTCAAGCTTTCTCACTCAGACAAGGTTCAAGAAAATTGGATCAGATTTCTAGATGATATTCAAAGCTATTCTCTTTACGCGAGTCAGAGAGCTGAAAAATCAACTTCAGAAGCTCAAGGTAGCATAGGAACAATTCTCACTCTCTTCAAGAGCCTTTGAAATCTCAACGGAAGGCTTTTCATGACTTTTAGAGAAACTATAGATTTACCTCTCACCAACAGAAGCCCCAAACCCAGAAATGGAGATCTTTTTTTAGTAGGAGAAATTAGAAAGGCTCTTTTAGAAGTAGTAAACAATATAAGTTTTAAGCCTATCTCAAATGTATCTCCTTGAGGAATTCCCACCTAGATCAGAGAAGAACTAGTGGCCCTGAAACCTTTTTAAAAAGGTGATAAGAAAGGAGGATAGTCAGGAGATTTGCATTCCCCTCAACAACGTTGGTTTAAAGGCTAGAGTATCCCTCCTCCAAGAGGCTTCATTAATTTGTAAGGTACTTTCTCCTCATTTCTCTTGCATGATTTTGAGGAGTGGTATAAACTGAATTGGCCTCAAGTCAATGAGTTTGCAGTCTCGGGAAAAGGTTTTTTCTCCTTTATCTTTTCTGACAAGAAGGAAAGAGACAATGTTCTTTCCAAGAAGTTATGGAAGTTTGACAAAATGGCTATTTTTTGCATAGCCTAGAAAGAAAATTTTGATATTAATAAAGAACAGATCTCGATTATGCCTTTCTGGTTACAAGTTCTCAATCTACTGATGGAATATAGAGATCCAGATATTCTAAGGACTATAGGGAACTTGTTGGCCATCCGACAAGAGGTCATGACTCACTCTAACATCCTCTAGTATTCCACCATTAGGATGTGCATAGTCAGGGAAATAAAAGACCTCCTACCAAAGCACATCAAGTTATAGACTGAAGAGGGTATCTTGTTCCAAGCCTTAATTTTTTAAGAAGGTTCATACTCTATGGACAACCTCCAGGTGGATGCTTCTATGGAGGAGCAAAGGGTAGAGAATAACATTAATCCCCTTTGCTAAGGAGGTGCCCAAGTTTCTGCTACCATTGGTTTGGATTCAGCCATTCAAGGTGAGGAGGGGTTTTCCCACCAAGTGGAAGGAGACCTAGCCCAGAACAAAGAGGCCTCCTCAGAAGTTGCTTCACTTTTGGTAGAGGAAAATGTGAATATTCAGGTGGTTTTTCCAACTCTAAATGGAGTTTGTATGGGGGAAGAGCCCTCTCCTAGGCTCCTTCAAGACAATGTTTCAAAGGATTTGAGGTACTATACAGGGGAAGAGCAATTTAGCCCCTCACAATTATACATCAGAAGCTTCCATGCTTGTGATTCTATAGATCATGGCTAACCATGGAGATGAGATGACTCAAGACTCCTGGAGGATGAGAAACTACAATCTCTATTGCAGAAAGCTTTGAACAAGGTGGTGAGCAATATTTATGAGGAGCTTGCAGATGAAGTTCTCTCTAAAAATGGTCTAGTTTAGGATATGGGTAAATTAGGCATTTCACAAATAGATTTTGAGATAAAGGATGTATAGCTTACACTAGTGACTACCAAAAAGAGCTCCAGGCATAAGAAAAACAAGATGCACGATTCGATTGCATCAAGAAAATAGTCCACAATTGATAAAGTTTTGAGGAGGGGAGTGGAATGCTCCCCTCAGGTGCCATGAGGGTCCTCACATGGAATGTTAGGGGCCTCAACACCCCTAACAAAGATGGCTCATCAAACTTCAGATTGATGAGGCCAAAGCATACATTATCCTTCTTTAGGAAACCAAACTCTCCCAGAAGCAGAGCCTCCAGATTTTTAGTAAGTGGAAGGGTTGGTGTTTTGTTGTTTCCTTGGTGGAGGGTACTTCAGGAGGTCTGGCAATCTTATGGAGGAACATTATTCTAGGCATGGAAGTGGTGGGCATCAGGAAGAATTGGATTCTTGGCAAGTTCCCTAATCTTGTAGAAGGGAAATATCTCTAGATTTTTTATATTTATGGCCTGATGGGAATAGTCCAAAAAGAAAATCTCTAGAATCACATTAGTAATATCTTATGCATTATAAGAAAGGAGTGATTTATCCTTGATGGAGATTTCCATGTTGTACTAGAAGGGGATGAGAAACTAGATTGCATCCTCCATCCATCTAGATCAAATGAGGATTTTAGGAACTTCATTCAGAATAATAATCTTATTTGAAACCAAGGAATGGCAAGTACACTTCGACTAATAGGAGGAAAGATTTTTTGAGAATAGTTGAATGCCTAGATAGATTTTTTATTTCAGGTTTGTTTTTACAAAATAATTTGGTTTGCCAAGTAGATATTCTGCCCTAGTGGGATCCAATCACTTTCCAGTCAAGTTGATAATTGGGAAAGAGATAAGATTAGGCAAAAGTCCTTTTAGATTTCAAGATATGTGGCTAAAGGATTCTAATTTTCTTTCTTTAGTTAAAAAATCATAGTTTGAGTTGATCTTATCAAAGGATCCAGAATGTTCCAATTGGAAAATAAGTTGAATTTTATCAAAAAGAAGATCACTGAGTCGAATCATTTGTATTTTAAAAATACTTTCAAAGAAAAATATAGGCTACTCAAGGAAATCAAAACAATACTAATTTGATTATAGGTTTGGGTATGAATGTGGATAGGTTTGAGAAAGAAAAAGATTTGAGATCTAAATTGGAAGAAATTCTTTCAAGAGAAGAGATCTATTGATGCCAGAAGTCTAGGGAGTCTTGGTTGAAGGAAGGGGACAAAAACACAACCTTATTTCACCTCTCTTCAAAGTTAAGAAGTAAGGAAAATTACATTCATTCTATCAAAATGGTGGATGACATCTCTTTAAGTGACCCTTTAGATCTCAAGGCTTACGCTAAGGATTTCTTCGGGAATTTGCTTATGTGACAGTCACCTTGCCATCGAATTGTCAACAATGACATTTTTAACATTCTTAAGCTTAAAGACATGATGTTTCCCCAGTCCATGATATTTTATTCTATGAGCTTCTATCTTGACTGCGTGTTGCTTTTTTGACTCGACGTTTCGGATCACACTCCATGATCCATCATCAGGATGAAAAGAGAGCATTGTGAGAAGTGTTTGCAGAAATGGCTTCTTAAAAAGAAAAAGAGAGGATTGTGGGCATGGTAATCATCAAGAAAGAGACAATTTTAATAAAAATAATGAAAACCATAGAAGAAGATAAAAAAGGAAGACACAAACCTATAAACTACAAAGAAAAAAAGATGAAAGAAAAAAGGAGAAAAAGTAAAATTAAACTCTCAAAGATCAAAGAATGGATAAAGAATGGACAAGGTTAGAAATTGAAAAAAATATAAAGAAGATAAAAGGAGAGGATAGAGATAAATGAAGAGGATGGCAAAAAAAGGAAGATATAAATAAATTAATAATAAAGAGGGCAAATAGTAAGAATATATAAATATATAAAGGATAAGGAAAAGAGACCAAGGCTAAAAGATTAATAAACACAAACTCGCAAGTAACTCGAAGAACAAAGAAAGAAGGAAAGAAAGAAAAAACCTAAAATAAAGATTAGTATTTCAAAATTAAACAAAGAGGGGAGCATTTAAAAATTAAGACTAAGGGAAGAAAAAACAAAAGCAAAAAAATAAAATATAACCGAGAGGAAAACAAGGTAAAGAGATAAAAGAAACGGGGGAAATAGTTCAAAGGTTAAAGAGAGGAGGAGCGCAACAAGGAAGAGACAAGTTGAGAAAGAGGAAAGAAAAGGCAAGGATAGGAGGAGGGGTAAGGAGGACAGACATGGTATGGGAAAAGAGGGTGGAGGGTCAGGAGGGAGGGGGAGGGGACAAGACCAAGAGACAAAGGCATGGTTTGAGGGAAAATGAGGGGATGTGTAGGGTAGTATAAAAGGAGAAAGGAAGGGGCAATATTGTAACAAGGATAGGGAAAGAGGAGAAGAGGGGATAAGTTGATCGGAAGAGATCAAACCAAGGAGGTCAGAAGAGGAAGAAGAAAAAAGGGGGATTAGTTTTTAAGGGAATTTAGAAGGGGGTTCCAAGTAGGGTTCACATTCTAGCTATCATCTCTATTTAAGTTGATAGGGTTATTTTTTATGAAGATAGCTTCTTTAAGTTTCCTTTTGAAGAAGTTATCTTCCTTGGCAAAGACTTGGGTATCCTCAAGGCAGATGTGGTGCTTGGTGTGGGAGCAGTGATCTGTGAGGGTGGACTTAGTGACCCTTTCATGTCTGATATCTACGTTGTGCTCTTTAATTCTCATGCAGATTGATCTGTCTGTCTCCCCAATGTAAGGGGTACCACAAGAATAATCTATTTTGTAGACGCCTGAGTTTAAAAGGATGTTGTTAGAGTCTTTAGTGGACGGGATGAGGTTTCTATGGTGGAGACTGGTTTGAAAGCACAGGAGAGTCCTTTCTTATGAAGGATTTTGGCAATTTTGTTGGAGATCCCTTTGATGAAAGGTAGGGTGGTGATATAGGTCATCTCGGTGTCTTTAATATCAGGTTTGGAGTTTAGGCAGGCTTGGGTTAGCTTAAAAGTTCTCTTGATGTGCTTGGTGCGGTATCCGTTGAGTTTGAAAACTTTGGTGAGGTGTGACAACTCTTGATTTAGGTGTTTCTCATCACATACTCGAAAGGCTCGGGTAGCTAGAGTTTTGAGCACACTAACCTTGTGGGCAGGGTGGTGGTGAGAGGAAGCGAGAAGGTATAGGTCAGTGTGTGTGGACTTCCTGAAGACCGTACGACCAATAGTGCCATCGTCATTTCTGATGAGAAGTATGTCCAAGAAAGGGAGTTGATTATTGGTTTCTAGTTCTTTGGTGAACTTGATGCAGGGGGCAATGTTGTTGAGGTGGTTGTGGAAGATTTCTATTTGTTCTTGGCCATGTGGCCAACAGATGTTGGTGTCATCCTTGGTGGAAGCGTTATGTGGATGACACCAACTTGGAGCATTTTGAAGAGCTTGCCCTGAACTCCTTCCCTCTCAAACCACCTTGGTGGAAGCGTTATGCGGATGACACCAACATCTGTTGGCCACATGGCTAAGAACAACTAGAAATCTTCCACAACCACCTCAACAACATTGCCCCCTGCATCAAGTTCACCAAAGAACTGGAAACCAATAATCAACTCCCTTTCTTGGAATACTTCTCATCAGAAATGATGATGGCACTATTGGTCGTATGGTCTTTAGGAAGTCCACACACACTGACCTATACCTTCTCGCTTCCTCTCACCACCACCCTGCCCACAAGGTTAGTGTGCTCAAAACTCTAGCTACGCGAGCCTTTTGGGTATGTGATGAGAAACACCTAAATCAAGAGTTGTCACACCTCACCAAAGTTTTCAAACTCAACAGATACTGCACCAAGCACATCAAGAGAACTTTTAAGCTAGCCCAAGCCTGCCTAAACTCCAAACCTGATATTAAAGACACCAAGACGACCTATATCACCACCCTACCTTTCATCAAAGGGATCTCCAACAAAATTTCCAAAATCCTTCGTAAGAAAGGACTCTCTCGTGCTTTCAAACTGGTCTCCATGATTAGAAACCTCATCCCCTCCACTAAAGAATCTAACAACATCCTTTTAAACTCAGGTGTCTACAAAATAGATTATTCTTGTTGTACCCCTTACATCGGGGTATGTGATGAGAAACACCTAAATCAAGAGTTGTCACACCTCAGGAAGTCCACACACACTGACCTATACCTTCTCACTTCCTCTCACCACCACCCTGCCCACAAGGTTAGTGTGCTCAAAACTCTAGCTACGCGAGCCTTTTGGGTATGTGATGAGAAAAACCTAAATCAAGAGTTGTCACACCTCACCAAAGTTTTCAAACTCAACGGATACCACACCAAGCACATCAAGAGAACTTTTAAGCTAGCCCAAGCCCGCCTAAACTCCAAACCTGATATTAAAGACACTAAGACGACCTATATCACCACCCTACCTTTCATCGAAGGGATCTCCAACAAAATTGCCAAAATCCTTTGTAAGAAAGGACTCTCCTGTGCTTTCAAACCAGTCTCCATGATTAGAAACCTCATCCCCTCCACTAACAACATCCTTTTAAACTCAGGCGTCTACAAAATAGATTGTTCTTGTTGTACCCCTTACATCTGGGAGACAGGCAGATTGATCTGCATGAGAATTAAAGAGCACAATACAAATATCAGACATGAAAGGGTCACTAAGTCTGCCCTCGCAGATCACTACTCCCACAACAAGCACCACATCCACCTTGAGGATACCCAAGTCTTGTCCAAGGAAGATAACTTCTTCAAAATGAAACTTAAAGAAGCTATCTTCATTAGAAATAACCCTATCACCTTAAATAGAGATGATGGCTGGAACATGAACCCTACTTGGAACCCCCTTCTAAATTCCCTTAAAAACTAATCCCCTTTTTTCTTCTTCCTCTTCTGACCTCCTTGGTTTGATCTCTTCCGATCACCTTATCCCCTCTTCTCCTCTTTCCCTATCCTTGTTACAATATTGCCTCTTCCTTTCTCCTTTTATACTACCCTACACATCCCCTCAGTTTCCCTCAAACTACCCCTTTGTCTCTTGGTCTCATCCCCTCCCCCTCCCTCCTGACTCTCCACCCTCTTTTCCCATTCCATGTTTGTCCTCCTTACCCCTTGTCATATCCTTGCCTTTTCTTTCTTCTTTATCAACTTGTCTCTTCCTTGTCATGCTCCTCCTCTCTTTAACCTTTGAACTATTTCCCCCATTTCTTTTATCTCTTTACCTTGTTTTCCTCTCGGTTATATTTTATTTTTTTGCTTTTGTTTTTTCTTCCCTTAGTCTTAATTTTTAAATGCTCCCCTCTTTGTTTAATTTTGAAATACTAATCTTTATTTTAGGTTTTTTCTTTCTTTCCTTCTTTCTTTGTTCTTTGAGTTACTTACGAGTTTGTCTTTATTAATCTTTTAGCCTTTGTCTCTTTTCCTTATCCTTTATATATTTATATATTCTTACTATTTGCCCCCTTTATTATTAATTTATTTATATCTTCCTATTTTTGCCATCCTCTTCATTTATCTCTATCCTCTCCTTTTATCTTCTTTATATTTTTTTCAATTTCTAACCTTGTCCATTCTTTATCCATTCTTTGATCTTTGAGAGTTTAATTTTACTTTTTCTCCTTTTTTCTTTCATCTTTTTTTCTTTTTAGTTTATAAGTTTGTGTCTTCCTTTTTTATCTTCTTCTATGGTTTTCATTATTTTTATTAAAATTGTCTCTTTCTTGATGATTATCGTGCCCACAGTCCTCTCTTTTTCTTTTTAAGAAGCCATTTCTACAAACACTTCTCACAATGCTCTCTTTTCATCCCGATGATGGATCATGGAGTGTGATATGAAATGTCAAGTCAAAAAAGCAACACGCAGTGAAGCCGGAAGCTCACAGAATAAAAAATTCTTAATCTTATCAATGTCCAACATAACACTAAGTTGATGAAGGAGTCTACTATTGAATAGATATGAGCTATAGTCTTTGCCTTGTCAAGTGATAAAGCACCTGACCAGATGGATGGTTTGGTAGTTTCTTCTAACATGCATGGGACATTGTGGGAAAGGATATCTTACTAATAGCTGAAGAATCAAGGAAATTTCATAACGTCCTCAAGGTATGGAAAAAGACCAATATCATGCTTATTCCTAAGAATAAATCTCCTTCCTCTTTTGATGAGTTCAGACCTATATCTATATGCAACTTTGTGTACAAAATTATTTCTAAAGCTCTTGCCACTCGACTTGCTTCTCTTCTTCTAGAGATCATCTCAGATGAGCAAGGGGGCTTTGTCCCTGGTAAAGAGATGGCTAAAAATGTAATCATCACCAATGAGATATTGCATTCAATTAAGATAGGAGTGATTCCAAGTATGTTGATAAAGTTGGACATGACCAAAGCTTATGATAGAGTGGATTGGTCTTTCCTTATGTACACCTTGGTTTTTTGGCTTCTTGGTGAAAGTGGATTTCCTCATGTCTATCCAAAGTAGGTATGGAAGTCCTCTTGAATGGTTGAGAAATCAGCCCTTTTTTTTCAACTAAAGGACCTAGATAAGGATCCTTTAACTCCCTATTTATTCATTATTATGTTAGAAGCCCTTACTTGGGCAATCAAGGAGGTGAATCAAAAGAGGGAATGGTCAAGTTTAAGAATCAAGAATGTGAAGGATTCCTTGACCCCTACTCTTTTTGCTAATGATACAATTCGATTTGGACAAGCAACGATGCAGGAAGCTCAGGCTATTAGGGATACGTTCAATAAATATTGTTTTTTCTTTGGTCAACAAGTCAATCCCAATAAATCTAAAATTTTCCTCTTCAACTCCATTGCAAACTAGCATTTTGATCTAGCTGCTATTTTCAATTATAAAGTTGAGGAGCTTCCTAACAAGTATCTTGGCATTCCTCTTTTTTAATGGGAGAAATAAAAGGGATCTGTAGCATGAAGTTGTGAACAAGTTAAAGTGTAGAATTTGGACATGGAAAGGCAAATGGCTTTTATTGGCTGGGAGACTGACGCTTCCTAAAGAAGTCTTATCTTCTATACCAATATATATTTTATCCACATTACAGCCTCCCAAATCCATCCTTTCAAATGTAGAGAAGATCGATCAACAATTTTTATGGCAAGGGCCTTTGGAGAAGAGAAAGGTTCATTTGATCTCATGGGATATGGTCTATAAGCCAAAATGTCTTGGAGGGGTGGGCATTATTAACTTAGAGATACATAATCAACCTCTAGGAGTGAAGTTGGCCTAGAAAATGTATAAGAAACTAGACTCTTTATGGGCAAGGTTAATGCAAGGCAAGTACTTGGATAGTGAGGACAAAAAGAGAATTTTCACAATACAGAATCCTCATAATGGGTCTTTAGTCTGGAAATTTATTTCTAGAAGTAGAGAGGCCATCCCGCCTCTTCTTTCTTGGCAAATCAATAATGGAGAGAAATCAAATTTCTAGACAGACTCATGGAACAGTTAGCCTAAATTAGCTGATAGAGATGACTTGAAAGAGGCTAGAGCTTATTTGGAACTACATTGGAGACACAAGGAGAGAAATTACTACCTTGGTCTTTCATCTTCCCCCCCTTCAAAGCGATTTGGAAGAATATGGAGAACTGCAACTTTCCTTGTTATGAAAAATGACTTCTTATGAAGCTTCTAAAGAAGAGGGTAGTTTTTTTCTTTTCTTGGGAGGATGAGTTGATTCAGACAGTGCACAACTCTAGTCAATATTCTATTAAACAGGGTTATAGAAGCCTCACGGTTGGTCCTAAGTCTACTTGGCCCTCGCATCTATGCTGGAATGATGCAGTTATTCCTAAGGTGAGCACTTTCACTTGGCTAGCCATGCATGGACGTATTCTAACAGGTGAGTGATTGTATAAATTCTCGCTCGGTTCAAATTTCAAATGTGTATTGTGTGGTGATGAGGAGGAAAGCATCGATCATCTTCTACTCAATTTCTCTTTTGCAAGGGATTTCTGGTTAGGTGTAATGAGAAAACTAAACTAGATGTCTCCTCTCCCACAGACTTTAATTTCACTTCTCAAAAGTTGGCCTAAGCTCAATGGGGATTCTAATTTTGCTTGTCTATGGGATATTAGCCTGACTATGATCCGGTGGAATGTATGGAGAGAAAGAAACTTTAGAATCTTTCAGTAAATAGACTCCTCATTGGTCAAGGTATGTGAGACCATTGATAAATCTATTTCGGAGGTAGCTATGGCTAAAGTCAAAACATCAATTAATCACAATTCTATTTGGACTTCTTGGGATAATGATATGGTTAATGCATGGGCTTTTTTAGAACTAGTCTCCTATGGGGGTTTCAGTCTCCAGCTACTTGTAAAGTGGATAAATCAAGGGTGAGATGGAATCTTCCTTCAGAAGGAATGGTTAAAGTTAATTTTGATGGGGCAAGTAGAGGTAATCCCAGGCCTTCGAGCACAGGTTGTGTCATTAGATCTTTTGAAGGAAAGCTCTTGCAAAAGCTACTAAAATCCCTTGTGATACAAATAATATGGCTGAGGTTTGGGCACTCGTCCATGGTCTCCAACTGGTGTTGATGGAATGTTTCAAAAAAATTTGGGTCAAAGGAGATTCACTCAATATCATCAATTGTGTCATAAATGGATGGCCAGTTTCATGTAGGGCAGATTACCTATTACGCCAAGCCAAACATCTGATGCATCATTTTGATAGTTTTCTTGTTTCACATTGCTACAAAGAGGCAAATGAAGTTGTTGATTGGCTATCAAATAAAGCCATTGATCAATCAAATGAGGAATGGTTAATTAGGGCATCAAAGGATGATGTCCCGACACCTCTAGCAAAACGTTTAGATAAAGAGGCAATCTATCCTAATTCTGTGGGGATTATTTTCCATCATGGATGATGGGTGGGTTGTATGCTCAAAATCTTCTAATTTTTATACTAATTCATGTGTTAATTGGAAAATGGGGAGTTGTTATCTAGGATTTCCTCACAAGATGTGTCAGGCTTTTTCTGAACATGCTCTAATGGAAAGGGGAGCCCCTGGGCTCTGTGGTACTCAACATTTATGTTTTCTCTGGCTGGTAGTTAGATGATGTGCTTTCATTCGATTGTGATCTAGCTTGCCTGTACCACCTCATTTATGACTCTTCATTTTGGGGCTTTGTTTGGAGGCCTTGGCATCGAGAGACCATCTTTCATTCATTTCAGATGTGACTCACCTTATTTCCTTAAGCTTTCATGAGGTTACGTCTGTTATGGACATTTTTTTTCTATCTTGGCATTGATAGGAAATATATGAATTGATAGGAATTTACACCATTGAGTTGGTGGATGTCTTTTCCTTGTGCGAATATCTGATATGAGTTTAATTCAATTGCCTGATCATTTATTTGGAGTTGCGCCCCAACTTGCCTATTAATAGTGGCATGCAGTTTGGTGTTATTTGTTGTGATTGATACTGCTTCCTGTTTCTTCCTATCATGTCAGTGCTATTATTTCTCTTAGGGCATCTACTTCCCTTGGGGCCTTGTTTTCCTTATCTAGTCCAGTCTAAGAGTTTTTATGGAGGGTGAGTTTACCAACTAGTGAATCCTTTTTCAACCCTTTCCATGGGAGCTCATAATTAGGGGAAGGGTCAGTATTACAAATTTAAGCCAATTTTTTGAGACTGATTGTATTCTATCCTAATTCATAGTTAGAAACATCTGCAACCAGAAGTGGCTCGATGGCTCAATAGAGCGAGAGTTAAGGTGGTTAGATGTTTGGTTGTATTCTTCTCTAACCTAATGGATATCACTCTGGATTCTAACTACATTCTTCCAATTTCTATGGGAATGATCAATAAGCATCTCTTCAGTTGGAGCAATGGAATGTTGCAGTGCCAAATTATCATATCATGAGAAGAGATGCATTGATTAGAGGCCTCTTTCCATTGCACCACCTTCGCACAATTAAGGCTTTCAAGTGCATTTATAATATGATGTAGAGGGGACTAATTTGTGGTTGTATCAATGAGCTAAAAAGAGCTTTAAGAGGCACAGTTTCACAGTGTCAAAGGCTATGAGTTCCTACTACAGAGATGTATCTATTACCATAAGACTTCTTTGCATGCATGCTCCTGACCATGCACCTAATCTCTTGAGGAACACAAATGTTATATATGATGAATCAAACATGGAAGAGGACTCGAAGCATCATGAGTCTAATGAAATAGTGGTGGAGGCAATTGTAGAGGCTAGTTTAGTGGCTTAGGGTGGTGGTCTGGGTGGTGTTGGATGCTCTGATATCTATCTTTTCCATGTTTTGGTTTCCCTATGTTAATTTTTTTGATGTTTTCCTCATGTTGCTAGCGATTCCATGTATAGCCAGCTTTTGTATCTACTATTTTTGGCTTCACTCTCTAGTTTTAGCCTGGATGGCCCTTGTATGTAGTTTTGTTTTTATTAATATTTTTGTCTGAGGGCCCTCCCCTCTTTCTCAAAAAAGAAAAAGAAAACCTAATCCTTATTTTAATCTTTTGCAAGAATTTAGAGGGGAAAATTGTGTGAGAGTGATCTACCAACAAAGGATTTGGAGGGTGCAATTTTTTTTTAAGAGTCAAATTTGTAAGGGATCACCATAGGTCACATACAAATCTGCAAAGGAAAAAATTCAGGTATGCCACTTCATTCTATTGATCATATCAATCTTTTCTCTATTTGATTCAAAAAAATTCATTTTTCAAGATATGTGTTTATAAAAGAAAATGCAAATCTTTATTTCATTCATTTGCCAAAATTTATAGGGGAGATTTCTTCAAGAGAGATTTACTAGCAAAGAGTTTGGAGTGGCAAGATTTTTTTGAAGAACCAAATTTGTAAGGCATCATCATAGGTCACATACAAATCTAGAGAGGAAACATTTCAGGTATGTGACTTCCTTTTCTTGGAAGCCCTAGCCTCCTTCTTATTTCTCTTGGTATCCCTCTCTATATTACACTAGAACATTTTTTATAAGAAATAAATTTTTATAGGGTTTCTTTACTAGTATATGGGGTGTTTGGATATGTTGCAATGGGAACACTCATGCCATTGGATCACAAACCTTGTCACTATCTATTTTATTTAAAAACCAATTTTGTTTTAGTACGCCTAGATTAACAGTAGCGCATTGGTGCATTTTTTTACTGTTAACAACACCAATAAGTTTAACATGTTTTAATATCGAAAATGCTATGGATTTTCCCTTGAGCTTAGAAATGTTGGAATTGGATACATGATTTCTTTCACCCTTTCAAACCAAATACCTTCCCTTGGCACATGGTCTTACTTGGTGACTGACCCTATCTCCCCTGCATATATGCTCAAATATTGCATTTTTTTAGGATGTAAATTCTTTTTATCATTTGGACAGATAGAATTGTTATTATTTCAATCATTGTTTTGTTGATAATCACTTTTCATATACACTAAAGATCTCATTTCTCTAATGTTCTAATGTAGATTCAAGTGAAAGCTAGCAAAGTTGTTTTTGAAGTCACCCATCTCCAAGAGTTGCTAGACCACTAGGGCAACTCTCCCTACATTGTTTCCCAAGTCCCATCTGATTCTTCATCCTCTTGGGGGGCATTGGCATGGCAATAGTTAGACTTCTTGTCATGGCTAGCGGGACCATCAACCCTGTAGGGATTCTACAGTCTATGGAGGCTATTCCTTTCTTTCTAGACCGCCATCACCTCAGTAGGATGCAACAAGTTTCCTTGTTTGTAGCTTGTCATTTCCCTAGTTCACACTTAGCCTCTAGAGCAAAATAAATATGCCACTGTTGCTCTTGATGGTTGGGACCCTATTGGAGATGCCACCCTTAGGGACTTTTGGGGGAAACTTGATGATAAGGATCATCCTCCATCTACTGGTGCTGCTCTTGTAGCTTAATATTTTTTTATGTTTTTTCTTGTTAGACAATATGTTTTTCCTTTGAGGTCGTGACTGCATGGGTGTGACTTTTGACCACCCTTCTTTTCTTGTGAATATGTACTTGAAGATTTTAGAAATGGAAAAGATGCTAAAATCATAAAGTAAACATAAATAAATGGTTATACCTTCAAAATCTTCTCCATTCTACTCTCCTTGATAAGGTGGAGGAAATGTATGCACCCAACTACAAATCCTAGCTTTACCGAATGCAAATAAATGTGGATTTCTCAAGCAAAAAAATACCAACATAATGGAGGCAAGGATTTGGCTATGATTTGGCTACAAATCGGCTATGAAAATGGAGTGATTTTGAGAGCATAAGTGTGATAATTCAAGTGTAATGTAGTGTTGTAAAGAAAATAGCTTGGAGATGCTTTAAATTTCTAGATTTTGAGGGGATTTTGGATAAATGGTGGAGATTCAAAGGTGAGATCCAAGAGTTGAGATTTCATAGTGAAATCAAGGGCTAGGATTTCATCAACAAAGATTGAGGGCTCATATTATTTTGCAACTTTTAATTTGGTCTTAGGAAGTCTTTGCATTAATCAGGATGGAGACATGTGAATGAATTTTTAATTCATTTTATGGGTGAGTGGGATGAGATAAGACACTTGCATGGATTTGAAAATGTGAGATGGAGACACATGTGAGCTTAATTAATTAAATAATATTAATTATTTAATTAATTATGGGGAGATGGGATAACAAGGAATTAGGTTAAGTAATTAAGGGATTAATTTAATTAATATGGCTATAGGAAATTAGTGGATGAATTGATTAGTGGCTCAAATTAATTAAATAGAGGTCTACTTAATTAATTTGGTCATAGAGGTATGGTAGGATAGGGTAGCTAATTAAATAAATGAGATTTATTTAATCAACCAAAGTTTGGCTATAGGATAGGTAAATTAATTGAATAGATTAATTAAATTAGGCTACTGACAATGAGGGATAATTAATTAAATTTAATACTTATTTAATTAATTTTGGGCAATGTTAGGTGAGAGTAATTAATTAAATTAAATTAAATTAATTAATTAATTTATTTTATTTAATTAAGTCTTTGAGACACCAAAGGGTTTACCCCCTTCTCATGGAGAACATGACCATGATATTCCTTTGATTCCATGGAGTTAAACACCAAATGTATGTCCTTATCAACACCCTTTTGCACAAACAAATGAAATAAAAAAACTTGTCCAAGAATTGATGGAAGAAGGGGTTATACATTCCAGCACAAGCCCTTACTCATCACTAGTAGTCATGGTGTTGAAAAGCAATGAACTTGGTGCATGTGCCCTAATTTTAGGGCTCTCAATAAACTGACAATCAAGGATAAATTTCCTATCATAGTTATTAATGATCTTCTAGATGAGCTTCATAGAGCCATGTTTTCCATTAAGCTTGATTTGCATTTAGGATACCATGAAATTTTAATGAAAGAGGCAGACATCTCTAAGACATCTTTCAGGACACATGAAGGTCATTATGTGTTTTTAGTGATGCCCTTTGGTCTTTGTAATGCTCCCTCCAATTTCCAAAGCCTCATGAACAAGATTTTCAAACCCTTCCTATGCAATTTTGTGCTAGTCTCCTTTGATGATATCTTTATCTATAGTAAAGAATAGGGGTCACACATAAATCATGTAGATAAATCCTTACAGTTGTTGAGGTACAACCAATTATTCGTGAAGCACTCCAAATGTTCTTTTGAGGCTTTAGAGGTTGAGTATTTGAGTCACATTATCAATTAGGATGGAGTAATAGTTGATCCAAATAAAGTGGTTGCTATGAAAGAGTGGCCCCATCCTAAAACACTTAAGAGTTTGTGTGGCTTTGTAGAACTAACTGGCTACTACAAGAAATTTGTCAGAAATTATGACAAAATTATAGCTCCCCTAGCTTCACTCCTTAAAAAGAATGCTTTTGTTTGGAACATAATAGTTGAGCAAGCCTTCATTGCTTTAAAAGATTCCATGTGCACTAATCAAGTATTAGTAGTACCTGATTTTACTAAGATTTTTGTCTTGGAATGCAATGCCTCAGGCAGAGGCCTTGGAGCCATTTTGATGCAAGAGTGGTGCTGATTAGCATTCACTAGTAAGCAATTTTGTGACCAAAATTTGGGCAAATCCACATACGAGAAGGAAATGATGGTCATCCTTCATGTAGTAGAAACTTGCACCCATAACTCATAGGAAGGCATTTCCAGATCAATATTGACCATCATCATTTGAAGTACTTCCTTGAACAAAGGTTTTCCTTAGTAAAGAAACACAAGTGGGGACAAAGATGTTAGGATATGATTACGAAATAATATTTAAGAAAGGTAAAAAAAATGTTGTGGCTAATGCTTTATCTAGACAATTTAAGGCAGAAGGATCACTCCTTGCCTTATCTCTACCAAGTCCAAGATGGCTTGAGGAAGCCCACCAAGGATAGCTGGTAAATAATACCTTAAATAAACACATCCAATGGCTTCAAGAATATCCCAACCCACCTAAAGGTTATACTTGGAAACAAGATATGTTGTGGTATAAAGGGTGCATTGGTTTGGCAAAAAAATTAGCCTTAAAAAAAAATATTAGAAGAGCTGCATTCATCACAAATTGTAGGTCATCCTAGATTTCATAAAACATATGAAAGAACTAAATGCTCGTTCTTCTGGGAGGGAATAAAAATATATATGCATAATATTGTAGCTTCTTGTGATACTTGCCAAAAAAACAAGCAGGACAAATTAAGATGCTAGTGGAATTGTAACCACTACACATCCCAACACAAATATGGACCAACATATCCATGGATTTTGTTGTGGGACTATCAAAATCCAGTAACTAATCAACCATCATGGTGGCTGTCAACTATCTTTCAAAAGCTACTTATTTTTATGCCCCAACTCATCCCTTCACTCCTTCTTCAATTGCCCAAGTCTTCATGGATCAAATCTTTAAGTTACATGGAATGCCCACTTCCATTGTCTCAAATTGGGACCCTACATTCACTAGCAAATTTTGGAAGGACCTATTTAAACTTTAGGGTACACAAGTAAAGATGAGCACTATATATCATCCCCAAACTGATGGCCAAACAAAAGTAGTCAACAAATGTGTAGAAACCTATTTGAGATTATTTGCTTATGAAAAAATACACCGATGGGCACAATGGCTTCCCCTTGTAGAATGGTGGTGCAATACCACTTATCATAGAGCTACCAAAATGACACCATACGAAATAGCTTATGGCCAAAAATCCCTTTTAGTGGCATCCTATGTACCAGGCTCTAAGGTGGATGTAGTGGATAGCACTCCTAGAACTACAGAAGCCATTATTTGTACCCTTAAGGACAACTTGATTATGGCACAAAATTGAATGAAGCAACAAGCTAATCAACATATATTTGAATATTCATTTGTTGAAGGGAATCTAGTGTTTCTTCACCTACAGCCTTGCAAATAAACATCAATCAAAGATAAAGTTCCCCAAAAGATGGCTCCCAAGTTCTATGGTCCCTATAAGATCTTGCAATGCATTAGAAAAGTAGATTACAGCTTCGCTCTTCCAACCCACTTCAAGATTCATCAGTTCCTTCACATATATTGTCTAAAGAAGGTTGTGGGATCAAATTGCAATGTGTAGACCAACCTACCAAAACTTCATGAAGAAGGTTCCATTTTTCTCCAACTAGAAGCAATTCTAAATACCACCAAGCATCAGTTATGCCAACGTACAATCTGGGAAGTACTAATCTAGTGGAAAGATATGCAACCAAAAGATGCTACATGGGAACCAGCTACCATTCGATAGCAATGTCCTCACCTTCATCCTTGAAAATAATGTTTTTTTAAGGGGAGGGCATTTTAGGGTCATACCCTAGCCCCCTTACTTAGGATACTTTATTGATGTATGAGGCTATATTCCTTAAAGGAAGCAAAGGTGCAGAAAAATGCTTCCAACATTAATCTATGTAGGGGAGATAGTGCAAAGCTCATACAAACCTTTAAACTATTACAATGAAAGAAACACATTCAAATACATGCATAAAACAATATTACCATAATGCATAGGTTTATGTGGGGAAAACCTTTCCAAGTAGAAAACCCCACATGCCAAAAGCACAGTACCTTGTATTATCAGTAACATAAAATTACAATACATTGACATCACTAAGCTTCTCCAGGTGTCCTCCAACTACAACAAGAATCTAGAATAATTTCTGTAGCATAATAGTGTCTCAAAAAATTCTTAGCTTCTGTAATAAATACACTAAGGCACTAAGTATTTATAATAGTCACATACTAAGATATGGCATCCAAACTTAATATATCTAAAAAATAATGCCTAAATGTAAACATGAGTCAAAAAAGGCATGAACACATAGCCACAACTCATTACTTAGGGAAATTACTAAATACAATAGCCACCTCTATGAAAACAGATACCATCGCACATGCAACAAGCCTGCATGCATGTAAACACCTTGCATGTGAAGGGCCTTCATCATATCCACTCCTCTAGTCATAGTTAACTCAGCGATGCACTCACGAGTTGAGACACACTTATCTCAACATTCTCCCACTTGTCAAATACTTGTCATGAGTCATCTGTAATCGACTAATCAGGGCCTCAATGCCCATGGAAATGACACACCATCTAAACTTTTCTATGCTCACTAGCTTCATCAGTTCATATGCACTATTTATCAAAGTGACAACCTTTTCCAATATCACCTTTCCATCTTCTACCATATCACAAACAAAATGAAACTGAACATCAATGTGCTTTGTTTTGGCATGGAATGTGGGATTCTTTACTAAGAAAATGGCACTCTGACTATCGCAACAGATGGTAATCTATCCTGCATCAAAATCAATATCCAAACACAACCTCTTAATCCAAATGTCTTATTTGCAAGCATCAGTAGCTACCATGTACTCTACTTCTGTCATGGACAAGGTGATTACAACCTGCCGCTTACTCATCCAACTTATAGCACCACCATACATCGTGAACACATATCCACTGGTGGATCTTCTGTTGTCAATGTCACCTACCCAATCTAAATCCACATATCCACAGGCACTTATAGAATGTTGAGAACTAGAAGGATAACCATGATAACATAGGGAATACTTAGAAGTACCCCATAGATATTTGAACACTCTCTTTACTGCATCCCATTGTGTTGGTTTTTGCTTCTGAATCAACATTAGGGTTTGTCAGTTCTAATGCACAGGCATATTTAGCCAACTGAATACAGGAGGTTGCGTGAGCTCTTCCCCTTCACTTCTAGTTCTGCCACACCAAGGGGGGTGTCCCTATTTGATAAAAGTATAACCTTGACTAGCTCAATGACAGAAGGATTTAACTTGATAGCAACAAGCAGAATACTCTCATGTATGGACCAAGATTTGTGTAACAAATCACAAGGTTGGCAACATTCTTGGACATGATGTCTGGTTGGGTATGAGAGCATGCAGGGATCCTAATCCTACTCCTACAACTAATAGGTGGAAGGATGAAATGGTTTGATTTGATTTTTGGATGCAAAGCTGGACATGGTATATAACCTCAACATAGAGCTAGATTGGTGCCTATCCAGGGCTTGGAGTCGGTAGACATACACCTGTGAATGATCAGCATGAATAACTAAAACTAGATTTTAGGGGGATATACATGATATCTGCCTTACAGATATCTCCCAATACAGAGTGTTAAGCTGTCTATACTTATGGCATCCCTATTGCAGTATACCCTTCCCAATATTTAATCTAAAAATAGTTTAATCTACCCCTTGAGCAGAAGTTAAAAGATTAAACATTCAACACAGGAATTCTATGTTCTAGAATCTCAGACATTCCTTGAATGCCTGGACTCAGAAGAAAGATACATGCAAAACTAGAGACAGAATCAGCATAACACATGCAAACATAGCAATTTTCATATAAAATTGACCATAAAATTAGTGGATTCATGCACAAACGTACAACAGGAGATACATAAACTCACAAGTTTTGCTGCACAGAGCAACCAAAACCAGTTGTATCTTATTACAGAGCCAAAATGTCCAGTTTTCAAAAACCAAAAAAATGGTAACACAGTCTACCTATATCGGCCAGAAAGTGTACCCGCAACAATTAATTACATGGTCAAAAATAAAAAATCTGCCAGATATAGACTCCACAAAGGAATGGCGCTCAGAAGTTATTGCAGCAACAGACAAGAGAAGCCTCGAGCCCTGCGCCGCCATCTGGGAGTCTTCACTCAAAAATCAGGTGACATGATCATGTGTACCATTGCCCATACCTCTGCACCATCGCCATTAAAGGTCTCAACCACCCGCGGCCTACCTGGAAACCGTCGCTACATTCAAACAGAAGTTCCCGCCAAAATGCACTTTACTGAAGTTTCAAATGTGTAGGAAGAATAGTCCCACATTGGTGCCACGCAGACTCCTTCAATACCTTAAAAACATGGTCACGAGCATAATAGGTGTCGAGCGCCTTTTTCCGTGCTCGACGCATAAGCCTTCTCCAAAAGTCCATCACCAAAACCCAAGCCATTGGCACACCCCAGAATTCTCCTTCTGATCTCAACGATCTCACCGACCGCTACCTTCGCTTCCCCATCGGCCAGAGATGCATCATCGGGCCAACCATCCAAACCTTCGCCGATCTCATCAGTTACACCGATGAAGCCACTGCAATCCCCTGTCGGCCAGACCAATACTGTCAGCCAAGCAAAAGATCCCTCTACCGATAGATTACACTCTCACTGATGCACCAACGAATTATACTCTGCTCCTTCATCGGCGAGACCTCCCACTATCAGCCCACCACAATCCATCCTCGCCGACAACACAAGTCACACTAAAGACCATACACAACACTTCCCTTCATCGGCCAGAGATTAGTCTATCGGCCAACCATTTCACCGTTCACCCGATAATACAACCCATGTCGATAGACCCTGGCTCTTCCCCTTCCGTCGGTGTAACACATCCAAAAAGCTTCCTACCGATCTCAAAGGTCACGCCGACGACATCTTCGCCAGCCACACACTACTCCTCCATCGGCCAAACTCCTTACATTGGCAGGCCACAAATTTGCTTCGCCGACAGCCAAACACATGCCGATGGACATCCATCAGCCAGACCAAAACAATCGGAGCACTCAAGAAATCTTTTGCTGATGAGGCCGATCACTCCGATAAGACCAAAAACGTAAAGTGCTGAACTGTTGAACCATTGAACCACGAACTGGTTCAACCCGATGGTTCAACAGAGAAGTTCAATGCCGAATGGAGCACTTCAAAAAGAACATTCACCAAACACAAACACAAAGCCTCGAACCATTGAACCCCGAACCAAAAGGGTTCAACACTAGGGTTCAACGCGATGGTTCAAACATCAAAAATAATACTCCATAGGCAAAAAAGCTTCGAACCATTGAACCTTGAACCAAAACAGAAAGGTTCAAGCGGGAGGTTCAACGATGCAATATTTGCGCAAGGCAAATGCATAATGCGACCCGTTAGAAGAAAAATGAACCTCGAACTGCTGAACCATTGAACTTAGAGAAAAAGGGTTCAAGTTCAAACCAAAATGTCAAAGACACAAAAATGAACGCATGTCGATGGAGAAAAGACGAAGACCCCTCCTCAAGAAATGAGATGCAGATGCTGAAAAACACTGAAGGGGTGCCAAAACATAGAACCTTTTGGATATTTCGGGATGGTGCCTGCATGAAAATTGCTAAATTAACTGATAGTGAATTCAGGCACCAACAGTGGCTCTGATTGGGGACGTGCAGGTGCAAGACTGCAGCGAGAACCCCAGATCTCTGGGATGTAGACCAGTGCCTTATCCATTGGGCATAGAGTCATGAAGTTACCATGATCTACATCACCAATCAAACTTGATGGCCTAAGGCCACCAAGAAAAGGAAAACCAATATTTCCCCTTGTCAAACACCTTGTTCTCATCTGCATACACTAGGTCAAGCCTGAGAGTGCTACCATGATCTGACCATAAGCTACCTTGGTCATTTGCATGTTCAACCTTCTAATTCAGTTTGTCACTATCACCCTTATGCAAACAACCCTCAGCATCAGGCAACAAATGGATGCAGAATGTATCAAGCAATGCATACTCAAATGGCATAGAACACAGGTTATCATCCCTATGCATTGCAAAATGATCTCCTAGTTGGATTGAAAATTGAAAGCACTCAAACTCCACCACACAACTAGGAAAAACAAGGCTCTCTTTATACGCTAGCCTCTCAAAAGAAAAGCTTTCAAATTCACAATTGTGCACATCATGCACACAACCAATAGCAGCACCAAACTGGAAAAGATCAGGCTCTGGCATCTTTTTACAATCTGGCACATCTTTACAATCACTTACCTGATGTATGTTGTTTCCTCTTTCATCAGGATGAGAAATAGAATCCAAGTCAAAAATAATGTCTAGATCCTCACCAGACTCAGACAGATCCTCATCATCACATGTGTCATAAATGGGTGACCCAGGTGCATCAGTTTCATCGTAGTATGCCATTGGTTCATGGGCAGCAGAGCACACATTTTCATCACCAATGGATTCACTCTGTGGAGGAGTATCAGCCTGTGTGTCATAAGCAAAACAGCCATCGAATGAAAAACAATCATGCTCTGCACTAGCACTTATTTCAATTTCTGACTGCTCTCCATGATCTCCATGTGTTTGAAAGGTAGGCAATGGGTCACACATGGGACTGTTTTTCTGTTTGCTTATACCTTCTCTGTCTTGAGTACAATACTCACAATTGTCTCCACAGGTCCATTCCAAAAGTTGCTCATTACTGTCCACAACCTCGTTGTGGTTTTCATGGCCAGCTGCCTCATCATTGCAATGGGAGTCTTCATTAGTTCCTTCATTGGCATCCTCAACTGGTGAACAATCCAGTTGAGCTGTATTGTTAGCATTATGTTTAGATACAACAGTCTCAACCTCTATGCTTTCATTTTCATTTTTATCTGTACATGATGCTTTAATTATTTGGTCATTTGCAGCATCACAACTATTTTTCACACCAAAGCATATGGAGTTTCAACAAGTGCTCATTTCTAATTTTTTCCATATTTTCTACGAACTTGTATGCCATCTGCATACTTGTCACCTTGAAATCCCTCAGTAATGCACTAGAGCCCTCCTCAAAAGCCTCAAAGAATATGCCTACACAGGCTGAAATATCAGGTTTGAAGACTTCTGGGATCTGTGAAAAGGCTACTGCAAACCTATGACTGAAATCAACACATGGCTCTTCATCTTGTTTTCTGATTCTCATCAATTCTGCAACAAGATCAGCCGGTTCTTTTGCAAATTATTCCTTGAAATAGTCAGCAAGCTCATCCCAACAGGCAAAGGATCCTTTTGAAAAGCTCAAATACTAGTCTTTTGCTTTTTCATCAAAGGACCTAACAAAAAACCTCATCCACATATCCTCATCTCTGAATGAATGCTTTCCCATGAACTCATGAAAATTTTGGATATGTGCATTCCCATCACATACACTGTGACCACTAAATCTGGGCATCTGACAGTATATCCTAGCAGGCATATTTTCTACTTTATAATCAACCCATGACAAATCTAATTGGTCATACAAAGGATCAAAAGGGGTGGCAGGAGGTTTAGCTTTCTGACTGGCAGACACAACAGGGTTATTGTTTTTTAACTGGGCCTGCTCAGCCTCTAAGAATATCAACCTATTTCTTATCTCTTCTATTCTTTTATCCAACATTTCACCACTGAGTATGGGATAATTCATAATTGGATTCATAAAAATCTTACTCTTAGACATCCTTTGTCTGCCTAAGACCTAAGGTTTCCCTTGGCATCTAACTTATGTAGTACAACAACAAATATAAAGTGGAAGGAACAAGGTACCTTTTCTCATACAGATGCTGAAGTCTGAACAACACATTTTTGTCACAACACACATCAACTTTTCATGTGCATTTAGATCTTTTGCAGAGTTGCCACCTCTCCAGAGAGGACAAAATTTACAGCAGCTGAAAGCTCAACACATATTTTTCTGAGTTCATACCACCAGCAGAGTATCATCATTCACATGAAAGACTCCCCAGCAGAGTCACCATTTTTGTTGGTGACTCAGATGGGCACACAGATATTTCACCAGGGAGGACAAAAATAACAATTTTCAAATCACCATCCCCAGCAGAGTCGCCATTTTCTGTTGGTTTTTTCCCAGACTGGATGGTTATTCCTAGATTTCCCTACAAGGTAGCCATCAATGATCAACAGGATCTCTGGGCCAGGGGCCAACAGTGTAGGAGATAGACTCTATATTTTATCTCCTCTTCTTCTTCAGGCTCTGCAAAACCTAGGGGGTATTCCCTACTCAACATCCATGAGGATATACATACAAGGCTAGGATGCTGACAGAAAGCAAATAAGTCCTCCTGTAAGTAGACCAAAACTGTAAGATAAGAGCAAAGGGGCTAGCTTTGGGCCTATTTGCAGTTGTAGACAGAGGACTGAGGATCCTAAAACTAATTCGAATGTCCTAAAGGTTGTTTTAGATTTTGATTTTGATTTTAAGTTTGGATGCAAAGCTGGACATGGTTGTAACACAAACACAAAGCAAGATTGGTGCCTATCCAGGGCCTGGAGTCAATAGACATACACCTGTTGTATGTTTTTGCATGAATCCACTGATTTCATGGTCAATTTTATATGAATAATGCTATGTTTGCATGTGTTATGCTAATTCTATCTCCAATTTTGCATGTATCTTTCTTCTGAGTCTAGGTATTCAAGGAATGTCTAAGATTCGAGAACATAGAATTCCTGTGTTGAATGTCTGATCTTTTAACTTCTGCTCAAGGGGTAGATTAAATTGTTTTCAGATTGAACATTGGGAAGGGTATACTGCAGTAGGGATGCCATAAGTATAGATAGCTTAACACTCTGTATTGGGAGATATCTGTAAGGCAGGTATCATATGTCTCCCCCTAAAATCCAGTTTTAGTTGTTCATGCATATCATTCAAAGGTGTATGTCTATTGACTCCAGGCCTTGGATAGGCACCAATCTTACTTTGTGTTTGTGTTACAACCATGTCCAGCTTTGCATCCAAACTTAAAATCAAAATCTAAATCTAAAACAACCTTTAGGACATTAGAATTAGTTTTAGGATCCTCAATCCTCTATCTACAACTGCAAATAGGCCCAAAGCTAGCCCCTTTGCTCTTATCTTATAGTTTTGGTCTACTTACAGGAGGAATTATCTACTTTCTGTCAGCATCCCAGCCTTGTATGTATATCCTCATGGATGTTGAGTAGGGAATACCCCCCTAGGTTTTGCAGAGCCTGAAGAAGAAGAAGAGATAAAATATAGAGTCTATCTCCTACACTATTGGCCCCTGGCCTAGAGATCCTGTTGATCATTGATGGCTACCTTGTAGGGAAATTTGGGAATAAGCATCCAGTCTGGGAAAAAACCAACACATTGTACCCATCAAAGATTAGCCATATATTGACTAAGGAATCTGACTGCTTGGATAATGTCTAGCCTCGTACAAACCATCACATTCATCATACTACCAACAACACTTACATATGGTACTCTGGTCATGTCCTCCATCTTAGTAGGAGATTTTGGATAATACTCCATAGAAAGCTTTATCCCCTACATCACCAAAACAACTAACTACCTACAAGCTACCATGTTGAATCTCTCCAACACTAAATTCACATACTTGCTCTAGCTTAAACAAATCTTTCTACTAGCTCCATCTCTTATGATCTCTATTTGTAGAATATACCTTGCTACACCTAGATCCTTCATGTCAAACTATGCTGACAACTGAGACTTCAAATCTAAAATCAAACACTTACCATTCCCCAAAAACAACATATCATCTACATATAATGTAATAATGAGAATGTGACAATTATCAGATTTGTAATATACACAATTGTTAGATTTAGATCTCATAAATCCCAAAGACAACACATAGGTGTCATTTATTTCTAGTAGCACATTCTAGGAGACTGTTTAAGACCATACAAGGACTTCTTCAACTTGTAAACTAGATTTTCTTTACCTTTTTTCATGAAATGCTCTGGCTATGACATATAGATCTCTTCCTCCAAATCACCATGAAGGAACATTGTCTTCACATCCATTTGTTCCACTTCTAGATCATATGCTGCTACAAGTGATAACAAGAACCAAAAAGATGTCAGCTTTGTAACAGTCTAGATAATATCTCGCCATAGTCAATTCCCTCCACCTGAGAATACCCCTTCACAACCAACCATGCCTTGTGCTTCTCAACACTACCATCAAGACCACATTTCTTCTTAAACACCCATTTACATCCAGTAGGTTTCCATCCTTTAAGCAAAGGTACTAGATCCCATGTACTATATTTTTTCAAAGTAGCCATTTCTTCATCCATGGCTTTCATCCAAGAATCTACATCACTCATACCCATAGCCTCTCTAATAGTCCTAGGTTCATCAGTGTTGGAAATCAAAGCAAAAGCACAACTGGAATCCAACATAGAATAACCAAATCTTTTCGGTGAATAATCAAACCTTTTTGGTGGCCACCTAACACATGTAGACAATCTCCTCAATTGCTAAGGTTTAGGTTCATCTTCTCCTCTTTCTCTGGCTGCAACTCAATTGTGGAAGGTTTTAACTCTTGAAATATTACACTTTTGTTGTGGAGAACCTTCTTGGCCACTCAATCCCAAAGCTTGTACCCCTTCACACCAACACCAAAGCTGATGAAGATACACTTAACTACCTTTTTCTCAAACTTAGACCCCTTTGCACATAGAACATGAGCATAAGATTTGCAACCAAAAACTCTGAGATGTCCCATCAAAGGCTTATTACCAGACCACACCTCCATGAGTGTGTTGACCCCCAAAATAACTACAACCCAAAACCCTAAAACATTTCAGAAATCACCTAGGCTAGGGGTGTCATCAAGGTGACTGAAAGAGGCTTATCAACAAGTTCTGGGTGATTTTGGACAACCTATAGGATTGGGTATGCTCCTTTACACTTCAGGGTCATCTAGACCTAGGAGGGATATTCCTAGAGGTGTTAAATATGGCACAAACAAACAAATACATCCATACCCAATGTACAATTGACCCTAAAGTTGTCATGAGGTCAAGAAAAAATGATTGCGAAGACCTTTGATTAAGTTGATAGAAGCAATCCTATAGAAAGAGGATGCTGGTAGAACTACTATTGTGATTAAAATGTGATGTATTGTTGTGATTTTCATGAAAGTGTGGGTGATCATAGGCCTCTCAGACTAGTGCATATCCATTGGTCTATAGAGTTTCAAGTTTATCAAAGGAAAACATTAAAAGAGGATATATGAATGCCTATCTGGTTATTAAAATGCATAAAAGACAATATTAAACCATGAGAATACTTAGTAATCCAACACCATACAATATTATTTCATATGTAATACTGGAAATACCATTTACAAAGCTTGAAATGGATTGAGAACTATTACATTGATTCAAATCATATTTTACAATCATTCAATGAAGTGTGGCAAGAGAAAACCCTAACTGTGATGGAGACTTCTTGAAAGAACACTTACAACAGTGGAGAAAAATAATGAATTGATATCAAGATTACAATATAGTTTGCATACATTTCTAATGAATGCCTCCCGAAGAACTAAAAATAAACAATAGACAAAGCCACAATTGCCTTGGATGAATAGCACCTATTGAGAGAAATTTTACCAGAATGATCAACCCTTGAAAAGAGTTCAAATCTTGCCTTTGTAGCCTTTATGCGTGGATCTAAGAATGAATTGGGTTGGAAAACCATCAACAACCCCACCAACTATAGTAAAAACATTAATTTCAGCCACCCATTTGTCATTAATTGCACTCTTAGAAGTAGTTGGCACGATCCCAGGTAGTTGAAGGAGTTTCAAAGGTGGGGACGCCAACCTCTAAAACATCAGACCTTCGAACCTCAGACTTCAAACCTTTTCCCCTCTACCTTTGTCTTTTTTCAACAATTTTCTCTATCTCCCTTTATCATATCAGACTTCAAACTTTGGACTTTCCATTTTCTACCTTCCAAACGGAAGAAGGAAGGAAAAAAAAAGCCCCTGCCTTCCGATGCCTGCAACACTTAGCATAATTCTGGCCCTATCAAACTTTGACCTTTGATCCTTCACCATTTTACCTACCTAGAAGAAGAGAGAAAAATAAAGCACTAACCCTTGAAGTCTACTTCTAGCACAAAGAAGAGAGAAAACTTGTCGAGGATCAGCTGTCGAGCCTCCCCATTTTGCCTTGCTCAAAGGAAGGAAGCAGAGCCAAAGTATGACCCCTGCCGAACACTTCATACTTAGAAGGATTCTTAAACCTATTGGACTTCAAACATTGGGGCTTCCTCCCTGACACTTGTGATGAAGAAGACCAAAGGCCAAAGATCCAAAGTCCAACCTCTGAAAAACTTTACATACTTAGTAAATTTTTCATCACCTTGGAAGACTTCGACCCTCAGCCCTTCCACCTGTCATCCACCATGAAGAAGATGGAAGGCCGAAGGCCTGATCTCTAACTTCTATCTCACTTAGAAAAATTTAAACACATTAGAAAATTTTTAGCCTCAAACCTCAGAGGTGACAAATAACACAAGGAAGAAGGCAAGAGCTTCGAACTCTGAAACTCTAACAGGGGTAAAAATACAAGGAAACACTTAGAGTTTTTTGGATTTAGTCATTTTTTGGGTTTCCTACCTTTCATTTTCAAAAGGCAAATACATGAAAATGTATGGGAGATATCTCTCATTGGTTATAAACTATAGGTTCAACAATGAAGGCGTAAAGTGGGATTCAAATAGAACTTGGGAGAAAAATGGGGCATTTTGAGGACTAATTTTTCAAGTGTCGACACTAGCTCTGATTGGGGGTGTGTGAGAAACAATATCATAGTGAGGATTCAGATCTCTAGAGTAAACCAAAAAACACCAAAAAATGACACACAAGAAAGAAAACAAAACACCATCAAGACCAACAATGGCCAAGACTGCATGAGGTTAAAATACAAAAGATAAAACTTGACTTCATCACTTAAAATTTGAAGTAAATCATTACCTTTGAGAAGTAATGTTTCAAATGTTTCCCATGAATGGGCAGCTCCAGTAGATCCCCTTCTATTTTCCTAATATAAAAGGTGTCTTGGCCAGTATTCTCATCAATTTGATATGGGCCTAACCATAGTGGTTCAAACTTACCATGTTTGCCCTTGTCTTCTAATTTTGTATTCCAAAGAAGAACCAAATCACCAATCTGAAAAAACCTTTCAACTACTCTCTTATTGAACAGATGTTCCACCTCTTGCTGCCACAACAAGTTTTTGTCATGTGCCATCCTTCTGGCTTCATCCAACTCTATTAACTCATACATCCTCAATACCATAGCATCATCCCCACCTTCTCCTACTTGTTGCAGTAGTTGATACACAGTAAACTCTATTGACATTGGCATTTTGGCCTCCTTCCCATATACTAGCTCAAAAGGACTCTTGCTTATAGCACGTTTGTAGGTAATCCTATCAGCCCAAACTACATATTTTAGTTTGTCAACCCACCTTTTCTTGTTAATATCTAAAGTCCTCTTTAATATTTTCATGAGGCTCTTATTGCTAGACTCGGCTTGTCCATTACTCTACGGATGATAGGGTGATGAATGAATCAAACTTATCCCATACTTAGAAAACATACCTACAATGTCCTAAGACCTAAAGAACATAGCATTGTCTATAACAATTCTAGATGACACACCAAATTTGGTTATCACGTTGTTCAACAGGAACTCAATCACTACCTTAGATGTGGCATTGCGAGTTGGAATAGCCTCAACCCACTTTGTAAAGTAGTTAGTTGCCACCAATATCCACCTATACCCATTGCTTGATCCCTCTTGGATCTCCCCTATGAAATCAATGCCCCATTGCTGAAATGGTGCTTCAATGGTAACATTCATAAGGGGAAGGACACCTTGAAACTTCAAGTTGCCTGCAAATCTTTGGCAGACATCACATTTTCTAATCTATTTAGCAACATCCTTGAAGAGACTCAGTCACCAGAAACCTACCCTAATGATTTTATGTGTTGTAGTTTTAGCATAAAAATGCCCACCACATACTTCTAGGAGATATTCATCAATAACTTCCTTAGAATGTTGCCTGTTCGAACACTTTAACAAAAGTCCCTCATGATTTCTCCACATCAACATTCCTTGAAGTAAAACATATTTCTAAGACTGGAGCTTAAGTGTCCATTGTTGAGTTACATTCATGCCTGAGGGGAAATGCATGTTGACAAGATAAAAGATAATATCCATATACCATGGATCATTTATTAAAGTACACACATCAATATATTGAGAAGAATTTACCTCATTTATCTCAATTGCATCTAAGTTGGAATTTGCCATCAACTTAGATAAACCTTGGCCTCTAACCAATTTTGTGACTTGCACCTCAATATCATACTCTTGGATCCTGTTGATCCATCTGCATCTTCTTATGAAAGCTTCATGTTGTGTGAATATATCCTTCATAGTTGAATGAGGCACATATGCTATTGTCTTTTCCCCCATAAGATATGGTCTAAAATTTTTTACTACCTTAACCAAAGCATATGCATGATTTTCCATAATGGAATAATTTAACTCAAAATCTTGCAAAGACTTGCTAAAAAATCATATTGGTTGTTCAAATCAATCCTTATTCTTTTGCAATAACACAACAACAATAGTATAAAATGGAGTGAAGGAGGAAAGATGGAAATTCTTGGAATAGTCTGGACTTATCAGTACATGTGCATCCTTGGTAGCTTCTTTGATATTCTTGAATGCCTCATATAGTTCCTTTTCCTATGTGATAGATTTTCACTTCTTGAGTATCTTGGAAATGGCTTTGGTCTTCTCAACAAATTTGGGGACAAACCTCTTAAGAAAGTTGATTTGCCTAAAAAAAGACTGAACACCCTTGACTGATTTGGGATGAGGAATGAGATCAATAGCCTTAACTCATTCTAGATCTATTCTTACCCCATCCTTTGACACAATATCCTTGAGAAACTTGCCCTCTTCAACTCCAAACTGATACTTTTTGGGATTTAAAGAGATCCCATATTCTAGACATCTTTTGAAGATTACCTCAAGGTGCTTGTTGTGCTCACCTCTTTCCTTTGAGAATGTTGGCAGGTCATCCTAATAGACCACCATGATCTCATTAATAAGACTAGAAAAAGCCACATCCATGGCCCGCTGAAATGTTGACCCAACATTCTTCAATCCAAATGGTATTCTCAGATACACATATGTCCCACAAGGAGTGGTGAATGTTGTCTTGTATTATTCTGACTCCTTGACTAGGAGCTAGTTATACCTTGAGAATCCTTCCATCATAGACATCAGTTCTAAAACAACCACCCTCTGCAAAAGATGATCCATGCTTGGGAGAGGATAATTATCCTTGAGGGACTTGATGTTTAGATTTCTGAAATCAACACATGGTCTAAACTCCCTATTCTTCTTCCTTACTGGGACAAGATTAGACACCCACTCAGAATGTATGATAGTTTAATTATGCCCCCCTCTTTCATTTTTAACAACTCTTTTTGCATCTTGGGAGATATAGTGGGATTTATAGGCCTTTGTATTTTCCTAAATGGGTGAGTACGAGATCATGAGGGGCCAAATAGTGGCAATGGAGAAAAACCGGTTGGATGAAAAAGTGCTAACATTTAGACTAACATTTAGATTTGGATTTAAAGGATGTTAATATTTCTAGCTCAAATATGGATTCCCTCCAAAAATGCCTTAGGATTACCTTATATTTAGGCAAGTGGGAGTCCCAAAACTTACCAAAGAAACTTGTAAAACAACCCATTTAGTGTTATCTTGAAATTTTCCACAATTTCATCCTTGAAGCTGATAGACTTTTTTGTAACTAAATTTAATCAAATGAAAATGGTTTATAGAGGAAGCTATTAAGATTCTAAAAATATAATAATTTTTATAGGTAATTATTATTAATTTTCTACATATGCTATGTTTGATTTCCTTATATATATACATATTGAAAAACATCCATAACTTTCAACATTTTAATCCTTTTTAAAATCTAAAAGATGTGTCACATTCTAGGATTTATTGGGTATACATGAAAATTTTAAAAAAAATTTCATATATTTTTTATCGAGTTAGGTTGTCTAGAAAATTAATTTTTAATATTTTAAAAAAGTCACAGTAAAAAATCATAAATAATTATTTATTTACTTAAAAATAAAAATAAAATATGTGTCACATCTGTTCATGTGTCCTTTAGTTAAATCCAAATCATGGAGCAAAAATATTATCTTTTTCTCATACTTAGGTTGGCCGAAATGACACCTACTTTTTACATTTTTCTGAAATTTTAGTAGTGCTTCATTGATATATCCAATTTTCACCAAACTATTTTTAAAATTTTCAAAAAAAAAGTAGTAGCCCATAAACTACATTCAATTTATTATAACTTTTATTACTACCTTATTTCTAGATTGTGTAGATAACTCATTCAATTTTTGACATGAAGTTACTTAAGTCTATTTTTCACATTTGCATTGCCACTTAGGGGTAGTCTTTGGCCCATCATGATACTGCACTCATCCAAAAGGTTTTGCATTAGTTTGAAGGGGAATGGTGTGCTAAAACAAGTCCTCCCTATATGCTTTTAGCTCATCATAGGACCATGCAAAACACTTCTTGAATTTTTTCAATAAAGTAATCAACATTTGCTTTTCTTGAGGCTTCAACTTCTTACCTATGTAAACCATTTTAGACCTACCTCTTTAGTTGCAAGGTTAACACCTTCAACATTATCCACTTCAACAGGTTTGCTTTTACTCTTCCAGTGGTCTACATTATCAAACATTCTCTCCAATGCTACTAGTCCCTTGGGAATAGTACTTATTAGCCTTCAATTGTACAACCTCACTACCAAAAGGGGTCTCCTTTCCATCAACAACTTCTACCATTGGATGCCAATCAATCAACTAATTGTCAAACTCATCCATGCAATTGAGAAAACTGTAAATCTAATTGATGCCATTGAACACTTGCCAACTATATATGTTATCATAGATTGTTCACCTTGTGAGTACTTCCACAACATAATGGTCATGAGGAAAAATCATTTGAGGATCAAATTTTAATGTAGCTACAGCTAGGGAATCTGCGTTTTCATTTTTTGGTCTATCAATTCATTTGATGCCAATGGCATCATACAGCTCCATAGTATCCCATACAACATTTATGTATCCCCTTAACCTTTTATCTTTAGTAGCAAATTTATTTTTAATCTATTGCACAACTAACTCTGAGTTACCATAAATCTTCAAACATTTGATTTTATGCTTTTGAGAAATATTTAAACCCAATGATAGTGCCTCATACTCAACTATGTTGTTAGCGCACTAAAAATCACATTTGAAGGACATACCAAATTGCTCACCATCTAGAGATATCAGAACAATTCCAGCACCTGAGCCTTCTTTTGAGCATGCACCATCAAAATATAACATCCACAAATCAGATTGTTCATAATTAGAAATAATAGGAATGGAAGGTGAAACATTCAAGCAAGGAGTATCATCACTGCTATATAACATAAAATGGTCTATTTTAGTGTCAAAGAAATTCACATGATCCTCCCAGCTATTTTATATATGTATTCAATGTGTTGGTCTTCTACCTTCCTCTCCATGTATAGTTTCACTTCCACACCCTGGACTGGAATGGTGGCATATGGTAGGTCCATCTGAATACTACCACCCATAGAATCCACCCATATTCCTGACAATAGCATGCCCCATTTGGTAGGGTAATCCACAATAATTATATCCATCAGTAAGGATTTGTCAGGATATGTAGCTAATTTGACCTCAACATCTTTGACAAGACCAATAACATTGACCTCCCTAGAATCCATGGAAAAACACTTACCAAAGGATTTGGAAACCTTTAAACCCAAATAATTCATGATTTCAAGTTGTATGACATTACTAGATGCTCCAGAATCAAGCATATAGTTGTGTAATAGCCAACCATTTATGATCAAAGTGGTATAAAAAGGATCTACCCCCATCTCGCTATTAACCATGAGAGATCCTATGTAAACCTCTATTGTTTTCTCATGACCCACACCCTTGTCACTACTATTGGGAACAAGAACATGTTGTTTTTGTGCATCTATAGTAGTAATAAGAGACTCTACCCTGTCTCTATATTCAGGGATTCTGTGGAGTTCCACTATTGGCACAAAAATTCTAATTTTGCTAGAAACTTGAGCCATGTCAATAGGAAGATAATTGGGAAAAGGTGTTTCAAATGAAATAGTCACATCATTTGCAAAGGGAATGTAAGGTATTACTTGACTGGATGAAATATCCTTACCTTCTTCTTTTGTCTTCTCCTTTTCAGGTCCTTTTTGTGTCTGAGGCTGATCACGCTTATAACTACCTTTTGGATAATGAAACCCTAGAATGGGTGTAGTATATATAGGTTGCATAGTTGGCATTGGATTCTTTTGAACATACTTTTGTTTTTCTATTGGAGATGGGGTTGAGGTTTTCTTCTTTTCAGGGACATTTTTGTTTGGAGCGCTTCTACTTTGTTCCTCCACATTTCCTTTGGATATGTCCCTTGGTTAATCAAATTTTTGTTGTTTTGATTTCTTGGAAAGAGGATTATGCACAGGGACAGTTGTATTTCTCAATTGATAGTCTCCTTGGACTTGCAAGATGGTTGCATCAGTCAATGCCTTCATATCCTCTTTTGAAGGTTTGGACTGTTGATACTTTTTTTGCATAAGGTCCCTTAAATGCCCAAAATCATTAGCTAGAAATTGATACCTTTTTGGACCTTCATCATAATCGTATTGAAAAATATGATCATCTTCTTCATAGCTGTCACAACCAGCATCTTGATCTATTTATTTATAATCCTTCTCATTAAACTGATTTATCTCTTCTTCATAATACTCAGTTGCACCCTCTTCATTTGGAAATTCTTCCTCTCTGCTCAATGAATGAGCCACCAGACAATTAGCTAGGTCATGGGGAAGGAAGCAAGCCTGGCACCACAAAGATTCATCTTGAAAATTAACCTAATTGTTTCTCAAAGGATCAAGGGTGTCCCTTTCAGGCTGTTTGAAACTTACATGCATGAGGGAAGCCTATCTATCATTTTGTTGTGGTCTATTAGACCAATCAATATTATAAGGTCTATTATGTATCCTTTGTCCTCCATTAAAATGTGTTGTAGCACCCTGAGGTGGCAACCCTTTGTCATTTCTGGTAACCTTATAAGTCAAATCTTTCAGAACCTTAATATGTTCATCCAACTTATCATCATTAGTGAGGGTTTTATTGAAAACATGCTTATCTGGTTGGAACAACTTTACATCATACCTTTTAATATGCTTCCCTAAAGTTCTCATATTACTCTTAATATTTATAGTTGTAGCATATGCTTCCCTTAATGTTTGGGGACTGTTGTCCCTCAAACAGTAACCAAGTTTTGGATCAAATGCACCACAATATAAAACTAAACATATTGATTCATTAGGTCTCATGTGAGGAGGTACCTTTCTCATTTTCATGATGAAGTAACTATTGAAATATGCTATTATCTCATTGATGGCCCTTTTGATGGCTACGAGTTCATGAATGGTGAACTTGGGGTGAATCCTATCCCCATACTGCAGTCTAAACACTCTCATGGATTCCTACCAAGAATTAATGTTGTTATTAGGGAGAACCTTGTACCATTCTTTCACACTTTCTTCCAATGAGTGCATAAACAAATTCATCAACACATCTTCATCTTCAATCTCATACTCTTCAGTGACATTAATAAATTGTCTCAAGTGTTCCTCACTAATGACATCATTATTGCCTTGAAATCTTGGAATCTTCCCTCTAATCCCTGTTGGAATAGGATTACGAAAATTAGGAATGCCAATGAAATCAAGTTGCTTATACCTCTAAACTCCCAACGGCTTCCTTTGTGCAATAAACCTATGTCCTTGTCTCCACTGTCCATGCCCAATGTGCTGAATATTACCATGCTATTGGTTAACTTGGTTTAGTTGTGGTTGAACGTTAATATTGTCAGCAGGAGCCTAATCTACGCTTTGTTGTCACATTTGATGTTGTTTCTACTATCTCTTGTTACTCTTCTAGTTGTGTTGTTGTTAATGTGCATGCTACTACTGTGCATTCTAGTTTTACTAGGCTTGCTAGTCAAGTTGAGCTTATTATTGATCAAGTAAGGCCCGCACTTCCCTTTTTCTCTTTCTTAGATGACTGAGTAGATATGATTCATCTAGGACCCTTCTTTCTCTTTCTTCATCATTACCAGGTTGCTGCTACTCATCCTCATTAGGGATAGTGTCTTGTTGACATCCAAATGACCTAGTGGAGGAATTGGGATGCCTTGTATACTGATACATTTCTTCATTATCACTTGGATTCCCAAACGGCCTCAAGTAGAGATCATGAGATCTATCTCTATTGCCTCTACCATTAACATTCTCATTCCTTCTAACATCATATTCATCTTTATTTGTTCTTCTATTTCTTATCAAAATGTTTTTTACAGAGTCCTCAAAAGTGTAATTATACTAGCTTATAAGGTCAACAAGTATATTATCTTGGGCATTTCTTGTAGACTCCATAATCGGTCTTCTTACCTTATATCTACTCCTTCTATTTGTTGCATTACTAGAGTATTCCTCACATCCAAGTTGCTCCTAGTTTCTTCCTCTATCCATTATAAAACCTTTCTAAAACTGAAATTAATTTTGGGTGAACAAAATTGAGTCACCACTTCCCTTCTTGGGAAGGAAAACTTGAACAAAACTATATCTCAATATCAACAACCAAAACTAAAATGATTCACTACTACCAAGGACTTCAAATTTGAACCAAAGTATTATCTCCCTAGAAATGGCTCCAAAAATGTTGACCCCCAAAATAACTACAACCCAAAACTCTAAAACATTTCAGAAATCACCTAGACGAGGGGTGTCATCAAGGTGATAGAAAGAGGCTTATCAACAAGTTTTGCGTGATTTTGGACAACCTACAGGAGTGGGTATGCTCATTTACACTTTAGGCTCAACTAGACAAAGGAGGGATATTCCTTGAGGCATTAAATATGGCACAAACAACAAATGAAGCCATACCCAATGTACACTTGAAGTGAAAGTTGTCACTAGGTCAAGAGAAATTGATTGCACAAACCTCTGATTAAGCGGATAGAAGCAATCCTATAGAAACAGGACGTTGTTGGAACTACTACTATGAGTAAAATGTGATGTATTGTTGTGATTTTCAAGAAAGTGTGGGTGATCATAAGCCTCTGAGATCGGTACCTATCTAATGGGCTAGATATTTTCAAGTTTATTAAAGGAAAACATGTAAAGAGGCTCTATGAATCCTTATTTGGTTATTCAAATGCATAAACAACAATATCAAACCATTAGAATACTTAGTAATCCAATGAATCTAATATTCTTTCATATGTAACACTGAAAAGACCATTTACAAAGCTTGAAAATGGATTAAAAACTATCACATTCATTGAAATTAGATTTTACAATCATGCCATGAAGTGTGGCAAGAGAAAACCCTAACTACGATAAAGACTTCCTGAAAGAACACTTATACCAATGGAGAAAAATAATGAATTGATATCAAGATTAAATATAGTTTGCATACATTTCTAATGAATACTTACTAAAGAACTAAAACTAAACAATGGATGAAGCCCCAACTACCTTGGACACACAACACCTATAGAGAGAGATTTTGCCTAAAATGATCAACCCTCGAAAATAGTTCAAATCTTGCCTTTATATCTTTATGCGTGGATCTAAGAATGAACTGGGTAGGAAAACCGTCAACAACCCCACCAACTATAGTAAAAACATTAATTTCAACCACCCATTTTGTATTAATGATGCTCCTGGAAGTAGTTGGCATGATCCCAAGTAGTTGGAGGAGTTTTGAAGGCCAGGACACCAACCTCTGAAAAATGTGACCTTCGAACCTTGGACTTTAGAACTTTGCCCCTCTGCCTTTGTCTTTTTTATGCAATTTTCTCTATCTCCCTTTATCATATCAAAGTTTAGATTTGGACTTTCTGCTTTCTACCTTCCAAAAGGAAGAAGGAAAGAAAGAAAAACCCCCACCTTTCAATGTCCACAACACTTAGAACAATTCTAGCCTTTTCAAACTTCGGCCTTCGGGCCTTCACCATTTTACCTACCTGGAAGAAGAGAGAATACCAAAACACCAACACCTAAAGTCCACTTTTAGCACAAAGAAGAGAGAAAACCTATCAGGCATCGATCATCGGGCCTTTCCCATTTCACCTTCCTCAAACTAAGGAAGAAGAGCCAAATTTTGACCCTCGTCGAACACTTCATACTTAGAAGGATTCTTTAACCTATGAGACTTTAGACTTGGGGGATTCCTCCATGACACTTGCTATGAAAAAGACCAACAACTGAAGGCCCGAAGTCCAACCTCTGAAAAACTTTCTATACTTAGATAATTTTTCATCACCTTGGTGGAATTCGACCCTCAGCCCTTCCACCTGTCATCCACCATGAAGAAAACGGAAGGCCAAAGGCCTGACCTCCAACTTCCGACTCCCTTAGATACATTTCAGCACTTAATCAAATTTTTAGCCTTGGGCCTTAGAGTCTATAGATAAGACAAGGAAGAAGGCAAGAGCTTTGAACACCGAAACTCCGAATAGGGGTGAAAATACAAGGAAACACTAGAGTTTTTTGGACTTAGTCTTTTTTTGGTTTTTCCTACCTTGCATTTTCAAAAGGGAGATACATGAAAACCTATGAAAGATATCTCTAATCGGTTATAAACTAGAGGTTCAACAATGAAGGCATAAAGTGGGATTCAGATGAAACTTGGGGGCAAAATGGGACATTTTGAGGACCATTTTTTTAGGTGTCAATGGGGTGTCTTTTCAACAAGAGCTGATGTGGGAGATCTATTGATTAAATAACATGTAGTGGCTACAACTTCAGCCCAGAACTTCTACTCAAGGCCAGTACCACTCAGCATACTCCTATCCCTCTCCATCAACGTCCTATTCATCCTCTCCACAACTCCATTTTGTTGTGGGGTGTATGGAGTTGTCTTATGTCTCTCAATCCCATGCTCCTTACAAAACTTGTCAAGTTCTACTGAAAAATACTCACCACCATTGTTAGTCCTCAAACACTTAATCATTCTATCAGTTTGATTTTCAACCAAGACCTTAAACTCCTTAAACCAATTAAAGACTTCATATTTACTCCTAAGAAAATAAACAAATGTCCTACTATAGTCATCTATGAAAGACAAAAAATATACAAATTTTCTTAATGAAGGAACATTCATAGGACCAAACACATCTACATGAATGTTGTCTAAAACCCCAGAAGACTTATGAGAACTGGAATAAAAAGAAATAGAGTTTTGTTTCCCATATACACAATGTTCACAAAATTTGAACTTGAGATTACAATCATCAAGGCCTTCAACAAGGCTTTTATTTTTTAGTACTTTAAGACTCTTCTCACCAATTTGATCAAGTCTTTGGTGCCATAATATTGTTTTCGCCACTAGAACCTTCATCTCTAAATTATTTACACCCTTAGGTACCCAGAAAGCATGACCATCAGATGTACAAACAACAGACTTCTTCACTACTAGATCTGATGGTGAGGATGAAAAATCCAAAGGCCTTTTCTTTGGCATATCAAAAGAACTATTGCAATGAATAGTGCATGCATCTAGTTTGTATAGAGTGCCAATTCGAACACCCTTAGACAACACCATAGCTTCTCTCATCATCTTACATCCTCCACTCGAGAAAACAACCTATACACTCGCATCAATCAACTTACTCCTAGAAAGAAGGTTTCATGCCAAACCTGGGGTATGCACCACACCATCAATCCTCTTCACTCTACCATTAGGGAATCTAATCTTGACTCTTTTATGGCCAACAATCTTCAGATGAGAGTCATCACCTAAATACACCTACCCACCATCATACTCTTCATACTTTCAGAACCAACCCCTTTGCGAGGTAATGTGGAAAGAAGCACCTGAGTCTATTAACCACACATCTTCTGATGCATGTGCTACCAAGGGTGCGAAAAAATCATCTACATCATCTTGAGAGGATTTCTTAGATTCAAAATTAGAGAAGATCTTTTTACATTTCTTTTTCTTCTCTTCTTTACAATCTTTGCAGAAATGACCAGATTTGCTGTAGTTCCAACATTTTGCCTTCGACTTGCCAGGAGACTTAGATCTCCCTGAAGATTTTGATCTTGACTTCTTGTCCTTTTTCTTGCCTTTCTCTTTAGCTCTACCATGAACAATAAGGGCTTCTTTAGCCATCTCCAAAGATTTCCTCTACATCTTTTCAAACAACAATGATGCAACCACCTCATCAATTTTGAAACTAGTGTTGGTACTTCCAATAGCCATAACCATGTGATCCCATGAGTCTGGCAAAGAACATAACATAAGCATGCAATGATCTTCATCTTCTATCTTGTCACCAATAGAACCCAACTAAGCAATCAACATGTTAAATGTATTCAGGTGATGCTGTAATCGACCCTCCATCTTCCATCTTCAGAGAATAAAATTTCTTTCTTAGGAATAACTTGTTTACCAAGGATTTAGCTTGATAAACATCTTCAAGCTTCTTTCAAAGAGATTTTGGAGCCCGTAGGCATTCTGCAGCATAGGAGACTTGCTCTTAGGGGTAGAGATGTGGAGCAAGTCAGGGTCCAATGGGATCCTAATAATGAGACTCCTGCTACTTGGGAGGATGTGATGCAGAGCACACAGAGGAAGTGAACTACTTGTCACGAACTATATCAGTGTGAGACCGTCTTACGTCTCAACAATCTATTCTCATCGGCTAAACATACCCCGTCGACCACCTTACTATTTCTCTGGCCGATCTCTCAACTCTCCCCGATAGTCAACTCCACTTTATCTTCAGAGAAACTTCCTCTATCGGCGACATCTTCTAATCTCCTGCCAATACCTCGATGGTGGTTAAGTTTCCACTTAGCTTAACCATGGTGGTTAGCCGTGACCTTGTCAGTCAAACTTCAATCATCGGCGAACCCCTTGTGTGTCCTCCTAATACGCTGATATACCAACTTGTATATGCTTGGCTTGACTTGCTATTAGCGGTGGGCTAAAGTTTCTTTACCCTAATTTCACTGTTATGGCCAATCACCATTTGTATCTGATGAAAGGTGCCTTCTCAACATACATTCTATTTCATCATTACAGCCGGTAACCTTTTGTATCCGACAAAAGGTGCATTCTCAACATACATTCTCAACATGCTTTTCTGATATGCATTTGCAATATACATTCAGTGAACCGATATGAAACTTGTGCCGATGTATGTTTCTTTGGTGAGACTTCCTTCGTTCTTTGTTGATACACCTCTTATTGGCCCAACACTTTGATCTATATAACTTCCACAACTTTCCCCAAGGGGCTGTGTTATGCCGATGGCAACTCTGTAACTCTGTAACTCACAGACATCAAACCAGTATACAAAGACAAAACTTGACATAATGGAAAGGGTCTACAATCCTCTATAGACACTAGATCAACCATCAATTTGGCCACTTAACTAACTGTTCACATAGCAACACTTTTCAATGACTAGTCACATAGAGATGCCTAGTCAAACTCACGCCAAACTCCTTGGATCCTTGGGTGTTTGATTAAAAACTACAGAAAACACAAAATGTACATTGTATTCCTCCATCACACTGAAAATGAGAATCTTGATTTCAGTGGACAGAGGAGATACAATCCATTTATTCATAGAACCCTAGTTTCTAGGTTTTCAAACCAGTCTTTGCAAAAAGAATGAGATTTCACAAATTACAACACTTTAAGACACTAGACTACTATCAAATGGAAATTACTTCAATTCCTGAACATCTCCAATCAGTTTTAGATGATCAACTAACCGTACAGACCATACAGAAAGACTGTTACAGAGAAATACTTAGAAAGAACAAAGTTTCAACACATCAAGAATCTAAATCTTCATTCATGCATGCTTCACTGTCATTACATCCTACTTCTTTGCCTATAGAGGCTTGAGACAGTAGTTTACATTCCTCCCAACCATACAAATTGCTTTGAAAGATAGTTAGCCGTTGGATTTCTCCTCTCATAAGAAAACTACCTGTTTTCATTGTGTTATTACATCAAACTTGACCAAAACATGGTCTACATACGTCTAGTGACCTAATTGACAAAAAACCTTATTACAGACATGATGTGGCTTAAAAAGCCTTATTGAAAACATAAACAAAACATGACTCCTGCACCATACTCCCCCTACAAGAAAAACTCAAGTCCCTTGAGTTGCCAACTGTTGGAGTTTCTTCTCATGCTTCAAAATGTCTGCCTCACTCATCCATGCAGCCTCTAAATTAAGAAGATCCTGCCACTTGACCAAGTACTCCTTGTACACACCCTTCCTTGTCTTTTTGACAACATTAGAATCTAAGATGCATTCCAATTGTAAAGGCTTACTTGGAGGTAGATCTCAGACCCAATCTGCATCTTCAATCACCACATCTAATCCATCTTTAGCATTCAATGGAGGTCTGTATGGAAAGAGGTCTGAAACATTGAATATGGGAGAAATACTAAGACCGAATGGCAGTTCTATTTCATAAGCATTTGGACCAAACTTATGTACTACCTTTTATGGTCCTATTTTCTTCATCAAAAGCTTGGTTGGTTGTCCTTTAGGTAGCCTTTCCTTCCTTAGATAAGCCATCACCAAATCTCCCACCTTGAATTGTACATCTCTCCTTTTGAGATCTGCTCTATCCTTGTATTTGGAGATTATTTTTTCCAACTAAACTTTGACTTGATCATGAACTGCCTTCATGGTGGTAGCAAAATCTTCTCCTAGAGCACTCCTCTTATCCCAACCTTGTAGGTCTTTGAGTTCAAGTGGTCCTCTTGGATGGAAACCATAAACAATTTCAAATGGACTCTTCCCAGTGCTTCTATTCACTGAATCATTGTAAGCACACTCAGCTTGACTGATAACCAAGTCCCATGCCAACCCATGCTACTTGGTAAGGCATCTTAGAAGGTTTCCTAGGGACCTATTAACAACCTTAGTTTGACCATCAGTTTGGGGATGGTAGGCTGATGAGAAAGACAATTGTGTTCCCAATTTTCTCCATAAGGTCCTCCAAAAATGACCAACAAACTTGGAGTCTCTATCAGTGACAATTGAAAAGGGAAAACCATGGATTCTAACCACTTCCTTGAAAAAGAGACCAACAATGTGAGATGCATCATTTGTGCATTTGCATGGCACAAAATGAGCCATCTTACTAAATCTGTCCACAATGACAAAAACACTATCCACACCCCTTGCTGTCTTAGGGAGACCAAGTACAAAATCCATACTAATGCTCTCCCTAGGCCTATTGGCAATAAGAAGGGGTTGGTACAAACCAGCATTAGAAGACATACCTTTGGCCTTTTGACATATGGTACAACTTGCAACATATCTCCTTACATCTGATTGTACTTTTGGTCAATAGTAGAATCTAGTGACTTGTTCCAAAGTCTTGTCCAACCCAAAGTGTCCTCCTAAGGTTCCATTGTGCTTTTCTTTGATGATGTTGTCCCTCATGGAACACTTAGGGACACATAGCAAATTGCCCTTGAATAAGAGACCTTCCTGCAGCACAAAATTTGAATATTCACCATGAAAAGTGTTAGCCAAACTAGCACAAAATTCATAAGCAGTCTTGAAATCTACGTCCTCCTTGTATAACTCCTTCAAATAGTCTATCCCCATGCTTTCCATCTATACTTCATGTATAACAAGCATCCTTCTACTTAAAGCATCAGCCACTTTGTTGGCAACACCCTTTTTATGCTTAATAGTGAAGGTATAGGCCTGCAATTGTTCCATCCACTTAACATGCCTATGATTCAACTTTTCTTGACTATTTAGGAAGCTAAGAGCATGGTTATCAATAAAGACAATGAATTCTTTGGGCAGAAAATAGTGTCTCCACTTTTTGAGAGCTTGCACCATTGCATAAAGCTCTAGGTCATAGGTAGAGTACTTTTGTTTAGCCTCATTCAACTTCTCTGAAAAAAAGGCCATTGGATGCCCATCTTTACTAAGAACAACACCTATTTCTTTCTGACTTGCATCACATTCTACTACAAAAACTTTGTCAAAATCTAGGAGTACCAATGTAGGTAATTCAACCACTTTCTTCTTTAACAATTCAAAGCTATCATCTACTTGCTTTATCCATTGAAATTTGCACTTTATGCCACCCGTGATGGTGTTAAGCATAGGAGTACTTATGTGACTAAATCCTCTAATGAACTTCCAATAAAAAGTTGCCAAGCCATGGAAGCTTCTAACATCTCCCACTGTCCTAGGAGTAGGCCAATTGAGACTGGCCTCAATCTTCGTGGGGTCCATCTTCAAACAACCATTAGAAATCACAAAACCAAGATACACAAGTTTAGTTTTCATGAAATCACACTTATCCAAGTTGATCATCAACTTACTCTTATTTAACTTCTTCATCACTTGTCCACGATGCTTCACATGTTCTTCTTTTGTCCTGCTGAAAATAAGTATGTAATCAATATAAACAATTACAAATTTGCCAATGAATTCAACAAGTACCCCATTCATCAAACACATGAATGTGCTTGGGGAATTACTAAGGCTGAATGGCATGACAAGCCACTCATAGAGACCTTCATTTGTCTTGAAGGCAGTCTTCCATTCATCTCCCTGCCTAATTCTGATTTGATGATAACTAGATTTCAAATCAATCTTTGAATAATAACATTACCCTCCAAGATAGTCCAAAAGATCCTCAATCCTTGGCATAGGGAATCTATACCTTATTGTGATCTTATTTATGGCCCTTGAATCCGTACATAGTCTCCATTTCCCATCTTTTTTTGGAGCCAGTACACTAGGGACTGCACATGGACTAGGACTCTTTCTAATCAATCCTTTCTCTAAGAGTTCTGGAATTTGTCTACTCACCTCCTCATTTTGCTGTGGTGTCAATTTATAGGCAGCCTTATTGGGCAATGTGGCACCTAGGATCAAGTCAATTTGATGACTTATATCTCTCATGGGTGGTAAGGAGTTAGGAGTATCCTCTACCACAAGATCTTGGTACTTATCCAACAATTGTTGCACTTCTAGTGGAACCTCTTTATGCTTTTTGTCTTGCTGTCCTGATTCATCTTTAGGCTTCATTATCAAGGCACACCCTTGGGTATCCTTCTCCTTCATGAGCTGTAAGAACTCTTTACCACTAACCATCATGACATTGGTGTCATTACTCTTGTCTCCAATCTGCTCTTGCATAGGATCCATCCTAAACTTCCTTCCATTCTTGGTGATGAGGTATGTGTTCATCTCACCATCATGTTGTGCCTTCACATCATACTGCCATGGACGTCCAAGAAGAAGGTGACAAGCATCCATAGGAATAATCTCACATAGTACCTTGTCATTGTAGGAGTCAAGGACAACACTGAGAGGGGGGGTGAATCAGTGTTGTGTGAATTTTTAAATCTTTTTCAAAATTTAACTTGCAGAGCACAAAGGAGAGAAAGCTATCATTGATTTGTCAAGCACAAAACTAAGAATGAAGAAGGAGAACAAAACCTTATAAGCAATGTATTAACATACATACATACAGATGAAAACAATATAACACATAACACAAATTTGCACGAGTGGAAAACCCTCCTGGGGTATAAAAACCACTCCAAAAACTGCCTCACTGGCTTATCCTTGAAAATATCTTTACAAGCCTCACTGGCTCATGTAAGTGTCTCACTGACAAATGGTCTTATCGACCTACAAGCCTCACTGGCATTTTTCAATCAATCAAAACTCTGAATCTCATGTGCAAGAAGTGATTGCTGCTCAATCCGATTTGTACCATTCAAATCAACTCATCTTCAACATTCATTCCATCATTCCAGTCCTCTGAAATTTTATTCTTAAATCATCTAATTCACTTGATCAGGGAAAACATCTCTCCTCGATTACAAATTGGTTTTTCATATTTTATACATTCATCTGTATTCACAAAAATTTCCTCATTTATCTGCACCCTCAACAACTTCAAATCAAAATACATGTAGAGTCATTATATATCCTTTCACATTCAATTCTTCTCTGCTTTTTCAATCCGCCTGTTCAAATTCATCTTCTGCAAATCTTTTTCTGTATTGTCTTCAACAACAATATTTTTAATCTACACCTGTAGAAGAAAATAAAATCTATTTTATCATCTTCAAAAAGTCTCTTCATATTTGTTTGAAGAAAATACATTTCATTCCCATCAAGATATTCTTCAACCCTGCATATTGAAACACACAAAAAACCATACATACAATATTCCTGCAAAAACATTGTATATGACTTTTCATTTCAATCTCCTTCTCTGTAAATTCCTGCATTCAAACTCTTCAATAAATCTTTAATCTTCCTTGATAATAAAATCTTTATCTCCACAAATCTAATCAATGCTTTGATAAAAATTTTCATTTTCTTCAAACAAGACTCTTCATATTCTTCATACAAAAAACTCTTCTCTGAAAAAAAACTTCAATGACAATATATCTATCTCAAAAAGAAAATCTCTTCTTTCCTTTTAATCTCCAAAAAATCTCTCTAGGTGAAAAAGAGTTTCAAAAAAAATTCTTCAAAATAACCAATGCCTTGTAAAAAAAAACTTCATGAAAAATAGGCTCCAAAAACTATATATGAATAGAGACTTACCTATTCAAGCAACTAATGTTTCTTATAAGAAACATTCTAAAATGCATAAAGTTTATACTTTTTACAACCTTTTTATGCTCCACCAAACTCTAAACATTCTATTTTGTCGACTGGTTTCACCTTAGACATCGGGCTCCACCTATTCAATGGTCTTCCATTTTAAAACAAAAAAAAACTTTATAAACTTTATCACCCGTGCCCATTCCACATTTAGCGGTGATAAATTTAAATTTAAAAAACTTGAAAGCCCGCCCAAAGACTATAACCAATGCATTTGGTGAAAGAAAGATGGGGCCGGTTAATACCGTGACTTGAGGACCCTCCAAGCGGTAATAATTAAGTTGTAGACCCGCTATAATAAGTCACCTCCCAAATAGATTTAAAAGTGTATGACAGGTAGAAGGTATAGAGACTTAGAAATAAATTATGATTTAGAATAGATAATACTTCTTTAGTCATCCTTATTGCAATGTCAAAAACACCATATCAAACTGATCACCTTACCCTCGAGCATGTCTGATGCAAATTAGTACACATTATCTAAACATCAAATTCAAGGCACCCTTGAAAAGATAAACTCTTTTGAGCCATGAGAAAAAAGATTTAATACTTCAACATATACAATTTAAGCCCCTGAGATTACCTCCATCATAATAAAAACTTAGACAATTGAAAACCTCAAATGATCTCCAAAATCATATCTCTGTGAAATGATTGATCATCTCTTGCAATCAATACTACTTTGTAATGTAACCTTGAGAATGAAACAAGCCCTCTCATAAATATGATTATAAAGACTTGATCAAGTACTACACACAAAGAGAACCCTCCAACATAAATACCTTATCTGCACTGGTCTTGTAAAACTGAAGCAAGTGAACTTTGTCAAGCCAAGATCAATCATACATTGTAACATCAACATGATCAATCTGCGTAAATATGAACATGCATGTAACCCATTTTAGCTCCTGTATGATCAACATCCTCAAAAACATCACTGACATCCTGATGTAGCTCAATCTTGAGAATCTATTCAAGAAGACTTTGCACAAACACAATTGATATTCTTAAAGCAACATTTTCACATATCAATATTATCATCAACTCAGTCTGAATGACACAACACTTTACCATACTGAACAAGCTATGATATGACAATAGAAAGAACACATGAGATGATGTCTCCTACTCAAATGTTTACTAATACCAACCCAAGATCCTGCAAGACCCTTTTGACATCAATGACAATCTGACACTATCAGTCCTTATAATCACCTATCTCAAACTCAACCCAAGTTTTTTTTCTACCATATAATTTTGACTCTTATTCAACCAAGAGATCTTATGAGGATTGACATGGGGTAGCCTGTTCAACTTACACTTCTCTACCATTTCAGTAGATACTGCATTCTCAGTAGAACCTGAATCAACAATGATTTTACAAAGCTTACCATATAATATACCTTGGGTTCTGAAGAGGGTCTTCCTTTGTGGGGGCTCTTGCTTCAATGGCATCTTCATCAAGGTTCTCTTGATCATCATGTTCTATCCTTCAAGGACTGGTATAGCACTACCAATGGGTGAATTCACACTTTGGCAATCATCATCCTTCAACAAATGATTCCTTCTTCCACCATCATGGGAACTAGTTGCCTTCTCAGGGCATTTACTCATAGTATGGCCTACTTGATTGCATCCATAGTATCTACCAGTGAAAACTCTGGGTCGTCTGCCTGCACCACCACCTCTACCTCTACCATTTGGTCTTCTCTAACCTCTGAAACCACCACCTCTATGGTCTACATCAGAATGAGATTCTTGTTGACTTGGATTTTCATTTCTACTTGACTGTCCTCTACCAAAACTGCATCTTCCCCTATTGTTTCTGCCACCTCTTCCTCTGGTGTTTTGATCACTCTTTCTTTACAAATTCTCCTCTACCCTAGAGGCTAATTGAAAACACTCATCCACTATTTTAGGAACCACCATACTGAATTCATCTTGTATGTTATACCTCAATCCATTGAGATATCTGGCCACCATCTCTTTCTCCTCCTCCTTGTGATTAACTCTCATGCTCAATCTATGAAATTCTTCGGTATATGTAGCCACATCCATATCCTTTTGTCTGAGATGATTAAACTTCCTAATGGTCTGCAACTCATAATTAGATGGCATGAACTTGTCTCTTAGCATGGCCACCATTCTACTCCATTTGGTGATAGGGTTCTTTCCAACTTTCTCTCTTTCACCTTGCATATAGTTCCACCAAACTAGGGCAGAACCTCTCAATCTTGTCTTAGCAAAATTGACTTTCTTGTTGTCACTATACTCATTGAAGTCAAAATAGTTGCACATGGCTTCAATCCAATCCATGAGGGCATCTCCATCTAGTTTCCCATTGAATGTAGGAACATCCATCTTTGGATCACCACTGTCTCCCTGAGCACCTTTAAGTGCATTCAAGAATACCTTTTGGTCTACATATATATCTTGTTCTTGAGGACTCTCCTCTGCCTCTACCTCTTCTTCTTCTTCTACATCAGAAGCACTTCCATCCTCTTTACTCTTGCCCTTGGTCCTCTCTTTTTTAAACCTTGCTTCAAGCATCTCCTCTACCATCTTCTTGATGGCTTCTTGGCTCATAGACTTGGGAGGCATTGTGCTAGCCTCAGTTTCTATCTCCTCGTCTGACATACACTGCTCCAATTCAACTATTGGCTCTGATACCAATATGATGCAGACTACATAGAGGAGGTGAACAACTTGTCATGAACTATATTGGTGTGAGACCGTCTTATGTCTCAGCAATCTATTCTCATTGGCTAAACAGACCCCATCGGCCACCTTACTATTTCTCTAGCCGATCTCTCAACTCTCCCCGACAGTCATCTCCACTTTGTCTTCAGAGAAACTTCCTCTATCGGCAGTGTCTTCTAAACTCCTGTCGCTACCCTGATGGCGGTTAAGTTTCCACTTGCCTTAACCTTGGCGGTTAGCCATGATCTTGTCGGTCAGACTTCAATCGTCAGCAAACCCCTTGTGTGTCCTCCCGATACGCCATTATACCAACTTGTATATGCTTGGATTGACTTGCTATTACCAGTGGGCTAAATTTTCTTTACCCTAATTTCACCGTTATGACCAGTCACCGTTTGTATCCGACGAAAGGTGCATTCTCAACATACATTCTATTTCATCGTTATGGCCAGTCACCTTTTGTATCTGATGAAAGGTGCATTCTCAACATACATTCTCAACATGCTTTTGTGATATGCATTTGCAGTATACATTTGGTGAACCGATATGAAACTTGCACCGATGTATGTTTCTTTGGCAAGACTTCCTTCGTCCTTCGTCGATACACCTCTTATCGGCCCAACACTTTGATCGGTATAACTTCCACAAGTTTCCCCGAGGGGCTATGTTATGCCGATGGCAACTCTGTAACTCTGCAACTCACAGACATCAAACCAGTATATAGAGACAAAACTTGATAGAATGGAAAGGGTCTACAATCCTCTATAGACACTAGATCAACCATCAATTTGGCCACTTCACTAACTGTTCACATAATAGCACTTTTCAATGACTAGTCACATAGAGATGCCTAGTCAAACTCACGCCAAACTCCTTGGATCCTTGGGTGTTTGATCCAAAACCACAAAAAACACAAATCGTACATTGTATTCCTCCATTAGACTAAAAATGAGAATCTTGATTTTAGTGGACAGAGGAGATACAGTCCATTTATTCACAGAATCCTAGTTTCTAGGTTTTCAGACCAGTCTTTGCAAAAAGAATGAGATTTAACAAATTAGAACACTTTAAGACACCAGACTACTATCAAATTGAAATTACTTCAATGCCTGGACATCTCCAATCAGTTTCAGATGATCAACTAATCATACAGACCATACAGAAAGACTGTTACAGAGAATTACTTAGAAAGAACAATGTTTCAACACATCAAGAATCCAAATCTTCATTCATGCATGCTTCACTATCATTACATCTTGCTTCTTCACCTATAGAGGCTTGAGACAATAGTTTACATTCCTCCCAACCGTACAAACTGCTTTGAAAGACAGTTAGCCATTGGATTTCTCCTCTCACAAGAAAACTACATGTTTTCATTGTGTTATTACATCAAACTTGACCGAAACATGGTCTACATAGGTCTAGTGACCAAATTGACAAAAAACATTATTACAAACATGATGTGGCTTAAAAAGCCTTATTGAAAACATAAACAAAACATGACTCCTACACCAGGATGCTTCTAGAATGAGAGAGTTATACCCTTACTTATTTGCAGGCTTTCAAGAGTAAGCCTAATTCCGAGGGGGAGGATGTAATGCCCCTATTTTTGGCTTGTGATAGTTGGTAGTTTTAGATTACTCTTTGACAGTTTGAGACATTTGGGTTATTAGACTTATGATTTTTTATTATTATGATCATGATGGACTATGTTTGATTAATGTGGTTTTGGACATGTGTTATGAGTTTTATGATGACACTAGTGATATTTTAGTTATGATGTGATTGACATGATCAGTAATGGTTTGATATTATCATGTTTTATGTGATTTGTAGTTATCTGATTGTTAATAGAAATGTTTATGTATATTGCCTTGTTTCAGAGCAGGGACGGTGTAGTACTACTCGTTTCGAGTACCCTACTACTTTGAAATTCTCTGACTCTGAGTGTATTTGATATATATGCATTTGTTCATATACAACCTATCATTTTGATGCATGTTGTAGGTACCAAGCATCGACTCCACCTAACTTAACAGGTTTGAGCATGCCCTTGCACCAATGGATAACGTTGATGGGAGGTAACATGGGGGTTTCACCTAGGTCAGTTTCCATCTTCAGTATGTAGTCCTGAGTCTGGATGTCACTCCTTGGTCCTTGCTTCAGGTTGTTGGTCATCATGTGGTATGTGGAGTTATTGCAAGGTTTTGTTTAGTTAAGCCTATGTGTACTTTAGAAATGCATTAATGAATTTATTTTATAATGATAATGTTGTTAATTAGTTAGATATAATATTATTTATTAGTTGTTTTGTAACAATGGTAAATTGGAAATATTAATTTAAGTGAATTTTAATATAGATTAAACTAATTATTTTAATGTTTTAATAAGAATTGAGTTATGTGTATGTAGCATTGTTTTAATAAAATAGTATATAGTAAATTATAGAATAATATGAGTCAATAATTTAATTTTTGTTAGTTGTTGAATAAGATTCTAGATTTGGGGAATCTCTATGAAAAGTAAAAATTTTAATTTCTTCAGAATAGTGGGATTTTCTGTAATGGATTGTTGATAGTGGAATTTATGAGTCTTAGCTATTTTTGGTTTCTGGGGGGTTTTTTTTTTATGAGTTGTTCTGAGGGAACGAGACAGAAAATTGGAGAAAATGGTTATGGGAAGTTGAAGAGGAGGGAAGCTGAGGAAAGTTTGAAGTATTGGATTGAAATTTCCAGGTATGTTTACTTGTGTTTTTCTGTAGCAATTCAGGAAAATTAGTTTAAATTCTTGTTGAATCTCTTGTGTGCATTTTTGAACTTGTTTCTTTATCCGGTGGAAATTTATTGTCTTCCTGTCATCTGAAGATCCTGTAGTCTTGAATTTGATAGTGCAATGTCATCTAGTATTGATGAAAATTTATTCTAATTCAGACTTCTTACCAGACCCTTATCTTCCTTGCTGCCCTCAATGTCAAAATTTGGCTAGAAAAAATAAATTTTTTAAAACAATTGATGGCTCTGAGAAATCATAGTGACAAATATATCACTTAAAATGTTCCTTTACCCCTATCACAGTATGCTATTGTATGGCCTCCTCTATCTTTATTTCCCTAAACTCTTTCTAAAATCTATAATAAAAATTAGTGTTGTTGGGTTTGATTGTTTTGCTCAAACTTCTTGCTGATCTATCTTTTTCCTCAGCTGCTGCTGTACCATCATAGTTCCTGCCTACTATGAATTTTTTTCTACTTTAAATTTTTGCCTTACCTTGCATGAAAATGGCAGGACGTACGACGTGAGAACTGGAGGGCTTGAGCAGTCTTAGGAAAACCATTTGTTAAACCTCCTCTACCGTCATCTAAGCGTCAATGAAAATGTTTGTTTCATTGAAGACAATGGACGAAATCTTGCCATACCAAACACTTACGGGAATTCCTTTGAGTCCTCGATTTGGTCACTCCTTCCATAACTTCAAATCTATTCTTGTTGCAGCAGATAAGCCTACCCAAACAAATATCTGAGGGACAAATATAGCTAAACCAATTTGGTGAATTACTATTGTCTGTGCCAACATCTGGTAGTTTAAATGATTGCATACTTTTTCCAAATTGCTTAGCTTCTGCAAGCTTCCTGATGCCCGTCGTATGGCCTCATGGAGGCACTTTAACCTATCCTTGAGCAACAGACAAATGAAATGTATTTTTTTTTTTTAAAAAAAAAACCTTCAGGTTTAGAAGGTCATTTTTCCGTCTTAGGCAACTATGTTATTTTTTTTTAGATAGATTCTTTTCACAAGTTAGTTGGTGGGAATAGAATGTAAAATTAGAAATGTAGGGTAAGCTAGAGTCCTATGGAACCTTTAATAAATTAGAATGTCAAATGTTATCATTTGTATAGTTTAAAAGATTCATTGAGTGGCAATAATAAAGCAACATAGCATACTAGAGTGTAGGTTTATGTAAATAATAATAGTCTTAATTAATAGGTGAATATCTTCTGATAACTCTACCTGTTGCTTAACACTTTTTGTTGAGCTTTAAAAATTCAGTTAATTAAATGGATTTACCTTGTAATAGATTATACTAAGTAGTGGATTAAATAGTTATATTATTCTATTTGTTGGATGATATTGCTATATTGATTAGCTTGTTGGAAAGCATTATTTATTGGAAATGTTTGAAGTTAGGATAGATTTGTAAAATTTAATCCTATAGTGTAATTTATTTTATTGAAATTAGAGTTGAATTAGTAGATGCAAGATTGTTAAATGAATAAATTAGAATCTTAATGAAGTAGATTTTATGGTAATGCTTGTTGTTAAACAAATGCGAGATGGTATTATATTCTAGAATTGAATAGTGTATTTTATTTACAAGAGAGTTAAAAACCTTAGAGTGTGTCCTGTTTAAAAAATTTTCAATAATGTTATCCTATGTTAATTTTAGATATATTATATGTTCATGCTTGTAACATCATTGCCAGTATTATTGTCTTGTAGTAATGGAGGAATTGGATTATTGGACCTCCTTTGATTTTTTAGTCATTTGGTTCTAGTAGATTGTTGTGTTATTAAAGGTCAAGTCATTTAAATCTTCAGTTTCCATAGCAGGAAATGGATGTCCTTATAGTAGTTTTGTGTTTGGATTTGACTGACTCTAGAGGCTAGGCTACTTGGGTTCTCGTTTAATTATGTGTTATGTTGTTCTTAATGTTTTATTGATTTGAGATTTTGAAGTTGATAGGGGAATGTTTTATTGTTGAAATGGTCTATAGGTTTGCCAAGAGATAGAGGGCTTATGATCCCTTGTCCATGCATGTTTTTAATTAGTTTCTGGATGTTGGTTACAGGTTGCTAGTTGCATGTAGGAGAGTGGCTTTCATGGTGGGGTTGGTGCCCAAAGTGGCTTCTTGGATAACCCCATGGAAGTTGTAATCAAGTGATAACTTAATAATTTATCTAGGTGGGTTGGGTAGTAATTCGCATAACAAGATAAGTATGATGCCTCACGCATGCCTTGAGTGCTCTCATAGGCTAAGGATGGGATGAGAAGGCCTGGTTGGCAAGGTTGACCTCCTTGTCTTCATGAGAGGATGTGTCAGCTCCGCATGTGTCACCCTATGGGGCCAGTGCCTAGTGAGAGGTTGCTAGGATAACCTTAGATGGGGGCTAGTTTCTAGTGAGAGATAGCCTGGATAACCCATGCTAGGACCATGTGATGACACTCTCCCTATTGCAACTTAGTTACTTCCTCTTTATCTTTTGTCGTAGCCTCTAGAGTACTGAGTTGTCTTGATGATTTGAGTAGTCTTGATAATTTGTGTAGTCTTGATGCTCTAAGTTTTCTATGTCAAGTCTATATTTTCTTTCTTTTATCCTTTGACTTATGGAACCTCATTGTTATCTCCTAGCTTGAGGGGTGGACCTCAAGGTTTCACATGGTTGGGTGGAAGAGCTTAATCCATTGGTTTTTTTTGGTCGACCTGATTCATGATCACTCTAGATGATTCTCCAGTTCCAGACTTGTACTTGCATCCTTAGAGCTATGTTACAATTTTAGAATTGTATAATTTTGTAGTATATTGTAAACCGATGTAATCGGTCATGAATCTTATAATCATGTAATCTTGTATTTGAACCTTTGTAATTATTCATCTCTGCAAATGAATGATGTAAATTCTCTTCTGTTGTATTATAATGTATATCACTTGTATTGTTATGATTTCATGTTTATCTGATGCAGTTATGTTCCGTAGAGATGTTAGTTGTAAAACTTGATAAATGTTGTCAATAATGTAATGTTATCTAATGAATAATGCATTGACTTGCTTAAAAAAATGTTTCTGTAAATTTTTCTCTTGTTAGTCTAACACTCTAGGGTTGCATGATGGGGCATCACATTTGGTATCAAAGCCAAGTTTAAACACTGGGTACTCTGGTTATAACTGAGCCCATTATGTGACCTAGTACGTAAACTTTGTAGATTAACTTCATCCCTGTTGTTTCCCTCTCTGTGTGTAATGAATTATCCTTTGGTGTTGTAGGTAGATGCCTAGAGGTAGAGGTTGAGGTTGTGGCAGAGGTAGGGGTCATGGGAGAGGTGGTGGTGGTACACCTCCTCCCAGTTCTCCTCATGAGAGTGCCCATGAAGGTGGGGTTCAAAAGATGGAAGGTTAGGGTCAGCTTGAGGGAGCCCAGTTGTGATAGTTACTTGAGGAGGCCCTTGCCTATTTAGGCCCTAGACAGGAGGTAGACCAGCCTAGAGGGGGTCAGGAGGTAGATTAGCCAGAACCTAGGGAGAGAGAGAGAGAGAGAGAGAGAGAGAGAGAGAGAGAGAGAGAGAGAGAGAGAGAGAGAGAGAGAGATCTCCTAGGTAGAGAGAGTTGACAACTGAGCAAGAGGCCACTTTAGCCAATCATATGAGAGATCTTCTAAGGGCACGCCCTTCCACCTTTGATGGAGCTAGTAGTGGTCTAGAGGTAGAGACATGGTTACTGGATATAGGCAGCTATTTTGCCATGCATCTATATGGTAGCAACACCAAATCTAGGTGTGTTATTCTATATCTCAGAGGTTTTTCTTCAACTTGGTAGCATTTAGAGCAGCAGAAGCTACACTTGGACATTAGCACTATTTCTTGGGGGTTGTTCTTAGAGAGATTCAAAGCCCATTTCCTATCTAATCATTGGAGGCAACATTGCATAGATGAGTTACACAAGCTGAGGCAGATGGCCATGTTAGTTGAGCAGTATGAGTACAGATTCTATGAGCTCAAGTAGTATGCAGGTATTAGAGACGATGAGTCTATGTTAGTGCAACATCTTATTAGGGGCTTAAATGCCTAGATCAGTGGAGGGGTTTGTGTCTTCGAACCCAAGACTATGGAGGTAGCAGGGGAGAAAGCCTGATTAGTGGAGTAGAATTTGACTATGGCACTCGGTGGGCACATAGGAGTGCATATTGGTAGTGCACCTTCTACAAGATTCACTTCTCATGGTGGGTATACTTAGGCATCAGGATCTCATGCACCCTCAAAGGGTGGACAGCAATAGCACCACCACTCTTAGGCCAAATCAAAGAATTCTCAGACTCAGCAGGGTGTCAGATTTTGGAATAAGAAGAACTAGAATTGGAAGCATTCTAGATAGAATTATGTTGATCAACCCACTCAGAGTACGTAGTCTGCAGTGAGTAGGGGGAGCTTCCAACAATCTAGTGCCTTTATGGGTGGCGGTGGTTTTGGTAGAGGCACAAGGTGTTTCTCTTGCGGCCAACAGGGCCATATTGCTAGACAGTGTCCTCAGAGGACTACTTCAAGTTTTGGTCATAGGCCAGAAGCTTCAAAGCTAATGGTTGGTGATGTAGGCAGATCACATAGAGTCTTTGCAGCAGTTGATAACTGCCAGGTAGAGCATCAAGGCACTGTGGTGGAGACTTCATGTTTCATGCGAGGTATTGGTTTTTCTATTCTCTTTGATTCTAGTGCATCTGATTCGTTCATTTCTCCTTCTCTTGTGGAGTGTTGTGGTTTAGTGGCAACAAAGTAGGATGATAGCTAGTAGGTTGAGTTATCTTCTAGGGCTAAGGTCATAGTTGAGTCTCTAGTGCACGGTTGTGAGTTGAGGATTGGCTCTCTATCTATTACAGTAGACCTCCGCATCCTACCCCTTGGTTCATATGATATGTTTTTAGGGATGGATTGGTTAGAGGCCCATCAGGCAGTGATCAATTGTTGGCATAAGTCTGTCAGATGTGTGGATGATTCTGGTAGAGAGGTGGAGGTAGTTGGAGTCTAGAGACCTATTTCCCTACGTATGATCTCTGCTATGTAGCTTAAGAGATGCATGTGTCAGGGATGTCAGGTTTTTGCAGTGACAGTTAGTGACTTGGAGATGGAAGAGAGTCAAGAGACATCTCCTCATGATCACCCACTTTTGAGAGAGTTTGCAGATGTTTTTCCTTCTAAGATTCCAGGAATGCCACCTAAGCGTGACATCAACTTTAGGATTGATCTTGTTCCTGGGACAGAGCCTATCTCATGAGCTCCATACAGGATGACCACTCAGGAGCTTAAGGAGCTTCGATTGACGTTGGAGGAGTTGTTAGCCAAAGGATTCATTTGACCTAGTGTTTCTCCATGGGGAGCACATGTGATCTTTGTGAAGAAGAAGGATGGATATCTGCGACTGTGTATTGACTATTGACAGCTCAATAAGCTGATAGTGAAAAATAGGTACCCCTTGCCTCGGATTGATGATTTGTTTGACTAGATTAAGGGAGCTAAGGTGTTTTCTACAATTGATCTTAAGTCAGGATATCATCAGTTGCGCATATTTGAGGCAGATATTCATAAAACAACATTTTGCATCCGTTATGGACATTATGAGTTCACAGTTGTACCATTCAGGTTGACGAATGCACCTTCAGTTTTCATGAGCCTGATGAATGGTCTTGTCCATACTTATCTTGACAGATTTGTCCTTGTATTTCTGGATGATATATTGATCTATTCATGGGCTATGGAGGAGCATGAGGAGCATTTGCATCAAGTGTTGCAATGTCTGAGAGAAAATTAACTTTATGCTAATTTGTCGAAAAGTGAATTCTTTTAGATAGAGGTGAAGTATTTGGGTCATGTCATCTCTGGAGAGGGTATTGCGGTGGATCCTTTGAAGATCCAAGCTATTATGGATTGGCCTACACCTACTAATTTTTAGAGGTCCACAGTTTTATGGGTTTGGTAGGCTACTATTACCACTTTGTTATGGGGTTTTTGAGGATTGCCCATCCTATCACTTCTCTTCAGAGGAAAGGGAAGAAGTTTGTGTGGTAAGAGAAGTGTCAGGCAGCTTTTCAAACCCTTAAGGAGCGGTTGACCAGTACCCCTATTTTAGCAGTTCTTGATCCTACCGGGGACTTTGCTGTGTGTACAGATGCTTCTTTGGAGGGTTTAGGAGCAATTCTAATGCACAATGGTCGCATGATTGCCTATGAGTCTCACAAACTCAAGGATCATGAATTGAACTATCCCACTCATGATCTAGAATTAGCCGCAGTTGTGCATGCCTTGGTGAGGTGGATGCATTTTCTTTTAGGGCATCGGTTTGAGTTGCACAGTGATCATCATAGTTTGCAATATATTTTCACATAGCCAAACTGGAATTTGAGGTTGAGGCGATGGATGGAGTTCTTGTGTGAGTATGACTTTGAGGTCAAGTATATTCAGGGCAAAGAGAATGTGGTAGTAGATGCTCTTAGTCATCGGAGACATGAGATCTTAGTAGTCACACTTACAGTTGATTTGAGAGGTCAGATCCTCACAACACTTCCTACCGATAGTTGGTATTAGGAGGTGAAGTCTGAGGTTGAGTCAGGTAGACCTTTGGAGGGTAGATTTTTTGGTTACTTTCTTGAGTCAGATGACCTTTTGTGTCATTTGGGTCGTATTTATGTTCCTAGTTCAGAGGGTCTTCATACCCTTGTGATGTCTGAGGCACACTGGGTACCCTATTCTACTCACCCAGGTGTCAAGAAGATGCATCCAGATCTTCATCAGCTGTACTTTTAGAGTGGTATGATGTCACAACCCACATTTGAATTTTGAAGTCAAATTGAAATACTATTGTAATAATGTCACAACTCAATTTTTGAATTCTAAATTTGAAAACTAAACATAAAATGTATATTCATTTAAAAATACAAATAATAAACAATGGATTACACTTTAAAAAATGGAGGATAAGATTTGCAAATCCACTAAATGAGTGGAGGATGCATTATCATTAAAAAACAAGAGTGGAGGATGCATTATCATTAAATAAAGGAGTGGAGGATGATGGTGTCAGATTGTCATTGATGTCAAAAAGGTCTTGCAGGAGGTAAGTGCAAGAGGTTGATGCTTCAAATGTTCTTGTGAAGTTGTTGACAAGAGTTGTTATATCATAGCTTGTTCAGTATGCTTGGTCAGTGTGATAAAATCCCTGTTCACAATATGTCTTTTGTGGATCTTCAATGTGTCAGTATGTAACTAAAGTGAAGGACTTGTTTGTTCAGTAGTTCTTGATGTGATCATCTCATGACAGTTGTTTGTAATATGAATAGTGGCAGCATGACAAGGATGACATTGTTGATAGGTTGAAATCTCCATGAAGGTTAAACAAGAACATCAGTAAACCAACTCACTCTCAAGGAGTGCTTAATTGGCATAGTGGTTCTTTATCAGAAGCTTATTTAGATGATTCTTTACTAATGTTAAAAGATTGATATAAGTCTTGACAAGATGATGTCACAAACTGGAAGTCTTCAAATCATCAAAGCATTCTTCAAAGCATAATAAAAAGGCATATTGGTTAAGGTTTATTTGGACAGTAGGTGTAGAGGTCACTTGAATTGGACTAATTGATATCCTTATCTTAGTTCTCCATATTTTTCTTGAGGTCATTATTATCTAAGTCTTTGATTAAACTAAGTTCTTCATTCCTTCCAAGCCTATCACATACCAAATGCTCTTTATGTTATATCAATGAGTTGACCTGCAATGGTAAGTCAAAGTCACTTAAAGTGACCTGTTGGAGGGCTACCATCACATGATGGTGACCGGCCCTTTCCTAAAGCATCAGTCCTTATATATGTGGAGCGAGATTTAAAAAGAAAGCATTGAAAATGCTTTAAATTAAAAAGGGTCCGCGGTGCATTCAAAAGGAAAAATTTTTGTTTTAAAGTTTGAAACTTTAGTATCACCGATGGAGAGCTATGGGCGGGCTTTCAAAGTTTTGTTTGAATTCAAAATTATCACCACCAAAAAGGTTATGTGGAGCCCGATGCACTAAGGAAAGTTTCTATTAAGAATTTGTGAGGTGTTTAGAAAGTATTGAAACCCGATCCCCAAGCCTTTTATGGCTTTCAAGTTTTATTTAGAAATTTTTTCATAAACTCTAAGTGGTCGGTTTGTACCATTTTTATGAGTTTTAAAATGAGTTTTACTTGGTGACAAAATTGGAAATTTTTTTTAAGAGAAGATTTTTTAAGGAGTTTTCTATTTGCATAGAAGAAGTTGTAAAGATATTATTATTGATTTTTTGTGCTTTTCACAATTTGAAAGAGAATTTTTTTTAAGAGGATGAAGATTTTGAAGAGTAATTTTTGAGGAGATTTTTTTGAAGATTGGAGATTGTTTGTGAAAGATTGTTTTGAGAGAATATGAAAAATGATGAGATCTTAAAAAAAAAATATCAGATGATTTTATTGGGATTTAGTGAAGATGTTTGCAAAGTCTTGTGAAGGAGAAGATAAAGATTTTTTATTTGCAGAGAAGATAATCAGATTGAAGGAGAATATAAAACATCATGCAGAGATTGTAAATATGAGCAGAGAATATGAAAAGTTTTTAAATAGGATTTGATATTATATGATCCTATTTTTTGATGGTTTTTGCAGGTATTGAAAAGGTTTTCATGGAGAAGATTTGTCTTGTAAGAAAATAAAGAATTCTATTTTATGAATCAGGGAGGAAATAATGTATTGAAGTTGTTTGTTAATATTTTGTGAAGATAAAGAGTTTATTTGCAGGGAGATGAAGAAAAGGAAATTAAAAGGTCTCAAACATAAATCATTTTCTTCAGATCATAGAATATGAAAGGATAGAGATGAAACATATAGGAGATGAAAAGTGAAAGGTCATTCAACTTGTATAAAAATGATTTTCAGGTGCATTAATGTGAATTAAGAAGGATAGAGATGAAACATACAGTGTTGTGAAGTGTTGTTGAAAATCAAGCAGTGTTGTTGAGAATCAAGCAGTGTTGATGTTGTAGAGTGGATCATGATACAGGATTGAAATATCTGAGTTTGTATATAATTTAGAATGATCATTTGACAGACACATGAGAGAGAATAAATGTTATGTATTAAAACAGAGAAACCCTCTGAATTTGTGTTTTCAGTTTGTTCTGTAATAGGGGTTGGTGCTCCTTGAAGCTGGTGCTTCTAAACAGTATGCCAGTGAGGCTTGTAGGTCAGTGAGACCTTAACATTTGTTAGTGAGACACTTTGTAGCCAGTAAGGCTTCTTTGTAGCCAGTGAGGCATGTTTGATCAGTTAAGCCAGTGAGGCAGTTTAGAGTGGTTTTTTCTACCCCTAGAGGGTTTTCCACTCATGCAATTCTTGTGTCATAATCTTCTTTGTGTGTGTATGATTTACTTATGAAGTTTTGTTCTCTTTCTGTATTGACAGTCATGTGCATATGTATTTGATAGATCAATGCTATCTTTCTCTCCTTGTGCTCTAAAAGTTAAAGTGTGTAAAAAGATTTGAAAATTCACACAACACTGATTCACCCCCCCTCTCAGTGTTGATTGTACTCCTACAATTGGTATCAGAGCCAGGTTCCCCTTTTGAAGCTTAATTAGCTTGGGTAGGTCCTGTGTGTGGAGTTCAATGGGTAAGTGCAGAAGAAATAAGAATAAAAAAGTCAAGCTTCATTCTAGTCAAAAGGTTCAAAAGACATCATTCATATCAAATCTAGATGTTGATATAAAGTCAGTGGATAAAGATGTTGTCCAAGTTGAATCTAATATTGTCTCAGATATTCCTCAGTTTGATGGTTCAAATTTTTCAGTTTGGTATGTTAGAATACAAGTATATTTATCCTCCTTAGGATATGATGTTTTAATGTCAGTTGAAAATGGTATTTTTGCAAATAACAAAGAAGTTCTTGAATATAATGATATTGCAAAGAAGGCTATATTATCTGCCCTATCTAATGATGTTATTTGTAAAGTTATGGATTGTGTTACAGCTCAGGATATGTGGAGGAGATTGAAAAGGATTTATCAAGATAATGATAAAGAAGGGGACACTTTGGTGTGTGAAGAAAGTAACAATGAAAAGAGACTTTAAAATGAAGAAGTTGAAGTTCAATCCCAATCGAATTCAGAAAAAGCTAGCATCACAAGTGATGATGATCAGAGTGATGATGATCAGGATTGTAATGAACAAGATTGTGAGATTGATTTGGAAGGAGAGCTCATTTATGCTCTAAGTGAACTCAAGAATTATAAGAAGGAAAATCATAAACTAAAATTGCAGCTGCAACAAGAAAGAGAATCTAAAGACAATGTACTTTCAGAACTTGAAATTGTATCTACAGATCTTTAAGAGACTAGATGTCAAATTGTAAGTTTAAAGACATATATTGATGATTCAAACAAACTAATTGCTAGATTAAAGACAGAAATTGATGAAGCTAAGAGGATAGCTAATGTCTCAATATCTGATCTTGAAGTTACAAGAATTGAGAATCTAAAACTAGAATCAGAAATAGTCTCTTTAAGAAAGGAGTTAGAAAAGGCTTCCTCTAAGTTGCACAAGAATCTGATGTTTGAAAAGAGTACTGAAGAAGGGGAATGTTCCAAAGTTAGAGAAACTCCTAGAAGGAAAATTGATTTAGCTGCCACAGAAGGAAAAAGGAAAAGTGAAGCTAAACAGAAAACCAGAAATGAATTTGTGTACAATCAAAGAAGGAATTTCAGAAGAAATGCCCCTGTTAGACAAGCATACATGTACATGTATAATTATTCTTTTAATGGTTATTGTTATGCTTGTAATCAATTTGGTCACAAAGCAATTGTTTGTAGAAGGAATACTGACATTATTTGTTACAAGTGCAATAATGTTGGACATATACAAAGTAATTGTGAAATATATGATTCTGCATGGAAGTTTAACATGAGTTCTCAAAGGTACTATCAGTCATCTGATTATAATTGTAATATAGTGTGTTACAATTGCAACTCTCTTGGTCACAAAGCTTACAGTTGCAGAATGTTTGAAGGAATTGCATCATCTGATTTGAAATGGAAAGAAACAGAAAAGGTTTGGAGAAAGAAAGCACCTGTGAAAATTTGGAAGCAAAAAGAAAGTAAAAAGAAGTTAGAATCTAAATTTGTGCATCTTGCACAAGTCACATCATCAGTTGAATAATGGATAGCATGAAGTAAGGGGGAGGTATCAAATGTTCTATCAGTTATCCCCAAGTTTTAGGAAGGAGATCATTTGATATGATGATCTTGTCTGTCTATCACTCTTGCCATGCTTTGAAATAGTTGATTATGTTGTTGCTAACAAAGTTGATGTTTAGTATGTGATAGTGTTTCAGGAGTTCTTTGGCTCATTATACTGAAAAGGTGTTTCAGAAGCTCTTTGCATAAAGAGTTCTGTGTGATCATGCTTGTCAGGGCAAAGAGCTTGAGATGCTCTCAAGAAGCTCTTATCAGAAAACTAGCATGTGTTAGCTAAGGTGGCTGAAAATGAAAGTTCAATTCATAGCAATTATCTTTGTTTTTGATTTGTGCAAAGTGTTGTTGCAGATGTTTGTTTGAATGACAAAGTCAAGATGTAGTAGTTCTTGTATAATACAGTATGTTTCAGATGTGGTGTCTTGTGCAGAACAGGAGGATAGTTCAGATGGTCTTCATTCTTTGTCATGTTAGAAAAGGTGTCAGAATAGTTTGGTTGCAAGACGATATTTTGATGGTCATATTTACTATTTTTTTGAGTAATGTTTTATGGCATATGTTTTGCATAAGTATTAAAGCTTTCAGGTGATTTGGAGATAGTGTTTCACTTGTTTCATTGATGATCTTCCTTACTAATATGTTTCAGACAGAGTTCTTCAAACTATGATATTGATGGTGATATCCTGCATTTCATCAGAAGAAGTTAAAATATTGCTGATGGATAGTGCTTCCTTGTGCAGATGGTGTAATAGTGATGTTTGTTCTTGTAAATGATTGACAGTGGTATTTATGAGCAGTGAAGTAGTGACTTGTTTGTGAACTTTAACACATGGGAGATCTTGGAGATTTGTTATTTTAGGTCAAAAAGGTTGTTGATTGAAGAAGAACTGTTTGTTTTGAAAGTTTGTGATGTTATCAGGAGTGTCTCAGTCTTCATCTTCATAGTGATATTGTAATAAGAAGTGGTATTGTGCTTCAGATATAAGTTTTATGGTATCTTTCTGCTCTCAAGTTTTGAAATGTTAATGTTCAAAATTAGTTTAGCAAAATTGCATTCAGTGCCTTCAATACTTTGAAAGACAAGTGGTTCTAGTTTGATAACAGGAGTTTAACATCTTTCAGTGGAGTTATTTTCTCAGGGGGAGATAATTAGTCTTTGTCATCCGATGTTAAAAAGGGGGAGAAAGATAAATTGCATCAGGTGGTTTTGCCATCAATGACAAAGGGGGAGATTGATGGTGTCAGATTGTCATTGATGTCAAAAAGGTCTTGCAGGAGGTAAGTGCAAGAGGTTGATGCTTCAAATGTTCTTGTGAAGTTGTTGACAGGAGTTTTTATATCATAGCTTGTTCAGTATGCTTGGTCAGTGTGATAAAATCCCTGTTCACAATATGTCTTCTGTGGATCTTCAATGTGTCAGTATGTAACTAAAGTGAAGGACTTGTTTGTTCAGTAGTTCTTGATGTGATCAGCTCATGATAGTTGTTTGTAATATGAATAGTGGCAGCATGACAAGGATGACATTGTTGATAGGTTGAAATCTCCATGAAGGTTAAACAAGAACATCAGTAAATCAACTCACTCTCAAGGAGTGCTTCATTGGCATAGTGGTTCTTTATCAGAAGCTTATTTAGATGATTCTTTACTAATTTTAAAAGATTGATATAAGTCTTGACAAGATGATGTCACAAACTGGAAGTCTTCAAATCATCAAAGCATTCTTCAAAGCATAATAAAAAGGCATATTGGTTAAGGTTTATTTGGACAGCAGGTGTAGAGGTCACTTGAATTGGACTAATTGATATCCTTATCTTAGTTCTCCATATTTTTCTTGAGGTCATTATTATCTAAGTCTTTGATTAAACTAAATTCTTCATTCCTTCCAAGCCTATCACATACCAAATGCTCTTTATGTTATATCAATGAGTTGACCTGCAATGGTAAGTCAAAGTCACTTAAAGTGACCTGTTGGAGGGCTACCATCACATGATGGTGACCGGCCCTTTCCTAAAGCATCGGTCCTTGTATATGTGGAGCGAGATTTAAAAAGAAAGCATTGAAAATGCTTTAAATTAAAAAGGGTCTGTGGTGCATTCAAAAGGAAAAATTTTTGTTTTAAAGTTTGAAACTTTAGTATCACCGATGGAGAGCTATGGGCAGGCTTTCAAAGTTTTGTTTGAATTCAAAATTATCACCGCCAAAAAGGTTATGTGGAGCCCGATGCACTAAGGAAAGTTTCTATTAAGAATTTGTGAGGTGTTTAGAAAGTATTGAAACCCGATCCCCAAGCCTTTTATGGATTTCAAGTTTTATTTAGAAATGTTTTCATAAACTCTAAGTGGTCGGTTTGTACCATTTTTATGAGTTTTAAAATGAGTTTTACTTGGTGACAAAATTGGAAAAAAATTTTAAGAGAAGATTTTTAAAGGAGTTTTCTATTTGCATAGAAGAAGTTGTAAAGATATTATTATTGATTTTTTGTGCTTTTCACAATTTAAAAGAGAATTTTTTTTAAGAGGATGAAGATTTTGAAGAGTAATTTTTGAGGAGATTTTTTTGAAGATTGGAGATTGTTTGTGAAAGATTGTTTTGAGAGAATATGAAAAATGATGAGATCTTAAAAAAAATATATCAGATGATTTTATTGGGATTTAGTGAAGATGTTTGCAGAGTCTTGTGAAGGAGAAGATAAAGATTTTTTATTTGCAGAGAAGATAATCAGATTGAAGGAGAATATGAAACATCATGCAGAGATTGTAAATATGAGCAGAGAATATGAAAAGTTTTTAAATAGGATTTGATATTATATGATCCTATTTTTTGATGGTTTTTGCAGGTATTGAAAAGGTTTTCATGGAGAAGATTTGTCTTGTAAGAAAATAAAGAGTTCTATTTTATGAATCAGGGAGGAAATAACGTATTGAAGTTGTTTGTTAATATTTTGTGAAGATAAAGAGTTTATTTGCAGGGAGATGAAGAAAAGGAAATTAAAAGGTCTCAAACATAAATCATTTTCTTCAGATCATAGAATATGAAAGGATAGAGATGAAACATATAGGAGATGAAAAGTGAAAGGTCATTCAACTTGTATAAAAATGATTTTCAGGTGCATTAATGTGAATTAAGAAGGATAGAGATGAAACATACAGTGTTGTGAAGTGTTGTTGAAAATCAAGCAATGTTGTTGAGAATCAAGCAGTGTTGTTGAGAATCAAGCAGTGTTGATGTTGTAGAGTGGATCATGATACAGGATTGAAATATCTGAGTTTGTATATAATTTAGAATGATCATTTGACAGACACATGAGAGAGAATAAATGTTATGTATTAAAACAGAGAAACCCTCTGAATTTTTGTTTTCAGTTTGTTCTATAATAGGGGTTGGTGCTCCTTGAAGCTGGTGCTTCTAAACAGTATGCCAGTGAGGCTTGTAGGTCAGTGAGACCTTAACATTTGTCAGTGAGACAATTTGTAGCCAGTAAGGCTTCTTTGTAGCCAGTGAGGCATGTTTGATCAGTTAAGCCAGTGAGGCAGTTTAGAGTGGTTTTTTCTACCCCTAGAGGGTTTTCCACTCATGCAATTCTTATGTCATAATCTTCTTTGTGTGTGTATGATTTACTTATGAAGTTTTGTTCTCTTTCTGTATTCACAGTCATGTGCATATGTATTTGACAGATCAATGCTATCTTTCTCTCCTTGTGCTCTGAAAGTTAAAGTGTGTAAAAAGATTTGAAAATTCACACAACACTGATTCACCCCCCCTCTCAGTGTTGATTGTACTCCTACAAAGGATGCATTATCTTTAAAAAAAAAATTGGAGGATGGATTTTTCTATTAATTGCAAGGATTTGATGAAGAAGAATCATCATCTCTAGTTTGGGAGTGCTGGAGAAAATTGTAAGAGTTCTCCTCCCTTCATTTTATTTTCTTTTGAAAGTTTTGTTCTTTGCTTGTAGATAAATTTTTAGATTTGAAATTCATTTTGGTGATATGTTTAGATAATTGCAATTTGCAAACTGTGTATAAGTTTTGATGACTGGCAAATGTTTTTAGAATTTATCTTTACACCTGTCAATTGCATTTGCTTGAATACATGCACACACGGATGTCCATACCCTATTTCTAAGCTTCATGCCTACCAGTTATATTGGCTTGAACATTTCTAAAGCCTTTTCGTCAAATCCATTTTGTGCATAGCCTGTAGTCCACATGCTCTGTCTATACTCCCATGATTTGAATACTGGTCCACCAGAGCATTCCAACCATAATATTTGATAAAATATCCCTTACACTATACTCCCAAACCCTGTTCAATCTATTTTTTGGCGATCATCTCTCCATATTCCATAAGGTAATTATTCATCAAGTTTGATAATTTTAATTTCTCATACCACTATAACATTGTGCATCATGAAATACTAAAGTAATTACTGGGACTCTTTTCAATGAATCTATTTTTAACTTTTTTTCTTCTTGGTAAATCAGTTACTTGGTAACACTCAGTCACTGGTCATTTAGTGCACATGGGATGCTTGACTTAGAAACACGGAATGCATGTTCAATTTTTCATGAATAGAGAACATGTAGGGCAGGGCCTAAACCTGCTGCATCATCATCGTGGCTATGACTCTGCTAGACAATCAGAAAAATCTATTTCTTTTTACAAGATAGTGTAGTGTATATGTTGGAAACTAATGTATACATCTCTACTCTTGTAGCTAGATCTACATGAAAGTACTTGGAGAAGCAACCCAAGAAATCAAAATAAAAAAAAAACACATCTAGTAATAGCGATACATTCTCATCTTTCACTTGCACATGTAAATGAGAACAACACCAAAATTCCTTCAATCCAAAGTCCCCATCTTTGATTCTTCATCCTAGAATAAATACAAAAGATCTATCAACACACAAAACTATTGACCAATCAAGTTGTATAGTTGTTTTGTGATCCATAAGTAGTTCAATCATAAAAGTGATATTTCCAATAATGATGTTAGAATATTATTGTTATAATCGATGCATGTTTGTTAACAATGGAATTAACCAGTTTTATTAAAGTTAGTAAACCCCTTGTTGAGATAACTGTCTTAATTTACGACTTTCATTAAGTCCTCATTGTTTCCAATGAATTGTAGCAATTCTTTACTTGTATGATGAAATAAGTTTCCCCTTGTTTCTCTCAAGACTAAATCTTTATGTGCATTATTGATAGAATATCCTTTCTAGTTTATGTTATGAATGGATGAAATTGAACATTTCTAGTCCTATTTATTTCACATAAATAAACTGATCAAGCATAATTTTTGTACTTAACTTGCATCAAGATTCAATGAAGTATCTTTCCTTTACCAATTTATTTATTAGTTTTGATGCAAGTTTTACGTTTCTACTTAGCTAGGTAAACTTTTAAATAAATGTCCAAACTCAACCAAATCGCAGTGTTTGGTTTTTACGGTACCTCTATGTCACATTTATGGGTAATGCCGTCGCGTTGAACCAAGTACCTTGCGCCTAACATAGTTACAACAACGATGTCTGGGCACCATCCCTCCAAATCATCGAGGAGTAATAAGGAACATGTTGAAGTTAAATCTGTAGGAAGGGAAAATCTTCTTAGATATCTCATTAAGAAAACACTAATGATTACCATGATGCTCATTAGGAAAACACTCCAAGCATACTATCAGAAAATGAGGCTTATTGACACGTGAGTATAGATCAAGGAGGACATGTGAAATGTCAGATAGGACAACTAGGCCAATCTAGAAATGCTATCTATCATATGCTTTCACCTTGCCCTTGCAGATCGTGGTGAAAGTACTAGGGGATCAGGAACGGACTTAGTCATGAAAATTACCTAATTTGGCTTGGGGAAGTAAGCTAGATTTCATGGGTAGACACCTTATAGGGATTCCTCCACACTAGGACTAACTGACAAACACCCCTTCAGGTGTTTGTGGTAGTGGACTAACTTTCATCCCTATTTCACTGAGTAGGTGGTAGCCGACGAAGAACTATCTGGGGCAGGGAATAACCCTAGAAAGGGCAGGGTACCTGCTCACAGTTACATCAAACATAGTGCAAAATAGAACTACATGTTCGTATTCCCCGCGTTAGTCACATCCGAAGGAGGGGGCCTTGATCTGGTGGATACAGGGTATGTAGGCAGTCTGGATGGTGAAGGATACCCCTAGTACTCAGGTCCCCTAGATGTAGGGAGTCCTACAATTAGCATCGTGACCTTAATTCTCTGAGTAGTGATTACTGAGTTGTATTAACATGAGACTGTTAAGTTAATTTTGTGCAGATGATAAGGATACAGTTACTAGAGGAGAAGCAAGCTATCGAAAATGAATCCAGGATGTAATGCATGACTTAAGGTATGAACTGATCTGTTGTTCTTCTATGTTATTTTACATAATGTACCTTCTCTCGTAATGTACTCTATCTTCACTAGATTTATATGATTCTAGGAAACTAAATTTCAAGTTTCATCGCATTTCTATAGCATACATTAAACACTTCTAGAAGAATTTCACATTTCCTACATCTGCCAAATCAAAATTTTTATTCATTGGTATTTTTGAAACCAGAGTTTAATGTTATTTGATTTAGGATGAGTCGGGTCCTTACATATGAAACAAGATATTGCTGATTTTGTGTCGAGATGTCTTGATTGTCAGATGGTGAAGGTGGAGCACGAGCACCCTGCAAGTCTTTTGTAGCCCCATCTTGTTCCAGAATGGAAATGGGACATCATCTCGATAGACTTCATAGTTGGATTGCTGATATCCTCCCATCGACATGATGCTATTATGGTCACTATGGATAGGTTGATGAAGGTAGCTCACTTCTCTCCCGTCTATTCTTCTTATAATGCCTCGATGGTGGCCAGAGTGTTCATGGAGGACATAGTCAGACTTCATGGGATTCCTCGTAGAATCATCTCTGATAGGGATCTAGTGTTTCCCTCAACCCTTTGGACTTCTTTGCAGCATGCCTTGGGAACACAACTAAACTTTAGTTCAGCATACCATCCTGAGACTGATGGTCAGACTGAGAGGGTTAACCAACTCCTCGAGGATATGCTTAGGATGTATGTGATGGATCGGCAGAGCCATTGGGAGGACTACCTGTATCTGGTGGAGTTTGCTTATAATAATGGATATCACAGTTCTACCAGCATGTCTCCATTTCAGGCATTGTATGGTCATCCTTGTCAGACCCCACTGAGTTGGGATCATCTTGAGGATAGAGTTCTTCTAGGACTAGATATGCTTAGAGATATGGAGTAGAAAGTTGAGAGGATTAGAGAACATTTGGTGGTAGTACAGGATAGGCAGAAGAAGTATGCGGATGCTGATAGAGTTGATCGACAGTTTTCAGTTGGGGATCAAGTGTTCTTACGTGTGTGACCCTCGAAAGAGTCCAATCCGTTACAGAAAATGCTCTAAGCTAGCACCATGCTTTGTTGGACCTTTTGAGGTGTTGGAGAGGATCAGTCCTATCACTTATCATCTTGCTTTGCTACCCAACCTTTCATGCATCCATGATGTGTTTCATGTTTCTATTCTTAGACCTTACTATCCAGATATTGCTCATGTTCTTGATTGGACTGCTCTACAGGTTGAGGATGAGCAGTTGGATTTGGAGCCCGTAGTCATTCTACCTCACAGGAGACTTGCACTCAGGGGCAGAGACGTGGAACAGGTCAAGGTCTAGCGGGATCCTAATGATGAGACTTCCACTAGTTGGGAGGATGCTTCAAGGATGAGAGAGTTATACCCTTACTTATTTGTAGGCTTCCAGGAGTAAGCCTGATTCTGGGGGGGAGGATGTAATGCCCCTCTTTTTGGCTTGTGATAGTTGGTAGTTTTATATTGCTCTTTGACAGTTTGAGAGATTTGGGTTATTAGACTTATGATTTATGCTTATTATGATCATGATGGACTATGTTTCATTGATGTTGTTTTGGATATGTATTATGAGTTTTATGATGACATTAGTGATATTCCAGTTATGATGCGATTGACATGATCAATAATGGTTTGATATTATCATGTTTTATGTGATTTGTGGTTATCTGATTATTAATAGAAATGTTTATGTGTATTACCTTGTTTCAGAGAAAGGACGGTGTAGTACTACTCGTTTCGAGCACCCTAGTATGCTGTGATTCTCTAACTTTGTGTGGGTTTGATATATATGCATTTGTTTGTATACAACCTATCATTTTGATGTAGGTTGCAGGTACCGGGCATCGACTCCACCTAACTTAGCAAGTCTGAGCATGCCCTTGCACCAATGGATAATGTTGATGGGAGATAACATGGGGGTTTCCCCTAGGTCAGTTTTTGTCTTCAGTATGTAGTCGTGAGTCTGGATATCACTCCTTGGTCCTTGCTTTAGGTTGTTAGTCATCATGTGGTATGTGGAGTTATTGTCAGGTTTTGTTTAGTTAAGCCTATGTGTACTTTAGAAATGCATTAATGAATTTTTTTTATAATGATAATGTTGTTAATTAGTTAGATATAATATTATTTATTAGTTGTTATGTAACAATGCCAAATTGGAAATATTAATTTAAGTAAATTTTACTATAGATTAAACTAATTATTTTAATGTTTTAATAAGAATTGAGCTATCTGTATGTAACATTGTTTTAATAAAATAGTATATAGTAAATTATAGAATAATATAAGTCAATAATTTAATTTTTGTTAGTTGTCGAATAAGATTCCAGATTTACAGAATCTCTATGAAAAGTAAAAATTTTAATTTCTTCAGAGTAGTGGGATTTTCTGTAATAGATTGGTGATAGTGGAATTTATGAGTATTGACTGTTTTTTATTTCTGGGTTTTTTTTTTTTTGAGGAGTTGTTATGAGGGAGGGAGACAAAAAATTGGAGAAAATGGTTACGGGAAGTTGAAGAGGAGGGAAGCTGAGGAAAGTTTGAAGTATTGGATCAAAATTTCCAGGTATGTTTACTTGAGTTTTTCTATAGCAATTCAAGAAAATTAGTTTAAATTCTTGTTGAATCTCTTGTGTGGATTATTGAACTTGTTTCTTTATTTGGGTGGAAATTTATTGTCTTCCTATTGTCTGAAGATCCTGTAGTCTTGAATTTGATAGTACAATGTTGTCTGGTATTGATGAAAATTTATTCTAATTCAGACTTCTTACCAGACCCTTATCTTCCTTGCTCCCTCAGTGTCAAAATTTGGCCTACATAGGTTTTGCTTCTCCAAATCCATTGCTAGAAAATGAATTTTTTTAAAACAATTGAGGGCTCTGAGAAATCACAGTGACACAGATATCATTTAAAATTTTCCTTTACCCTTGTCACAGCATGCCGTTGTATGGCCTCCTCTATCTTTATTTCCCTAAACCTTTTCTAAAATCTATGATAAAAATTAGTGTTGTTGGGGTTGATTGTTTTGGTCAAACTTCTTGCTGATCTATCTTTTTCCTCAGTTGCCACCGTACCATCACAGTTCCTGCCTACTATGAATTTTTTTTTCTACTTTAAATTTTTACCTTACCTTGCATGAAAATTCCAGGTTGTATGGCGTGAGAATAGGAGGGCTTGAGCAGTCTCAGGAAAACCATTTTTTAAACCTCCTCCTCTACCATCATCTAAGTGTCAATGAAAACGTTTGTTTCATTGAAGACAATGGATGAAATATTGCCATACCAAACACTTACAGGAATTCCTCTGAGACTCGATCTGGTTGCTCCTTCCATTACTTCAAATCTATTCTTGCTGCAATAGATAAGCCTACCCAAATGAATCTCTGAGGGACAAATATAGCTAAACCATTTTGGTGAATTACTGTTGTCTGTGCCAGCATCTGGTAGTTTAAACGATTGCATACTTTTTCCAAATTGCTTAGCTTCTGCAAGATTCCTAATGCCTGTCATAAAGCCTCATGGAGGTGCTCTAACCCAGCCTTGAGTAGTAGACAAATGAATTGTTTTAGCTTTTTTTTTTTTAAAAAAAGAAACCTTCAGGTTTAGAAGGCCATTTTTCCCTCTTAGGAAACTATGGTAATTTTTTTAGATAGATTCTTTTCACAAGTTAGTTGGTGGGAATAGAATACAAAATTAGAAATGTAGGGTAAGCTGGAGTCCTATGGAACCTTTAATAAATTAGAATGTAAAATGTTACCATTTGTATAGTTTAAAAGATTCATTGAGTGGCAGTAATAAAGCAACATAGTATACTAGAGTGTAGGTTTATGTAAATAATAATAGTCTTAATTAATAGGTGAATATCTTGTGATAACTCTACATGTTTCTTAACACTTCTTGTTGAGCTTTGAAAATTTAGTTGATTAAATGGATTTACCTTGTAATAGATTATACTAAGTAGTGGATTAAATAGTTATATTATTCTATTTGTTGGATGATATTGCTATATTGATTAGCTTGTTGGAAAGCATTATTTATTGGAAATGTTTGAAGTTAGGATAGATTTGTAAAATTTAATCCTATAGTGTAATTTATTTTATTGAAATTAGAGTTGAATTAGTAGATGCAAGATTGTTAAATGAATAAATTAGAATCTTAATGAAGTAGATTTTATGGTAATGCTTGTTGTTAAACAAATGCGAGATGGTATTATATTCTAGAATCGAATAGTGTATTTTATTTACAAGAGAGTTAAAAACCTTAGAGTGTGTCCTGTTAAAAAAATTGTTCGATAATGTTATCTTGTGTTAATTTTAGATATATTATATGTTCATGCTTGTAACGTCATTGCCAGTATTATTGTCTTGTAGTAATGGAGGAATTGGATTATTGGACCTCCTTTGATTTTTTAGTCATTTGGTTCTAGTAGATTGTTGTGTTATTAAAGGTCAAGTCATTTAAATATTCAGTTTCCATAGCAGGAAATGGATGTCCTTATTGTAGTTTTACGTTTGGATTTGACTGACTCTAGAGGCTAGGCTACTTGGGTTCTAGTTTAATTATGTGTTATGTTGTTCTTAATGTTTTATTGGTTTGAGATTTTGAAGTTGAGAGGGGAATGTTTTATTGTTGAAATGTTCCATAGGTTTGCCAAGAGATAGAGGCCTTACGATCCCTTGTCCATGCATGTTTTTAATTAGTTTCTGGATGTTGGTTATGGGTTGCTAGTTGCATGTAGGAAAGTGGCTTTCATGGTGGGGTTGGTGCCCAAAGTGGCTTCTTGGATAACCCCATGGAAGTTATAATCAAGTGATAACTTAATAATTTATCTAGGTGGGTTGGGTAGTAATTCGCATAACAAGATAAGTATGATGCCTCACCCATGCCTTGAGTGCTCTCATAGGCTAAGGATGAGATGAGAAGGCCTGGTTGGCAAGGTCGACCTCCTTGTCTCCATGAGAGGATTTGTCAGCTCTGCATGTGTCACCTTATGGGGCTGGTGCCTAGTGAGAGGTTGCCAGGATAACCATAGATGGGGGCCAATTTCTAGTGAGAGATAGCCTAGATAACCCATGATAGGACCATGTGATGACACTCTCCCTACTGTAGCTTAGTTACTTCCTCTTTATCTTTTGTTGTAGCCTCTAGAGTACTGAGAGTTCTTTATGATTTGAGTAGTCTTTATGATTTGTGTAGTCTTGATGATCTGAATTGTAAATGTCAAGTCTGTATTTGCTTGCCTGTATCCTTTGACTTAGTGGAACCTCATTGTTATCTCCTAGCTTGGGGGGTGGACCTCAGGGTTCCACATGGTTGGGTGGAAAAGCTTAATCCATTGATTTTTCTTGGTCGACCTGATTCATGATCACTGTAGATGATTTTCTACTTCTAGACTTGTACTTGCATCCTTAGAGCTATGTTACAATTTTAGAATTGTATAATTTTGTAGTATATTGTAAACCGATGTAATCAGTCAGGAATCTTATAATCATGTAATCTTGTATTTGAACCTTTGTAATTATTCATCTCTACAAATGAATGATGTAAATTCTCTTCTATTTTATTATAATGTATATCACTTGTATTGTTATGATTTCATGTTTATCTGATGTAGTTATGTTCCCTAGAGATGTTAGTTGTACAACTTTATAAATGTTGTCAATAATGTAATGTTATCTACTGAATAATGCATTGACTTGCTTCAAAAAAAATATTTCTATAAATTTTGCTCTTGTTAGTCTAACACTCTAGGGTTGCATGATGGGGCATCATAGTTTCAGAAAGTGTAACCCATTATTTTGGCAGCACCCGGGTGAGTGCAGGATCATGATGGGCCAAACACTACCCCTAAGTGGCAATGTAAATGTGAAAAACAAACTTAAGTAACTTCATGTCAAAAATTGAATGGGTTATCTACATAATCTAGAAATAAGGTAGTAATAAAAGTTGTAATAAATAGAATGTAATTTATGGGCTACTACTTTTTTTTTGAAATTTTTAAAAATAGTTTGGTGAAAATTGGATATTTCAATGAAGCACTACTAAAATTTTCAGAAAAATATAAAAAGTAGGTGTCATTCCGGCCAACCTAAGTATGAGAAAAAGATAATATTTTTCCTCCATGATTTTGATTTAAGTAAAGGACACATGAGAGGATGTGACACATATTTTTTTGAATTTTTTAAGTAAATAAATAATTATTTATGAATTTTTTAAAAATAAAATTTTCAGCCAACCTAATTTGGTCAAAAATATATGAAAATAAAAAAATTTAAATTTTAATGGATACCCAATAAATCCTAGAGGGTGATGCATCTTTTGGATTTAAAAAAAGACTAATATGTTGAAAGTTATGTATGTTTTTCAATAAGTATATCTATCAGGAAATCAGACCTAGCGTATGTAGAAAATTATTAATAATTACCCATTAAAATTATTATGAGGCACATATTATATTTTTAGAATCTTAATAACTTCCTCTATAATCCCTTTTCATTTGATTAAATTTAGTTACAAAAAAGTCTGTTAGCTTCAAGTATAAAATTATGGAAAATTTCAGGATAACACTAAATGGGTGGTTTTGCAAGTTTCTTTGGCAAGTTTTGGGACTCCCACTTGCCTAAATATGAGGTAATCTCAAGGTATTTTTGTAGGGAATACATATTTGAGCTATAAATATTAACACCCTTTCCATCCAAATCTAAATATTAGTCTAAATGTTAGCACTTTTTCATCCAGCAAGTTTTTTCTCCATTGCCACTATTTGGCCCATCATGATCTCGCACTCACCCACCCCTCTTTATGGACATTCAGGAGTACTGAATCAACCAACCAAACTCTAACCAAACCCTTGGATTTTTTATCCTTCAAATCCCACTCTTCTTGAGTCATGCTTGTTGGTTTTGTTTCAGATATTGGAGCCCACATATCTCTATCCACAAGCATATCCTCCACCTTCATATTCCATAAATCCAAGTTGCTGCCATTAAACTTATCCATCTCAATTCTACTAGATGTGTTTGCCATCATTTTTTACAAAAAGATTTTGAAATACTTCTGCAAAAGGCTCCCACTCAACCAAAGATCAGTAAAAAAGCCCCGCTACCCAGTTCAATAGGACTAAAACTGACCAGACTCTGATACTAATTGAAAGGAAGCAAAGGTGTGGAAAAATGCTTCCAACACTAATCTATGTGGGGGAGATAGTGCAAAGCTCATACAAATCTTTCAACTGTTACAACAAAAGAAATACATTCAAATACATGCATAAAACAATATTACCATAATGCACAAATTTACATGGGGAAAACCTTTCCAGGATAAAGATCCCACACACCAAAAGCACAGTACTTTGTATTATTACTAACAAAAAATTACAATATAATAATAGCACTAAGCTTTTCTAGGTGTCCTCCAACTACAACAAGATTCTAGAACAATTTTAGTAGCATAATGGTGTCTCAGAAAATTCTCAACTTCACTAATGAATACACTAAGGCACAAAGTATTTATAATAATTACATATTAAGAGATGGCATCCAAACTTGCTATATCCAGATAAACAACGCCTAAGTGTAAACATTAGTCAAAAAAGGTATGAACACACAACCACAACTCATTACTTAAGGCAATTACTAAATACAGCAACCACCTCCATGAAAATAGCTACCACCGCACATGCAGCAAGCCTGCATGCATGCAAATGCCTTGCATGTGAAGGGCCTCCATCATATGCACTCCTTTAGTGATAGTTAACTTAGCGATGCACTCACAGGTTGAGACACACTTATCTCAAAATTTCCTATAATAAAGTCCACTAGATTGTTATTTAATAGTCGTTGATTGTAAAAGGGGTCCTCTTTATTAATAAGACCCAGAATAGCTAGTAGGCTCTCATTATAAGTGGGACCGCATATAGTTAAGATTCTCTTTAGAAGGAGGAGGAAATGTAATGTTGTATCAATAATTGTTATTGTATTTGGAGCTTTGTTCTAGGAAGTAGCCCTATTGAAGAGGTAAGTGAACATAACTCTCTTTTGTGAGTACAAGTGAATTTTCTTTGGGTTTATCTATCTTCTCTTGTGATCTTGTATGTAAATTCTCTAAAGTATCAGGTTAAGTACACTACATACACACCGGTGCGTCGTAAAATAAAACAGCGCATCGATAACTTTTAAAAGCCCTTCGAAATTATGTTTGAAGTTAAATTGTCCTATGCTTCCCAAACTTTCTTTTAAGAATTTATTCACGTATTGATGATGGTTTTGGCTCAAATGCAGGGAAAAGAAGTTTATAATATCAAATGACCAATTATTCACATTCCAGCTCATTCCATATCGTTGCAAGTTCATCAAGTTCTCCCCCATTGTTTGCAGTAAGTCCATATTTTATTTATGATTCATTTATCTAATTGAATTTATGTTATTTATGCATGTGCATTTGAATAATTGTTCATTGAATTTTGCAGCACCATGAATCAGGAATCAGGATCGATTCGGATGCGCAAGATATTCGACCAATCCAAAAGTGCCGCAAGCTCTTAACAGGAGAAAGATAGTACAGGAAGATGTTGTACATCGAAATTATCTGGAGCTACAGGTGGAGATGCTGGTTGATCCGGAGCTGGAGGCAGAGATGGTGGTCTATTCAGAGTTGGAGGTGAAGATGGTGGTCTATCCAGAGCTTGAGGGCTCCAACAATATGACACATCAATATAGTCATATTGCGGGGAAGGGTCGTCCATATCATTGCTAGCTTACGGTCCTACATGATCATCGTAGCTCGTGCAGGGATTACTCTATGATGAGCCATGAATGCACATATCTGATCTGTTACCTCATGCCAAAATTTGTGATCCGACCTACGTGGAATGTCAGGTCTATGCACATGAGGCAGCGCGTTAGCCTCAGTCATAACTTCATCTTGTTCGGGAGGCACTTCCCCAACATACGTGGCAATATCTACAAAATATTACACAATAATAATTAGACAATTTAAAGAAAAAGAGAGAATAATTTACATGTGCATTAAATAATACCCTAAAAAAATATGCAACTAGATTAATAAAAATATAATATTACCTCTTAACATTTTCTAGTCCCTTCTAGGTAAATAGGTTATTCTCACATCCTTGTCAGTACATCCTTGCATATGGGTACTGCACAAGATATAGGGTGTGATCATCCTTGCTGGCTAGCATATCTATTACTTCTGAACCGGCCAGCTTACACAACCACTCCAGCTAGCCCCTCTTTGGCAACATCTACCCCCACACGCGTATATGCACATTTGTCATTGGCCTAGGAGAGAGATGGTCAAATGATGGTCTAGTCGCCAAAAACCTCTCAAAAATAAAGTAAATAACTCAAACACAAACAAGAAGACATGCCTCCCATCAAGTATAGCACGACAACAATTCAAAGAAAACTAGAACTAATGTAAAAAAATGGTGTAGCACATAACCAGTCCGGGCCTTTGAACTAACATATCTATATAATACATGAGAGCCACAACTAATGTGCTTCCCATAAAAGGGGTAGTGTGTTAGTGTCGTGATCATAAGAAAGAGGCATATAAAATGCTCTACATTGAAAGAATGTATATGTCAATGATGGCATGTAGCTTCATGATTCTTTTAATGTAGAGCATGTTAGTTGCCTCTCACTTATGATCACAACACTAACACACTATACTTCTTATGGGCAATGCATTAGTTGTACTCTCATGTATTATGTAGATACATTAGTTTAGAGGCTCATATTGGTTATGTGGTCCACCATTTAGTTGTGTCACTTCTATTTTACTTTGGATCGGTTTTGTGTTGTATTTGATGGGAGACATGTCTTCAAGGGATGTGTCTGAGTTATTTACTTTATTTTTTGAGACGTTTTCAGCCACTCGACTGTCATTTGACCATCTCCCTCTTAGGTTGATGACAAATATGCATATGCACATGTGGGGTAGATGTTTCCCAAGAGGGGCTAACTGAAGTGGTCATGTAGGCCAATCAGTTCAGAGGTATTAGATATGCTAGTCAGCAAGGATGATCACACCCTAGATCTTGTGTAGTACCCATATGTAGGGATGGACTAGAGTGAGGATGTGAGAACATCCTATTTACCTAGGAGGAGTTAGTAGATGCCAAAGGTAATATTTTTGTTATGTAGTGATTAATTTGGTTCCATATTATTTTTCTTATTTAATGCACATGTAAATTGTTGTAACTTTTTGTTTAATGCACATGTAAACTTTATCCTCTTATAATTTTAAAAGGTCATTAATAAATGACTTTCTTTTTCATTTTGAGAAAAAAATCAAATAACATTTAGATGCCATTGATGTATTGTGATCAATAATATTTCCTTCATCCATCTCCATCATTGGACCCACAAATACATATTCATTTACATCAAAATCAAACTCCATATGAACATAGTTCAATTGGTCGAAAATGTTTTCATCTCAATTGGGTGTAATTTCACTAAGAGCATTTTCATCAATATGAACATCTCTATAGAACTTCTCATTTTCTATTTTGTATTTAAGTGCTTTGTATACCCTCTCTCTATTAACTGTAAAATTATAAATTGTTCAACATTATCCTTTGAACAATAATAATTTGTAAATCTTTACTTGATGTGGAAAATTTTTAGCTATTTCTTTTATTCTTGTGGAAAACTTATGGTATGTACTTTATATTTTACTAACCTCTAGAACTGCGTGTGTGACTTGAAGTATTGGTTGATGCGTGCTATCAACATTTTACCAATGTCTTAAGTTTTCAAATTTCAGTAGTTGTGGACTAGGATCTATGTTGTTTAATGTTGAAAATTGATGTTCATGCTTCTCTTGTTAATATGTATTGAAAAGAGGGCCTTCAGGTACCTGTACAACCTTCATTACAGGGAAATTTTATTGAAAAATATAACACATTCTCGGTGCAAGAAGTTTATCTAGTCCATTCTGAATTATCATTTGTAAATTTTTCAAATCAATCTAAACATTTCTATTACTATTAAGTGTACCTTGATCTTTTCATTTTATGTTCTTTATAGTCATATTTTTCTTCTCGATTCAGATGTTAACTCCACTTGTGAACTATTATTTTCTACAGGAATTTGAGTATCAACATTCATTGTATCTTGAACTCTAGTTATTGGCATTTGTAACACATGATCTATTGTAATAGAATTCATCCCTTCAGAATTAACCTTAACATTCCCATGAGATTGACAATGTCTTTGAACTAATTCATGGTTTCATGCTTGTAATTGTTGTCTTTCTATCTCATTGAATTGATCTAACCGTATATCTCTTTGTAATCTTCTTTTTAATATATATTTCTCCTCTTGAGATGTTCATGTATGATGTGTTATCATCTCATTTGCATGTTGTCTTATTTCTACTTCAATCTCTTCCATTGTCATATCTGCCCTACGTTTAGCATGTCTTTCTCTATCATTTTGGTATTGACGATTTCTTAGTTCCTCTATTTGTGCATCAATCATTTGGTCACATCATTGTCTCATATAATTTCAAGCACATTCTCTTTGATGTTCTTTTTGTTTCTCTTCATTTTCATTTTTTTTTCAAACAAAAAAAGGTGATAGGTCACCCATAGTATTAATAAAAGAGTTTTTACTTCCTCTCTTTCTGCATCACTCATTTGTTGATGTCATTGTGTCATATAATTGTGAGCATATTCTCTTTGATATTGTCTTCATTATTTTTTATTTCGAAAAATTAACCTTGGGTGAGACATCCAAGAAATTATAACAAAATAAATCAATCAGGTTATAATACATTATAATAAAACATCATAAAACATTATCAACAATTAAATATATAGATAATTGAAATTTAATTGTTGCATCATCAGGAAAACTCTGAGATAAGCAATGAATATTATTTTTAATTTTGAATAAACACTTAAAAATAATTTCTTATTTACATTAATAATACTTTTTATGATTTTATTTTTAAATTACTCTTACAAAAATAGAAAAACAAAATTCTCGAGGTTTTATAATATTTTGGTGAAGATGGAGATGGCGACGATCCAAATGAATGGGATGTACCACTTTGGAAAAATAAGGAAGTGTTGGGGGGGGGGGGGTTGAATAGAGATGGCTCTGAGTGGGATTGGGAGAGGCTTGGAGATAAGCGACGAGATAATCATAGATGGCATTACCTTGGTGGGTGAAAATTTTACTTTGGCGGTCTAAGGGTGCTGGTTGGGGTAGCGTTAGAGGTCTTGATGGAGGTTCTAGTATGAGAGTTTCAGATTTGAGGGGATAAGGTTAAGAAACGTTTAGGAGCATCCGCATAGAGGTGCTGCATGTTGGATAACTGAAGATCCTGAAGATCCGCTCTTTCCAAATCTGATCTATTTTTTGCCTTCTGGCTCCTCACTGCTATAGGCAATTTCTATATTTTTAGTCAGTTTTTTCAAAAACTTCATTGACACTAGGCTCTATGTTGCCATCAACATTGTCAGAGCCATCTACTTTCTTGTTCCCTTCAACAGAAGTTGCCTTCTCATTGGCCACCAATTTTCCCTTATTCTTCCCCATGATTTGCAACCCAAGTCCATTAATGCGAACAAAAATGCACACAACCTTTATTTCCCCAGCCCTTCTCAAACCCTTGTTGTAAAAAACACCTGATAGAAACCCCTTTTAACAGTGATGTCAGAGGTTTGAACCTCAACCTCCAACTTTGAAATGGGTAACTAAAGATCCTAAAGATCCACTCTTTCCAAATTTGATCTATTTTTTGCCTTTTGGCTCCTCACTGCTATAGGCAGTTTCTATATTTTTAGTTAGTTTTTTTTTTTGTTAGTTGTTTTAGGAGATTTCCATCTATCTTTATGGCATGTAGGAACCTTCTATTATTGGTTTGTTTGTTTGTTTTTTTCATATAAGTTTTTCCTTTCTAAAAACAATGTATAAGAAATGTATAAGAGCTATAGCTCTTTGGTTTTTTCAAGAGCAATAAAATATTTCTTCCTCTGTGTCTGCATATATCTTGTATGGTTATTTTTTTTTGTTCCTCATAAATCTGTTGTTATATTGTTTGTTTAAAAATCTTCATTTGGTATCAGAGCAGGTGTTTTTATTAAAAAATTTATCATGTCAAATTTCAACTCTTTGCCAATCCTAGAATTTAATGGATGTGATTATGATTATTGGTGCATCAATATGATGACTTTTTTGATAGGAAAAGATTTATGGGAAATTGTAGAAATGGGATATGAAGAGCCAGTTGATTGGAATGCTCTTGCAGCCAATGATAGAACAGCTAAGAAGGAAGCTAAGAAGAAGAATGCATAGGCTTTATTTCACATTCAAATAGCTCTTGATAAGAGCCTATTTCCAGCAATTGTAGGTGCACAAATAGCTAAATATGTCTGGAAGACTCTAAAAGAAGCTTACCAAAGTAGTGATCAAGTCAAAGTTGTGAAGTTGCGGACATTAAAAAAGAGAATTTGAGAATTTGAAGATGCAAGAAAGTGAAAATGTGAGTGATTATTGTGTAAGAGTAAAAGATGTGGTTAATAAGATGGCTACTCTTGAAGAAACTATGGACAATGAAGTTGTGATCAAAAAGGTGTTGAGGTCTCTAACACCAAGGTGGAACAATGTTTCCATCATCATTGAAGAAAGAAAGGATTTGACTACTCTTCAGTTTGATCAGCTTGTTGGATCTCTCATGTCTCATGAAGAAAGATTGAGAGATTCATCTGGAGAAAGTAATGAGAAGGATTTTTCTTCCAAAGTACAAATTACAAAGAATGAAAATGCTAGCACAAGTACCAAAAATATGCAAGGCCAAGGTAGAGGTCAGAATTCTTCAAGAGGAAACTGAGGATGAAGAGGTGGTCCAAGAGGAAGAGGCAGAGGCAGATTTGATAAAAGAAATGTTCAATGTTATCACTGCAATAGGTATGGTCACTTTGAATGGGAATGCAGATTAAAAGAAGGTAATAACAATAGAAGTGCTAATTATGCTAATGAGAATGATGAGGCTTCTCTTAGTAATTTATTCTTATCATATGACAAAGCTGAAAATAGTTCTAAAGAAGTTTGGTATTTAGATTCAGGTTGTTCTAACCACATGTTAGGGAATCATTTTTTTGTTTGGAGGCAAAACCATTATTGGTTTAGGTGGGAAATATTGATGTTTGGTCCACCATGATGGTGGATGGAATTTATCCTAATGTTGGTGCGTGATTTATGGGGGTGAGTATCCCAACAAAGGCCATCATTGATGTGGTTGATTTTGTTCATATCTTCTCAATATGCTACCTAATTCCATAGCATGAGGAATATGTAGTTTCTCTGTTTGAAGAGCTTTTTATTGTTGAGGATGACACATTTTCTGATTGAGATTATGTTTGGTTATTGGGCAGATGACTTAATGTTGGAGCAAAAATATACTCTAGTAATGTAGGATCATACTATAGAACATGGTTGTTGGGTTGCATTTTGTTACTAGACTTGAAGGATGCAACTTTTTCTGTTGAATAGTCATTGCATATGAATAGATTGTATAATTGAGGGATCATATTGCTAGTCTGATCTATACAGTTATAGAATTGTACTAAGTTATTGCCCATTAGCGAAGGAGTTGGAGTTGTTCTCCTAGTAGATAGTTCTTGATCTCCCTCTTACTGCTCGGATTGAATTATTGTATTGAAAACTGCAACTGTTTAAAAATAAGGTAAAGTTGTAGGGTGTGCCAATATAATGGTAGAAAAGGACTTGGTAAAGTCCACATGGAAGAACAACATAAGAGTCTACAAGTCCTTTATAGTGATTTGTATGTAATTTCTGATCATAGCCTATTAAAGTGGATGCCAAGATGTTAAGCATTCAGTATTTTATGCTACCAGCAATAATTATAGACATCTTATTTAAAAAAAAAACTAACTAAAAGTATAGAAACTGCCTATAGTAGTGAGGAGCCAAAAGGCAAAAAATAGATCAGATTTGGAAAGAGCAGATCTTTAGGATCTTCAGTTATCCAACACTGCGGAAGGATGGTGCCACTCCCTCATTATAGCTAAGGAAGGAGGACCTTGTAGAGCTTCTATTAGAATTTTTTCTAAGGTGGATATGATGGAAGGTGCTAAATCATCATTCTTGCCAAGGAAGGATGTGCCAAGGGAGGCCCTAATGGAGATGCTTCTGAGTGGGTGTGGGAGTGACCTATTTAGGTTTGTAATGAGATTGATGGAATAGGTGTTTGTTCAAAGGACAACAAACTTAATGTTGGAATAGTGGATAAATGGATCTCTATTATGGTAGAGAAGGAAGATAAATGGACCTAATATGGTGGATTGGATTCTTAGATGAGGGTATCTTCATAAGCTTGGAGGATCGATGGAAAGCCTCAGGACCATTGCTAAGGAAGGTGGAACTAGAGGTAGTCTTGGAGGTGATGGAGGATGAAGGGGATGTCACACTAGTGGAGAAGGAAAATGAATGGATAGGAAGCTTGATTGAAGGTCATTGTGTGGTGGATATTTTCTAATGGGCAATGGAGGAGATGGTGTTGATGGAAGATTTTTAAGGAGGCCCTAATCTTGGTGGTAGAGAGGGAAGTGTTGTTGGTGGAGGGGCTAGTGGTAGGGTTAGGGGTGACCTTAGTGGAGACTGTAAGGTGATTGTTCTATGGTACAGGAGCACCAAGGAGGCCAAAAGACTCATGTATTGTTTTTGTTGTTCATTTTGTTTTGTTTCTTTCATAAGGTCTTGGAGACCATTCTCATGTTGTAATAAGGGCTATGATGCCATGTTTGTAATAAGCAATCATACAATCATACATTGTATAAGAGGCAGTCATAGGGTAGTCATATAAAAAATCATGTTGTAAGCCTTGTTCAAGTATCTAGGATAGAGTCAAAGAGCCTAGTGCCTAATCCAAGGCCTAATTACATTGTAAAGGTGTTTGAAGACTCATAAACACCGATGCCTATGCAAACAAATTGGTAATTAGTTGAAGTTTCAAACTACACAAGGAAGTTCAAAGTAGTTATGGCTTCCATCATCGACCAAACTATCTTCAATGAGGTTGTCAAGGTGTATAAAAGGATAAATAGCCTTGAACAAGAAAAATGGATGTGGTGCAAGGAGTTCTATGCAATAAAAACATCAATTCTCTGTTATTTTGTTGTTTTTTCTATATTTTCTAAAGAAATAGTCCATACTATTCATCTGTATGAAATAGTCATGAGTCCCAAATGTGTGGGATGAGTAGAGTGAAGGATTAACTTGCAATCAAGTCCAATTTGGTGTCTTGACATTCACTAAGGAGATTTTTACAACCATATCTCTGGGACTGCTCATTTAGACAACTCTGTTTTCCTGAAGAAGTTGCTGCTACAGGCTGTACATTCCTCAGGTACTGTACTATCTACATTTGTCCATGATTTAATTTGTTGAATGAAGGGGTTGTCTATCATTTGAAGTGGTTTAGGAGTCTTGGCAGTTGCATTGTAGGGAGATATAAGGTTTTCTTCCAAAACAGTCTCATTAAAACCTAAACAAGGGTTTGTTCCAAACGATGGATGATTGACCATCCCACTATCTTTCAAGGCCATAAGACTAGTGGGATGGGTGTATTAATTTGTTTTTCAAGTGTTTTGGATGATTGTAGGAGAGGGAGAGTTGGTGTTTTCAAGATTTGTTAGAAGAGGCTTAATATGACCATGTATTAAGCCAATTGGAGGAACCATAGAGGCATTTTTGGGAACAACAGATTGTATGAGGACAAAACCCACAAAATCCATAGTTTTGGCATGTATTCTAAGTGTTAAAACCATTGGTGGAGTTCTGTGCATGCATTTCATAGTGGTCTCTTGGTATTTTAGGCCTAACTACAGCTCTAAGTCGTTGAGAGGAGTTAAAGGTTGGGGTATATCATCCAAAACAACCTATACCCAGTTTTGGATATGTGATAGGGAGTCCAAATGGGTATCTCGTAATTGTTGAAGTTCTACATTTGAAGGTCTACAACAAAAGTTATTGATGACTGTTCTCTTTTTTAGGGCTACAAGCAAAATCTTGGGTTTGTGAAGTACTAATCCTGAGTTTGGTCTGCCTTTGCCAATGGTTGGAATGGGTCCCACAACATCTAAAATCAACCTTTCCATGAAGAATTCAGAGTCCCTAACTTTTGTTCCCACTTTTGTAAATTCATTCCCACTTTTGTAAATTGACCTTTGAAATTGGGTTTTTGGGGGTAGTGAAAACCTTCTCTAGTTTGCTATCCTCCAACTATTCCATTTCTTCTACATCATAGTGGTATCAGAGCCATAAAAGGTTCTGTTGTTGGTTGGATAAAACCTGGTATATATCAACAAAGGAGAGTGAAGGAGAGGCTAGCAATATGCCTCCAAAGGGAATGACCACTAAAGTAAGAAGTTCAAGGAGATGGAAGAAAAGATCAAAAGTGGAGTCAAGGAAGCACTCCAAGCAGAGTTGAAGGCATTGACGATAGGGAAGAGGATAGATGAAGGTTCTGATGAAGAAGAAGAAAAATGAGGAAGAAGAAGAGCAAGAAGAGGTAGAGGTACTTGTAGATCAAAGGTATTTCCTTGAAGCCATCAAGGTAATTGGCAAGGATTCTTCAGAGGCTCGGATGGAGATTCCCATGTTTAGTGGCAAGATGAATGCTGATGAAGTCATGGAGTGGATTGAGGCCCTAAACAACTACTTTGAATAAAAAGAAGTTCCTAAAAACAAGAGGGTAAAGTTTGCAAAAACTAAACTCAAAGGTGCTGCCCTTACATGGTGGAATTACACCTAAGGTGAGAGGGTAAAGAATGGGAAGAGTATGATCTCTTCATGGAGCAGAATGTTGGAGATGATCAAGTCCAAATTGCTTCCATCAGACTATGAGGTGCAGATCTACAAGAAGATGCAAAATCTCAAGCAAAGAGATTTGGATGTGGCCACCTACACCAAGGAGTTTCACAAGTTCTCTCTTCGTTGTGGGTACATGGAGGATGAAAAAGGTAAAGTGGCAAGGTATCTCAATGGTTTGAGGTTTAATATCGAAGATGAAATCAATTTATTAACCCCTGACACCATGGAAAAATGCTTTCAAGTGGCATTAAGGGCTGAAGAGAAGTTGAAGAGGAGAGGTGGCAGAAATTTCAAAGGTAGGGGCAGTTTTGGAGGAAGAAATCAATCCCAAAGAAGTCAAGGGGAATCTAGTTCCCAAGAGCAAAGTGGAGAATCAGGTTCTAGAGGAGGCTTTAGAGGAAGGAGGCCCAATGGAAGAGGTAGATTTGGTGGACCAGGGAGAGGTCCTAATGTCTTCAAATGTCCTGAAAAGCAAGCCTCAAGCTCTCATGGAGGAGAGAGAAGGAACCAATTGATCTAAGAGGAAGATTGCCAAAGTGTCAACTCTCCAATTGGAAGTGCAGCCCCAGTCCATGAAGGAGAAAGTTTGATGATGAGAAGAACCATGTTGAAGGTGCCTCAAACACAAGAACCCCCTCAAAGGAAGACATTATTCAGGACAACATGCAAGGCCTATGGTATGATTTGCAAAGTAATTGTAGATTCAGGCTCAACTAAAAATTTGGTTTCCATTGAAATGGTAGACAAGTTGAAATTGAAAAGACTTCCTCATGTTAGTCCTTACAAAGTATCATGGTTGAATAAGGGGCAACAAGTTTTGGTAGATGAACAATCATGGGTAGAATTTGAGATAGGAGAATATAAGGACAAGATTTTGTGTGATATAATTCCCATGGATGCTTGTCATTTGCTGTTAGGACATCCATGGCAATATGATAGTCAATCACAACATGATGGTAAAACTAATTCTTTCATTATAACCAAGAATGGTAGGAAGTATAGAATGGGTCCATTGCCAAATGAGAATGTAGAGAAGAATGTTTGGTCAAGTGTCATGATTGTGAGCAGTAAAGAGTTTTTAGACACCCTTAAGGAGGAAGGAACCCAAGGGTATGCTCTGATTTTGAAGCCTAAAAATAGTCCTAGTTTGCATGATCCTAGTAAGGAAGAAGTCCCTAAGGAGGTGCAGCAATTGTTAGAGAGGTATAAGGGGATTATGGTAGAAGAAATGCCTAATGAGTTACCACCTATTAGGGACATAAGCCATCAAATTGACTTCATACTGGGATCTACTTTGCCAAACAAAGCAGCCTACGAGATGACACCTTCTCAAAATGAAGAGATTGCCAAGCAAGTGCAAGAATTGTTGGATAAGGGATTGGTAAGAAAGAGTCTTAGCCCATGTGTTGTCCCAACAGTCCTAGCCCTAAAAAAGGATGGTAAATGGAGGTTGTGTATGGATTATAGAGCCATTAACAAGATTACCATAAGATATAGGTTCCCTATGCCAAGGATTGAGGACCTAATGGACTGTTTGGGAGGGGCTAGATACTTTTCTAAGATTGACCTTAAGAGTGGGTATCATCAAATTAGGATAAAGCAAGGGGATGAATGGAAGATAGCATTCAAAACAAATGAGGGTCTTTGAGTGGTTGGTGGTGCCATTTGCTCTATCTAATGCCCCAAGTACTTTTATGCGTCTCATGAATGAAGTGTTGAAGGATTTCATTGGCAAATTTGTTGTGGTATACTTGGATGACATTCTTGTTTTCAGCAGGACTAAGGAAGAGCATTTGCAACATTTGGATCAGGTTTTGAAGAAGCTACATGATGAACAATTGATGATCAACATGGAAAAGAGTGTCTTCATGAAGGAAGAACTCACCTATCTTGGTTTTGTCATTTCCCAAGGTAGTTTGAAGACGGATCGAACAAAGGTAGAAGCCATTTTGTCATGGCCCATTCCAAAAATAGCATGTGATGTGAAAAGTTTTCATGGTTTGGCAACATTTTATAGGAATTTTATAAGGGGTTTTAGTCATATTTGTGCACCAATTTTGGATACCATCAAAGGGGGGCAGAAATGTAAGTTTTTTTGGACAAAGGTAGCCAATGATTCTCTTGAAATTCTTAAACAAAAGGTAGCACAACAGCCCATTCTTGTTTTTCCCAACTTTAATAAGTTGTTTGTGGTGGAATGTGATGCTAGTAACCTTGCTATAGGGGTTGTCCTAAGTCAAGAAGGCATGCCTATTGCTTTCTTTAGTGAAAAATTGAATGATGCTAAGAGAAAGTGCTCTACTTATGACTTGGAATTGTATGCAATGGTACAAGCTTTGAAAAAATGGAGGCACTATCTTTTGCCTAAAGAGTTTATTATTTATACTGACAACCATGCACTTAGTTTTCTGAATTCACAGGAGAAACTCAATCATAGGCATATGAAATGGGTTGAACAACTCCAAGCATATACTTTTTCAATCAAACAAAAGAAGGGGCAGGACAACAAAGTGGCAGATGCATTGAGTAGAAAATTGTGTATGGTTCAATAAATTCAGTTGCAAAGTTTAGGCATTGATGCTCTCAAACATATGTATCAGGATGATGAAGATTTCAAGGAGGTATATGAAGTTTGTTCACAGTTTTCAGACTCTTATCATTCTGATTTTTCTGATTTTTTGTTGTAGCAGGGGTTGTTGTTCAAAGGTAGCCAACTACGTGTTCCAAGGTGTTCCATGAGGGAGAACATCATAAAGGAAAAATATTGTGGTGGACTAGGAGGTCACTTTGGGCTGGATAAAACATTGGATTAGGTGAAGAGGTTTTATTTTTGGCCTAAAATGCAATCAGATATCAAAAAATTTGTTGAATGTTGTAGTATTTGTCAGAGGGCAAAGGGTACTTCATCTAATGTTGGTCAATATTAGCCACTTCCTATTCCTAATAGGCCATGGGAAAGTATTAGCATGGATTTTGTCTTGGGTCTTCCTAGGACTCAAAGAGGCTTTGATAGCATATTTGTTGTAGTCGATAGATTCAATAAGATGGCTCATTTCTTGCCATGTAAATGCACTAATGATGCTTCACACATTGTTGGTTTGTTCTTCAAAGAAATTGTTAGAATCCATGGTTTGCCTCTTAACATTGTGACTGACAGGGATCCAAAGTTTGTGCCACTTTTGCCACACCTTGTGGAAGAAGTTGGGTACTCAATTGTCATTTACTTCAGCCTATCACCCTCAGATTGATGGCCAAACTGAGGTAGTGAATAGGTCCTTCAGAAATCTTCTCAGGTGTCTTACCAAACAACATGGAGAGGCATGGGATATGATCATCCCTCAAGCTGAGTTTTCTTACAATGATTCCACCAATAGAAGCATAGGAAAAAGTCCATTTGAGATTGTTTATGGTGTTCACCCAAGAGGTATTCTTGAATTGAGAGATATCCATGGATTGGAAAGGAAGAGTGCTCAAGGTGAAGACTTTGCATTGACCATGAAGGACATCTATGATAATGTAATAGAAACTCTTCAAAGGAACAATGACAAGTACAAGGAGAAAGCCAATGAAAGAAGGAGAGATGTCAAATACAAGGTTGGGGATTTGGTCATGGCACATTTGAAAAAGGAAAGACTTCCAAAGGGGAAGCCAACCAAACTCCTCATGAAGAAGATAGGACCATGCTGGACTGTGCATAAATTTGGGCCCAATGCCTATGAGATTGAGCTTCCTCAAGGCTTGGCCATATCTCCTATCTTTAACGTTTTAGAACTGTTTCCTTTCAAAGGTTATCATAATGCAAATTCAGAGGCAGATATGATAGCAGCAAGAGATGAAGAATGGGTTAAGGGTCTTCCACCCACTCAACCATTGAAGTTGGAATGCATTCTTAACACCAAGGTATTGAAGAAGACTAGAAAGAAGACATACAAATAGTTCCTTGTCAAATGGAGTGGCTTACCCATTGAAGATGCCACTTGGATGAGTGAAGAAGACATCTTGAAGCATGGTGTCACAATTGCTGATCTACTTCCTCAAGAGACTTGAGTTCTCTTTCCACCCGGGGAGTATGGTGCAGGGGAACCAAGGAGGCCAAAAGACTCATGTCATGTTTTTGTTGTTCATTTTGTTGTGTTGCTTTCATAAGGTCTTGGAGACCATTCTCATGTTGTAATAAGGGCTATGATGCCATGTTTGTAATAAGCAATCATACAATCATACATTGTATAGGAGGCAGTCATAGGGAAGTCATATAAAACTTCATGTTGTAAGCCTTGTTTAGGCATCTAGGACAGAGTCAAAGAGTCTAGTGCCTAATCCAAAGCCTAATTACATTGTAAAGGTGTTTGAAGACTCATAAACAGTGATGCCTATGCAAACAAACTGGTAATTAGTTGAAGTTTCAAACTGCACAAGGAAGTTTGAAGTAGTTATGGCTTCCATCATCGACCAAACTGTCTTCAATGAGGTTGTCAAGGTGTATAAAAGGATAAATACCCTTGAACAGGAAAAATGTATGTGGTGCAAGGAGTTCTATGCAATAAAAACATCAATTCTTTGTTATTTTGTTGGTTTTTCTATATTTTCTGAAGAAACAGTCTGTACTATTCATCTATATGGAATAGTCATGAGCCCCAAATGTGTGGGATGAGTAGAGTGAAGGATTAACTTGCAATAAAGTCCAATTTGGTGTCTTGACATTCAATAAGGAGTTTTTTATAACCATATCTCTGGGACTGCTCATTTAGACAACTGTATTTTCCTGAAGAAGCCGCTACTACAGGACGCACATTCCTCAGGTACTATACTATTTACATCTATCCATGATTTGATTTGTGGAATGAAGGGGTTGTCTATCATTTGAAGTGGTTTAGGAGTCTTGGCAGTTGCATTGTAGGGAGATATAAGGTTTTCTTCCAAAATAGTCTCATTAAAACCTAAACAAGGGTTTGTTCCAAACGATGGATGATTGACCATCCCACTGTCTTTCAAGGCCATAAGACCAGTGGGATGGCTGTACATTCATTTTTTTTTCAAGTGTTTTCGATGATTACAGGAGAGGGAGAGTTGGTGTTTGCAATATTTGTTAGAAGAGGCTTAATATGACCATGTATTAAGCCAATTGGAGGAACCATAGAGGCATTTTTGGGAACAACAGATTGTATGAGGACAAAACCCACAAAATCCATAGTTTTGGCATGTATTCTAAGTGTTCAAACCATTTGTGGAGTTCTGTGCATGCATTTCATAGTGGTCTCTTTGTATTTTAGGCCTAATTTGGGCTCTAGGTCATTGAGAGTAGTTAAAGGTTGGGGTATATCGTCCAAAACAACCTATACCCAGTTTTGGATATGTGATAGGGAGTCCAAATGGGTATCTCCTAATTGTCCAAGTTCTACATTTGAAGTCTGCAACAAAAGTTATTCATGATTGTTCTCTTTTTTAGGGCTACAAGCAAAATCTTGGGTTTGTGAAGGAAGTACTAATCCTGAGTTTGGTTTGCCTTTTCCAAAGGTTGGAATGGGTCCAACAACATCTAAAATCAAACTTTCCATGAAGAATTTAGAGTTTCCAATTGTTGTTCCCACTTTTGTAAACTGACCTTTGAAATTGGGTTTTTGGGTGTAGTGAAAACCTTGTCTAGTTTGCTATCCTCCAACTGTTCCATTGCCTGTACATCATTCTGTAAGGAGATCTTGTGTTGTTGTTGGTGATATTGATGGTGCTTTAGTTGGTAAGGATGGATGGGGTGGTCATTCATGTTAGGGGGTGTTTGAAGTTGTGGTGTCAAAATTGGTGAAGACATTAGTGACAACGGTGCTATAAATGGAATAGGCATTGAATATGTTATTGGTGACAGAGAGATATTTATTAGAGGTCTTAGATTTTGATGAGGTGGTGGCAGGGACATTAGATTAGCTGGTGGCTATAAAACTAGAGATATGGTTGGTGGTGTTTTTGGTGGGGTTGTTGGTCAAGGAGCAGGATGTGGCCTTGGTAGTGGTGCTGAGGGGAGCTATGGTGGAGGTGTTAGATGTGACTTGGGTGGTGGAGGAAACTGATGGTAGTTATGATCTTGGTGGTGGTCGTGGGGTAGTTGGGGTTGGGTGGTGGTCTGGGTGGAGCTGGCTATGGTTATGGGTGTAGTTTTGGGGAGGAGCTCTTTCAGATTTAGCATTTATGACTTCAGGCATATGCCAATTTATGGATGGTCACTTTAGTGACAATATCTTGTTCATTTTCAATCCCAATTAGTGGATCTTCTATGGATCTTGCAAGAAATTCCTGCTATGTTGGTTGGTAGATATTTTTGGGGTGTCTTGTTAATGTTTTTCACATTAAAAGCTTCTATGGGTACTCGGGTCAATTGTTAGTCAGTTTTTGCTATACCATATGCCTGTTCATGTAGTAGGATTGTAGGCATATCACCCATATTATGGAGTCTTTTATTTTTCTTGCCTCACCAGCCGCATTCCTTTATTGGTGGTCGTTGTGCCTTTTTTCTTGATATGGCCCCCCTTTGTGTTATCCAATTTGGGACTTCAATATATTTCGTATGGGTGCTCCACTCCTTATCTCTATACAAAAAGTAAATGTATATGAAAATATTATTCTAAATTAAACATAATATTAGGTTATTTTATAATTATAATTTTTTTTAAATCATTAAAAACCTATATTATATTATCCTCTAATATCAGTCTCAAGGTGACAAGATATAATAAACTAGTTATGCACCTTCCTTATTTACTTAAAGACAAAATTCAGTTGGAGAATTTTAAAAATTTGAGAAACAAAATTATTTTATTTAATTAAAGAGAAAATTCACCTCAATAATTTTATAAAATTAAAAACAAAATTCAAAATGAAGCTATTTTATTTACCTAAAATGGAAAATTCACCTCAAGAATTTTTTAAAAAGTGAAAACCAAAATTCATATTCATATGCAAGTTATTTTAAAAAAGAATCAAAATTTATAACCACTATTTACACCTTTGATATTTTAATGGAAGACATACTACTTATTAAATGCCCTAGATAATGTTTAATAATTATTATTATTTTAATGTCAACACTTCCATAGTTTTGGTTACCATTATATTTTAACATGCTAACGCCATTACACTCCACCCCGTGCTGCTACTGTAGGTGTTTAATTATATTCTAATCATTAGGTAAAACATCCTCATCTTCAAAATCATTATGATTTTCAATTTCATCTAGAATAATACTTTGTTCAAAATGCCATGAATTATATTTGAGTGACTCTCAATTTGATGAAATTGTAGTATCATAAAGTTCGATATCTCTTTGTTGTAATGTCAAAAATTGCATACCATTACAATTTGACACTACGTGTCAAAACCACCTTAGTGCTTGTGCCTTCTCTCTACATTATAGGATAAGGTATGTTTAATTTAGGATTCTTTCTCTCAATTTCCTCAAGTTTCATTTAGATTCTCAGATCTATAGTCATATGATTCTAAGGTATCCTGTGTGACCAGGAGCTAGTATTGTCTAGACTTTAGCACTGAGTGCAGATGTCTACACAACGTACTAGCGTCTCGTGTCTCTTTGTCTCTGGGTGACCATTTCTAGGCATTACTAGATGCCTCTAGTGACCATGAAACTTTTTGGTAACGCCTCCCCGAGGCGCAAAACATCTCTTTGGATGCCTTTATGGGATTTTCCCTCTAAAAGTTTGATTTTGAATCAATCTTGGAGAATGGGGACAAAATCTCACACTTTCTTCTCATTCTCTTAAGCTCACAACACTCTCTTGGCTCTACTCTACCAAAAATCCTTTTCAAATTCACTTTGCACGGTAGCTACACAGATTTTGACACTCTTTCTTGGTGTGATAATATTTTCATTGCCTCTTGGAGATTCTTGGGTTTTCTTGGTGCTCATTTAAAGCAATCTATCTTGCTGAGGTTTGGACCTAGATGCAATAACTTCAAGCTCTGGTAATTGTGTAGCTTCCTTCCATCATCAAATTGGTAAGGTTGTTTATTGTTTTTCTCTATAAACTCTCATTTCAATCTATTTTATATTACATAGCATTGTCATGGTGTAGACCACCATTGTGATATCTTGTACTAGCTCCATGCTTATGTCTTCCTTCTCTGTAGACCAGGGAAGTAAATCCTTTAGTTAATTTGCTTAATTATTTCTCTTAGCTACTAGACACACTTAGGGTAAGAGCACACACAATTTTTTCCTTTGATTTTTCCTCTACATATTGATCCGTTGCTGGTGGAGGTTGGAAGACTGAAATTGGGACTTCACTAAGGCAAGTCCCTAAGAAGCCCAACTATTTTTTCTCTCTCTCTCTTTGCAAGTTTTTTTGAGGAGGGGACTCTACAACTGCATGAAGGTTTTGTTTGTCCTCTTCCCCTCTTTGTGTCAATTCATTTCATTAATCTAGTTGGTTCTATTCTAATTTTTTGTGTTGATTAGATATCACTGGGTATACTTGCCATCTGAATTTGTGTTGTGTAGATGACATGGGTCCATATAGACTTAGTAATATTTATTTTTGGCACATTTCATAATCCAAATCTCAGCACAAACATCCTAATAGTGAGCTATTGTCCAAGGTAGTGAGATCCTCTCTAGCTACAAGTTTCATATTCCTATCACTTTCTTCCTTTGCTATTAGTTTCTTTCAATTCTACTTGTACTATAGTTCAATTTTAGTATTTCATTATTTTCCCTTCATTGTTAAATTACTAGTCTAGAGTTCATTTTGCATTGATTGGGACAAATAGTGATTCTGTTACAATCTAGGGTAGGTTCTTGAACATCTAAAACCTTAGCTAATAGAATCTAAATGTGGTGTTAGTGGATAATTCACTTAAATGAAGTTATTCAATTGAGGCATATTTTTTCCTACACTACATTTTGGTAAACTTGACATGTTGAATTTAAGTATCTTCTTCTTTGTTGTGGTTCATCCTTTTATTGAGGTGAACTCGTTGTCCTAAAATAAAAAAATAAAATCATTTTCCTTTCATCATTTGACACTGTGTTGTGAAGTCTAAACATAGTTTATGAGCTTCACGACCCAGTCATCTAACTCTTCATACATTATGCTTAGGATCTTGTGACATCTTGAGATGGCTTTTTCTACTAATCCTACCACACCCATTTGTAGTGCTCCTGATTTCACTACTATTTCTACCTCTCTTTCATCTCCTTCTCGCACAATACTGGGGACTACCTTTCATGATGTGGAGTCGGTCTTTGATCATGAGATAGCCCTTGACTATGTCCCACCAAAAAGAATTATTGCTTTAGATCACTACTTGGCCGATTTTCAAGACTTTCTACATCATGAAGACATATCTAAGTCTGTTATGCCTCTATCAACACCCTCCACATGTTATGTTAACAAATCATCCACAAGGTATCACTTTCCTTCATGGCATTGCCCACATAGTGCATAGTGATACACTACCTTTTTCGAGTTCTTACCTAGATTCTCAAGAATCTCAATCCAACATTCTTGGAGGTCAGCTCTCCCTTCCTTTATCTACTAACAATGTTCATACTTTTACTTCTTTTCAAATGGCTATGAATGCAAGTCTCATGCTGGTAGTGTAGGGTTTGGTTTGTCTATTGGGGCAATGAATCCTATTAAGAAATATATATTCATCACACCCTCAAGAGCCTTATAGTTCACTTTTCCTCCCAGTGCCTCCTATGTTTCACAATCACTTTCACAACCTCTTGATTCTACCCCTCTTCCTCCACCCACACATACTACATATCCCATCATCAATCAATGATTGCAAAATGTTGTCTCCTTGTAACAACTTACTACCCTTTGCACCTCCACATCACAACCCCAAAAAGGATAATTGTAAAGATGTAGAGGGTTCTTCAAGCAAAGGTATGAATTCCCTAGGCTCAGAACCTACAAAACCACAGTGTTAGACAATAAACCTACACAAGAGGTAATGTGAGAACCACATATATATAAACATCCAAAAAGGATTAGATTAAATATGGTTTACCTAAACATATGTTTGTAGCAAATCGTATAATCTAATACACAATCTACAACTATCTACAACAAGACACACACACACACAAGAAAACAATGAAAACAAAATAATAGCTAGAGGCATTTCTAGCACATTATGAGAGATAAAAGGATGCCAAGTATGGTTCTAGGGATAGCACACTATGAGATATAGGAACCATACCGAACTCTTGTGGGCCACTAGGAGTAATAAAATGCATTGTTAGGTGACTCATAAAGAGTGCAAAACAAGTAGATGAAAGTGTGGTCAAACCAAGCAAGTGTATCAACTTAAAACCACAAACTACAAGGCGCTTCCAGAGCACATCACTGCGATGAGTAAACCATCAATATGGTGTGTACAAAAATGTTTAAAGCAAGAAATTATGCCCCCACCTTAAAATAATTACATAAAGCATAGATATGCAAATAATTTTAAGTGACAAAATGGGAAAAGAGCCTGGGGAGTAATTTTTCCTATGCCATGTTTAATTTAGGCATCTTTCTCTCATTTTCCTCAAATTCCATTCTAATGCTCAAATAGTCATATGATTCAAAGGTATCATGTGTGACTAGGAGCTGGTTTTGCCTATACTTTAAAATTGAGTGCAGATGTCTTCACGGTGTGCTACCATACCACATCTGTTTTCCACTAGGTGATCATTTTTAGGAATTACTAGATGTCTCTAGTGATCATGAGACATTCTCGCAATGCCTCCTCAAGGCACATAACATCTCTTTGCATGAATTTTTAGGGTTTTTCCCTCTAAAGGTTAGATTTTGAATCAATCTTGTAGAATGGGGACAAACTCTCACACTTTCATTTCACTCTCTCAAGCTCACAACACTCTCTTAGCTCTACACTATTAAAAATCTTTTGCAAATTCACTCTCCATGGTAGATACATAAGTTTGGACACTCTTTCTTGGTGTGATAATATTTTCATTGGCTCTTGTATATGCTTGGGTTTTTTTGGTGCTCATTTGAAGCTCTATCTTTCTAGGGTTTGGACCTGTGCAATAAGTTTAATCTCTTGTAATTATGTAGCTTCCTTCCTACATCAGATTGGTAAGGTGGTTTATTTCTTTTCTCTATAAGCTCTCATTTCAATCTATTTTATATTACATATCATTGTCATTGTTTAGACCACCATTTTTCCTTGGATTGGTATGGTGTAGACCACCATTGTGATATATTGCACTGGCTGCATGCTTGTGGGTTCCTTCCCTATAGACCAAGGAAGTAATTCCTTTAGTTAATTTATTTTATTGTTTCACTTAGCTCCTAGAGAGACTTAGGGTAAGAGCACACACATTTTTCCTTTGATTTTACCTCTACATATCGATCTACTACTCATGGAGGTTTTTGGACCAATACGAGGACTTGATTGAGGCAAGTTCCTAAGTAGACCAACTATTTCCTCTCTCTATTTGTAGGTGTTTTTGTGGAGGGGAGTCTACAACTGTGCAAAGGTTTTGTTTGTTCTCTTCCTTTCTTTGTGTCAATTCATTTCACTAATCTAGTTGGTTCTATTCTAATTTTTTGTGTTGATTAGATATCACTAGGTATACTTGGATTTGAATTTGTGTTGTGCAGATGACCTGGGTCTATATAAACCTATTAATTTTTGTTTTTGGAATGTTTTAGACTCTAGCACCTAGTGCAAATGTCCTCATGGTGCACTATTGTTCGAGGTAGTAGATCCTCTATCTAGCTATAGGTTCCACCTTCCTATCTATTTCTTCTTTTGCTATCAATTTCTTTCAATTTTTCTTATAGTAGTTCAATTTTAGTATTTCATTATTTTCCCTTCATTGTTAAATAACTGGTCTAGTTCATTTTGCATTGATTTGGACATGTAGTGATTTTGTTGCAACCTAGAGTATGCTCTTGAACATATAAAAACTTAGATAACAGAATTCGAGTGTGGTGTTAGTGGAAAATTCACTTAGTTGAAGTCATTCAGTTGAGGAGTAATTTTTCTTACACCTCATTTGTAAATCGCAAAATATCTTGTGCAACAATATAACTCTAAAAAACAAAAGTCAACTAATTTTTCTAATTGGCATGCAAGTATGGTGGTAATCTAGGAAACACTCTCAAAATAGTTACCATAGTCCTTGCCTCACATTTGTTATCTCTTCTCTGCTTGGGATTATATGTCAAAGATCTAGCTGCATCTATAAGTGAAACATTTTCCATTGCATATGGTCTATCTAACTATCATTCAGTGAAATTTCTAGGTGAGTTTCATTATCATTTTCTTCATTTTTTTATTGGCTTGAACACCTCTCTTGAAACATTTAATGTGGCAAATACTATACTACTTTCTACCAATGGTAACCCCAATAACATATGGCATATTTCTTGTGCTCCAATGTCTCTTTCAATAAGGGTTTCTATTAGATCATGTATGCTTTTGATACTACTTCATTGGGGTTTTCAATGTTTGTAAGTTGCATTAACATTTGATAATATGTTTCTAAATTGTTTTCAGCTTTCGTCACATACGTTGCATTATAATTCATTACAACATGTCTTGAAAGAATCAGTTGCCAATCTATATTTGCTCTCCATAACTAAAGTATGTTATGATTATGTGTATAATTTACTTGATCATCATTTCTAGCATGTTCATCTATATAAATTATCTCCTGTGGATGGGTCTTCAAATAATTTTGATCCAATTAGATGCAAAAAAGTAAGTTGTTATTTTATATAAATATTTTAATTATTTCTTGATAAAAAAATATTTGAATGTATGAACACCTTACCTACACACTATCCTTCCCATTTTTCTACATAGGAAATCACCCTCTTTACACATTGTATGATGTTCAACACAATTGAATAACTCTTCATAGTCACATTCCAAGTCCATCTGACTCAGTTGTGTATTTTGAAGACATGGATGTTGTGTAAAATTTTGTAGGACTTATAATTTGTAATATAACATAATTTATCAATTAAAATAATTAAAAAATAAGTATAATGTATTTTGAAATAAATATAGAAATTTTAAGAATTACTATCATACCTGTATGTTTCATTGATGTGAATCTCCCTGTGGATTCCATGCATGAACAATATAATCAAAGTATTTATGATCCTTTTGTCTTTCATGATCATTTCCCTAATCAAGGTTGTCTATGTTTGGTTCTCCCTCTAACCATATGAATCCATGTACATGTGGTGAACCTCTATGCTACCTTTCATATCTAGACCAATAATCTTTTACTTTCATTCCCTTTTGTAGCATTTCCTTTTGAAACATTGTATATCATAAGTGCATGTAATGTGCCACAATATGGGGGTAAGTCAATAATATTTAGATTCTCTTTAGATAGCTATATATACAGAAGAAGGAAATGTAATCTTGTGTTAATAATTGTTATTGTATTTGGAGCTTTGTTGTAGGAGGTAGCCCCGGTTGTTCTTAAATATCATCCACTTCAACAGTCAAAGGTTAATTTTTGTCAATAAAAATAGGACAAATATTTAACACTTTTTACTCTAAATGAGGTGTAAAATTGCTATTGATTGTTTGACTATTTAAGTGGACGATATTTAAGTAGAGTGGATAGTCCCATTGGAGGTAAAAGTGAATTTTCTTTCGGTTTATCTATCTTCTCTTGTGATCTTGTATGTAAATTCTCTGAAGTATCAGGATAAGTACACTACATACACACCAGTGCGTCGTAAAATAAAACAGTGCATCGAGAACTTCTAAAAGCCCTTCGAAATTATATTTGAAGTTAAATTGCTTTATGCTTCCCAAACTTTCTTTTAAGAATTTATTCACGTATTGATGATGGTTTTGGCTCAAATGCAGGGAAAAGAAGGTTATAATATCAAATGACCAATTATTCACACTCCAGCTCATTCCATATCGTTGCAAGTTCATCACGTTCTCCCCCATTGTTTGCAGTAAGTCCATATTTTATTTATGATTCATTTTATCTAATTGAATTTATGTTATTTATGCATGTGCATTTGAATAATTGTTCATTGAATTTTGCAGGACCTTGATTCAGGATCGAATTCGGATGCGCAAGATATTCCACCAATCAAAAAGTGCCGCAAGCTCTTAACAGGAGAAAGATAGTACAGGAAGATGTTGCACATCGAAATTATCTGGAGCTACAGTTAGAGATGCTGGTTGATCCGGAGCTGGAGGCAGAGATGGTTGTCTATTCAGAGTTGGAGGTGAAGATGGTGGTCTCTCCAGAGCTTGAGGCAGAGATGGTGGCTGATCCGGAGCTCCAGCAGAGATAGTGGTCGATCTATAGCTGGAGGTGGAGATTGTGGTCAGTCCGATGCTAGAACCAGAGATGGTGGTCGCTCAACTTGTGGAGGAGCAGACAAAAGTGGAGGAGGGGAAGGATGTGGAGGATCACCATCCCCGGTAGAGGAATCTGATTCGGACTTTTCGCTAACGCTCGACTCATTGATGGGGCTGCACAGGGCTCCAACAATATGACACATCAATATTGTGATATTGCGGGGAAGGGTCGTCCATATCATTGTTAGCTTACGGTCCTGCATGATCATCGTAGCTCGTGTAGGGATTACTCTATGATGAGCCATGAATGCACATATCTGATCTGTTACCTAATGCCAAAATTTGTGATCCGACCTATGTGCAATGTCAGGTCTATGCACATGAGGCAGCGCATTAGCCTCAGCCATAACTGCATCTTGTTAGGGAGGCACTTCCCCAACATACGTTCCAATATCTACAAAATATTAAACAATTGTGCATTAAATAAGACGACCAAAAAAAATTATACAACTAGATTAATAAAAACATAACGATAATATTACCTCTAACATTTTCTGGCCCCTTCTGGGTAAATAGGTTACATCCTTGTTAGTACATCCCTGCATATGGGTACTGCACAAGATCTACGGTGTGATCATCCTTGCTGGCTAGTATATCTATTACCTTTGAACTGACAGTCCTACACAACCACTCCAGCTGGCCCCTCTTGGGCAACGTCTAACCCCCACACGCGTATATGCACATTTGTCATTGGCCTAGGAGAGAGATGGTCAAATGATGGTCTAGTGGCCAAAAACCTTTCAAAAATAAAGTAAATAACTCAAACACAAACAAGAAGACATGCCTCCCATCGAGTATAGCACGACAACAATTCAAAGTAAACTAGAACTAATGCAAAAAAAAAAAATGGTGGACCACATGGTCCATAACCAGTCTGGGCCTCTGAACTAATGTATCTATATAATACATGAGAGCCACAACTAATGTGCTTCCCATATTGGTTATGTGGTCCACCATTTATTTGCATCACTTCTATTTTACTTTGGATGGGTTTTGTGTTGCATTTGATGGGAGACTGTCTTCAAGGGATGTGTTTGAGTTATTTAGTTTATTTTTTGAGACATTTTCAGCCATTAGACTGCCACTTGACCATCTCTCTCCTAGGTTGATGACAAATGTGCATATGCACATGTGGGGTAGATGTTTCCCAAGAGGAGCTAACTGAAGTGGTCATGTAGGCTAGTCAGTTCAGAGGTATTAGATATGCTAGTCAGCAAGGATGTTCACACCCTAGATCTTGTGTAGTACCCATATGTAGGGATGGACTAGTGAGGATGGGAGAACATCCTATTTACCTAGGAGGAGTTAGCAGATGCGAAAGGTAATATTTTTGTTATGTTTCGATTAATTTGGTTGCATATTTTTTGTCTTATTTAATGCACATGTAAATTATTGTAACTTTTTATTTAATGCACATGGAAACTTTATCCTCTTATAATTTTAACAAGTTATTCATAAATGACTTTCTTTTTCATTTTTGAGAAAAAAATCAAATAACATTTAGATGCCATTGATGTATTCTGATCAATAATGTTTCCTTCATCCATCTCCATCATTGGACCCACATATACATATTCATTTGCATCAAAATCAAACTCCATATTCAAACATAGTTCAATTGGTTGAAAATGTTTTCATCTCAATTGGATGTAATTTCACTAAGAGCATTTTTCATCAATTTGAACATCTCTATAGAACTTGTCATTTTTTATTTTTTATTTAAGTGCTTTGTATACCCTCTATCTATTGACTGTAAAATTATAAATTCTTCCACATTATCCTTCCTTTGAACAATAATAATCAGTAAATCTTTTACTTGATGTGATAATATTTTAGCTATTTCTTTTATTCTTGTGGAAAACTTATGGTATGTCCTTTATATTTATACTAACCTCCAGAACTACATCTGTGACTTGAAGTATTGGTTGACGTGTGCTATCAACATTTTTGCAATGTCTTAAGTTTGCAAATTTTAGTGGTTGTGGACTAGGATCTATGTTGTTTAATGCTGAAAATTAATGTTCATGCTTTTCTTGTTAATATGTATTGAAAATAGGGCCTTGTCATGCCCACATTTCCCATGCGGTCACGACATGTAACACACATGTCATGTCCATATTTGTCATCTGGTCATGACACGAAATCTCAAAACAATTTTCACATGTCTGTAGAAACTCCCTCGCATGCGTTAGCATGCTTGGTGGCAATACGAATATGGTGTAAACATGTCAATCAATCTCAGGGAAGAGCATTTACATATGCAATCCCTTACATGATGATAGCCGAGTAGGGGGGTATGTGACACGAGGGGTGTCGCTACTAGGGTTAGGATTGAATGGACCTGACCCTAAGTTTCCTAAGTGACATGATTCCAATTGGAGTCGAAATCTAACCCTAATTCTAGAGCATAAAAATAAACTAAAATACGCCTTAATGAAAACTAATAATTGCAAGGTAAATAATTGTTAACTAATGTCAAGGAAAATTCATCTAAATTAATTGCCCTAAGTCTCAGAAAATTTCGGCAGCATAACGCCTTTTTAATGTTTAGAATAATTATTTTAAAAAGGGTCTCCCTCTAAAATAATTAACAAATTAAAAGAATTAAAATAAATTTCACCTAATTAACATTATAAAATTACCGCTTGACTAATCCAAAAATCAAAATAAATAAAACAATTAAATAAAATCATAAAACATTAAAAACCCCAAATAATAAAGGTCCACAATAATATAATTTGAACAATTAAATTAATTGGACGTCAAGGTAAAATTCTCCAAGGAATAATTAAATCCACTCTACCCAACCCAAAAAAATTAATTACCAATTTTAAATTAGTAAACGGGGTCACCAATTAAATCAAATTAAATCTCACTAGGGAAAAAAAATAATACAAGGTATAAAATTAATCATCTAAAGTGGATATAAAATCCCACTTAAAATCCAACTATGGTATCCCCAAATTTAAAAGAACAAATAAATTAAAGCCCCATAAGAAAAAGGTGAAAACTCTCAAATAGAATAAAACATCTATCCAAATTAAGTAAGTCCCCCATAAGAATATGACCTTAAGGAAAATAATTAAACACTAAAATCCCCATAGAATAAATTTCAAAAGAATAGGAGAGGGAAATAAATCTCATGTCAAAAAGGGAAAAGAATAAAATAAATTAACTTATCTAAAATTCCTACTCATTTCACAACCTTGAAACTTAAACAATATTTTATTACTTTCTTTTTAGTTTTACCCTAACCCTATCTCTAACTTCTCTTATTCATTTATTCTCATTCCTTTTGTTCTCTTCTCCTTTTTTTGTTTTCTCTTTTTGTTTGCAGGTAGGGTTTCTCTCAAAGGCTTGGGCAGCCATGAGAATACCTCTCACAAAGGTATATATTCATTTTATATACACATGATTTCTTATATATATATCAGAGGTCGAATGACAGCATTGAAAACAGTGAAAGGTGAATGGAAACCCCACGATGCCGCCACCATGGGGAAATTTTTTTAGCAGGTTAAAATGTTTGTTGGCAGGCGTAAGGGATGTGGGGAGGGGGTCAAGCCCCCACCCACACCCCCATGATATGTATATGTATATGTATATGTATGTATACATACATATACATACATACATATATATATATATATATATATATATATATATATATATATATATATATATATATATATATATATATATATATATATATATATATATATATATATATAGGTCAAATGGCAGCATTGAAAACAGTGAAAGGTGAATGGAAACCTCATAATGCCACCGCCATGGGGAAATTTTTTAGCAGGTTAAAATGCTTATTGGAAGGTGTAAGGGATGTGGGGAGGGGGTCAAGCCCCCCACACCCTTGGGTGTGGGTGGGGGCCAAGGTTGTGGGTGGGGGCTCGACCCCCTCCCCATACCCCCGTGATATACTAAGGCACAGCTGTGGGCGGCGGCCATGGCCACCATCCACTGAACCTCTCCTTTTTTTGTTTAAACTTTTAGACATAAAACCCTATGGGTTTTGGCTACTCAAAACCTTTATTTTGTCTTTTTTTGTTCAGTATAAAATAAATGTTATTTGGTTTTTGTATTATGTTTAAATCAGTTATATATATATATACCCTAAGTTGCACAGTTTTGACAATTGGTTAAAATTTTATATATATATATATATATATATATATATATATATATATATATATATGTTATACCAATATACACAATAACAGAAATATAAATAATTCAAAATCAACATTGAGGAGAGTTCTTTTTTTTTTAACTATTTTTTTTATAGTAAGAAAATTATGACATTCATATAATTTTTCTTAAAGCAGCAAGCATTAAGAGAGGACTAAACTTTTATAAGAGCCATAAACTTGAAACTAACTATTTTTTTTTCCATCATAGCTTTTACACAACAATTATTCTACACAGAAAATATCATTTAACATAGCGCAGTAAGAAAGATTTTATTTCAGCATATAATAAATACATTTCAAATAGAAGTTACTTGCATACATAGCAATAACTTCTTTCCACCATTTCAACAATCAGAGCACAATTTTGAAAATTAAGTACAATAAGGCCTCTAAAGCCATGGCTCTCAAACAACCACCAAGAAAATGAAAATAATGCTGAAATGAACATTCTCCAAAACTCCAAAACACCAACATAACCTGCAAGAAATCTAAACACCAAGAGGGGGAAAACCAAGCCACGAAAATCGCCCTCCTCACTACCATAGACCCACTAGTGGGTCACCCCCGAGTTGGGAGGTAGATCTCACATGGGTTTTCTCACACCACAACAAAAATCACAAGGCAACACAAATTCACCCAAGGTTTATGCAAAATACAAAACTCATGAAAATGAGTTTGGAGAGGTAGGGGAGTGAACCCCTCAACTTAAGAGGTAACTCCAAAACTTAATAATCTCAATACCACAAAGCCTCAAGCCAAATAATATCTCCATGAAACACCAAAAACACCATGGCACTCATGCCAACCAATATAATCCCAAACACCATAGAATGCCCTCAAGGCTATAAATAGATCAACACTAGGAGGTGACCTCGAGGAGGTTCACTCTCCCCCACCCCTTACAAGTTGAGCATTTTCTCCAAATGGATAGGCTCTTACCAACACCCAAAACCCACACAAAAGAAAATAACACCCAACACAAAATCTCAAACACATAAACAAAAATGAAATAAACATAAGGAATGGCTAATGCCATAGGGCTTACCTTAAGAGCATAACAATGGATGCATGTTGAAGAAGAGCCCACAAGCTTTCCCTAAGTCTCCAATCCTCTAAGTTTTCTCTAACTCCTTCCCAAAAACCTCCAAAGATAAAAAATAATTTCAAAAAGCAAAAACCCCCAACTCCTCTCTAAGAAGAGATAAAATAGGCGTCCCAATTAGGCCCTGAGGAATGAGAAGGTGACACTTATCACGTTCTCCTTCCTTGTCCCATGCCACTTGCAAGGGAGAAGGAATGTGAGGGTGACCAGTGTCAACCTCTTATCTATTCAAACCCTCACCTTATCCACTTGTGTGTGAGAGCTCAAGTGGAGAGGTGGCATCTCTCCTCATGGCTCCACAAGGATAAGGGATGACACATGTCATCTCTTTACTCCTGAAGAGAGCCTCTTCTCTCCAAGATGCTCTCACACAAGTGTGAGAATCTTGGAGGAAGGTTCCACACACTTGGGGGTCTTGAAGACTCCCCAAGTCTTCAAGGTGGACGAATCCCCAAGCCTTGGGAAGGGAGATGGGCCTTCTTTCAAGGCACGACTCATCTCGCACCCTTAGCCATTTTAAATTTTCGTTACATTTACTAAACCCAAGTTTAGAGTGACTAGATGGGAGTTACCCTAGGTTTTAGTAAGTCCAAATGGACCCTAGACCCTAGGGGTACCACCTAGAGTAAGTTTAGAACTCTAATAAACACTTAGGGAGGTGTAAAATCACATTAAATGACCTAAAAAATAAAAGAACACCAAATGGTGTAAATTAAAACACAAGTTTTACAACACATAATTAAAATTAAATAAAATGGGTGAACTAGGCCAATTAATTAAAATCAAGCATTTACAAAACATCATTTGATCAAACATGATCCTTATCCCTCTTAGGAATGGATTGATTTAACAAGGAATTACATAAGTGTGAGATGTGCCTCCAATTTTCTATGGCCTGGAAAATCACCTATGCACTCGATCAAACGGTCAATCCAACATAGCTATATCATAACTGAAGAAATAGAATGTAATAATCATGTCATCACATAATTCATACACAACATTAAACAAATCACATCATAATTACGATTTAAAATTGCATTTACTATCTAATATCTCAGAATCATAATTCAATAACAAATCCACATAATGAGCTCATAATCAACATCAATAGTAATCATCAAATATATCTCGCATGTCTAGCATCATAAGAACAAAATGGAATCCAATCAAATCACCACATAACTAATCAAAGCTAATCCAAATAAGGAGATATAGTCTAAATCTGCATAATAGAAATCAATAATCTCTAAATGTCTGAAAATGTCTTCAACTATAATGTAAAATGATCAAAATAGGGAAGTAAAATAAATAAGCCTCACATCCTCCCCCCTAAGACTAAACTTCCTCCTGGAAGTCGTAAAAAAGGTGAGGATAGACTGCCCTCAAACTAGTTGCATCCTCCGATGTCGTCATGACCTCATCATAATGATCCCACTGGACCCTAACCTGGTCCAGCTCTCGACCTCAAAGGCCCAGTGTCCGACGAGCTAATATGTGAATTGGCTCCAAAGCCAACTTCCTATCCACCTCTACTTGTAGAGCGCTTCAATCCAATACATGAGATAAATCAGATATATATCGCCATAATATAGACACATGAAAAACATCGTGTATGTGCGACATGCTAGGTGGCAATGCTAGACGGTAGGCTATAGGTCCTATCCACTCCAAGATCTCAAAAAGTCCTATGAACCATGGTGTCAGCTTAGAGCCCTTTCCATAACATATTAGACTCTTGTGTTACCGCAATCTCAGGAATACTCTGTCACCAACTGAGAAGATCTAATCTAGTCTCTTAGCATTGGCATACTTCTTCTATCTATCATGTGCCTCCTGAAGTCTCTGTCTAATCAATGTGACCTGCTGCTCCATATCCTAAACCAACTCTAGACCAATGGCAACTTTGTCCTCTATTAGATCCCAACTCAATGGTGTCATGCAAGGTCTGCCATACAAAGCCTGATAAGGAGGCATACCCAACGAGCTGTGATGCCCATTATTGTAGGCAAACTCAACCAAATACAGATACTCCTCCCATCTAGATTGGTAGCCCATAACATACATATGGAGCATATCCTCTAACACTTGATTCACCCGCTCTATCTCACCATCTATCTTGGGGTGATAAGCGGATCTAAAGTTGAGCTATATGCCCAGCACCTGCTGGAAAGCCCTCCAAAAGGATGAAGTGAACACTGAGTCCTTGTAGAAATGATGTGGCAAGGTACCCCATGTAATCTCACAATGTCGTACAAGAATAGTCTCGCCACTGCTGGTGTATTGTACGTCGTGCGTACAGGTGAGAAATGAGCCACCTTGGTCAACTTGTCAACTGTCACCATGATAGCATCATGGCGGTGAGAAGACATAGGAAGACAAACAATGAAATCCATGGAAATGGTATTCCACTTCCACTCAGGTATCTCGTGAGGCTATAGAAGACCCATTGGATGCTGATGCTCATCCTTGACCCTCTAGAACTCAAGGCATCGAGCAACAAACTCTGCAATATCCCATCTCATACCCGTCTAATGGTACAGTTGTCGTAGGTCAGTATGCATCTTCTTCACCCCCGGGTGTGCTGCATAAGGTGCTCTATGAGCCTCTGATAACACTACAGTATGTAGGTCACCTGCATGGGGTACATAAATGCACTGTGAATGATGAAGTAACCCATATGCCTCAAGGGAGTATCCTGTAAACTTGCCCACAAGGCCCTCTCTGACTGGATCTCTTACTGTACCTCAAGAAACAACTCATCCTTAGGCAGATGCTGAATAATGTGTCCCTCAAGTCTACACTCAGAGTCAAGGTTAGGATCTCGTGGCATCTCCGACTCAATGTGTCAGCAACCATGTTCTCCTTCCCTTTGATGTAGTGGACATCAAAGTTGTACTCATAAAGAAACTCCATCCAAGACTACTGATGGGCAATTAGATTTAGCTGCGTGAATATGTACTAAAGGCTATGATGATCTGAATGAATTTCAAAGCGACGACCCAATAGAAAATGTCTCCAACGAACTAGAGCATGAACCACTACTGCGAGCTCTAAATCATGAGTGGGGTAGTTCAACTCATGGGTCTTTAGCTTTCGCAACTCATACACGATCACTATACCACCCTGCATAGGTACGACTCCCAAACCCTCAAGTGATCCATCAGTGCAAACCATAAAATGCACTACTGGATCAGGGACCACTAAGATAGGAGTGCTGGTAAGATGCTCCTTGAGGACCCCAAAGGCTCTCTTGCACTACTCAGTCCAAGTAAAACTCTTCCCTTTCCGCTGAAGTGAAGTGATGAGGTGCGCTATCATGGAGAAACCCTTAACAAATCTATGGTAATAACCAACTAACCCATGAAACTCCTAACCTCTGTCACACTGGTGGGTGCTGGCCAATCCTTGATAGCCCTGATCTTTGATGGATCTATAGAGATACCATCGCCAAATAGGATGTGCCCCAAATACTGCCCCTCTATCTTGAAAAATGCACACTTTGCCAAGTTGTCATAAAGATTCTGCTCCCTCAAGTACTACAAAACCTGACATAGGTGCTCCTTACGTTCCTCCTCAGTCTGCGAATAGATCAATATATCATTGAGGAAAATAATCATGAACTGATGCAAGTAGGTACGAAACACCCTGTTCATGAGACTCATGAACACTGCAGTGGCATTCATCAAGCTGAAGGGTACCATAGTGAACTCATAGTGGCCATATCGAGTCTGGAAGGTGGTATTATGGATGTCCACCTCTATGATGCATAACTGGTGATAACCAGACTTCAGGTCTATCTTAGAGAACACCTTGGCTCCTTGCATCTGATTGAAGAGATCATCAATCCTAGGTAGAGGATAACGGTTCTCCACAGTCACCTTATTTAGCTACCTATAATCCATGCACAAATGAAGAGACCCATCCTTCTTCACAAAAATAACCATAGTGCACTCCAAGGTGAAATGCTAGGTCAGATGTGCCCCTTCTTAAGTAAGTCCTCTTACTGCAACTTGAGCTCTATGAGCTCATGAGTGGTCATCCTATACAATGTACGAGACACTTGCTTGGCACCCAGTACTAGAACAATATGAAAGTCTACCTCTTAATGTTGTGGCATATGTGGTAACTCTAGTAGAAACACATCGACAAACTCTCTCAAGATGGGATGGTCATCTAATGATGCCGCAGGCTCATCCTCTGATCTGTCACTAACTATGATAGCGAACATCTGGCATCCCTTCTACATGCAGCGCTTAAGCTGCTAAGTAGATATCATATGAACTGTTGTGGGCTTCTGAATGCCCACTATCTCAACTGACGTACCATGATCGTGTAAGCAGCTAATCGCCTTTCGGCGATAATCTAGCTTGGCTCTATGAGTCGGAAGCAAGTCCATGCCTAATACCACACCATAAGATCCTAAAGACATAACCCTAAGGTCACATAATGTAGTAAAGGCCCCCAAAGATATCTCACAATCATGGACTAAGGTATCTACCACCATCTTGGCCCTTGTGGCCAAGTCAACCTCCCATCTATCACCCTACCTAGAGGCCACCACCCTGCAACGCTCCACTAATGATGGAGATATAAATGAATCAGCAGCGCCAGAGTCAAATAAAATAGAAATGAGGACACCCCTAATCATACCTGAGGTCTTAATCACTAATGCCTGAAAATTAGCCTAGTGGTTATCAACTGGTGTGAACATATGGTAGGACATACCCACATCTCCAACCATCTGCTCTGATCCTCCTACACAAGGCTATCCCCCTGCCGTAAAGCCCTATGGGCACTCTCTGGCTAGATGTCCTGCTCCACCACAAACATAGCATGGGCCCTGAGCCTGTACCTATCCAGACTGAGTCCTACTACTTTGCTACTGTCCAGATCAACCCATGGACCCTTGTGAACCCTTGTAAGACTGTTCTGATCTCATGGGTTCCACAGGTGGTCCCTGTTGTCTTTGATCCCTATGTGGGCCCTGTTGCTGCCAACCCGATTATGACCCCTTTGTACCCTCTTCTATGGCTTGGACCTCTACTGAAACTACTACTACTGCTATTGTGGAGGTCTAGGAGGTAAATACGTGAAACTAAACCCTCCTCTCTAAGGTGGGGGTGGTAGTCTACGGTAACTCTACTACTGCTGCGGTCCATGATTCTGAAATTGAGGGCATGAACTCTATCCTTGTCTCTATATCTCCTTAGCAATGTATGCCTTCTCGGCAACCTCACTCAAAGTTTGGAGGTCTGCCATGCGCACAAGCCCTGCTATCCCATGATTTAAACCTCTGATAAACTTGTGAACCAAAAGTTTCTCATCATGGAGATACTCTGCATAACGTGACAACTCAGTGAACTTGCCCTCATACTATGCTACAGTAAGCCCTCGCTGCTGTAAATCATGGAACTCGTCTATACAAAACTGCTTGTAGTGGTCTGATAGGTATCATGCATTAAAGTGCTCAATGAATGTATCCCAAGAAAGTGTATCCAATGATAAGCGATGATCATGCATTAAAGTGCTCAATGAATGTATCCCAAGAAAGTGTATCCAATGATAAGTAGCGCTTGCACTCCTTAGTGCGCCACCAAGTTGTTGTTGCGTCTCTCAATAGGTGGACTGCCACGCGTGCCTTCGTGTTGCCCTCGTAAGGATGCAATGCAAAGCACCTGTCTAAGCTGATAAGCCAAGCCTTCGCCTTGTCTCCCTCTATGGTCCCAGCGAATGTAGGTGGCTTCAGCCTCAACAAATCCCTGATAGGGTCTCCTCGGTCTCTGTTCCCTTAGATAGTCTCATCGGCACCAAAATCATAAGGCTTGTGAAAAATTTTCTCTACTCTCATTGCCTCTTCATGCCTAGCATGATGCGGAGGGCTCCTGTGATGAGCTTTGTAAGCTGATCCAACCTCCTCTGCTATCATATCAAGTATCTCAACATAAGGCTCCACACGTGGTACCTCTCGCAGCTTGATGCGTGGCTCCACACGTGGCTCCACACATGACTCTGCTCATGGCTCCACACATGGCTCCTCTCGCAGATCAACGCGGGGCTTGACATGTGGCTCGATGTGCGGCTCAACTGTGGCCGGTGGTAATCTATCTAGCACTGCCTGTAGCACCTGTAATATATGTGGCCCAATATTAGGTGCATGTGGTGCATGTGGTGCCTGTGGTGCATGTGGTACTGGTGGTGCCTGACCCTTAGCTGAAGAGTCAAAATGCACCTCTATGGACTTAGTGTGGTGTGAATGCATTCGCGTAACTCTTTAGGGAGGCATCCTACAAGAATAAGGTATTTACAAATTAATCGAGATTACGAAATAATTAATGTGTCCAAATAAGCCCAGTGTTTAAACTTGGGCTCTGATACCAAATGTCATGCCCACATTTTCCATGCAGTCATGACATACAACACATGTGTCATGTCCACATTTGTCATGTGGTCATGACACGAAATATCAAAAACTTTCCGACATGTCCTTAGAAACTCCCCCGCACATGTCAGCGTGCTCAATGGCAATACGTATAAGGCGTAAACATGTCAATCAATCTTGGGGAATAGTGTTTATAGATGCAATCCCCTGCGTGATGATAGCCGACTAGGGGGTTATGCGACGCGAGAGGCATTGCTACTAGGGTTAGGATCAAATGGACCTGAACCCTAAGTTTCCTAAGTTAGTGACATGATTCAGACAGGAGTCGGAATCCAACCCTAATTCTAGAGAATAAAAATAAATTAAAATATGCCTTAGTGAAAACTAATAATTGCAAGGTAAATAATTGTTAACTAATGTCAAGGAAAATTCATCTAAATTAACTGCACTAATTCTCAAAAAAATTTGGTAGCATAACATGTTTTTAACATTTAGAATAATTATTTTAAAAAGGTTCTCGCTCTAAAATAACTAGGAAATTAATTAAAAGAATTAAAATAAATTTCACCTAATTAACATTAAAAAATTACCACCCGATTAATCCAAAAATCAAAATAAATAAAATCATAAAATATTAAAAAAACCCAAATAATAAAGGTCCACAATAATATGATTTCAACAATTAAATTAATTGGACATCAAGGTAAAATTCTCCAAGGAATAATTAAATCCACTCAACCTGACAAAATTATTTACCAACTTTAAATTAGTAAATGGGGTCACTAATTAAATCAAATTACATCTCAGTAGGGAAAAATTAATAATAAAAGGTCTAAAATTAATCATCCAAAAGGGATATAAAATCTCGCTTGAAATCCAACTATCCTATCCCCAAATTTAAAAGAACAAATAAATTAAAGTCCCATAAGAAAAGGTGAAAATTCCCAAATAGAATAAAACATCTATCCAAATTAAAGTAAGTCCCCCATAAGAATATGACCTCAAGGAAAATAATTAAACACTAAAATCCCCATGGAATAAATTTCAAAAGAATAGGAGAGAGAAATAAATCTCATGTGAAAAAGGGAAAAGAATAAAATAAATTAACTTATCAAAAATTCCCACTCATTTCACAACCCTAAAACTTAACCAATATTTTATTACTTTCTTTTTAGTTTTTCCCTAACCCTATCTCTAACTTCTCTTATTCTTTTCTCTCATTCCTTTTGTTCTCTTCTCTTTTTTGTTTTCTCTTTTTGTTTGTAGGTAGGGTTTCTCTCAAAGGTTTGGGCAGCCATGAGAATACTTCTCACAAAGGTATATATTCATTTTATATACACATGATTTCTTATATATATATATATATATATATATATATATATATGTGTGTGTGTGTGTGTGTGTGTGTGTGTGTGTGTGTGTGTGTGTATATGTTTGTGTGTGTGTGTACATATGTATATAAATAAATATATCTACAGTTAGAATAAATTTGAATTTTTTTTTTTTCATATAGAATACATAGACAACAATCTATATATGTATTGTTTGCAGATATTAAATTGGCAGTCGAATGCTACAAAGATCGAATGGTAGCATTGAAAACAATGAAAGGCGAATGGAAACCCCATGGCGCCACCGCCATGGGGAAATTTTTTAGTAGGCTAAAATGCTTATTGGAAGGCACAAGGGATGTGGGGAGGGGGCCCCACACCCCCGCGATATACTAAGGCACAGTGGTGGGCGGTGGCCATGGCCGTGTCCACCAAACCTGTCCTTTTTTTGTTTAAACTCTTAAACATAAAACCCTACGGGTTTCAGCCACTCAAAACCTTTATTCTATTTTTGACGATAGGTTAAAATTATATATGTAGCTTAGGCAACTTAGGGTTTATGTAACTGTATATATATATATATATAATATATATACGAACATTATATATATGTATATATGGATATATTATATATATATATATATAATTCAAAATCAACATTGAGGAGAGTTCTTTTTTTTTAACTATATTTTTTTTACAGCAAGGAAATTATGATAGTCATATAAATTTTCTTAAAGAAACAAGCATTAAGAGAGGAATAAACTTTTATAAGAGCCATAAACTTGAAACTAACTATTTTCTTTTCCATCATAGCTTTTACAGAGCAATTATTCTACAAGGAAATATCATTTAACATAGGGCATCAAGAAAGATTTTATTTCAGCATATAATAAATGCATTTCAAATGGAAGTTACTTGCATACATAGGAATAATTTCTTTCCACCATTTCAACAATGAGAGCACAATTTTGACAACTAAGTACAATAAGGCCTCCAAGGCCATGGCTCTCAAACAACCATCAAGAAAATAAAAATAAGGCTGAAATGAACATTCTCCAAAGCTCCAAAACACCAACATAACCTGCACGAAATATAAACACCAAGAGGGGGAAAACCAAGCCACAAAAATTTCCCTCGTCCCTACCATAGACCCACTAGTGGGTCAACCTCGAGTTGGGAGGTAGATCTCTCACGGGTTTTCTCACACCACAACAAAAATCACAAGGCAACACAAATTCACCCAAGGTTTATGCACAATATAAAACTCATGAAAATGAGTTTGGAGGGGTAGGGGAGTTGATCCCTCAACTCAAGAGGTCACTCCAAAACTCAATAATCTCAATACCACAAGGCCTCAAACCAAATAATATCTCCATGAAACACAAAAAACACAATGGCACTCATGCCAACCAATATAATCTCAAACACCATAGAATGCCCTCAACGCTATAAATAGATCAACACCAGGAGGTGACCTCGAGGAGATTCACTCTCCCCCACCCCTTACAAGTTGAGCATTTTCTCCAAATGGAGAGTCTCTTACCAACACCCAAAACTCACACAAAAGAAAATAACACCCAACACAAAATCTCAAACACATAAATAAAAATGAAATAAGCATAAGAAATGGCTAATGCCATAGGGCTTACCTTAAGAGCCCAATAATGGATGCATGTTGAAGAAGAGCCCACAAGCTTTTTCCAAGTCTCCAATCCTCCAAGTTTTCTCCAACTCCTCAAAAAATATCCAAAAATTAAAAAAAATTCAAAAAGCAAAAACCCCCAACTCCTCTCTAAGAGGAGATAAAATAGGCCTCCAAATTAGGCCTTGAGGAATGAGAAGGTGACACTTGTCACCTTCTCCTTCCTCATCCCATGCCAGTTGCAAGGGAGAAGGAATGTGAGGGTGACAAGTGTCACCCTCTTATCCATTCAAACCCTCACCTTATCCACTTGTGCTCTCACACTGAGAGCCCAAGTGGAGAGGAGGCATCTCTGCTCATGGCTCCATGAGGATAAGGGATGACACATGTCATTCCTTTACTCCTGAAGAGAGCCTCTTCTCTCCAAGATGCTCTCACACATGTGTGAGAGTCTTGGAGGAAGGTTCCACACACTTGTGGGTCTTGAAGACTCCTCAAGTCTTCAAGGTGGAGGAATCCCCAAGCCTTGCGAAGGGAGATGGGCCTTCTTTCAAGGCATGACTCATCTCCCACCCTTAGCCATTTTGAATTTTCGTTAGTTTTACTAAACCCAAGTTTAGAGTGACTAGATGGGAGATACCCTAGGGTTTAGTAAGTCCAAATGGACCCTAGACCCTAGGGGTACCACCTAGGGTAAGTTTGGAACTCTAATAAACACTTAGAGAGGTGTAAAATCACATTAAATGACCCAAAAAATAAAAGAACACCAAATGGTGTAAATTAAAACACAAGTTTTACAACACATAATTAAATTAAATAAAAAGGGTGAACTAGGCCAATTAATTAAAATCAAGCATTTATGAAACATCATTCGATCAAACATGATCCTTATCCCTCTTGGGAATGGATCGTCTTAATAAGCAATTACATAAGTGTGATATCTGCCTCCAATTTTCTGTGGCCTGGAAAACAACCAGCGCACTCGATCAAATAGTCAATCCAACATAGATATATCATAGCCAAAGCAACATAATATAATAATCATGTCATTGCATAATTCACACACAACATTGAACAAATCACATCATAATTAAGATTTAAAATTGCATTTACTATCTAATATCTCAGAATTAGAATTCAATAACAAATCCACATAATAAGCTCATAATCAACATCAACAATAATCATCAAATGTATCTCGTATGTCTAGCATCATAAGAACATCAAAATGGAATCTAATCAAATCACCACATAACTAATCAAAGTTAATCCAAATCAAGAGATATAGTCTAAATCTGCATAATGGAAATCAATAATCTCTAAATGTCTGTAAATGTCTCCAACTATAATGTAAAATGATCATAATAAGGAAGTGAAATAAATTAGCCTCACAGGTGTTCAGGTACCCGTACAACCTTTATTACAGGGAAACTTTATTGAAAAACATAAAAAACATTTTCGTTGCAACAAGTGTATCTAAACATTTGTATATTTTTCAAATCAATCTAAACATTTCTATTATTGTTAAGTGTACCTTGATCTTTTCATTTTATGTTCTTTATATTCATTTTTCTTCTCGATTGAGATGTTAACTCCTCTTGGGAACTATTATTTTCTACATGAATTTGAGTATCAACTTTCATTATATCTTGAACTCTATTCACTGGAATTTGTAACACATGATCTATTGTAATAGAATTCATCCTTTCAGAATTAACCTTAATATTCCCATGAGATTGACAATGTCTTTGAACTAATTTGCAGTTGTATGCTTGTAATTGTTGTCTTTCTATCTCATTGAATTGATCTAACCGTATATCTCTTTGTAATCTTATTTGTAATATATATTTCTCCTCTTAAGATGTTCATGCATGATGTGTTATCATTTCATTTGCATGTTGTCTTATTTCTACTTCAATATTTTCCATTGTCATATCTGCCCTATGTTTAGCATGTCTTTATTTATCATTTTGGTATCGATGATTTCTTAGTTCCTCTCTTTATGCATCAATCATTCGGTCACGTCATTGTCTCATATAATTTCAAGCACATTCTCTTTGACGTTCTCTTCGTTTCTCTTCATTTTCAAACTTCTTACTTCCTATCTTTGTGCATCACTCATTTGTTCAGGGCATTGTGTCAGATAATTTTGATCATATTTTGTTTGATGTTGTCTTCATTGTTTTTTATTTTGAAAATTTAACCTTGGGCGAGGCATCTAAGAACTAATAACAAAATAAATCAATCAAGTTATAATACATTTTAATAAAACATCATAAAATATTATCAATGGTTAAATATATAGATAATTAAAATTTAATTGTTGCATCATCACAAAAACTCCAAGATAAGGAATGAATATTATTTTTAATTTTGAATAAACACTTAAAAAAATCTTACTTACATTAATAATACATTTTATGATTTTATTTTTAAATTAATCTTACAAAAATAGAAAAATGAAATTCTTGAGGTTTTATAATCTTTTGGTGAAGATGGTGATGGCGACGATGATCCAAATGAATGGGATGTACCACTTTTGAAAAATAAGGAAGTGTTGGGGGGCTTGAATAGAGATGGCTCCGAGTGGGATTGGGAGAGGCTTGGAGATAAGTGATGAGATAATTAGGTGGTGTTACCTTGGTGGTTGAAAATTTTACTTTGGTGGTCTAAGGGTGCTAGTTGGGGTCGCATTAGAGGTCTTGATGGAGGTTCTAGCACGAGAGTTTTAGATTTGAGGGGAGAAGGTTAAGAGAAGTTTGGGAGTATTTATGTAGAGGTATTGTGGAAGAATGGTGCCACTCCCTCATTATAGCTAAGGAAGGAGGATCTTGTTGAGCTTCTATTGGAATTTTTTCTAAGGTGGAACTGATGGAGGGTGCTAAATCATCATTCTTGCTGAGGAAGGATGTGCCAAGGGAAGCCCTAATGGAGATGCTTCTGAGTGGGTGTGAGTGACCTATTTAGGATTGTAGTGAGATTGATGGAATAGGTGTTTGTTTGGAAGACAAGAAACTTAATGTTGGATCAGTGGATAATGGTTCTCTATTATGGTAGAGAAGGAAGATAAATGGGCCTAATATGGTGGGTTTGATTCGATTATTTTAAATGAATTTCTATTAAATTTATATATGTAATTTTTTTAATATTTTTTTATGTCTCTAGGTGCGGATAGAAGATCGAAGCATGGATGCAGGATGATAGACAAAACAAGATCTTTACATTGTGTCATGAGTATAGAGGATCACCTTGGATGGAAATTGTACATGAGGGATTCCTCTTGTTTCTATGATGAGTGCATTTTGGAAAATTTGAGGCATCATGGATATGTTAGTGAATGGAATGCAGTGCCATCAGTCATTTCTGACACATAGAACGAAGATGAGGATGAAGGATTTGAAGACGTTCCTTTGATTTCAATTGATTATGATCATATTTTAGGATTGATCAGAAAAGGTAAATATGTATGTATGTGTACTCGATAAATTTAATGTAAATTTACAACACATGTAGTTATTTAAATTTTAGTACTAGATGAATTAACATTAATGATTATAAAGTCTAGACAGTTCTAACTTTTTTTACAAATTTTGAACTATGTAAATTTGGTGTACTAGGAGATGTTTTTGCAGTCAGAGCAGAGCCTTGAAACATAGAAGGTGTTAGTTATTATTTAATGTGTTGCACAGAGGAGAGGAAGAAGCTAACACAACCTGAAACAAGCGATGAAATGGTGTTTCCCACATGTGGGTCACATGTAAATTTATATATACATGTATACATGTACATTAACCTTTAGATTATATTATTATACCTGGGTTGAGTGAAAATTTTACGTGCACATGTCTTACAAAATTGGTTCGTGTTGTTTATAATACATGTTTAGTTGTAGTGCAAGGGATATATCTCAAACAAGTTAAAATTGTTCAACATGGGATTCATTTTTTTGACTGTCAACCTAAGAACAAGGTATATCAGTGTAGTCACCTAGTAATTTCAACTACCCGACATCTTCATCCAGTTCCACATGTACATGGATGAAAAAAATGGAGACTAGATAGTGATGATTATCAAAAAATATTACATGTTATTGAAGAGCAGGCTGAACCAATTGTTTGAGTGAGAACTTATATAGTAGTGTTTGAACTCCATTATTTTAGTTACTTATAAAATTAGTGATCTTGAAGTTACACATTAGTTTAAGTTAATTTTTAAATGTTCTTAGGATCTAAACTTAGAAGTACTATTTAATTCAAATTACTTTTATATTTAGTGTTCAACACTTTTTTAAACTTGGACATGAAGTACTATTTAATGTGGTCCACTTTTAAGGATGATACATGTGTACTATTTAATGTTTTTTATTGGCATCCGATGTTTGACTACATGTATTATTGGATGCATAGATGTTGTGACTATGTCTAATTTATCTTTTAATGTTTTGATTTACTATTTTCACTAGATATATGATATATGTGATTTGATTATGTTATCTAGTTTAGCATCATATATATTTTATAATTAATAGGAGACAATTTAGTTTGGGCAAATATGTTGTGTGTATCTTCCCCGTCTCACTTGATTCAAGTTATAATGAGATGTATTTTGTTGATACCTACGAAATTATCAAGATCTAAATCGATGTCAATTCTAGATCCATGTATTATAAATAAACTAGTAATTTGTGTGTTCTCATTAAATGTGTTTATTATATCTCCTAGTTTGCATTTGTATTTTTTTAGTTTATACATTTTCTTAATGAGGACTTTTTTTGATTTACATGTATGCTTCTAGATATGTGAAAGAATATTTATATTTAATTGTTATCTTGGAATGGTTGAATGTATTTAAGAAATTGTGATATTTTATCTCAAATTATGAACTAAAAGATTATTTGAGCTTCATTCCTTAGCCAAGTTGATTAAATCATGTGTGTTAATTTATTGGGAAAATTTCATTACTTTAAATGAAGCTATTTGTAAATGTGATTATAAAAATAGTGATTATTGAGGACTACATTGCAATTCATGAATGGAAACACTGGTGCACTAGTGTCTAAATTGAACTTCTTCCAATTTATTTACACTCCAAACTCTTTGTAAAGTTCTCTAGGTTATTATTTTTGTAACTAGTTTTCATATTATGTTTCTTTGAACTTTCAATTTTTCCTATTTTCCTATATGAACTCATTTATTTTTTCTTAAGGGAAAAACATGTAGTTTAATTAAAGACAAATGTACATAATTTAGATAAGGTTATGAATAATTTTGATTATCTATATTGAAATTAGCAATAATCCTTTTTTATTCTTAGCATTATCTATTATGTGCATTAAGTTGAAATATTAACATAGCAGTGGAATCAACTTTAACCATCATACAAAAGGATAAAGAACAAGTTTAGATTGCAAAAAGAAATGAGGGAAGAAATAGAAAGACATCTACATGCATCAACAAAAGTACCACCATCACTACAAGGTGAAGGAACATTATACCATGTCAAACACATCATAAAAATAAATACACGTACAACTTCTCAAGTTTGATTCCAAAATTATAAATGCTTGTACATTAAAAATAGGTGAGAAGGGTGTATCTAATCACAACAAACTGTTCAACTATATAATATAAATTATCATGGTGCTTGACGAAATGTGTTTTGGAGATGTAGTGTTGTTTCAATTATACGATTTGATAGTCTCAAGGTTAAAAACAATTGTCATATCATGGTTTTCTAGATATGGATAAGTGGCACAATAGAATAGACAAAGAAAAGGATGTTGTAAAGAAGATAAAGGGAGTGAATACTCTATGTTAGGATGTTTCAAAGGATCTCATATGCCAAATTGTGAATAAGAATGTAATATAGCTAAGGAATATGGCTACCAACTAGGATGTACCAAGACTAGCTCATGATTTACTAACACAACTCATTGTTATCAAGGAGGATAGGTTAAAAGAATTGTAGAAAAATAAATTTGCTTTCATGGTTGGAAGATGTATGCATGAGAGTTCAAATTTCATGAGAGTATTAGGCTAATTAGTTCCTAGCTCTTAGGATAGACCACATATAATTAGATAAAATTGTATAGATGGATGTTTCCATGATAGAGGAAGACAAGAAGGAAAATGTAAAAGTGGAATAGTAGTGAAAGGACCAAAGACTAACTATTAGTGATTGTAAATACATACATTTTTAAAACATGTTTAAAACATAACGTATATGGTCCATAATGTATTTAATGTACATTTAACATGTATAGAACACATTTAAACTCATGAGTTCTCTAAATAGATATATAATATAAACACAAACACATGTATATATATGTATGTATGTAGATTTTTACATAAACATTTACATTTAAGAAAACGTGTATGTAATCAAGTCCTAGAAATGTCAATATATATCAAATATAAATCATCAAATGTATGTAATCAAGTGCTGGTGTAAATGTGTGCATGTCAATATATCAAACATATATCTAGAAATGTCTAGATGCAACATTAAATGGAGGTCTCCAGGTGGCTACCTAATCGTCATGTCGACTCCTAGTTGAGTGAACCTCTAAATGAGAATTCCGTTGTGTTGGATGTGCTGAGTCCTAGAGATAAATTCAAGTATACATACATGTACAATGTGTTAAATACATTTTATCTATATAGAACTATTTAAAAATGTACATGTAATATTATAAATATCTATATGTATCTATATATACATGTACATCTAAAAATTTAAAACTCGCATGTCCACTGACAACAATATCATCAACAGAATCACACCAACATATATGATCTAACCTTAAGCTAGGAGTAACATGAGTTATCTCCATCTATGATATATATATATATAGTTAAAAATAAAATCTAAATAATTTAAAAAAGAATTGAATTGAACATGCACATGTACACATACATACTTATATATCAGGTGGCATAGGATTTGAGCCCTCTACAATGGCCGCCTCCACTAAATCATCCAAATGAGCTATCTGAGCCGTGTCATGATCTAATGTATCTGTTTGAGCCCTCTCATGCCATAGTAATGATGAGTGAAGGGGACTAAGCAACTAAGATGGCATTGATAACGAATCTAAATGCATCAACATCTCCACAAAACTTGCAAACTACATCCTCTCCAGGTCATCTAAAGGATCAGTAGCCTACATGTAGAAACGGAATGATCTATAGGTGGATCCTGATGTGCACTGGTGCTTGGCCTAGAAAGGTGGTGAGAATGATGAGGTCCTGAATGTGAATGAATAGATGTAGCCATATGATCTCTAACCTGATTTATCGAGATCACTAGCTTTGAGGAAATGAAGGCATATGCCTCCAAGAGGTCCTCTGTGAAACAATGTGAAGTACTACATGCCTTCTCCCCTGTAAGACCATCCAACTGTGTGGTTGTAGGGATGCCTGCCATAGCATAAGGATCACAATGATCAGTGTTGTTGAACTGTGCTATAAATAAATCTCTAGATCATGGAGGTTGTGCCATCAAAAAGTAACCCACACGATTACTAGCTATCGTAGTGGTGGCAACTATAATATCACAGACACTGTCAATTGCTTCCCTTTGGGAAGCAATGAGAACATGATTTGCTAAGGGGGCCAGGGTTGGGGAGATAGCAGGAGACCTCTCACCAATCAATGTCCTATACCATGGGGTTGCCTGATCTTCTTGACGATAAGCATCCCTATCAGCAAGCCTACCACAACCCTAACCAAAATATCTTGGAAGGTCAAAGTATTTGACTTTGAGGCATAAATGAACCTCATCATATAATTGTTGTGCAAAATATAAGGGAATTTGGTTGTTATTTGGATAACAACCAAAGATATAAAGAAATCAAGAGTAGATCAAACTCGCCATAGCACCATCCACACATCTGGTAACCTAGCATATCTTCACCTTAGGATTATCTTGATAGAATGGAAAACATTGGGATTTAATGGTTTCTTTGGTCACCACACTATGAACATGTGAAAGAGGAACATCACCACAAACTTCTTCTCGCATGTGGGAAAGAATAGTAGCTATAGCATCAAGGGAATATGCACTTACATGTCTCAAATTTTATCTCAAATTTTTTCTACGCTTTCCAATGTGGACTTACAAGTATCCTTATATATTCCCATGTTGGTACCATCATTTATGGAAACTCTCAATCTCTCAATCTCACTGTTAGTTTGTACAAATAGTTCCTAAGGTGGAACTAGTGCATAATTTTCCATGTGATGTGCCTAAAGAAGAAATTCAAGGTTATTACTTTAATATCTATAGAGAATCTAGAAATACTAGACATGTACACATTCAATTTAAATTATTCAAAATTTAAATATTTACAAGTGGAGATTAGATTGTATTTCTCTATATCCATCTAGTTCTTGTATGTATGCATATGTGTGTGCAATAAATAATGTTTAACGAACTAGAAACAACTAAACAAGTGAAACTAGAAAATTAATTTCAAGTATTAATATTTATCTAATTTAATTCAATTCATGTACACACAAATTTCACCAAAATGTACAAACTTGTAAGACACACACACACACACACACACACACACACACACACACACACACACACACACACACACACACACACACACACATATAGGATCACTAAATTGTTTTGTATCTTAGGGCTTCTCTTTGAATATGATTTAATCAAGGTGCTAAATTTAAATATTTTGGCATGCATAAGTGAAAGGTTCAAATTTAGGGAAAGGGTCACCACATGCCATAAGTGAAAAGCATGTTTGAATTTGGTGTCCATGTGATTACAAGTACAATTTTCTATCTATAGTTCAACAACATTGTACTAGACAAAATCACACTTGCAATTCAATCTAAGGTGAGGGAATGTGTACATGAATAAAAATGGGTTTAGACCATTAGGTATAAAAATACTAAAGGTTGATCTAGATAAATTCTATAAGTTTTCTATCTTATATCTTGAAATAAATACCAAGATAATATATCACTTGAGTAGGATAAAACCTCAAGTGAGTGTAAAATGAGTAGAAATTTAAAGGATATAAAAATACACTTTTTGTCCTAGATAATTCTTGATGAACACTATTTTAATGAACCTTCTCAAGTCTTCTCACTCATTAATAACAAAGTTACAAAATAATTTAATAAATTTAGACATCTTATTTGTTTTAAATATAAAATGTTAAGGTTCTTGATTTCTACAAAGAAATAAACTACACCAAGTTACATGAAACCCTAAGATAAATCAATTAAATAAGTACATTGGTCTACACAAGTATCCTAGGTTCATGTAAGAGTTGTGAATGATAAGCATGTTTTTCAAAAATGATGCTAAAAAATTTAAATAATACATGCAAACTATACTTCTAGCTCTTATCTCAATGTAGAATATGACTATGCCTATGTCCCAAAGTGATTTGTCAATATTTTAAAATTTCAAGGCTTGCTAAATAAAGGCATCAAAATAAGTTAAACTTCTATTTTTTTATTACCTCTAGGTCATTTGGAAACGATTAGGTACCTCATTAAAGTTTAATCTCTTGAAGCCCTAGATAGGGGAGGGCTCATCTGATTCCCTTTTCCACCCCATCAAACCTTAATATATTCTAATAGCCCTTTTGGGAGGGGATCACCATAACTTGAATCTTGGGGGGTGATGAGATCATGAGCATTTTGAGCTAGCTTCTTAGAAAATGATTTGCAGAAGTATTGCTCACTTGAATGGTTTTTTAAAATTTCTTAAAACATTATACATGTATAGTTGTAACTTAGGAATAAAATATCATTAAAACTAGGTTGATTGAAATAATGCAAACAATTCAATCACATAATTAATCTAGATTTAATTAAGAAAGTATAATTTGTGTTGATCTATAAATTGAAACGTTACTTTTAGAAAATAAATGTTATGGATAAAATACTTTAGTGTGGGAATCTTTCAGGAGAATTTATACAATTGATGTCACACATAATCTAATTGAAGAAAGTTACAAAAATAAATGTTGAAATAGTTTGTTGTATATCTCATGTTCTAAATCATCCTAGAAACCTATATGGATCATATCTAAACTCCTCGAGATAAAACCTAAGTGTCATAAGAATGATTTTCTATATGGAAATGAAAATTGTAACTTGTACATCAACTTGGCATAATGTAGACTCGTAAAATTATTTAACCCTAATCTTTGATATATTCAAGAATTATTGTAAGGATGATGGTATTTAAAATGTCTTTAAAGGGAAGCTACTAGATTTCTAAGGTCAAGTTCTATTAGATCAACCCCAAATGAACATTCAAATTGTCTATACATATTTGATCAAATGATTTTAGACAACATGGAGAGACTTGTGATTTTAATGTAGATTAAGATTCCTTTTAAGCTCTCCAAATTGAAATTTGTTCCTAGAGTAAATGTTCCTTTTGTTATAGATGTTCTCTTGATTTATCCTTATGATCCCCTTGAATTAATTGTACAAATGAATATATTAAAATATAAAAACATAATAAAATTTCTATGGACTCATAAAGCATGTACCAAGTGGACTCATAACATGACTAGTGAAAAGGGGTGGAAAACTTAAAAATTTAAAATTTATGGGCAATCTTGAGGCAATAATAAATGATGTGTAAATGATGAATGTACATGGGTACGTGTATAAAAATGGATTCAAGGTAAAGTTGAATGCATGCAAATAGGTGCAATTAAGGGCAGAGTGGATAGGTTTGAAAATGATCAAGTACAAGTGAAGATCTCAACCAAATCCACATATCTAATCTTAATTAATTTATAGACACTCGCTTTCAACTCAGCTCAAGTTTCTAAGTTTGATATTTGTATTAAACTTGGTTTACATGTGCTTGGGAGTTTACATGTATGATAACCTGATAATTTTTCTCGTCTATATCAAACCCTAATAAAGATGTTGAATCAATAATTTTCAACAAGATTAACTTCTATATAGCAAGAATACATGCATATTCCCTAGAATGATGATGCAATGTTGAAATCAAAAGGTCTAACTATTTTTAGGTTATGTGACTTGTGTTAGACAGTGTTCAAATGTTCCATGTGTTTTCTATATTTTATAAATGAATTAGGTTTATTCCAAGTTTTATATAGCTTCCCAAGTATTAAATGAAATGTTGTGTGCATCAATATGAACATAAATATTCACACCTATATTTAAGGATACACCTATGGAACTAAACAATATTTTGATGTACATGTTCCCTTGTGATAAGTGTGCCACTTGAAAACATGCAAACACAAAATAAAGGGATCCAAATAAGTAGCATCCATAAAACATTGGAAATAAGCATAAACACAACTACTAAAGTTAGATACATGAAAAATAAGAAAATGGTATTTTTTATTGACAACTAGATACTACATACATAGCTAACATTTAGGTATTAAATGTACATGTAAACAAGTAGAAATTTTGACAGAATAAACATGATACCTAATTTTGACAGAATGCCTCAAAGAAATTTGTTCTCATGGAATGCCTCCATTACAGGGTATTCACAAAATAGATTTGTTGTTGAAAGGCTTTAGAAACTTTCAAGCAAATGCAATTGGAAGGTGTAAAGCCAGACACTGTAACCTTTGTCAATATCCTCCCTGCCTGTGCCTAAATGGGAGCTTTGGAATAGGGTATGGACATCCATCAAAGCATAAAGGGTAGCGAAATTTTGTCAGATATTATACCTGCAACTTCCTCGGACAACTTAGACATGTATGCAACATGTGGAAGTGTAGATAAGGGACGTGAATTGTTTTGATAGAATGCCTCAAAGAAATGTGTTCTTGTGAACTGCAGGATATGCACAAAATGGATTTGTTGAAAAGGATTTAGAAACTTTCAAGCAAATGCAATTGGAAGGTGATTTAAGCTAGATGTCACAACCTTTGTCAACATCCTCCCTGCCCATGATGAAATGGGAGCTTTCAAACAGGGTATCGACATCCTTACAAGGATAAAGGATAGCAAAATTTTGTCAGATATTGTAGTTGCAACTTCCCTGGACAATGTATGTATGCAAAATGCGGAAGCGTAGACAAGGAACGTGAACTATTTTGATAGAATGCCTCAAAGAAACGTGTTCTCATGGACTACAGGATATACACAAAATGGATTTGTTGAAAAGGCTTTAGAAACTTTCAAGCAAATGCAATTTGCAGGCGATAAGCAAGATGCTACACCCTTTGTCAACATCCTCCCTACCTGTGACTAAATGGGAGCTTTCGGATAGGGTATCGACATCCATCAAAGTAGAGACTACGACTAATTTTGTGCCCTAATTTAAACTACTGGAGATCATATTCAATAGAGACTATGAGAAACTACGAATCTTCAACCAGAGACTACATGTAAATTACAAAATATTTGAGAAAATGAAACAATAATCATACCTGGAGGATGGATGGACAGTTCCGTTGGTCTGTAGGGCTTGGGTTGCGTTGTTGGGTCCTCCAAGGTTTCGGCTGGTAAAATTGTAAAAAATGACAGCTAAAAAGTTTTTTTTTATTTGAACTTACGCAGATGGGTTCGTTCGAACCCCCATAAAAATGAACCCATTATTTTATTATTAAAAAAATGGGCCGACCGCGGGTTCGAAGGACTCCCCCAATGATGTGGGGTTTGTTTGAACAGGGGGGATTTGAACAAACTTATTTTTGTGTTCTAATGAACACCCCGCATTCGAATGAACCCGTGCAAAAAAAAAATTGCCCGACTAGTTTTCCTTCCTCAATGCAATTGTAACCTAGTTATGTGGGTTCACTTAGGACCTATAATTTATAATATAAGATACTTTATCAATTAAAATAATAATGAAAAATAAGTATAATATATTTCGAAATAAATGTAGAATTAAGAATTATCATCGTACCTGTATGTTTCATTGATGTGAATCTCCCCGTGGATTCCATGGATGAACAATATAATCAAAGTATTTATGATCATTTTGTCTTTCATGATCATTTACCCAATCAAGGTTGTCTATGTTTGGTGCTCCCTCTAACCATATGAATCCATATACATGTGGTGAACCTTTGTGCTACCATTCATATCTAGACTAGTAATCTTTTACTCTCATTCCATTTTGTAGTATTTCCTTTTGAAACATTGTATATCATAAGTGCATGTAATATGCCACAATATGGGGGTAGTCAATAATATTTTTTCATCGCCATTTTTATGGTTCTTGTAGATTAGTTAGTTGTGTTCTTGGAATTAGTGCATGCAAATATAGCCAATACATATTTGTCACACTCAAAGTAAAGGAAATTATTGGTGTTCCAATTTGATGCAAGAGGTTGGTTAATTCATCATGACATTTTGCATAATGATACCTTGTAACCTTAGTGTCATACCAAAACACATCAAATGGTTAGCTAGATGTGAGTGGGGGATGTTTTCCATATGCTCTCGTAACTCATTGAATGTAATTGGCGTGCGTTGAAATTTTTTTTTGACAAACACAATAGATGAATTTTGTGCATGATGTCTCATAATCATATTCATGCAATATCTAAATTGTGAGTGTCCTACAAAATGATTATCTTTATATCAAAACAAATGTTTAACAAATTCATGTAGATGGACTCTCCTTATTCATGGTTCTAACAAATCACATCATCCATCTAGAAATAGTGTGGAAAAGACATATCAAGTAACCCTTCAAGGACATACTCATTCATTGGAGATGCTCCAATTCTTGGCCAATCAATTAGTGATCCAAAATCTACATTAGGGGTATTTACCCATGCATGGATTAGTTCCATCTCTCTTTGGACATTTGGTGGTTTAGTGTAACACTACTTTTCTCCCATAGTTATTGAAGTATTAGCAACACATTTATTATAGCTTACACTAGAGTTTAGATGAGTATAAACATTAAATGATGTGCAAATAACAAAGATAAATTACAACATATGATAATTTAATAAGAACTCTAAAGTAAATCATTCACAAAGAAAATTAGATAGCATAATCACATAATCATATTAACATCAAAACCCACATATATAATAATTCTAATATTTTTATTAGCAATAAGTTTAGTACTTATCTGAATCATTGAGAACTTGAATTGATAACTCTCACATTAGGAAGATTTCAGTGGTCTTAGACCTCATAGCTATGGTACATTCCAAGAGTAACCAATTCTTATTCAGAACCAACACATGTGCTTCCCAAGCACCCAATTTTAATTCGTAAACAACATGTGCTTCTCAAGAACACAAGCCCTAGCCAAAACAATCCCTAGTGTACACTGTACCGTGAGTTGGACACACACTATGTGATGCTTCTCCCATTCCCATAGCCCACCAAAACTACCTTCTTCTTTCTTTGAGTGATCTCTATGTCCTTTCCAAGTCTCACATAAATGCCTTATATAAATTTTTAAGGGGTCGTTTCTAAAACATCACACCCTTTCATAAAGATTTCATTTTAATAAGTATTTAAATAAATACATTTATTTCTCTTATTTAATTTAAGATACTATATAAATACTCTCATTAATCTCCATTTTAACCAAAGGATCATAATATCCTTTATTTTTCCATCTCCCTTTTAATTATAAAGGGTTAAATAAACTTTATCTTCTTATAATTTTAAAGGGTTATTCATAAATGACTTTATTTTCTATTTTTGGGGAGAAAGTCACATAACATTGCACCCCCTATAAATTAGTTGTCCTCACTAGGTCAAGTTAAATCTTCAACATAATTTAGAAAAAAAATAATTACTCAACAAAATGTGGATGTAACATTATTGATATAATAATGAGTCTATTTCTTTTGAACTTTATTTATAATTATATTTCTCAAATTTTAGGTCTATTCAATAACTCTTCTACTATAACTAAGACCATAATTAGATCTCATTGAAAATACTTTTTAAATCAATAATATGATTAGAACTATAAGTGCATTTTAATATCCATACTATGCAATGACTCATCATTGAGTATCATATAATATATATACTCAAAAATCTGTTCTGAGATGATAGTCATGCTTTCAAGACTACATGCATATCCTCTTTGTGCATACCACATATATTTGAATGGCAAGAAATAAATCAAAATTTATATAATTTCCTAGCTGGTCAAATAAATTTTTAGGACAAGTCTAAATCTAACAATGATTTACATGTAAATTGGTATATTACTAGCAACAAGGTGTTTATAGTACCTAACCTAAATCTTAGTCCTATACAAAAAATGTACAAGGTTATTGGGGTGATCCAGTCTAATAACAAAGTACAATAAAATAAAGATGGTACAAAGAATTCAAATAAAACATTTATAGGGTACTTCATAAACATCATTAATTTTCTATATAATAGGTTTATACTAATATAACTCTTGTTGAAATTCCATATCAAAAGAAAAATTACAGGTTGTATGTACCCTTATAAACTTTTGACATGTCCCCATGGTAGATGCTAAGATAATATGTTCAGTTTCATATCTTATTAAAACATTGTTTCATTCCACTTAAACAACATCATATTTTTGAAAGTTTAAGATGGGAAAAGGATCCTCGGACTTGTGGCTTATGCACCCACAATATAACCTAGGAAAAATATTTGAGTACCAAGTTGTCCTATCGCTACTTTATCCAACTAATTAATGGACTTCACATAGTTCAAGGAAAAAATATATATACAACAATCAAGCTTCATTGTATTTCATTCTTCATCTTAACACGATTCTTTAGTTATAGATTTTCTCTAAGTCACAATGTTCTATTGAATCCAATTTATTTTATCAAGGTCAATTTCTTAGGTCTAGTTTTAATTAGAGATAGTTAGAATTGGTTTCACAATTCTAATAATACTCATGTATAAATTTTTTAATTTCATGACAAGGTGTAGGTTACTAGGTGAAGATAAATAATTTTATTTCTCCATTTTACACTTCTCATTAAACATCATAACTTATTACTACATTTACATAAAATGTATGTGGACAATGTTATGTTGAAGGTATGTTATATTGAAATGTATTGTAAATTATTTTAAAGCTTGTCTATGTGCACTAAAGCATATGATGTACATAAACATATTCAAATTGAGAAAGTATTATCTAATCACAAGGCTAAATATAATTATTAGTTACCTTTTTAATTTGAAGGGCTCTATATGTAAAAAAAACATAGAGATGATGAATAGGTTCAAAAATATTAATGAAACTTTAATGAAATTTGATACAACTTAATCTACTATAACTAACAATAACACTACCCAATTTCTACTTTCCATGATGTGAATCTACACTTTGTTTTCATTATATAAATATATAAAGAATAAAATTGCACATCTAAGGATGGATAGGTCCTAACATTAACATCCCCCAAAACATATAAAATTACCCTTTCTATGTAAATCTATTAACCCATTGAACCTACACTCACGTTAAAACTAGTATTGTTTTTAATTCACTATATTCATAGAAAAATAAAGTCATATATTCTTTGTATAAATGTATAATCACAAAAGAGCCTTCCAATAAGTTCTACATTTTAAATATATCTAATTAAGATTAATAAATATATAAATAAATAAAAAACTTACACCCCTTAATGCTCTATTACTCCATTTAATGACATAGGGCAAAACCTTACTTATGTATTTCAAGGATTCCTAGGACATTTGACACTTGTCAAAAAAAACTAAATATGTTATTGTAAGAGTTGACCACATAAATATCTTCAAGTTAATCAAATTTAGCATAGGAAGTGATAGATGGAAGAATATGAAGCACATTTTCTGTTTTCCCACAATACAAGACCTTTCTCACTATGACAATCTACTAGCCAAGATTTAGCCATATCCATAGACAAATTTTAAAAGATCAAGACCTTTTTAATATGATATTTTTACCTAAAGCTTTCTAAACCCTATATTATCCGGCTAATAGATTTTATTTTTCACTTAAAACAAACATATGTTATCGGTTAGTTTTTGCCCATTGAATGTTTTAGTCATCGCCAACTCGATGACATGTTTAAATGCATATATATAATTTTATTTTTTAAAGTGAATCTTTTCTATACTAGCTAAAAATTTAGTGCTCTTTAAGTCTGAATCTACACTTTCTTTCTATTATAGTTTCTGGCCCAAATCTGTTTGCTAATCTTAGGCTCATTAGAGACTATGCACACTATGAATATAAAATTTCAAATTTAATTTGTTGTCCTCTTCTATTAACATTACAGAGACATACAAAATATATTTTTTTTCATGCATTTGTTTTAGGGAAATAGTTGAACACCTTGTCATAGAGAAAGATATAATTTAGATAATGTTTATCTTTGAAACATTCATTTTCCTTTTATAAAATGGAATTACTTGATATGTGGAAACTTCCTATGTGATATTATAAGTGTTTTCCTTCTTTAGAGTCAACAATATAACTCTGGATTACCATCATATGTCTTGTATATGGCTTTCAACGTTTAAAAAACTGCCCAAAATGTTGGTTTGACATATTTCTTGTTGAACTCAATCATTGCATGGGAATCTTTCGTAGACATGGAGGAAAGAGGCATCATTCTAGAAGCCATAGACATGAATTGACTAACAATAATGGATATGAATGTAGATATTGACTGAATGAATTATGAGTTTCCTAAAATATTAAGTAGAGAAGTGAAGGATAGGTATAATACAATATATAAGTGAAGGGATATGTATGATAAGTTGTGTTCCTGCAAGGTGATTGGGATGCATCTATTCATAAAAACTCTTGATAAAATAATGAAAATTAGGTACATAATATCCCTTTCTATGTTGGAAAGTCTTGAATATTGAGATAAAAAGGTAAGAAAAATTCCATAATAGTTGGTTACCATGTAACCAACCAACCACTAAAAAATTTGGAAGCTATATTAAGTTTTTTTTCTTATTTCCTTTCTATTTTCCATTCTGTGCCATATCTTTGTCTCTGATATTTCTTTAAGGGTTCTATATTCATGAATGGAGTACGAGGTGGATTATGGGGACTAGATGAAAGGTTTACGTTTGTACATACACAACTAGCTATGAATTTAAGGCTGCATAACCCACTACATATAACACGTGTAGGGATTTTCAATCATGTCATAATAATATACATCGTGAGCATATACTTCATACATCTCATGGTAGATATCCTTGATCACTTATGGATTTTTTTTCTATTTGTGGCTCTCTTGCTTCATATTTCTTCAAGGATCCTAGTGATGCAAATATACCTCCCTAACCTTTACACACTTTCTAGTCCATATTCCTTTTATTGTGGCTTTTGGTATATTGAACTATTTAGTGATGAGCTCATACTGTGATAGTTCTTTATCTTCTCATGATGTAGCTAATGACTCCTTGCTCCTTGATGATTTGATTTATGATGCACATTCTTTTCATACACATATGTTAAATCCATTTAGTGGTAATTAAGATGTGTATTTACATATTAAAACTTTCTTAACCTTATATTATGTTTATAAACATAGTGATGTGACAATGATGAATACAATTGGTGATACCTTAGTTGATAGATAAAAACAATGATTTATTTCATTCTTACCTATTATACATACTTTCATGCTTTGGCATGTGCTTTCATAGGTTACTTTCCTATTGGTCCTAGACTATGTTTTATTCATAATTCTTATTCTTCCCCTTCTAGTGGTTCGTCCTTATTGGATCCCATGAATTTTCTATGCATCATTATGATATATTTTTATTCATGGAGACCTTCATTTAGTTGATTTTAGAGTACATTCTTAGACACTGTAAAGCCCATAGGTGTCCTATGTAATGCCCCGCCATGCAACCATAGAGATAAGTTTAACTAAGCAATAAAGAGGGTGATTTTTTTTTAAAACAGAAGTAATGATAACAAAACATAACATAGTCTATAATCAACAAGTTAAACTAGAATCTCTAGGAATTACACAGCTGCATTATTGAAATTATACAATAATCAACATGTACATTGGAAACCAAACCATCACCCAAATTAATCTCTCCTATGGTAGCAACTTGAACCACCTGTTGTTAGCAACCATGAATCTATCATAATAGGGTACTCTAAGAGTACCTAGAACTAATAAATCAGATGATCAAGTAATGTGCATTGAAGCCCCTGAATCAATGATCCATCTGACATCTCTAGATGCATGAGTAGTAATTAGGGCATGTCCTTTTCCTTTGAAGCTGGGGGAAGTATCCTTGTCCTTATTCTTATTTTTGTTAGAAGGAGGAGGTGAACTAGATGAGGAAGGAGGGGTTATATTATGTTCCTTGAGCAATTGTTTTAACTCATCAATTTCCTTCTTATAATAGCTTTGTTCACTATGGCCCTCTCTTTTGAAAATAATACATTTGGGCCTCTCCTTCTTAGGATGTGTCTCTTTAGAAGACAGATTGAAAGGCTCATTTGATTCTATTTTGGGTTTATCCTTCTTGTTCTTTCCTTTCTCTTTGGATGTAGAAGCAACTAATGCATGAGACTTAGTGATATCAAATTGATGAAGTTTGGATTGTTCTCTAGTCAATCTTTCACAGAATGTCTCAAAGGATGGCATAACAAATCTAGTTCCCAACCCATACATACATACATACATACATATACATACATATACATATACATACATATACATATACATATACATATACATATGTGTGTGTGTGTGTGTGTGTGTGTGTGTGTGTGTGTGTGTGTACTTATTTTCACATTTTTCAAGTCAAGGGAAAATTTGTTTGCTATATGAGCTTAAACTATTCTTTTAAAACAACAGAGGATATTTTTATTTCTTCCCATCTCAAACATACATTATTCCATTTTCTTTACATAAACAAATTACAATAAAATGAGATAGACAAAAGGGAGAAAAGCATTTTTCTTACAACACATATGATGAAGGGTATTTTATATTTCCATTTCCATTTCAATAGAATACATGATTTTCAAACCAACTACACAAGAGAGAGCATCTCTCCTCTAATATGACCATTTCATCAACCCAAAAATGAGGGTAAGGCAACTCAATGCCATGGTTTTATAAATCACAAAATATCACAAAAACCATGATTCCTTCACCACTTCAAGGTTCTCCAAAGTCTCCAAAACATACCTACAAAACACGTAAAGAAAACAACCATGTCCATGGGTACTTTCCACCCAACCTAGGCCTAAGATAGACCACCCCCAAGTTAGGAGGCCCTCCAACAAAGAAAGGATCATTCCACAAAAAATACACTCACACCAAACACATAAACTCCCCACCAAGGCCAAACACAAAACTAATCCATTTGAAAAATGGATTTGATGGGTGAGAGAGTGGACTCACTCTACTCAAGGAGACCCACACTCTTAATAACAAATATATCATATATCATGTGGCCTCTTGCCATATTTATTATTTCACGTAAACAAGGCACTCATGCCATAACCAAAACTTTCTCATAACTCCAAATAAAGGACTTTGGCCATAAAACCATACCCAAATCAAAGAGGGGAAACCAAGGAGGTTCTCAACCTCTCCCACCCAAACTAAGGTGATCTCTCTCACATGGAGAGCTCACCCAACAACCCATAAAACCTAAAATACAACACTACATAAAAAATGCATGAAATAAACATCAACATACATGATACTTAAGCAAATAAGCAAGTAAATAAAGAGATTGTAGCCATGAAGAATACCTCTCAAGATTTAACAATTGAGGTTGATGGTGAAGAGCTTCCACAAATCTTCCCAACTCCTTCCAAGAATCTCCAAGTTCTTCTCTCCCAACACAAACTTGAAAATTTCCCCAAAAGAAAAAACAAACAAGAAACCCCCTCTCATCAAAATGAGGGAGATATATAGATGAGAAGGTAACACTTGTCACCCTCTCCTCCATCCACATAACCCTCCTCACCCTCTTTCATTTCTCTTTGGATGTAGGAGTAACTAATGCATGAGACTTAGTGATATCAAATTGATGAAGTTTGGATTGTTCTCTAGTCAATCTTTCACAAAATGTCTCAAAGGATGGCATAACAAATCTAGTTCCCAACCCATCCATTGTAGAATAAAAGCAAGTAGCTACACATTCTCCCATAAGTGCTCTCACACATGTGTGAGAGCGTAGGGGAATGTGAGCGCACAAAGGGAAGCTTCTTACGAATGAGGAGGTGACATTTGCCACCTTCTCATTCATATAAGCTACACTCTTCCCCACAAGTGCTCTCACACATGTGTGAGAGCATAGGGAAGAGGTTCACACATGTGGGAAGCTTGTAAAGCATGAGAAGAAAGGGTAACCTTACCCAAGTGGGTGAGGTTAAAGTTAAGTGAGATGGTGACCTTCCAACCACCCTCACACTTCCCAAACTCATCACTTGACTTTAGGGTCAAGTTTGGGTGACCATAGAAGGTCCAAATCAAGTTTAATCATGCTAGGAATGGTCCTAGACCCTAGGGGTATGACCTAGGGTCAATATTTGACCATTAGCAACACTTACAAACCCATAAAATCACATAAACGTGGCTTCAAACATTTAGCACTTAAAAATTATGCAAAGTCAACATTACACTTTATACAAGACAACAAAAGATAAATTGAAAAGGTTTAAACCATAAAAACTATTATAAATCAAATTACAACAAAGATCAACATTGTCCAACACATGTGACCTTAGTCCTACTTAGGACCAGGTCGGTTGAATAGGGAATAACATATGGTTGTTGTCTGACCTACGAATTTTCATAGGCATGCAAAGTAAACCTGCACACTTTCACAAACACATCAATAGCACATGATAATATAGGTAAATTAAAGTACATTGCACACACACACATGATCGCATAAATAAGTAAAACATCCATGATAGCGATATATCAATACTCACATACTTCATAATTTACCAAAAACTCGCAAGTATGATCAAATTCACATAACTCAAAATATATCATTATTTAAATCACAACTAATCATAACATCTACATCTAGTCCAATCACAACATATAACATCATATCATAAAATGAAATCTAGCATCATATTCTAAACAGATCCACAAAGCATAAATTATCTAACTAAACCAACCAGATATATCAATAGGGTCTAAATATGGGATCAACAATCCCAATAATATCTACAAGTCTAAACATATAATCCATCTAATAAGTCAATGTAAACAAAATATGAAGTGGGATCAAGGTAGGCCTCACATCCTCCCTCCTAAGACTAAACTTCCTCCTGGAAGTCAGCAAAGAGGTGTGGATTTAGAGTCCTCAAACTAGCAGTGGCATCCCACAAAGATGAGACCTTGTCATAACAGTTCCACTGGACCCTAACCTGGTCCAGCTCATGACCACAAAGGCCCAACGTCTGACAAGGCAAGATGCGAACTGACTCCAAAGCTAGCTGGTTGTCTAACTCTACCTGCAAGGCATCCCAATCCAATACATGAGTCACATCCAAAATATAACGCCTGAAAATAGATACATGAAACACATTATTCATGCTTGACAGGCTAGGTGGCAATGCAAGATTAGAGCCCTTTCCATAATGGATTGGACTCTTATGCGGCCGTATGAGCACAAGAACACATTATCGCCAACAAGAAGCTCTGATCCAATCTCTTGGCATCAACATACTTCCTCTAGTGATCCTGTGCCTCCTGTAAACGCTACCTGATCAAAGTAACTAGTTTCTCCATATCCTATACCAAATCTAGCCCAAAATCTACTCTATCCTTAATGTGATGCCAACTCAAAGGGGTCATACAAGGTCTACCATATAAATCCTTGTAGGGAGGCATACCTAATGAGCTGTGATGCTCATTATTGTAGGCAAACTCAACCAGATACATGTAGTCCTCCCATCTCGACTAATGGTCCATCACATACATGTGAAGGATGTCGTTTAACACCTAATTCACCTTGTTAGTCTACCCATCTATCTCAGGGTGATATGCAGAACCAAAATTGAGCTGAGTGCCCAATGACTATTGAAGTGCTCTCCAAAAGGCTCAAGTGAAAACTAAATCTCTGTCTGATATAATGTGACAAGGCACCCCATGAAATATCACTATGTCATCGAACAAAACCCTCGCCACTGCTGGTGCATTGTACGTCGTGCATACAGGTGAAAAGTGGACTACCTTGGTCAACTTGTCAACTGTCACCATGATGGCATCATGATGGTGAGCTAACAAAGGTAGACCAACAATGAAATCCAGGAGAATAGAATCCCATTTTCACTCTGGTATCTTGTGAGGGTAAAGAAAACCGGTTGGATGCTGATGCTTGACCTTCACCTTCTAGAACTCAAGGTAATGAGTAATAAATTTTGCAATATCACGCCTCATGCCTTCCTAATGGTACAACTACCTCAAATCAGCATGCATCCTCTTCACCCCTAGATGTGCTGTATATGGTGCTCTGTGAGCCTCTCATAAAATCAATGATCTAAGATCACATGCAAGGGGAACATAGATGCACTGACGATGTTGAAGAAGATCATCTGCCTCAAGAGAATACCTTGAAAACTTGCCCTTAAGGGCCCTTTGAGACTACAACTCCTGCTAAACTTATAGAAACCACTCATCCCCTGGTAGGTGCTGCAAGATGCACCCTCTCAAGTCAACACTCAAGGTGAAGGTTAGGATCTCGTGGTGCCTCCGACTCAAGGCATCGGCAACCACATTCTCCTTCCCCTTGATGTAATGCACATCAAAGTAATACTCACAAAGGAACTCCATCCAACGTCGTTGATGGGCGTTTAGATTTGGCTACGTGAAGATGTATTTTAGACTATGATGGTTAGAGTGTAACTCAAAACGATGTCCTAAGAGGAAGTGTCTCCGTCGAATAAGAGCATGAACTACCACTACTAACTCCAAATCATGTGTCAAGTAGTTCAGCTCATGGGTCTTGAGCTTTCATGACTCATACATGATCACTTGACCGTCCTGCATCAACAATGCTCCTAATCCCTCTAATGATGCATCTATGCAAACCATAAAGTCTACTGCTAGATCAAGTACTGCTAAGATAGGACCACTAGTGAGATGGTCCTTGAGGATCTCAAAGGCCCTCTCACACTGCTCTATCCACAAGAAACTCTTCCCTTTCCACTAAAGGGAAGTGATGGGGTGTGCTATCCTAGAGAAGGCTTCAACAAATTTGTGGTAATAACCTGCTAGCCCCATGAAGCTCTGAACCTCTATGACACTAGTAGGTGCTAGCCAATCCCTCATAGCTATAATCTTTGATGGATCTATAGAGATACCATTGCCAGATAGAATGTGCCCCAAATACTTAACCTCTAATCTAAAGAAGGAAAACTTCACCAAGTTACCATAAAGTTGCTACTCTCTCAAACACTATAGTACCTGACGTAAGTGTTCCTCATGCTCCTCTTCAATCTGTGAGTAAATCAAAATGTCATCAAGGAATATAATCATGAATCAATCAAGGAATGTGTGAAACACCTCATTCATGAGGCTCATGAATATTGCAGGGACATTCGTCAAACCCAAGGGTACCACGGTGAACTCATAGTAACCATAACGAGTTTGAAATGCAATCTTATGGATATCCACCTCTGTGATGTGTAACTAATGGTATCCAAACTTAAGGTCAATCTTAGAGAACACTCTGGCTCCCTACATCTGGTGAAATAAGTCGTTAATCCTAGGCAAAGGATAATGGTTCTTCACTATCACCTTATTCAGCTACCTATAATCCATACATAGTCAAAGAGACCCATCCTTCTTCATGAAGATGACTGGTACACCCCATGGAGAGACACTAGGTTGAATGTTCCCCTTCACTAGAAACTCATCTAGCTGAAGCTTAAGCTCTATGAGCTCATGTGTGGTCATCCTATAAGGCGCATGAGACACTGGCTTGGCACCTGGTACAAGGTCTATATGAAAGTCAACCTCTTTGGGAGGTGGCATCCCTAGAAGCTAGAGAGGAAACAAATCTGTGAACTCCCTAAGGATGGGGCAATCATCAAGTGTAGCCTCTGACTCATCCTCAGATCTATCATTGACTGTGATTGCGAACACCTGACAACCCTTCTGCATATATTGCTTAATTTGTTTAGTGGATATCATGCGAACCACTATGGGATTCTGAATGCCCACGATCTCTACTATTATACTGTGATCATCAAGGCAACCTATCACCTTTCGGTGACAATCAAGCTTGGCTCTATGAGCCGCAAGCCAATTCATGCCTAACACCATGTCGTAAGACCATAAGGCTATAACCCTAAGATCCACAAATGTCACGAAGGCACCAAGTGTTATCTCACAAACTCTTACCACTGCATCTATGGCCATCTTGGCCCCTGTAGCTAACTCAACCTCCCACCTAACATCTTACCTAGAGGCCACTAGCCTGCAATGCTCCACTAATGATGGAGAAATCAAGGAGTCTGTGGCTCCTGAGTCAAACAAAATAGTAATGGGTATAACCCCAAGAGTACCTGGCATCTCTATCAAAGAGGCATGAAAGTTAGCCTGGTGATTATCAACCACTGCAATGACTCAGTGAGATCGACCCATATCTCCAACTATAGCCTTAGAACCACTAACACACTGCCCTCTAACTGTGAACCCCTATCAGGACTCTTTGGCCAAGTGTCCAGCACCACTGCAAACATAACAAGGTCCATGCATCTGAACCTGTACTAACTGAGTCTGACTAGACTGCTGAGCTCCAGGTCATACTGTGCTTCCCTGAGATCCTCTAAAGAAGTGTTGTGATCTAGTTGGTCCTATAGCTAGTGCCTATTGCCGTTGGTCTCTCTGTGGACCCTACGACTGCCATCCTTGATTAGGACCACCCTATCCCCTCTATTGTGGTCGTGACCTTTGCTAAAATTGCTACTGCTATGGATGTCTAGGTGGAAAAGATGTGGATCTAAAACCACCCCTATTAGGTGGGTGGGGTCTACAAAAACCCTGATCTTGTTGATGGTTGTGGTCTTGAAACTGTAGACATGACCCCTGGCCTCATCCATGCACTTCCTCAGTAATGAGAGCCTTTTCGATGGCCTCGCTCATAGTCCATGGGTCTACCATGCAAACCAGTCCCGCTATGTGAGGATTCAATCCTCTGATGAATTGATTCACAAGTAGCTTCTCATCCTGAAGATACTCGGCATAATGGGATAGCTCTACAAATTTGCACTCATACTATGCAACTATGGAACCTCTCTGTTGCAAATCATGGAACTCATCAATGCGGCACTATCTATAATGCTCTGATAGGTAATGTGCATTATAGTGCTCTAAAAAAGTATCCCATGAAAGAGTGTTTAATGAAAGATGGAGTTTGTGTTCCTCCCTGCGCCACCATGTTGCTGCCGTGTCTTGTAAGAGATGCACTACTACTCGTGCCTTCATGTTGCTCCCATAGGGATGAAATGCAAAGCACTAGTCAAGGCTGATGAGCCAAGCCTCTACCTCAACTCCCTCTAACGTACCCATGAAAGTAGGTAGATTAAGCCTAAGCAAATCCCAGATCAAGTCTTTGTGGTCTCGGTGACCTCAAATGGGTGCATCCACCTTGGCCTGCGGTCCTAAAGGATCGAGTGGAATATGCTCCACCCCAACCCCCACCTTGCGCTTGTCATGGCGCGACAGCCTCCTATTGTGCTCCTGATGAGCTGATGCACCTTCATTGGCTACAAAGTCTGGAACTTCCACATGTGGCTCGTCTACAACTAGAGGCAAGCGTGCTAACACTGCCTGAAGGACCTGAAGGATATGGGGACCTAATTTAGGTATAGGTGATGGCTCCTGATTAGGGTTCTCAGGTGGTGGAACAACTCCCTCACTGGCTCCTCCAGACCCACTGACACATGGGTGCCCTCTCCTAGATCTAGGTGGCATCATACATGAACATGGTGCCTATAATTAAAACAATATTTAACAAAATGCAGAATAAAATAAGATGCCCTCAATGCCCAGTGTTCATACCTGGGCTCTGATACCAAATGTCATGCCCACATTTCTCATGCTATCAAGATGTGCTACACATGTGTCATGTCCACAGTTGTCATGTGGTCATGACATGAAATGCCAAAATTTTTCCTACCCGACTCTACAAACCCCCTCACACGCCACTAGTGTGCTCAGTGACATACGCACATAACCTAGTTGCGTCAGCAAACTACATTACGCACATCGACCAAGGGCAAGGAAGTCAATCAATTCAAGTTTCTACAATTGCAAATTGCAACCCTACAATGAAAGCCACTAGGGGGTTTACATTTTGAAATACAACATTTAGAGGGATGGATCTTGATGCAGGGACTTTCGAAGGTCATAACTTTTGACTCGGATGTGGGTTTGGGCTGAAATTTTATAGGTGGATGCGTTATGAGGTGACATGCGGATTCCCAACCTACTCTAATCGGTTGGACCCCATTTTTGCACTTTTTTGGGGCTTGAAACTTTCATCTTGGCCCTCAAAATGGCAATTTAGTGTTTTTTTCTAGTTTTTAAAAAGTTGTTTTTGTTAATAATTCGAAACTCATGTTTTGAATTTAGGATGTTAGTTGGTTTTTTGTCCTACCTTAGTTTTAGGAAGTTTTTGGAAAAAAACTGGATTCTTGAGATATGCATGTAAAATTACCTAAAATGGCAGAATCTGACAATTGTCAAAATCTGCCAAAAAGGGTAATTTTTTGATTTTTTTGTTTTCTTTGATATAAGAGAGTTTTCTCTCATTGTAGCGGCACAGTTGGGGAATAGAAGTTTTGTTTAAATTTTCCAGTTATTTCAAATCTTTGGTTCTCACACATGATTAATGGCACAATTCTATTGAGTGTATGTTGTTGGCTACATCATCTAGTATCAGAGTAGGAAGATGGCTAGGAGAGGAAGAGGAAGAAGCAGTCTTGCCCAGATGCATGGAGAAATACAAAATCTGCAAAGGCAAGTATCAGAACTTACAACACGGATGGAAAACCAAAGACTGGGTAGAGGAGGAGACGAATCTCATGAAGAGATAGGTTGAGGAGGTGCAGATCAAGATACATAACATGAAGAAGAAGAATCAAAAGGCATGAGTTTTGAAGAGAAGATGCTTAGGGCCTTAGAAGAGAAAAATGAATGGGTCAAGGTTGATGTTTAAGATTATCTAGGTAGTCTTAAACCAGAGGAGTTGATAGACTGGTTGAATGACATGAGAATTTTTTTTGAATGGAAATCCATGACAGAGGAAAAGAAGGTGAAATTCACATGCATCAAATTAAAGGGTCGTGAAATGATTTGGGGGGATCATCTTCAGAAGGAACGAACAAGGAAAGGTAAGGATAAGATCAAGACATGGAATAAAATGGAGAAGTTGAGAGAAAATATTTTGCCCATAGATTATGTACAAACCCTTTTTCATAGGTTTCAAAATTTAAAGTAGAACCTCTCTTCTGTGCAAGATTATACAAATGAGTTTTATATGCTATCTATACGTATAGAGCATCAAGAAATTGATGAACAGATGGCTGCTAGATATGTGAATGGCCTGAAATTCTCTAGTCAAGATGAATTGAACATGCATCAACTCAACAGTATGGAAGAGGCTTACCAATTAGCTTTAAATGATGAAGAAAAACAAAATAGACAATACCATCAGAGGAATAGAGGAGGAAGAAGGGGTACATCAACCCAATTTTGAGGAGGTTTGAATTATGGTAGGGCAGAGTCATCCCATGGATTGGAAAATCAAGTAGACACTTGACAAGATCGTCTGAATCAAGAATGAGGAAGGGGATTTCAAAGAGGTAGAGGTTATGGTAGTGGTGGAGGATAGGAAATTGAGAGAAGGCCTTTCACTTATTTCAAATGTGGAGAAGAAAGTCATAGGGCATTTGAATGCTCAAATTATAACATGCAAGAAAGAAATCAAGGAGGACAACCTAGGGTGAACCTGATTCAAATGCAACATGAAGTGGAAGGGATGGAACTAAGGGTTCCACCATATGTGGGAGAAAGTCTCATGATGAGAAGAGCAATGGTGATTCCAGAGAAGGAGAAAATACAAGCCAAAAGGTCTGATGGTTTATGGCTTTGAACCAATATCTTCATAACTAGATGCACTTCGGGTGGCAAGGTATGTCAAGTTAGTGTTGATGGAGGTAGTTGTGAAAATATGGTTTCTAAAGAAATGGTAGAAAAATTGAATCTACACTATGAAAAACATCCTCATCCGTACCGCATTGCATGGTTTAAAAAGGGAAATGAAGTCACTATTGATATAAGATGCCTAATTAAGTTTAGCATAGGGAAGATCTATCAGGATGAGATATGGTGTGATGTTGTCCAAATGGATGCCTATCATGTGTTATTGGGAAGGCTATGGCAGTATGATAGAAAAGTTATGCATGATGGAGAAAAAAACACATACACCTTTTGGAAAGATGGCTCTAAGGTGATTTTGTTGCTTCTCAAGGATGAAGGAAAAGGTGAGACCATGTTGTCTGAAAGAGATCTCGTTAAAGAAATGAAGATGACAGCATGTTGTTATGCATTAGTAGTGAAAAAAGGTGAAGAAGAAGACATTTCAGTTCCCCTAGAACTAGCAGAGCTATTGAAAGAATTTATTGATGTTGTGCCTGATGAATTACCTGATGGTCTATCACCAAAGAATGATATTCAACGTCATATTGATTTGATTCTAGGAGCAACTCTACCCAACCAAGCAACTTATAGGATGAATCCAACACAACATGTAGACTTGAATAAGCAAGTAACATAACTCATAAGTAAAGGTGTGGTGAGAGAGAGCATGAGCCCATGTGTTGTACCTGCATTGTTGACCCAAGAAAAAGATGGAACATGGAGGATGTGCACTAATAGAAGAGAAATTAATAAGATTACCATCAAGTGTCAGTTTCCTATACCTCGTATGGAGGACATGATGGATGCCCTTGCAGGGGCCAAATATTTTAGCAAGATCAACTTACGAAGTGGCTACCACCAAATCTGGATCCGAGAAGGGGATGAGTGTAATACAACCTTTAAGACTAGAGACGGATTATATGAGTGGATGGTTATGCCATTTAAGTTATCAAATGCACCTAGCACATTTATGAGATTGATGAACACTATATTACGACCTTACATTGGTAAGTTCGTGGTAGTTTATTTTGATGATATTTTGGTATTTAGTAATAGCAAAGAAGAGCACCTACAACACTTGAGGATCATCTTTGGTGTGTTAAGGAAGGAGAATCTCTATGCCAATTTGAAGAAGTGTAGGTTCATGTAGGACAATTTGGTTTTTTTAGGCTTTGTCATTTCTAAAGATGGTGTCAGAATGGATCTAGAAAAGGTCAGGGCAATTCTAGAATGGCCTAGTCTAAGAAACATCATAGAGGTAAAAAAATTTCATGGCTTGCCCACTTTCTATCGAAAGTTCATTTGAAATTTCAGTAGTATTGTAGCTCCTATAACAGATTGCACCAAAGGAAGGGAGTTTGTATGGACCAAGGATGCTGAGGAGAGCTTTAAGTACTTGAAGCAAAAGGTAATAGAAGCACCTATACTTGCATTTCCAAATTTTGATAAGGTATTTCAAGTAGAATGTGATACTTCCCATGTGGGAATAGGTGGTGTACTTAGCCAAGCTGGAAAACCTATAGCTTTGTTTAGTGAAAAGATGAATAAAGTGAGAAAGAATTATTCTACTTATGATTTGGAATTTTATGCAATTGTTCAAGTATTGAGGCATTGGAGACATTAGCTAGTTCCCCAGGTGTTTGTATTGTTTACAAATCATATTTCATTGAGATACTTGAACACACAAAAAAATTTGAATAGTAGGCATGCCAAGTGGGTCTCTTTCTTGCAGGGTTACAATTTTGTGTTCAATCATAAGTTTGGAAAACAAAATAAGGTTACAAATGCGTTAAGTAGGCGTGTTGCACTTTTGACCACAATGAAAACTGAGGTGATTGGTTTTGATGCCATAAAAAATTTGTATGACTCTGAATATGATTTTTGGGAGATTGTGGAACAATTGAAGGCACCAGTATTTGGTAACTTGGATCACTTTAGGGGTGAATATTTTATGCAAGATGGGTATCTATTTAAAGGAAAACAACTATGGATCCTAGCTGGCTCTATGAGGTAAAACATTATCAGGGAATTTCATAGTAGTGGGTTGGCTGGATATTTTGGCAAGGACAAGACAATAACCTTGATAGAAGATAAATATTACTAGCCAAAGATGATAACTAGGTATGTAACAAGGTGTAGGATCTAACAAGTGGCTAAAGGATATTCATAAAATATAGGGTTGTATATTCCATTACTAGTACCAACTGCGCCATGGACAGATTTGAGCATTGCCTTTGTGTTGGGACTTCCACATACTCAACGAGGTAATGACTCCATTTTTGTAGTTATTGATAGGTTCTCCAAGATGGTTCATTTTATTGCCTGTAAGAAAACTAATGATGCAACAAGGGTAGCAGAGTTAATTTTTTCAGAAGTTGTTCGACTACATGGTGTTCCAAAGACTATTACCTCTGATAGGGATACCAAATTCCTCAATCATTTTTGGAGGACTTTATGGAGAAGATGGGGACCAAGTTACAGTTTAGTAGTGCCTATCATCCTCAAATGGATGGGCAAACAGAGGTAGTCAATCGGAGTTTGGGAAATTTGTTGAGGTGTATTGTTGGAGAAAAGCCAAAACAATGGGACATGACATTACCCTAGGCTGAGTTTGCCTATAATAGTTCTGTTAACAGATCAATAGGAAAGTCCCCTTTCCAGATTGTGTATGCCAGGAATCCTAAGGGTGTTCTAGATTTGGTACAGCTACCAATGAAAGATAGATTAGTGATGATGGGGAAGCATTTATAGAACACCTTCAACAGTTGTAGAAAGATGTGAGACAGAAGTTGCAGGACAGTAATGAGAGGTACAAGAATACAATGGATGCTAGAAGGTGACATCAGACATTCAATGGAGGTGACTTAGTGATGGTATATTTGAGAAAAGAGCAGTTTCCTATTGGAACATACCACAAGTTGAAGTACAAGAAAATTGGTCCTTGCAAAATTGTAAAGAAGATCAGTGATAATGCATATGAGGTCAGTTTACTAGATGATCTTGATATTTCTCTTGTGTTTAATATCTCTAATTTATATGCATCCCATGGTGAGGATGATGTTGAAGATAGTCAACCAGATGTGTCATGGCACCATTACATTCCCCATAAGAAGAAGGAAAAGATTGCATAGGTTCTTGATAAGAAAACTATCTACACTCGGCAAGGGCATTACAACAAGTATTTAGTACAGTGGGCAGGATTGCCACCAACAGATAGCACGTGGATTATAGAATGGGAATTGTAGAGGTTAGATCCAGTCAAGTGGTAGCAGTTTGAAGACACTCACTTGTAGGAGTTGTGTTCTTTTCAACCAGAGGAGAATGATGCAGGGACTTCCAGAGGTCATAACTTTTGACTCGGATGTGAGTTTGGGCTGAAATTTTATAGGTGGATGCGTTATGAGGTGACATGTGGATTCTCAACCCACCCTACTTGGTTGGACCCCATTTTGACACTTTTACGGGACTTGAAACTTTCATCTTGGCCCTAAAAATGGCAATTTAGTGTTTTTTCCTAGTTTTTAAGAAGTTGTTTTTGTTAATAACTCGAAACTCATGTTTCAAATTTAGGATGTTAGTTGGCTTTTCATCTTACCTTAGTTTTAGGAAGATTTTGGGAAAAAATTAGATTCTCAAGATATGCATGTAAAATTACCCAAAATGGTAAAATCTGACAATTGTCAAAATCTGCCAAAAAAAGTAATTTTTTGTTTTTTTTGTTTTCTTGGATATAAGAGAGTTTTCTCTCATTGTAGCGGCAAAGTTGGTGAATAGATTTTTTTTATTTTGCAGTTATTTCAAATATTTGGCTCTCACACATGATTAATTGTACAATTCTATTGAGTGTATGTTGTTGGCTACATCAAGTCCTGATAAGGAATCCAACCCTAGTTTAAGCCCTATTCAAAAGGGTCAATTTTGACTCTAATCGAAATCTAAACTGAGTCACCAAAGCATCACCAAATTCAGGGAATATTAAATTACCACTAAACTTGATTTCAGCAACAATAATCTAAAATAATAATTAAAGTAATAATAGGGAAATTTAATCGATATAGAACAATGATTATAACACATATAGTTTAGGGAAAATTTTCCAACATAACGGGGTAATATTGGATAAAGTAGAATACCTCCTATAGTGATTTCGACAGCATAATGCGACCTCATCAGCTATAGGAGGGACAAAATTAAATTAAAAAAAAATCCCCTCTTAATCCCCCTTTGCCAATTTTAAATAAAAAATACAAATAAATAACTAAATTAAAAAATAAATGTATAAAGGAACCTATTTTCCTTTCGCCACATTAGAATTAAAATTAATAAATCAAATATTTCAAGCATACAAGAGATTCAATAAATTTAAATGTGACTAAATTAATCTCCCCTTTACGCTTAATTAAATTCGATAAATTAAATACCCTGGCTTTAATAAATGAACCCAATATAATTACCACAACACCCTTTTTAAAAATAAACATAAATAATTAAATGTGAAAACCAACTTCAATTTATTAAAAAAGCCTAACTATTAATTGAAATTTAAATTTATATTAAAATAATGCAAAGAGGAGTGCACAAACATGTTTTAAATAATTAGATTTAAAGAATTAAAAAGGAAGCACTATTTCAAAAAGGACAAAAAAGTCCATATTCCCAAAGTGTGGTTACTCTCACTAATCTACGTTTAGTTAAAATAATCAAATTAACCCCTAATGAGTTTACGGCACCAATCCCTAGAAGAGTACTATAAAAACATCTTAAAAGCCCCATTAGTTCAAAATAACAAGTTGTTGATCTGATACAATGTACAGGTTGAGAGGAGACAAAAGATTGGATGATACCTCCCCAAGTGGGAGGTATCATCCCCAACAAGAATAGTTTACTAACTCTATTATTTTCCAACAGCTACTCCTACAGGTTGCTCAAAATTAATCTAACATTTGATTTAGTTTATGTTTATTAAGTTCTTATTTGACATTTTTCTATGCACAAGATTCTAAATTACACCATATTCTTCTTATTTAAATATCTAACCTCTATAGTTTTCAAGCTTCCTTTGTTTTTTTCTAAACTCTTTCTTCTTGAGGACTCTTTGGTTATAAATGTTTTGCTCTTAAAAAAAACAACTTATGATACACAAAGATAAAAATATCATGCCAATAAGATATAGTTTTTGTTTCATAACCCACATATTTAACATCTATAATATATTATAATAGGGAATTAGTATTTAAAATACCATTTACAAAATGTAGTAAAAACTAGAGAACAACAAATATACTACACAGAGATATATAACAAATGTGTATATATATATATATGTTGGTTTGGACCCGAACTAAAATTTGCATCTTAAGGCCGAATCGAAATGTAACAGAGATATATAAATGTCAAAAGAAACGCAGGGGATAAATGCTTTGTGAGGCCGAACATGGCCAGCGGGCTTTGCACGCATAGTCATTTATAAAAAACTGGCGGGGGGCGGGGAGTGGGACGGGAGTCCAGTCCCCCTTTCCATGCCACCCGCAGCCATAAAAAATGTTTCCCCCTGCGTATGGGTTTAAACCCTGTGTGGGGTCTCTTGCTCTACCTCACAATATAACAAAATATGAAAAGTAGTTTAAATCTGCAAATCTCGTGGAGTACGGATATACTTTGAATTGTAAGTTTTAAATCACATCAATAATATTGAAGGCATTTGATGGTTGTACATACATACACACATACATGTGTATATATATATATATATACACACATCACTGGTAAGAAATTAAAATAAAACACAGTCCTCTGTTTCCAAAATAACAGACCTAAAAAAAATAGTAAGATAAGTTCTTTACTCAAATTTATTAGACTATATATATATAAAACCAACAACAAAACCATTCTCCTCTACATTAGCTTAGTAACATTAAATGGAAGGAATATTTACAAGAGCAAGGTTTACTTATTTTCACATTTCTCAAGTCAAGGGAAAATTTATTTGCTATAGGAGCTTAAACTTTTCTTTTAAAACAACATAGGATATTTTTGTTTCTTCCCATCTCAAACATACATTATTCCATTTCCTTTTCATAAACAAATAACAATAAAAAGAGATAGACAGAAGGGAGAAAACTATTTTTCTTACAACACATATGATGAAGGGCATTTCCATTTCAATAGAATACATAATTTTCAAAACAACTACACAAGAGAGAGCATCTCTCTGCTAATAGGACCATTACATCAACCCAAAAATGAGGGTTAGGAAACTCAATGCCATGGTTTTACAAATCACAAAATACCACAAAAACAATGATTCATTCACCACTTCAAGCTTCTCCAAAGTCTCCAAAAGATACCTACAAAACACAAGGAAAGAACCAAGCCCATAGGCGCTTTCGACCCAACCTAGGCCTAAAATAGACCACCCCCAAGATAGGAGGCCCTCCAACAAACCAAGGATCATTCCACAACAAATACACTCACACCAAACACATAAACTCCCAACCAAGGCCAAACGCAAAACTAATCCGTTTGAAAAATGGATTTGATGGACAAGAGAGTGGACTCACTCTACTCAAGGAGACCCACACTCTTAATAACAAATATCTCATATATCACTTGGCTTCTTGCCATATTTCTTATTTCACATAAACAAGGCACTCATGCCATAACCAAAACTTTCTCATAACTCCAAATAAAAGCCATTTTCCATAAAACCATACCAAAATCAAAGAGGGGAAACCAAGGAGGCTCTCAACCTCTCCCACCCAAACTAAGGTGAGCTCTCTCACATGGAGAGCTCACCCAACAACACATAAAAACCAAAACACAACACTACATAAAAAATGCATGAAATAAACATCAACATACATGATACATAAGCAAATAAATAAGTAAACAAAGAGCTTGTAGCCATGAGGAATACCTCTCAAGCTCCAACAATGGAGGTTGATGGGGAAGAGCTTCTACAATTCTTCCCAACTCATTCCAAGAATCTCCAAGTTCTTCTCTCCCAACACAAACTTCAAAATTTCACCAAAAGAAAAGAAAACAAGAACCCTCTTCTCATCAAAATGAGGGAGATATAAAGACAAGGCTCTCAAACCCTAATAGATGGAAATGTGACACTTGTCACCCTCTCCTCCATCCACATAACCCTCCCCACAACCCCACAAGAATGTGGAGGTGACACTTGTCACCTCCCCATTCAACAAAGCTACACATTCTCCCACAAGTGCTCTCACACATGTGTGAGAGCATAGGGGAATGTGAGCACACAAAGGGAAGCTTCTTATGAATGAGGAGGTGACACTTGTCACCTTCTCATTCATATAAGCTACTCTTCCCCACAAGTGCTCTTACACATGTGAGAGCATAGGGAAAAGGTTCACACATGTTGGAAGATTCTAAACCAGTAGAAGCAAGGGTAATCTTACCCAAGTGGGTGAGGTTAAGGTTAAGTGAGATGGTGACCTTCGAACCACCCTCACACTTCCCAAACTCGTCACTTGAGTTTAGGTTCAATTTTGGGTGACCATGCAAGTTCCAAATCAAGTTTAATCATGCTAAGAATGGTCCTAGACCCTAGGGGTATGACCTAGGGTCAATATTTGACCATTAGCAACACTTAGAAACACATAAAATTACATAAAAGTGGCTTCAAACATTTAGCACTTAAAAATTGTGCAAAGTCAACATTACACTTTTTACAACACATCAAAAAATAAATTGAAAAGGTTTAAATCATACAAATGGTTATAAATCAAATTACAACAAAGATCAACATTGTCCAACACATGTGACCTTAGTCCTACTTCGGAATAGGTCGGCTGAATAGGGAATAACATATGGTTGTTTCTGACCTCCAAATTTCCATGGGCATGGAATCTAAACATGCATACTTCCACAAATGCATCAATAACACATGATAATATAGCTAAAGTAAAGTACATTGTACACACACACATGATAATATAGCCAAAGTAAAGTACATTGTACACACACACATGATCACATAAATAAGTAAAACATCCATGAGAGCTATATGTCAGTACTCACATACTTTATAATCCATCAAAAACTCACAAGTATGATCAAATTCACATAACTCAAACTATATAATTATTTAAATCACAACTAATCATAACATCTACATCTAGTCCAATCATAGTATATAATATCATCTCATAAAATGAAATCTAGCATTGGAGGATCTGCACCATTGAATGCAACTGAAACTCAAGCTGGGCCATAGGAATTAGAACTAATTCCACCTCTTGCACACTTGGTGAATCACTCAAACCTTAAAAAATAGTTTGATCATTTTGTTTCAACAATAAAAGGGCCTTGATCTGATTAGTCATTAAGACTGTTCTATTGTAGAGGAAAGGGGATGGAAGTCCCATCTGTACCAGTTTCTCTGTATGCTCCTTCATTTACTTGACACCTTCCTTTAGAATATTTAGAAGGGTATTGCAGCTTGTTGTAACTTCATTGTAGCTCAAGACTTCATTAACCTTTTCTACTACAGTCATTCTATCACTCACTCTGTAACGCTCCGCCGTGAATACCTCAGAGAACATCACATTTATGCTATATGCAACAGGATAATTTTTTTTTTTTAAATTGAAAGAGATAGTAAAGTAACAAAGTAATATTAACGCATCATTTAAACTAATGACTTGTCCTCTAAGATATCATGGTTGCATTACTTGACAAAACAATTAACATAATCTAACACACATCATGAATTAACATCAGTAACTCATTGTAAACCTAATGCACTAAATCAATAAACATTTACATCTACATAACATCATATAATTATTCATCAAGATCTAGTACATAGTTACAATTTCTCCTCACATATGAGTACAACATTACATTGTTACATTATCATCTTCTGAATACATATGAATACGTACATTATGAATAATCTGATACATAGGCCGGTACATGAGCATAATAACTGTCTCTATAAAAAGGTACATGATCTGAATCTACTATAGGAGTTACAACCTTCTTGCACACGAACAAAGGCAAGGAGAGACCAATGGATAAAAGCTCTTCCACTCGACCATGTGGAACCCTGAGGTCCACCCCCTAAGCTAGGAGATAACATAAGGTCCCAAAATGTCATATAGTCAGGTAGACAATTGCCTAACAGGAACAAAGACCAAACAAGACTCCATTACAACACATGACAACACCACAAGCAACTCAAAATCACTTCCAGAGGCAACACATGACAAATGGGGAGAGTACAACTAGGGAATGCTAGGTTGCAGTAGGGAGAGTGTCATCACATGGTCCTAGCATGGGTTACCCTGGCAGTCTCTCACTAGACTCCGGCCCCCATGTATGGTTACCCTGGCAGTCTCTCACTAGACTCCAGCCCCATAGGGTGACACATGCGGAATCAACATTCCTTTCATGAGGACAAGGAAGTTGATTTTGCCAACCACGGCCTTCTCATCTCATCCTTAGCCTAAACGAGCACTACAGGCATCAGTGAGGCATCCAATTATCTTGTTAATGTGAAATCTACCCAACCCCTAGATTAATTATTAGGTTATCACTTGATTACCAACTTCCAATGGGTTACCCTGGCAGCCACTTTGGGCACCGGCCCCACATTGGAAGCCACTCCCCTATCTGCACCTAGGAAACCCTATCCATCAAACATAACAACTATCATCATGACAACATATATAAATAACAATGCAAGGCATCAACCATCTTGCAACCAATCACAACGTAATAAATCACCAGAGCAAGGCATGGGTCCTCTTGCTCCAACATTTCAACCATAACAAGGTGTAAATCAGAGCAAGGCATGGGTCCTCTTACTCCCAAAATCAATCCTTAACACAGAACAAAATAGAATATTAAAACAAGCTCAACACAATAGGGAACCACAACCTTCAAGAAGAGCTCAACAACATGGATTCAAGACATAACAATAGGATTAGATATACTCAGCAAGGCATTATCCCTCTTACACAGTCGTGAAAATCATATAAACCATTAGCAGAGGAAACTCAACATCACATAAAACCAAAACATGCTCATTCTTCAACCAGAATGCAAGAATGCAAGGATCAAACCCACAACTACCCCTACTGGCCTCTAGAATAAACTTTCACTAGACACCACTGAAACACAACAATTCCCACATTAACATTTGCTCTTAAAAACACAACTCCTTCAAATAGACCAATCCAATAACATACCCTAAGTGCAATATATAATATGACATACTAACCATGGGTCTTCAAAGCAGTACCGTACTCATAAGATGCCCATGAATCAATACAACATTCACTTCAATTATTCTACTATTCCTTGTAACTAAGAAGATATAAACAACAACATAATTTATTATATCAAATGGGATCCATGAATGTGGACTTCATTATGAATGCCAACAACATCTCATCAAAGTCCAAAACACTTATAACAAAGAGTTAACACTTATACTCAACATTTAATTCACTACTAGGAAAAGTTAGCAATAACCATTAATCGACAAGACACTTGACGAGCAACGCTTAGAACTAAACTATCTAAAAGAGATCACAAATGACTCTATTCTTAATTCAATAACATGATAAGCATATCACTTTTAAACTAAGATGCGATACTCACTAAGAACCTCAAGATCCAAACCCTACATCCTACCTTATTTATGATAACTAAAGTTCTCATACAGGAGACATAATACTCTACCAACATATTATTATTAACAACATTACCTGGATTAAAACATAGACAAGCTAGGTATCGAGAATTCAAACTTGATCACTCACATAACCTTTATTATGCCAATAATTAAACTTTTCTTACACAAGGAGTTCCCAATTAGCTAAATTCTAGTATGGATGCCATTCTAGTAAATCAAAATAAGAATAAGTCATAGTCCAACTCAATACAACATCCTATCTTCAAATGCAATGAAGAATAATTATAACCAGATTAGATACTAAACAACTTTAACATAATACACTTGAATTACCACTTATTCAATCCTAAATACAAATTTTTTGGTTAGGTAGAATAAATAATTTGAACTTATATTTAACCACAATTGCAGCATACTATAATGCACTAATAAAGAGTTGAAGAATGTTTCCTCTAATGATAACATTACTATGATGGTACTACAAAAGTCTTATCCTGATTTTTTTTTTTCTTTACAACAATAACCCACAATAAAAGATTGATTCCTCTACTCATAAAAGAATAAACCTAGAATTCTATTAACATCATGATCGATATCTATTCCTTAAACTATTAAGAACATAACTCCCTTTTAAAACAGGACAAGGTTATCAACATTTCCTAGAGTTGAAGTCTCATGACTATACATTGCCCAAGGTATCTCTCAATATGCGTAAGGAGGTAATAAGAGGTCTGAGGTAGTGAAATTAATAAAATGTAAAATACTAACCATATGAACTTAATGATGATATTCAGCACCAAAGGCTACTCCTATTAATTAGCCATGTTTTCCCTACTTAGTAACAAAACATCCACATTCTATACTTCCATTTAGCTAAGCATCATCAACAAAATAAGAATACAAGATGGGAAGAACCTTAGAGGGAATCTGGTCTATACTTATCTTAATCAAAACCCAAGGTTCACAACATTCTATTTTATTTACGAATAAGGCCCAACAATTTAAGGAACCTTCTTAGAAAACATCACCAATTCTAGAGTACAAAATATGGTTTCTACAACTATTATACATTACTTCCATAACCTTATTAGAAACATTAATTCTACTTACACAAGATCTGCTTATGCTATGATGATCTAGGTTTATGACATGCAAATAAGGCAACAAATATACTTCTTTCAAGATTTACATTGAAATGTTTGCTTTTCCAATTTCACAAGCAACAACCCTTAGAAAAACAACCTTTACATTTAATAAATAAAGGATACATATAATATTTAGAACTTACAGTATTTACATTTAACCAATAAAGAAAAACATATAATATTTATACTTAATCAATAAAGAAAAACATATAAAATTTACATTTAATCAATAAAGAAAAACATATAATATTTATATTTAATTAATAAAGAAAACATGATACCTCAATCGCAATATCCCACTAATGGTAGAATCCTTGAATGAAAATCATAAAATGAGCAAGTCACCCCCACTCCATGAAGAGTTTATAAAGAGAAGGAAATAGTAACTTCCTACCCAAAACTAACTCAACCACCCAACTAACTCAACCACCCAACTAATTCAACCAACCACCTTCCCATTTTCGTCACTTTTGTAAGTGGGGCTTAAAGGAGGGTCTAAAAACCTTTTAAAATATTATAAATGACAAAAATAAACTTCTTACCCATGTACCTTGGACATAAGACAATTTTCCAAGCATAAAATACAACTTAGACCTCTTAAAAACACTTAAAAATTATTTTAAAAGTTACAAGGTTAAATCCCACACAAGAACATAATCATTTTATCACATAAAACTAAAAATAATATTTCTTGACATCATGGCCAATAGACCTTAGGGCCCCATGCCTAGGTCAGACATCACACAGAAAGACATAAAGTGGCTAAATGACCACCATCATCCATTGACATAATAATTCTACATGTACACTCAACAAGAAGTGTTAGTACAATATATAGCCAAGATATATCCATCATAAATAACATATTATCACAAATCCATAAGTAACCATAGTGTAACGCTGAATCAATACACTCTTGATCCAATTGTTAGGCTTTGTCAATTGGATGATAGGACTGTCTCCTCTCTACTCTAGGGTCTGGTTAGTGCGTTTACTAGTGTTCAGCGACCTTCCCTTAATTAGATCAATTTAATAGTAGTAATAAAATAATTCATATTCAAACAACTTAAATAATTATTTGAACTAGGTAATTATCAGTTACCAATTTAATCTTATTAAATATTAATAATAATAAGAATATTATATGACCTTATTAAATATTAAAGTATGACTATATAATGAAATATAGGCATACAACATAACCCACTGAGTAGGACAGCCATCAAAACCCAAATCAAACATGTTCTCAAAAAGACCAAATCAAACATATTCTCAAGTCAGGCCAAAATGCACTTATCCAACAAGCTCCATCAAATATAAATCAATTGCAAGACCGACATACTAACAGAATTGACAGGTTGACTAGACATGTCATGCATCCTGATTGAGGATAATGACTTGGGATGTGGGACCTTAAGTTATCTCCGAAACAATGTATCCATTAGGTTCAAGGCACGCTCAGACCTATTAATTCAGGTGGAGTCGATGCCTGGTACCTGCATCCTGCAACAAATGTTACTGTCAAGCATGTATAGATGCATATAAGCTAGCACTACGTGGAAAAAGGAATCGTAACATCGCAGGGCGCTCACAAGTGAGTGATGTGACATCATCCCTTCCACGTCATATCAATCTAGATTAGCTCAACACATATTCATAACCAAATCAAATCTATCTCTTAATCTGAACATAACCCTACACTTAACATACAAGTGCATGAAATCAGAAGTGTCAGAAGTACCATCATAACAAATAAATCTAACAGAATCAGTCACATGAGATACATTCAATATATAACAATTGTAGTAAGATCGACACCTTAAACATTGGAATGCAAAACAATATCAAAGCTTGCATCATCAGTGTTGCAATAGAGGTTATCAATAAAACACATTATCTTTCATATGAAACCACACATGGATGAAGCATCTACCTATATTGAACAACATCAATTGTTTACCTTATCTTGAAAATTTTGGTTATTTTACCTTCACCTTCATGCGCCTTGACCAGTTCACCTATACATCCAAGGTGCGAACGGAGGGACAGTACACACTCTTGTTACTAACAAAGGTTCATCTATAGCATCATAAAATTTTTGCAACAAGAGCTAAGAATCCAAGACTCTTAAAGAAATATAAGACAAGGTAGCCTCAACTAAAGACTCCATCCTTTCACATTGCTGTCGACCTTTTAAAAGAAAACTGAGAGAAGGATTGAGTTGTGAAACCTCATCAGAAATCCTCTACCATGAACACACATAGAGCTCCTTCACCATCTCGAGGACTCCAATACTTTAGGGTTTGTGACCCAACTCAATGGTCAACTATTTAACCTTCTCTTGTTCAACCATGAATTGGGCTTGAAAAGTACTGCTTTGATTTTGCTCTCCTTGAAGGCTTTGCTGCAATAAGATACTTCTTGGGTCTTGTCTTGGCACTTTTTCTCTACAAGGGCCTTTTCTTGCTGCAATGTAGTGATAAGGGCCTTAGCATGTGTCAGCTCAGCTTGTAAGTTTGTGGCTTTGGGTTGTGCTACTTGATATATGTCTAGAGACATAGTAGAATGCATATCCTTATTCAAGGTGTCAATCTCAATATCTTTAGCCTTTATCTTAGTAGAAAGGCTATTAATTATGGCTTTAGTCTTCACCAAATCTACTTCTGCCTTTTGCAGCTTCTTCGACACCTTCAGGTAGTCAGTTGTAATTGCTACAAAAGTCTCTTTCATTAACTCAACTTTGTCCTGAGGCCTAAAGTGAGTCATGTCCATAGCCAATGCATTCGTAGTATAATCCTTTGAATTCATCTGCTAAAGTGGCTTGAATATATTGGGGGTCATGTGAGTGATGGTTAGGGACTGTTGGATGCGATCAAAGAGGGATTTCACATGGGGAGTAGTAGGGCTTTTGCTTTCTTCCATTCTTTTCTTCTCCCTTCTAGTTTCCCTTGCCTTTCTAGTAGTATTTACTTGAGTTTGAAATGTAGGCGGAGAAGAAATGAGTCCTCCAACAAAAGGATGTCCTTGTGGTAGGCTATAAGGAATGGTTGTAATCTGGTGGTTGGAGTCAATTTGAGGCAAGCCCTTCTAGGCATTGATGGGGAAAAGAAGGGCAATGTAATGGCCTAAGATTGTGTCAACGCTGAGGAATTGTAAATAGGTGCAAAAGATTGTAAAGGTGTAGTAGAGGTGGTAGGAGGCATGGAAGAGTAGGATAACTAGGACCCCACCCCCATTAAAGAAGAAGATAAAGAAGGAGAAAAGGGAGGAGATATACCTACCTGAACTGCCATTGTTGTTATGAGAACTTGTTGTTGTGGGTTCTCTAAAACATCCTCTTCATCTTCTTATTGTAGTACTAGCTAGCACTTCTGCGTCAAGGGCCTTTCTGCTATATCTTTAGGATCATATTCCTCTAATGCCTCTTGCATAGACATGAGTGTTTGTTGAGAAATGGCCACTCCAAGACCCCCAGATGCCAAAGCTATATGGGTCTCATGAGATAGCAGTTGTGTAGTCTTCTGTTGCTCAATAATAATAAGAATTTGTGGCCATGGAGCTCTTGGGGCTTGTCCAATTGCTTCCTCTGTTTCTTCTATTTCCTTCATCTCCTTTGAGTGGCTTAAAATATTGCTTGTGTATAGGCTTGATACAGGCATCATATGGTAATCATCCCATAGCCTCTCTTATTCTTCATTAGTTTATACTTGACCAAAGGTTCTGGTGAGCTCTAAAATATCCTACCTATATTTCCAATAGGCTGCTATCTTTTTGGCTGACCAATCTTTATTCTTTAGAGTTAGCCTCAAACCATGTGCCATAAGCTTCTTGGGATCATAGTCATGCTCAACAGTGTAGAAAGTTTTCCAAGGCTTGGGACCCTCATCGGGTATATCTATGAGCTCTATGTAGACATCTAGAGTATCTTTCTTTGGTGACCTTCTCTAATCCCAAAAGGGGCATCTCTCATGAATAAAGACTGCATGAACTTTATTATTCACAATCCAAGATGCCAAGAAACTATCTAGATCATAGTTCCATTTATCTTGAACCATCACAAAACCATAACCCGCCAATTTTTTCAATAAGAGAAATTTGGCCTCTTTTTTTTATTGTAATCCTTCCTTTCATCCAAGGGACATCATAAAACTTCTTCTTCTTCTTCTTGCTGCCAAAATTGTTGTCAATAATTGATAACTGGTGACCCACTTCCAATGCTATGACTCTAGGAGTTCACACTTTTGGGAGCAAAACTAGATCACTAGCAAAACCAAAGTCTAATGATTGTAAAATGGGTCCTAATGAAATAATCACTAGGAATTCTAGAGTTTACTAAAAAACCCTTGAGTCTATCTATAATTCTAGTAACAATAGCTTCAGACTCTAATTTCTCAAAAATAGGAGCCCCAAAATATTCAGTAAACTCATAAGGGTCAGAGGTTTTTTAAAGGACATGGGTCCATGCAGACACATGAATTGTTTTTTTTCTATCCACCTTTGGGTCATACATATCTAAGTGCATATGCTTGTTAAAAAGCTAAAAAAATTGATACAATATTAGATGAAAAAGATATGTCGAGTAGCTGAAAGGCTGCATATCTTTAAATTTTGACAACTGCTCAATAATGGCTTGTGAGATGTGCTCTGAGAAGTCAAATTTAAACTTGAAAACCTTCTCTACAGTTTAGATTCTGAAGATGGCCGCCAGTTACCAATCATATACATTTGCATCTTTGTCACAGCCAAAAATGAAGGCCAACATAGATAGTGCATCATGCACATCTGCGTTGAACCGCTGTTAGGCCATAGGTAATGTAGACAATTGGGTGTTATCATCATCTAGATGTAACTCTATATTTAGAAATCTGAGTTTCATGTGGACCCCACTCCATACATTTTGCAAATTGGGTATATTAGTGAAACTAGCATTTCAGTCATGATATAGACCTAACATGTCTCTAATTGCTTTAGGGCTAATTTGGAGCATAAAAATATTTTGTTTAATTATTGAGTTCTTGGCATCAAAGAGGTTCGCACATAATTGAACTAGCTCTAGGTAAGAGTGAATGACAAGGACCAAGAATTGGGCCAATTGAGAAGTCCAAATCCTCATGCCAAAAGTCTCAGACTCACCCTTCTTTTCTCACCAGAGACACCTTTCTTGCGCTCCTTCTCTTAGATTGTTTGGATTTTTGGATGTTCTAGTGTAAAAGATGTCATCTGCGTAATCTTCCACCTGTGAGGGGTCGATGTTTCTCCCTTTCTCCAAGGGTTTGGTTCTTGGATAGCTGACTCTTGGCTATGCCTTTGTAGATGCATAGGGCTTACTATTCTTTCATTTTTCTAGCAAATCGAATGGACCTTCCATTGGCAATCCCTTGGTGGACTGTCACTCTTCCATCTCTATAATCCTGTCCAATTAACCTATGCACAACACTTGAGAGGCTTTAGAAACTTCTAACTAGATTCACTACTATAGCTAGAATTCTGATGAAGGTGAGACTCACAAAGAACACAGAGTGAATTTGGAAGATTTGAAACAAAGATGTGGCAAAATGAAAAATAAAATGGATACTTAACATCTTGTCTCAGTATAATCATTAATGATGGATTAAATGGACCATCACTTCTAATTAATGAATCAAGAAAGTGTACCATAGTGATAGTTAGTATATAATTTTAAACTATAGAAGATCATGCATTGACTCGGTATTAAAGGCAGTAATCTTTCAAAATGATTGGCTATCACCCTTGAATTGTGGGTACTTTTAATAGCTCAGAGGGAAGCATAAAAGCTGAGCATAGAGGCCATGTGTTATGGACACGTGTCCTTGGAACACTTATTCAAGAAAATGGGAAAACAAATGGGCAAGAAAACAAAACTTGAAGGAAACTATCCAACTATGATACATGAGCAGAATTGAAATCATGTGAAGTGTTTTAAAAAGATCCCATTGATAAAAATCTCTTCTCATTCTCCTTCCATAGTCTCTAGCTCAAGTGCATTCTATTGCTTGAGGGCATGAATCTCAAAAGGTCTGGTCCAAAATGAATCAAACTTACTATGTTGCCCTAGTTTAGAAGTTCTTTCGTCCCATTTCAAAACTAGAGACCCGACCTTAAAATTTGGTTCAAAAGTCCTTCATCAAACAAACTCTTTGTAGTTCATTGATGGTTCATTAGAGACTCATGTACCAACTCTCTTTTTCCTTGTACTTCCAGTAATTCTACAAGCCTCACATACATTGGACCATTCTCTTCTATTTCCATTTGTTTAATTAACTGTAAGGCAGGAATCTCTATATTCAACAACATGACTGCACACTTGCCATAAACTAGTTCATAAGGAGACATCTTAATCACTTGCTTAGGTGTAATCCTGCCAGCCCATAGTGCTGAATTACGATACCTATGCCAATTCTTCTGATGATCAGTTCTGATTCTTTTAATGAGTCTAATTAGATTCTTATTTGTTGACTCTGCCAAACCATTGCATTGTGGGTAATAATTGGATGAAGTCTTCAAATATATTCCATTTTTCAAAGCAAACTCTAATAGTTTGGTCCCCAAAAATGCTTTAGCATTATCAAATATAATAGTGTGGGGTGGGCCAAAGAGAGTAGTTAGTCCTTCCAAAAAATTCACGATCACCCTTTCAATGGCTTCCTTAAGTGGAACTGCTTCACTCCACTTTGTAAAATAATTAGTTGCAATAAGGATCCATTTGTATCCCTTACTTGAGACCAAATTAATCATTCCTATGAAATCCAAACCCCACTATGCAAAAGGTTCATCTACCACTATGGGATTCAGAGGCAAAGCTACATTTCTTCTCTTCCCAACATAGAATTGGCAAGCCTAACACTCCTTAACCATTTGATGGCAATCTATAAATAATGTAGGCCAATAATACCTAGCCTATGTAATGTTGATGGCAATAGTTTTTTCTGAAAAGTGTGCTTTGGAGGATCCATAATGTAATTCATTTAGTATCTTTTGAGCTTCATCCCTTTCAACACACATTAGTAAGATTTCATCAAAATTTCTCTTAAGAGGATTGTGATCAATCAAGACATAATTAACTCCTTGTTGCCTATAATATTTTGTTTTGTCAAGGGAGAGCATATCAGGGAAAATACCAGTTCTCGTGAACTATATCATGTCATTAACCCAAGAATATTGATCAGGCTCTTGCATCCTTAATACAATTTCATCTTCTGTTTCTTTCAATATTCGACCCTCTGTGTCATGGACAATGTATTGGCAAAGGCCTCTTCCTCTGACCAATTTGGTATGCCTTACCTCTACATCATACTCAAAAGTCTTGGTTATCTAGTTAGCTCTTTTCTCTGTAACCTCACCTTCCATAATGTACTCACTAACACTTGAATGAGCTACTAATATCAAAATTTTATTTCCTATCACCAGGTGTCTGAATTTTTTTAATCCTTTAACTATTGCATAAGCTTGCTTCTCAACAAAATTGTAGCTAGATTCATTCTCCCTTAATGTCCAGGAGAAAAATGTAATTGGGTGTTCTCCCTCTTCTTTGTCATCTTTTTGAGTTACAACAGCTGCAATATTTTACTCACATCTATACACATACATTATGAAGTCTTTGCTAAAATCTAGATTCTGCAATACCGGGGTAGTGGAGATAGCCTTTTTGATTTCTTCAAAAGCTTCTCTTCCCTCAGCTATCCATTTAAAGGTTAGATCCTTCTTTAACATTAGAGTAGTAGGTCTAATTAATCCTACAAAATCAAATATGAATCTGTTACCAAAATTGATTTTCCCTAGAAAAGATTGTACTGCCTTTTTGTTGACAAGGATAAGTCCATTATGACCTTGACTCTCTCCAGGTCAATAGAAATTCTATCCTTTGAAACAATATGCCCCAGTAGCTTCCCTTGAGGTACATCGAAAACATATTTCTTAGGATTTAAAGAAATCTCAAATTCTTGACACCTCTGAAAGATAGCTTGCAAATGCTCAAAGTGATCTTTGAAATTATTCGTAAATATAGTGAGATCATCTAAATAAATTAGAATGATCTTATTTATGATCCCCTTAAACGTTATATCCATAGTGCACTAAAAAGTGGCACTGACATTTGAGAGACCAAAGGGCATCTTTGTGTATGCAAAAGTTCCCCATTTGGTGGTTAACATTGTCTTATGTTGGTCTACATTTGCCAGGCAGTTTTGATTGTATCGAGAAAAACCATCAAGCAAAGAAAGTCTTTTTGAGCTAGCTACTACTTGTAAGATTTGCTCTATGGATGGTAGGGGGTAATGATCTTTTAATGAAGCTTTATTTGGGTCTCTGACATCCACACAAAGTCTAATATCTCTATTTTTCTTTCTCACTGGAACTAGATTAGATACCCAGGTTGATGATCGCTATTTATGGAGGATAGGATTTGATCCTTCAGTAAGCTCTATAGTATGTTGGACAATGTCTCTATTGTAACTGTGGAGGTCATCATAGGCCCATACAATCACCCTATCATATTTGTTGCATAAGGAAATTAGCTTATCTTTTCCCTCCCTAGTAGTAGCATTAACTACTTTCATCTTTCTTCATTCATTGAGCTTAATTTTAGAATAATCTTCTTTCCTTGTCATGAACTTTCTCTTGCCTAGACTTGCATCATTAGGGTCAAACAAATTTTATAGAGTTATCAACCCTTTTAGAAGCTTATTAGACTTTAGCTAGATGACCTGATTGCCATATGCTTCCTTAGTCTTACGCTGTAACTAGTTAGCAAATTCTCCAGACTATTGTAAAAATAGGACCTGAAGGTCACTATCGAAAACTTGCCAGTTTTGAACATTGTCAGGAATTACCAGTTTTATAATAACCTTCACTGCCTCATTATTGATAAGTAGATCACTTGCTAGGTCAAATTGAGAGCCCATTTGTGTCATCTTGTCTGCTTCAATATTCTGAGTTTTAGGTACAACCTCTATATTAAAAACATCAAAGCCATTAATTAGGTCTGAAATCCTATGGTGATATGACCTCATTCTCACATTTTTTGCCACTACTTTCTCTCTATTTTGTCTTACAACTAGCTTTGTATCACCCTTGACTCTTAGATTCTTTATCCCTTTATTCTTAGCTAACATCAGACAATGTACCAAAGATTCACATTCATCATCATTATTTATACAAGCAAACTAGAAGCGTATGGCTCTAAGAATTTTTTCTCCCTTTGGAGAGGTGAGATAGATACCTACTTTTGCACCATTCTTACTCTTAACTCCATCAAGGTTTAGAGTCCAAATCACAGCATCTTCCTCTGACTCTTTCTCAGCTATCTCCTAACCTTCCTCAAAGATTACATAAGTTCCTAAACCAATAGAGTCATATTTTCCATATGGGCCACTTTGCATCATAAACAACAACTAATTGTTCTCATCTTCATTCTGATCATGTTCAGTCCATTCCCCTATATCTTCAATAAAAGTTATGTCCTTTGTATTTATAATAGCATGGGATGTTTCAATTCTTGGCATTGGTTCCTCAATGATATGTTCTTTAGATAGGGGTTCAAATAGCACCTTTATCTTTGTTCTATACTCAGTCCTTAAAATTAAGTGTGACCAATATAGTGGCATATACCCTCCTATTTTGGTAGTAAAATCTCTAGATAAACATAATCCAAATATAGAGTGGATATTAATGATTACCACATCTTGTAAAAAATTGTAATGGGAGTTTCTTGATGATTCCTATGGTTTGGATAGACTTCCTGTCTAATTGTATAACTCCTTTAGCTACTGCTGCGTACTCTATTTTTAAGGCATCTACTACTTGTTTGGGCGTGTTTGTATGGTGCAGGAGCACCTTGGCAAATTAATATTGCCCTAGACAAATCCTTGAGTTTGATTAAATTTGTATGCTTCCACATTGTAATGAGGTTTATCAAGTCATTTTTATGTGTTTAGGTTATTAGGAGTTTAAAAAATGTAAAATATTGCAAACCATGTAAAGGTTGTCAATGTAAAATTAGAAAAAAGATGCAAACTTGGAAGGTGAAGAGTCATTTGGCTCTTGGTTCACTCCAAATCAGTTATGAACTAAAGAGACATGTTTTAATGCCTTTAAAAGGCCTTGTAACCATGAAGAATTCGTGGGTGGTTGAAGATTTGAGCATGGAATGAGAAAAAACAATGTTTTCCTATATTTTCCTTCAGAAATTTGTTGTCTTTTGCTATTGTATGACCCTGTATAGAATTGAATGGATGTCTAATAGATTTCAAATGTTAGATCCTTCAACCACCTTCTATTTTCTTCTTGTCTCATGCATTTTTATTTAGTTTTGTGAAAAATATGAGTATTTTATGGATTGTAACTTTCTGATTTTCCCTACAACAGTCCCATTGTAGCGTTTGGTATGGTTCTATACGGACATATATAGGAGTAAACCATATATGGTTGGAAAGAGTATTGAGTCTAATTTCCATTTATTTTTGTTGTATCAAATTTCATTAAGATTTGAATAAGTTATGGCATTTTTATTAAGGGTAGGTCTGCAGAGTTTAATTTTCTAAAAATGCAGTCTGAAAATATGCATGGTACGACTTGGTACGGCCTGACATTGAAGCATATAATAGATGGATGGAAAGATATATGTTTCTAGTTTACAATTATTTTGGTTTGGTATAATTTCATTAAGTTTTGTGAGATATATTGCAATTTTGGTGAGGGCAGGTCTGAACGCTGCCTAGGGTTTGTAGTTTTGGGAAAAGAGTCATAACTTTCTCTCCTACCATTAGATCTTCATGAAAATTAGATGAAAAGTCTATTAATATTTTCTTCAACCTAACCAAAGAAATTGGATTATTTCTTTGATTTGTTAATATTATTGAGGATAGTTTTGGTTCTCCTACCTCTGCATCATTTTGGTATCAGAGCTGGCGAAAGATTTAGGTGGTGTATATTTTTTTTTTCCCATCATTGAGAAGGCAAGTGAACAGCTAGAAGATCTTGATTGTGTAGATAGATCACTGAGGGAGGCAATCTACACCTTTTGGATTTTGTGTTGCTCAGTTGTTTGGTTGCAGGTGCTTGTTCCATCTAGTTGCAAGAAAGATGTTGTTTGAGATTGTGTGTGTGGGCAGACAAGATGAGGTCTGTCATGACCATTCTCCAATAGAGATTTAGCTGGAGAAGTGTGCATAGAGAAATGACTAAGGAGAGAGTGGTAGATGCATCACCAGGATCTGTTGTTGGGTGAGATGAATGGTTTGGTTGGTTGTGAAGCAGCGTGTAGTGTGGACATCTGAAGAAGCACTTGAGGTTGCAGCCTGAAGAGTACTCCACTGATGGGAGTAGAAGGAGCCTGAGGATGCTCTATGAAGATGGTAGTTTGTTTTGTTGGTTGGTTGGTCACCATTTCTATAGATTGGAATATTGTAGCTAAGAAGATTGAAGATAAAGACAGAGGAAACACTTTTGTTGCAGATAAATTTCCAAGGGACTTGAAAATTTTGTTGGTTGGTTGTATGGTGCAGGAGCACCTTGGTAAATTAATATTGCCCTGGACAAATCCTTGAGTTTGATTAAATTTGTATACTTCCACATTGTAATGAGGTTTATCAAGTCATTTTTATGTGTTTAGGTCATTAGGAGTTTAAAAAATGTAAAATATTGCAAACCATGTAAAGGTTATCAATCTAAAATTAGAAAAAAGATGCAAACTTGGAAGGTGAAGAGTCATTTGGCTCTTGGTTCACTCCAAATCAGTTATGAACTAAAGAGACATGTTTTAATGCCTTTAAGATGCCTTGTAACCATGAAGAATTCGTGGGTGGTTGAAGATTTGAGCATGGAATGAGAAAAAACAATATTTTCCTGTATTTTCCTTCAAAAATTTGTTGTCTTTTGCTATTGTACGGCTCTGTATAGAATTGAATGGATGTCTAATAGATTTCAAATGTTATAACCTTCAACCACCTTCCATTTTCTTCTTGTCCCATGTATTTTTATTTAGTTTTGTGAAAGATATGAGTGTTTTATGGACTGTAATTTTCTGATTTTCCCTGCAACAGTCCCATTGTAGCATTTGGTACAGTTGTGTACAGACATATACAGGAGTAAACCATATATGGTTGGAAAGAGTATTGAGTCTAATTTCCATTTATTTTTGTTGCATCAAATTTTATTAACATTTGAATAAGTTATAGCATTTTTATTAAGGGTAGGTCTGTAGAGTTTAATTTTCTAAAAATGCAGTCCGAAAATATGCATGGTACGACTTGGTACGGCCTTACATTGAAGCATATAATAGATGGATGGAAAGATATATGTTTCTAATTTATAATTATTTTGGTTTGGTATAATTTCATTAAGTTTTGTGAGATATATTGTAACTTTGGTGAGGGCAGGTCTGAACACTGCCTAGGGTTTGTAGTTTCAGGAAAAGAGTCATAACATTCTCTCCTACCATTAGATTTTCATGAAAATTAGATGAAAAGTCTATATTAATGTTTTCTTCAACCTAACCAAAGCAATTATATTAGTTCTTTGATTTGTTAATGTTATTGAGGATAGTTTTGGTTCTCCTACTTCTGCATCATTTTGGTATCAGAGCTGGCGAAAGATTTAGGTGGTGTGTATTTTTTTTTTCTGTCATTGAGAAGGCAGGTGAAGAGCTAGAAGATCTTGATTGTGTAGATAGATTGCCGAGGGAGGCAATCTACACCTTTTAGATTTTGTGTTGCTCAGTTGTTTGGTTGCAGGTGCTTGTTCCATCTAGCTGAAAGGAGGATATTGTCTAATGTTGTGTGTGTGGGCAGACAAGATGAGGTCTGTCATGACCATTCTCCAATAGAGATTTGGCTGGAGAAGGGTGCATAGAGAAATCACTGAGGAGAGAGTGGTAGATACATCACCAGGATCTACTGTTGGGTGAGATGAATGGTTTGGTTGGTTGTGAAGCAGCATGTAGGGTGGACATCTAAAGAAGCACTTGAGGTTGCACCCTGAAGAGTACTCCACTGATGGGAGTAGAAGGAGCTTAAGGATGCTCTATGAAGATGGTAGTTATTTTTTTAGTTGGTTGGTCACCATTTCTATAGATTGGAAGATTGTAGCTGAGAAAATTGAAGATAAAGATAGAGGAAAGACACTTTTGTTGCAGATACATTTCCAAGGGACTTGAAAATTTTGTTGGTTGGTTGTATGGTGTAGGAGCACCTTGGCAAATTAATATTGCCCTAGACAAATCCTTGAGTTTGATTAAATTTATATGCTTCCACATTGTAATGAGGTTTATCAAGTCATTTTTATGTGTTTAGGTCATTAGGAGTTTAAAAAATGTAAAATATTGCAAACCATGTAAAGGTTGTCAATGTAAAATTGAAAAAAAGATGCAAACTTGGAAGGTGAAGAGTCATTTGTCTCTTGGTTCACTCCAAATCAGTTATGAACTGAACAGACATATTTTAATGCCTTTAAAAGGCCTTGTAACCATGAAAAATTCATGGGTGGTTGAAGACTTGAGCATGGAATGAGAAAAAACAATGTTTTCCTGTATTTTCCTTCAGAAATTTGTTGTCTTTTGCTATTGTACGGCCTTGTATAGAATTGAATGGACATCTAATAGATTTTAAATGTTTTATCCTTCAACCACCTTCCATTTTCTTCTTGTCTCATGCATTTTTATTTAGTTTTGTGAAAGATATGAGTGTTTTATAGACTGTAATTTTTTGATTTTCCCTGCAACAGTCCCATTACAGCGTTTAGTATGGTTCTGTACAGACATATACAAGAGAAAACCATATATGATTAAAAATACTATTGAGTCTAATTTCCATTTATTTATTTTTCATCAAATTTAATTAAGATTTGAATAAATTATGGCATTTTTATTGAGGGTAGGTCTGCAGAGTTTAATTTTCTGAAAATGCTGTTTGAAAATATGCATGGTACGACTTGGTACGGCCTCACATTGAAGCATATAATAGATGGATAGAAAGATATATATTTCTAGTTTACAATTATTTTGGTTTGGTATAATTGCATTAAGTGTTGTCAGATATATTACAATTTTGGTGAGGGTAGGTCTGAACGCTGCCTAGGGTTTGTAGTTTTGGGAAAAGAGTCATAACTTTCTCTCCTACCATTGGATCTTCATGAAAATTAGATGAAAAGTCTATATTAATATTTTCTTCAACCTAACCAAAGCAATTGGATTAGTTCTTTGATTTGTTAATGTTATTGAGGATAATTTTGGTTCTCCTACCTCTGCATCATTTTGGTATCAGAGCTGGTGAAAGATTTAGGTGGTGTGTATTTTTTTTCCTTTCACTAAGAAGGCAAGTGAAGAGCTAGAAGATCTTGATTATGTAGATAGATCACCGAGGGAGACAATCTACACCTTTTGGATTTTGTGTTGCTCAATTGTTTGGTTGCAGGTGCTTATTCCATCTAGCTACAAGAAGGATGTTGTCTGAGGTTGTGTGTGTGGGCAGACAAGATGAGGTCTATCATGACCATTCTCTAATAGAGATTTGGCTAGAGAAGGGTGCATAGAGAAATCACTGAGGAGAGAGTGGTAGATGCATCACCAGGATCTACTATTGGGTGAGATGAATGATTTGGTTGGTTGTGAAGCAGTGTGTAGGGTGGACATCTGAAGAAGTACTTGAGGTTGCAGCCTGAAGAGTACTCCACTAATGGGAGTAGAAGGAGCCTGAGGATGCTCTATGAAGATGGTAGTTTATTTTGTTGGTTGGTTGGTCACCATTTCTATAGATTGGAAGATTGTAACTGAGAAGATTAAAGATAAAGACAGAGGAAAGACACTTTTGTTGCAGATACATTTCCAAGGGACTTGAAAATTTTGTTGGTTGGTTGTATGGTGCAGGAGCACCTTGGGAAATTAATATTGCCCTGGACAAATCCTTGAGTTTGATTAAATTTGTATGCTTCCACATTGTAATGAGGTTTATCAAGTCATTTTTATGTGTTTAGGTCATTAGGAGTTTAAAAAATGTAAAATATTGCAAACCATGTAAAATTAGAAAAAAGATGCAAACTTGGAAGGTGAAGAGTCATTTAGCTCTTGGTTCACTCCAAATCAGTTATTAACTGAAGAGACATGTTTTAATATCTTTAAAAGGCCTTGTAACCATGAAGAATTCGTGGGTGGTTGAAGATTTGAGCATGGAATGAGAAAAAATAATGTTTTCCTGTATTTTCCTTCAGAAATTTGTTATCTTTTGCTATTGTACGGCCCTGTATAGAATTGAATGGATGTCTAATAGATTTCAAATGTTTGATCCTTCAACCACCTTCCATTTTCTTCTTGTCCCATGAATTTTTATTTAGTTTTGTGAAAGATATGAGTGTTTTATGGACTGTAGTTTTCTGATTTTCCCTGCAACAGTCCCATTGCAGCGTTTGGTACGGTTTTGTACGGACATATACAGGAGAAAACCATATATGGTTGGAAAGATTATTGAATCTACTTTCCATTTATTTTTATTTTATCAAATTTAATTAAGATTTGAATAAGTTATGGTATTTTTATTGAGGGTAGGTCTGCAGAGTTTAATTTTCTGAAAATGCAATCCAAAAATATGCATGGTATGACTTGGTACGGCCTCACATTGAAGCATATAATAGACGGATGGAAAGATATATGTTTCTAGTTTACAATTATTTTAGTTTGGTATAATTTAATTAAGTTTTGTGAGATATATTACAATTTTGGTGAGGGCAGGTCTGAACGCTGTCTAGGGTTTGTAGTTTTGGGAAAAGAGTCATAACTTTCTCTCCTACCATTGGATCTTCATGAAAATTAGATGAAAAGTCTGTATTAATATTTTCTTCAACCTAACCAAAGAAATTGGATTAGTTCTTTGATTTGTTAATGTTATTGAGGATAGTTTTGGTTCTCCTACCTCTGCATCATTTTGGTATCAGAGCTGGCGAAAGATTTGGGTGGTGTGTATTTTTTTTTTCCTTTCACTAAGAAGGCAGGTGAAGAGCTAAAAGATCTTGATTGTGTAGATAGATCACCGAGGGAGGCAATCTACACCTTTTATATTTTGTGTTTCTCAGTTGTTTGGTTGCAGGTGCTTGTTCCATCTAGCTGCAAGAAGGATGTTGTCTGAGGTTGTGTGTGTGGGTAGACAAGATGAGGTCTGTCATGACTATTCTCCAATAGAGATTTGGATGGAGAAGGGTACATAGAGAAATCACTAAGGAGAGAGTGGTAGATGCATCACCAAGATCTGTTGTTGGGTAAGATGAATGGTTTGGTTGGTTGTGAAGCAGTGTGTAAGGTGGACGTCTGAAGAAGCACTTGAGGTTGCAGCCTGAAGAGTACTGCACTGATGGGAGTAGAAGGAGCCTAAGGATGCTCTATGAAGATGGTATTTTGTTTTGTTAGTTGGTTGGTCACCATTTCTATAGATTGGAAGATTGTAGCTAAGAAGATTGAAGATAAAGATAGAGGAAAGACACTTTTGTTGCAGATACATTTCCAAGGGACTTAGAAATTTTGTTGGTTGGTTGTATGGTGTAGGAGCACCTTTGCAAATTAATATTGCCCTGGACAAATCCTTGAGTTTGATTAAATTTGTATGCTTCTACATTGTAATGAGGTTTATCAAGTCATTTTTATGTGTTTAGGTTATTAGGAGTTTAAAAAATGTAAAATATTGCAAACCATGTAAAGGTTGTCAATGTAAAATTAGAAAAAAGATGCAAACTTGGAAGGTGAAGAGTCATTTGGCTCTTGGTTCACTCCAAATCAGTTATGAACTGAAGAGACATGTTTTAATACCTTTAAATGGGCTTGTAACTATGAAGAATTCATGGGTGGTTGAAGATTTGAGCATGGAATGAGAAAAATAATGTTTCCCTGTATTTTCCTTCAGAAATTTGTTGTCTTTTTCTATTGTATGGCCCTGTATAGAATTGAATGGATGTCTAATGGATTTCAAATGTTAGATCCTTCAACCACCTTCTATTTTCTTCTTGTCCCATGCATTTTTATTTAGTTTTGTGAAAGATATGAATGTTTTATGGACTGTAATTTTATGATTTTCCCTGCAACTGTCCCATTGCAGCGTTTGGTACGATTCTGTACGGACATATACAAGAGAAAATCATATATGGTTGGAAAGAGTATTGAGTCTACTTTTCATTTATTTTTGGTTCATCAAATTTCATTAAGAGTTGAATAAGTTATGGTATTTTTATTGAGGGTAGGTCTGTAGAGTTTAATTTTGCTGAAAATGCAGTCTGAAAATATGCATGTTACGACTTGGTACGGCCTCACATTGAAGCATATAATAGATGGATGGAAAGATATATGTTTCTAGTTTACAATTATTTTGGTTTGGTATGTCATTAGGTTTTGTGAAATATATTGCAATTTTGGTGAGGGCAGGTCTGAACGCTGCCTAGGGTTTGTAGTTTTGGGAAAATAGTCATAACTTTCTCTCCTACCATTGGATCTTCATGAAAATTAGATAAAAAGTCTGTATTAATGTTTTCTTCAACCTAACCAAAGCAATTGGATTAGTTCTTTGATTTGTTAATGTTATTGAGGATAGTTTTGGTTCTCCTACCTCTGCATCATTGTAGTACTAGCCTCTAAGTTTATCATGAAATTATCTAATAGTTTCCTTCCCACTATTAGGGTTAAATAAAAGGGGTTTGGCTTAGAATTACTTGCTTCTTCTTTGGTGTTCATCAGAGTGGTTGTTCCCTACAGTGGAGTAACTTTGTTTTGATCTTTTCCTTTGTTAGTGCAACCTTATTTTCTATTGATTATTCTGGGATTTGTTTGAGGCTGCAAGGCTTATTGTAATAGTGACTTCTGGTCAGCGATAGCTAGTATATACCATGTTGATACATTTGTAGGGGTTTTCTTTAACTGCTCTACCACATTTATAGGCCCTAATGTTTGTACCTTAGGATAGTAACGGTATCTAGTTCTTTCCACCATTGGGTTGGAGACAGCTTAATTCTGGGTTGACATGGATACTTCTTGTTTTGAAGTGGGAGTGTATTGAACTTGGAATGAAGGAACTTTAGCCACCTCCTTAGGGTTAGCTTCAGGTTGTTCAACTATTCTTCTCTTTGATCTAGTGAAGTAATCAGACTATACTAGGGGCTTCTTGGAGGTGGATGCTTCATTAATAAACACTAAATCTTCTTCTTCAATCCATGAAAATAGGGCATTCTCTGGGTTAATTTCTCCATCTTGCTCACTGGACATTACTTGCATTTGGGCCACCATTACTGCATTCTAAATTCCAAGCGACTGATATGGAAAATATTTAGAAGACACAACAGCTTGACCATCCATTCATCTTTGCTCTACTACCTTCTATTGTAGATTTCCTCTAGGGCAATCTCTAGGCATATGTGCATTGTTGCAAGGGAAGCACCAAGCATTTGATTCTTCCACCGTGTTAATTTTTCCAGGTATCATTTCCCTACGCGTGTTAGTTGGGACATCTTGTAATGGTGTAGGTACTAGAACTAGCTGGTTTGATGGTTGAGGATAGTTTGGTCTTTGTGCCCCATGGTATTGGTTTGGCTGATATGGAGGCCTAATCCCTTGGAAGGCTTTGGATAAGTAGTCTGCTACCTCTTAAGGTTAATAATTTCATTTGAAAAGGTTCTAAGAATATTCTTGACATCATCCATTTCTGATGGAGGAGCGGAGGGTATTGATGTAGCAAGTTGTTGAGGGACTGGAAAAGTGTACATAGACACCAAGATTGATGGAGCATTAGGGACTTCTTGTGGTAGAGGGATAGAAATATTTGGAAACATGGGCATGGAAGGCCTTGGAAGCAATTTCCTGGTATCTATTAGGCTATTCTTAGCTCTTATAGCTAATTCATATGTCGTAGGTAGGGTATTCCCTCCTAAGGACTAAATCATGACTACTATATCAGAATTAAAAGGGTGCCTTAAGATAAAATACAATTTCCATACCTACTGATGGCCTAGCTATTGCAGGGATTCTATCCCAAGTTTTCTGGAACCTAGTGTTGAAATCCATTATGGCTTCTTGGGTTCCCTCTTTATGGTGATTAGCTACTATAGCAAGCATGATCTATCACCCTTTTCATTGAATCTTGCAGAAAAGGCATCTTCCAGCTAATCCCAAGTGAAGATAGAATTTGAGGCCAAGGACATGTACCAATCTAGAGATTTCCCTTTGAAAGAAGCTACCAATAACCTAGTAGCAACATTTTATTCTGTGATGAAATTCATAGCACAAACATCTGCCACATCTTGGAGATGCTCTCCTGGAGTCTTCGAATATTCTCTTGTAAACTTGGGTAATGCCTTCAAAGAATTGGTAGGGATTAGATCCCAACTATCTAGTGGTGTTGGGAGAACAAGAGGGCTGTTATTCTTCCAATTTGCAAAGTTTCATAGTGGAAGAGGAGGAGCAGGGGCTGTCATGGCTATTCTTGGTACTCTGGCTGATAAAGGTGGCAACAAGACTCCTAGATTAGTAACTGATTACACTATGGTGGTTGGTCTATAGCTCTGACTCCTTCATGATCTCTAGCTCATATGATTCTGATCAAGAATCTAGAAAAGGCCCTACTAGACGTGTCAAAAATAGTTGATGTATAAAATTGTGCAATTTCAATCACCAACATGGGAAACTTTAGGTATGTGGGATTGATACCTGAAGTAACCTTCAAATTTTAAAGAAGCTAGATCTTCATTTTTATGGGGGTTTTGGAAAGGAAAGAAAAAACAAGATTACAGATACAATGTAAGACTAAATTGCTAAGGTGATGTGCCAGATTCATACTTTGATTCCACAATAAGCACAATGATTAAATCTTTCTAATTTATGTTACATTAAAGAGCTGTATGCATGATCGACATAAACAAGTTATGAAATAGATTTATATTCAAAGGCTAAACTCAGAGAAATTTATATGAAAGACCCAGAAATATATCATAAATGGTACAGAACAGAAGCTTCTTTCATTAATAGATTCAGCAAAGTACATAAGGCACAAAACATGCACAAATACATAATGCTTTTCTTTCTGAATAACGATTACAAAGATGAAATGACACAAATCTAGTCTCACAACAAAAACTCTTAGCATTTATTATTTTTCCTCTCTTTGATATGTGATTACAAAAAATCCCCTATTTATAGCATGAAAAATGTGTCTCGAGACACCATTAGCTGTTAAAATTCTCCAACTACCTGCATAACTGAACTGAAGCTATTCCATTAGTAGACCACACACAGGAGATCTTTTATATTCTAAAGTTCAGCCTTTACCCTATTTGTTGCAATAGTCACTATGAGTCTCTAATATTTTGGATTCTCTTACCTCTTTCTTGCATTCTGATTAGTCGACTGGTGCAATAAATATAGCTCAATGACTATGAGTACTGTTGGGATAGATGGCATCCTATGGGAACTTTTTTAAGACTCAAAAAGTTGATATGTAGTACCTTAGCGCTCTTCAAGCTTAGTTTCTTCTCTAACCTTCTCCAAACACACGTCGTTGTGACACTTGGTGCCTTCAGCTTCTTTGATGAATTGCCCAAAAGTTAACTGATACTTAAACACGTGGCAAGCTCTGCCATCTTCAAAATTGGGACATGCGACACATAGATGCATCTTTTGAAAGTCTCCTCCATTTGATCTCTCTAAACACCTGCCACTACAGTACATGGAAACATGCACATCTCTTCAGAAATAGATTTCAATACCTTGGGCCCCACCCTGGACTGCTTCAACACTTATAGAGAAACTCATAAAAAATGTAACATGCAGCAAGCTCCACCTCCTTCCTAAAAGGGACATGCATCGCACTGGTGCATCTTCTTGAGGCATTTGCCAAAAGTTTCCCTTTGAATCCCTACCATTGAAATATGTGGTACAATTTGCAACAACTTAAGGAATGTGAACATGGACACGTGGCTACCTTAGCTACCTCTGAAACTTTTGAGAACTACAGATTTATAAAAAGACACCCAGCATAACCTGAGACCACAAAACTCTACACTTGTTGCTTTTCATCAATCCTTCCATGTGGTGGCTTTGTGCAACATATTAGAAACTTTACTTAGCCACTTCTTTGAAACCCCATCAGGTTGACACTTGGCACCACCCACATAGGTTTTACTTGAAACATAAAACACATGAACATGCTGATACTCTGCCGTAGAAAGCTAAAACAAAATGTAGAGTTTTGTCTCTATAGTAATATTATCAAAGGGTGTGATATTTGAAACCACCCTTTGGGTTATTATTTAAACCTATGAAAATAATGTAAAAAGGGAATATACAAAGGAAAAGTGAAGGAAATAGAAATACAAAAATTTAGAGAGCACACAAGAGTGAAGGTTTTCGTTCTGGCTAGAATTTAAACATTTGGAGAAGGAGCACACAGTGTTTGTCCAACTTGGGGTATAGTGTACACCTGAGACTATCCTAGCTAGGGCTGATTTTATGTTATAAAGATAGGTTGGTTATGTGCAAGAACCAGTTCCTCTGGGGGGTTTGTGCCAAAAAAATTTAGGGCCAATAACTCTATCTCTATATGCGGGATAGCAGCTTTCTAGAAACTATTAAAGATACGCATTATTTCTGTTGCCTATAATTTAAATATTATTTGTCTTAGTTTATCATCTCTTGTCAATGTTATAAATGTGATTATTTTGATATTCACATTATTTCTTAGGTGATTAATTATTTCTACTACTTTTATTTATTAATGCTCTAATATGTATGCCCTTACTCATTAAATAAATTGAAACATCTTTAATTTTTCTATTGTTGGAGAATAGTTAGGTTACAAGAAGACTTCACACTACATCCCACTAATCTCAAACTTTACATCACTGCTAGATCACCTAGATCTAGAGGAATACAAAGATCACATCTAGTAAATAAGGTTTCCTGGAACATATCAATAATCCTCTATCAGATTTGTTGGACCACGAATCTCTTGCCATGAAAAAATATATGATTCCTTTCCAACCAAATATTCCATAATGTACATGACAGGCCAATTTCTCAATCTACCTAAAGGAAGAAGGCCTTAGCTGGGGGTCTCCCCATACATCTCCAAACTTCAACCAATGAGGATGCATGAACACATGATTGTTTCCAATCCCCCAGCAAAAGTGACAAACCACCCTAGAAAAGGAACATTGGAAAAACAAATGAGAAGAGTATTCCTCATTTTTACCATAGAGGACACAAATAGATGGACCCTAAAATCCTCTCTTGTGCAAATTTTCCAATGTGAGGCACCTATCTCAAGCCACTAGCCAAAGGGAAAAGTTGCATTTAGGCCAAGTGAACTTATTCCACACATTCCTTCACTAGATAATGCCAATTCCCCATACATCTAGCTATCCAACTCATTATAACCTAAGACAACTAAATACAATCCCTTATGATTAGGGTTTCAAGCTAGGACATTCTTATCCATCAAGGAACCACAAGCTCTTCCAACAAGAATCTAAGCTAGCTCTTCACGATCCTTAGTTGAGCCTCCAAATGGCCACTCATGTGGGACCTTCCATCTAAACACCTCAAACTGACCCAAGCATTGAGAAGATTTGAATGCCTCAACCTAATTCTAGCTAGCATCAAGGAAACTAGAGCATAGGGAGAGTAATTGTGGATACATGAACATGATGGGAGGATATTTGTCCCAAGAATCAAACTAGAAAAGCACTTTAGAACCTTTATTACAAATTCAAATCAACCCCTACTTAATAAGATTGGTACCCCTTTTAAGAGTTTCCTAGATCATACAATGCTTACAAACAATGCAAAATATTGGTACATCTCCACTCTCCACTCATCCTAGGTACTTTGAGGTGAGGATCTTGGCCCAAGATTGATACTAGTTAATACACCATCTTCAATAGAGATTTGTAGCTAGAGCATGGCCATTGAGACTAGCTTATTGGAGGCCAAGCCCACCCTCCTAAATTGGTCTATAGATAGACTCCCACCTTACCAGACTCCACTTCATTGATTCTAGATTACCAGCCCATAAGAATTGTTTGGAAAGAGCATCAAATTCCTTAATAAAGGTAGAAGGGGTACCCTAAACAAAGCACCTATAGATGGGAAGATCTTGGACCACATAATTCAATAAATCCATTCTCCTAATAGAAGAAAGCCACCTGAAAGTTTAGTGATTGATTTTCCTCTAAAACTTATGCTACACATTTTGCCAAGTCCCTCTGGGTAGATGTCCATTAGAAAGGGGAACACCAAGGTAAAAAAAGAAGAGATCCAACCTAAAATCTTAGGATCCAAGAAATCCTAAGTTGAATAAGCTGAGGGGTATTGAAGAAGAAGATGGAGGACTTTTTTTCATTTATCCTTTGCCCTGATGCAACTAAGTAAATATCCAAAACCCATTTAAAGTTAACTAACTCCCCGACTTTGGCTAAGCCGATCAACGCAGTGTCATCAACAAATTGTAAATGGTAGTGAGGAGGAATACAGTTACCCTAGCTCCATCCTTATATCAATCCTTGTCGCACATGAGAACTGGTAGTTCTTCCCAATCCTTCTGCCATAAGAATAAATAAATAGATGGACAAAGGACCACCTTGCCAATCACACCCCATTTTTAAACTTACCATTTTATTTAAAGAGGACAAATAGTTAGTCAATGAAATTAATATGAAGAAAGTAATGTTGTGTTAGAAGAGAGAATGCATTGATTTATATTATCTTATATGCAAAGAATAAGTGTCTATGACCTTATTAATTTGCATGAGATTTGATAATGTGATGGAGTAACTATCATTGTGTGACTAAGGTGGATACAGGAACAGTATCTTTCCCTCTAACATGAGGATAGAGAGTATCACCATGGAGAGGGTACTAGATTGCATGAATATAATTATCCTTGTGCTATCTAGAAACACACACACACACACACTTACATTAGAGTTTAAGTCACTATTGAAATAAGTCTTTATCTATCTGTGGATTAGTCATCTCAATAATATTGTTGAATGTTGTGATATTTTCATACTAAATTAATAAAATTATCTTCTTGTCGATGACTTAGTCTTTTTTGTTGACAATTAGAAAGTTGGTATACATTTATAAATGTCTTGAGTTGACATGACTAATTGACCAAACAAGTAAAACCTTATCGTCAAGATCAAAGTCAGTTTTGCTAAACTTCAATGTTAATAATTATGCTCATAAATAGCATAATTGAAGTATTCAAAAAGAATGCAATAGTGGCATTTAAATAATATATATATATATATTAACTTTTATAGTTTTATTTATTTAATAATTTTGATGTGTTTAAATTAAAAAATCTTCATAAAGTTAAGATGGTTAAGTTTTGAAAGACTCCCATCATACTGTCCCCTAAATGCTAGGAGGAGTGGGAGGGAGTAATAGCTCCATAACTCCTACTTTTGAGCTCTCAAGACCACGCATGGCTGAGAGAAGGTAGGGAGTAGTTAATTCAACTAGTTTGTTTGTAACTGATAGGGAGTATGTTTTAATAGTAGAGATTAGAAAGAAAAGGATATCTCTATCAGATCAACAGATTAGAGAGGATAGAAGGAGCTCGAAGAATGTAGATCAACTACATAATAAGTGACAAGTATGTCAATAATAGTATTGTTTAGATGATAATAAATTTATTCTATGTATTTGTATACTGTATTTGTGTATGTCAAGATGGCGTAGAAATTAAAGGAAATAATGATAATTCTGTGGCAAAATGAAGCCGTTGTACATATTAACAAGTAAATATATTGGTAACAGGATACCATTTGTATGACATTTCATTGAGGATATTGTTGTGATGCTCACAAACATGCCCCATTTTACCTCTTAGCAAAATGAGGACCCCTACTGTGGTTGTTGCTTGTTTCTTGTGTGTGGTCTTGATGGGTGGTAAAGGGAAAAGAGGTAAGGGTTACAAACCATGTTGAAAATTGAAGGGATTTAGCATTAAGTGCCAGAAAGGAATAGAGGTGAATTCTTTGTAAAAAATGAATAAGGGTTGTTTTTTGAACCAGTAAAAAATTCCCAATATTCTATAAGATATGTGTGTTTTTGGTCAAATGCATTATAGAAGGGTTTGTATGTTCCATATACAAAGTCATTTATATGTAGAGTCATCGTATAAGTCACATCGGGTATAGTTAGGTTTGTGTATCGTGGCAGTTTGTATGCATATAGTTAGTGTTTTTTATTATCTGTATATAGGTCAGACCCAATACGTTTTCAGAAATAGAGTGAATAAACCTTTAAGTCCACAGTGTATCTTGATTTGTATGTTTGTTTAAAAAAAGAGATATACAGAGCAATATACAAGGTGATATACATTCATGGACCCAAGTAGGATATAAAATACAGTTTTATTAAGATGAGAAAAGGATACGTTCCGTAGTTTGTATGTTTCTATGTTTCGGGCTTGCATCTTTTGCATACATACAAGTGCAGATTTCGAAGGATAATTAAATTGAATCTAAGCAATGCATTGTATCTTAATGTTATGGAAAATATGCATTCACTTAAATATACATGTATGGATCTGAAAAGATTATGTAGTACAGCTAAGAAAAATAAAAATCCAAAATGGTTATATAAAGGTTTGCATGTATGGAAGGTTGTATCTAAATGTAGATGAAAGTATTGTATATTGAGAAGATACAAGTGGGCAAGTAAAGCGGGTCCCATAGTTGTATCTCGTGGTTGTATGGTGTATAGATAGATGGATATACAAGAGCATACACAATCCGATATACAATTGGAGATGTAAAGTGAAAAGGTAAGTGTGGATTTCAAAAGAAATAAAATAAGGTTTTTCCTTTGTATGTTTGTGTGATTGTATGTTAACGACATACAACCCCGATATACAAAGAAATAAAAGACACCATTGGGAATCAATAGGTCAAAAGGGTTTGTATGGGTCGCACTTGTATAATTTATTTGTATTTATCTTACATACATTGCAACATACAAACAAAAGATACAAAGTTGGACATAATGAATATGGTAACATTGTTTATAATCCATTGCATATATGCTTGTTTATTGAAAGGATACAAAGTGACATACAAGAAATGATATACAAGGAAACATAAGGAAGCACAATGTATTCAAGGAATAGATTAACGGATAGAATGTTTAAAATTAAAGCATTGAAGTAGAAGCCAAAGCCGTGTGTGCATTAATGGCTGCAATTAATGTTGAACTAACACTGGAATGATAGAATTTAACATGTTAGGGTAAATAAAGGGTTGTTTTTTCTTTCAGAATTGCATTGTTAAAACTAAAATTGTAGAAAGAAGAACTATTGCATAAATTGAATGGAAAATTCATCATGAGATGAAATTTCAGAAATGGGAATAGATCAGAAAAATGGTAAAGTGAGTCAATGGTTGTAAGGTTGAGATGTCAAGAATACAGATATTTATCTTGAATGTTGTTACAGTTAAGTTAATTGAAAATGCAAAATGATTATCAGTAATTTCATTTTAAAATGCAAGCAAATGTTAAATTATTATTTCTGATAATACATTAGCTAGTTTGGGTTAAATAATATGAAAGTCAAAAATGGAAAAGACAAAAGGGGTTAGGGTAAGTGTAAAAATAGAAAATTCATAGTAAAACCCTTGGTAAATGGAGTAAAAATGACAAGTTAAAAAATGCGTTTTTTACAGGATGGCCCCAAAACAGAAGAAGATGGATATAGGGGGTGAGGAAAAGGTAAAAATGGAAAGAAATTCCGGCAAAGAAATAGAGAAGGAAGAGCTACCAATACATAGAGGTTACCCCTCACTAATCAGTATAAGCGGAGTAGGAACAGACACCAGCATAGGAAATTATGATGCTAAGGATGTTTTGCAGAAGATTACCACAATAGATGCTACACCTGACATGAGGTGTATATGGGAAAGAGGATTATATAGAGCTGTAGGTTTCCCACTAGCTATGGAGGCTAAGGACCTATGTCTGGACTGTATACACCTATATGACTTAGATACCAGGAGGGTAATACACCAGGATAGGGTCATTGCAGACTTATCTATGGAAGGGATCACAAGAACATTTGGCTTGGAAATATAAGAAAAAATGGTAGACATTGACATAGACCCATACAATGAAGACTTCAATAATAATGAGAGGGATTGTAGAAGCAGGATCTTCTACAATTGGTATAATGCGGAAAATAAACCCAAGGCCATAGCAAGAGTACATAAAAACCTGCAAAGAATAGATTTCAAAGAAGAGATACATTTAATGATAACAATGCTAAGCAGACTGGTAAGTTTAAGGGATGCCACCAAATTTGAACCTTGGATGTTCATTGTTATCTAATTCATGAGGGAGGTGAAAAAGGAACAAGGACAAATTCACTGGGCTAAGGCTATTAGTATAGCTATATGGAAACATGCAATACTAAGAAAACAAAAGATGATGCCTTTCTATTTGTCCTCATATGTATTATACTCATGTGCATCAATGATTCAGCCATATATATATGGGATTGACAGAGTTGGGACAATAGGAAATGGCCCAGATCAAAAGCTTGTATATGACCATTATCCAAATCTATAGGAGGATAATGCATTAAGAAAGTATGCTTTAGTGAATGATGTATTTTATACATACATGGTAAGGGTTTTGAAAGAAGAACAAGATAAGAGATTATCTACAGATGCAAAAGATACAATTGGTTTGCACAGTACTTGGTACATACAATTCCAAAATTTCACATATATTAGAATTGAAGGTTTTGAAGGAAAACCTTTTATGCTACCTAGGTATCCTTCCAAAAAGTTGATTGTATTAGAATTCTTAAGGCAAAACTTGAATGCTTTTAACATGTATAAAAAGAAGTATAGCAGAGGGAATCTTAAGCTCCCTTGGGCAATTGGTAGGTATTCTTGTTACAACGAAGAAGTGGCCGGCTAATCAGAGAAAGAGTTAAGGTATTATGGATTTGAGGAATTTGAGTTAGCAAGGAGGTTTGATCCTTTTCATAGGATCCAAAATACTATTGATTCTAAGTTTAAACATCAAGTACACATTGAGGACTACTGGTCAAACTGCAAGAATGACAGAGAAGTGAGAAAGAGAGCTCACAAAAGACTGAAAGTAGAGCAAATGAGGTCCATGGGGGAAATCTATGTACCCCTAGAAGTTAAAGATGATGGTAATTTATTGTACCACAGTTATGAAAGTGCTAGGCTTGCTCCTATTGGAGAGCCTGATTGGTCACAACCATGGAGTACATCTTTGAACGCATTGTCCAAACCTATCATTTTGTTTTCTAAAACATAGTTGAAGGATAGAATTGAATAGCATAAAGCTGAAGGGGTGGAGCCCACATTTCCAAAGAAGGGTAAGAAGAGGATGAGGGAGCAGCAAGATGAGCTCCAGTGTTTCTATGAGAAAAAGAGGAAAATTGTGGAGGCAAAATTATGGAGAAAGACAAAAATGCCACTCTAATGGATCCATATGCATTAGGGGTGACAATGGAAGTATCATCAGGCACATTTGTAGAAGAAAAATCATTGGACCATGATATTAGTGCAGAACAGGCACATGCTACTAAAGAGTTGACAGGATAGAAAATAATGAAATCCATAGCAATAGAAACATCTAAAGGAGAAACATCAAAACAAGGGGATGTTATAGGTACACCACAAATAGGAACTAAATTGAGTGGCATCACTATTGAGACCACATCAGAAGAAAGGAGAAAAACATATGCAAAAGTTAAAACAGAATTGGCTGAAGAAAAGCTATATGGGTCAAAAGTACATGAAGCCAAAAAAGTAACAGAGACTGTTAACATTGAGGATGATAGCAATGATAGTGGGATCAAGGAGGTAAGTCTCAAGGCAAGAAAAGAAACTGGTAGGGATGAGGAGCAATCCAGTGAATACTCAGGTGAAGAAGAGGAACAAGATACTCAAGATTACATAGAATTCGAACAAAGCCCAAGGTATGAAGAAGAGAATGTACAGGAAGGAGTGGAAATAATGAATCCATTTGGTACACTAGTACCTCCAGAAACCATAAAGGATGTGGAGGATGTAGCACATTAGATAGAAGAATATGAAAGGGAAGATACACCTAAAAAAGCAGTGAAGGAAACACATGCCCAGGATGAGGAAGAAACAAAAATTAGTGCTTCTAGTGCAAATGTGTTAAATATTTTGAACATTTATGGAGAACACAGTGAAGAGGAAAAGAATATGGAAAACAAGGATGACTAGGAAAAAGATACAAGGGAATCTGATAAGACTATAGGTTCACCTTCAAATGTAGAATAAATTGACATGCCTAAAAAGGTACAAGAGAAAGTTGAAATAGCAGGGAAGGCAATGGAAATAACAGATAAGCCTGAAAGCAAAGGGAACACAGAGAATATTGATGAGGTAGTTTTGAACCTGAGAAGCAAATTGAGGGTGAAGGTATGGTAAATATGGAGCAAGAAAATAAAGAAGAAGAAGAAGAAAATGAGCTGTTAGAGAAAGAAAATCCAAAGGAAGAGGATGAGGATGGAGGAGATACAGAAATTGAAGAGGATAATAGTGAGGGTGAATCTAGACAACAGCATGATCCAATCATCCTAGAACAAGCCCCTCAACAACAACCTCCTCCACAGAAACAACAACAACAAGAACAAGGGGAAATAGAGAAGCCTCAATAGGAGGTAATTAATGAAGAAAAAGCTACAGAAATTGCAAAAGAGGCTCTAGCCTGGTTGGGTTCAGAAGTTAGGAGGGAAAAGGTGGAGGTACAATTAGTACCTTAGATATCAAGAGTTTTTTGGGTGGTGTAGCACCATGGAAAGAAAAGAAGAAGGCTAGAATAATGTCAGCAATAAAAAGGGGTCCTGATGGATCTAGAATGCTGGATTTGGCCATACCATAGAAAGATAAATCCAAAGAAGAAATAACAATAGAGGACTAAAAAATACTTAATTTTGACTTGGGCCACATGACAAGAGAGCAACATATAAATGAGTGGGAAGATATGCACCAAGCTACTGTAGAAATGCTAAGGAAGGACAAAGATAAACATAAATATTCGAAAGGACACATTGTCCAACTACAGTAGTTCATTAGAGGGATATTTGATCCCAATACTACAATGCCAGAGTTACCCAGTGAAGTAGTAGTATTGTCAAAAGATGAAGTAAAAGATATGGAGAATAAAAGGCTTGAGACCAATATTTTTGAAGAGTATTTCAGATAATTCATGCAAAAGGGAGAAGAGGTGACCAAGCAACAGTGACAAGTTGGGAAATGGCTGCAATAGAGAAGAATAAATGTGGCATGCTTATACATAATTGTCAATTTAGAAGGGAAGAATGCAAGTCTGAATTGGAGCAGCTAGAAGAAATTGAAGAAAGGACAGATGAATTAATAAATGAAGGAGTCATTACTCCTCCTATGGAAAATCAAGTACCACAGGCTAGGTTAGAATTAAAGTTTGAAGATGACAGTCTCAAAAGATGTATCATAGCTACTCAGGATTTAGAGGAGAAAGCAGATAAAATGATCAGGTTGCATATGAAGATAATTGAGAAACTCATTGACCATGAATGCTTGGACATACCAGCATATGAACTACAAAAGGCATTAAAAGAGTATAAAGCTATTTTTGCACCATGTTTGGGGAACCCGACAGCTTATTTGAGTAAAGAAATGATTGATTCAATAATGGAAACAAGTGCCAAAATAAAGAAGTATAAGAAAAAGGTTGAAGGTTTGAGTAAGGAAGAGAAGAAATTGAAGGAAGGAGTCAGAATGCAGGAATATATATGGACAAGAAGTCCAAAGGGAATCACACTTTCATAGAAGGTGTAACAAATAATTTAAAGATATATCTGAAGGAGTAGAAAAGTATCAAAAGGGGCAAATAATGCTAAGGAAGAAATTAATTGAGGGGTATCAGTGAGCAAAGTCAACAAATTAGAAGTGGTCAGTATGTATCTTTTTTTGAAAAGATTCCAATGGCATCCTTTGAGGCAAGTAAAGATACCACGGAGATATTTTTGGAAACGGTTAGGAATGAATGCACACCCTTGATCAAGAAAGTTTGAATACTGACCGTAGATTATGTTTGGTAGCTGTAGCAGTATGAAGCTTCAAATTCTATATAAGAATCTCTACTACTTGTATAATTTTTTACATAGGGATTTTAGAATAGTAGCTTACACTTGTAATTTGTCTGAATATTTTAGAATAGAGAGGTATTTCTTTTAGTTTAGAAGAGGAAGTCACCTATGTCTACATTAAGGAATACGAAGAATGTTTGGTTTCCTTATTGTATCTGTAAAAATGTATGTAAGTTTTCTAGCAATTTGATTAATGAAACAAAAGGTCATTCATACATTGTAAATTCTATATGACTTTGTGCTTTGAATATAAGTAAACTTAGAATTTTGCATCTATTACAGCATGTTTTCTGACTCTTATTGGTATTTGAAGTACTATCCTTTCAAAGCTTGCAATATCTGATGTATGTTTATGAAAATACTCAGGACTTTACATTTGAAGATTTAGTTATGTTGATTTGATTGATTTACTATATTTCTCGAAGGCATGAGTAACAGAGCATTTAGATCCTGTAGTGAAATGATACTCAACTCAATTTCTCTAAACTTTTCTCCAAACATTTTAAATAATTATCTTAAACACAAAAATCTTAAGAAAATTGTCTTGCATTTGAATGAAGCATGAGGAATTATATTGATATTTGACAATTTTCATATCAACCTAAAAGGCAAAGTTTGTTTTACTATAAATCATACAAATCTTTGTGATACAGTAGTGAGTTTATGCAAAGGAATGAATAATTTGTCAATATTTGCAACAATTTACATAATTTGAGTCATGTAAGTCACAGATTATCTTAAATCAAGTAAGGCCCCTTGAATATTATAGTTTCACATTAACCTACTAAATTGTCCACAAGGTCAAGACCTGACCATATAGAAACTTGGGATTAAGAACTCTTAGTTGATTTCTTAATATCTTCCAAGATAGTTTAGGTTCATTTTGTAAATTTTAACTTTTGTTATGAATGTGTAAAAACAATCATCAACAATTTTGGCACTAAAAGGAGGGCCTAATTTAGGTTGAAATAGGATTTGAGCAAAGCTAGCTCACAATAAAGGTCGAGTGACCAGGTCTAGATCTAGTTTTAGAAGACATCTTTGTACAATTACCTGATGGGAGACAGTATAAAGGTTCTTTGATTTGGAATCCTAGAATATCACATGTAGGAGGTTCATCTAGAACACCTCTTGGATCACCTTTCAATATACATAATATCGTAAGTCCTGATAGTTTTTCATTTAGATCTCTTGGACCTCTAGGAGATTCTAAACTGAGATTTGGAATCCAAGAATATCACATGTAGGAGGTTCATCTGGAACACCTCCTGGATCACCTTTCAATATACATAATATCATAAGTCCTGATAGTTCTTCATTTAGATCTCTAAATCTCAGTTCAGAATCTCCTAGAGGTCCAAGTCCTCCTAGAGGTCCCAGTCCTCCCTTAAATACAAGTCCACCTAGAGGTCCAAGCCCACCACGTGGTCTTGCAATGGCATATTTCATTGTCAATTCTCCTATAACATTCAATGATTATCATGAGATGCCAAACAATCCTGAAAAGATATGTCCTAAATATCAATTGCATCAGGATCTAGAAGATCACATTAGGATATTCAAGGAGGCATGTTTTAGAGCCAAGTTAGACTATGAGGATGTTATGTGTAGGTTGTTTCCTTACACCTTTAATGAACATGCTTCTAACTGGTATGTCAATTTTCCCAATGGTTATATTTCTTCTTGGGTACTTATGGAAGAGGCATTTTTGTCTTTGTTTAGGTGACCAGTTGATCCTTCTACCTTGTATCCTAAATTGGCTGCAATTAAAAGAGGTGAAGGAGAGCTAATTGATAACTTCGATGATAGGTTCCAAAAGGATTACTCTAGGCTAGTTGCTCCTTACACAGTAAATCCAAATGCATTATTAGCAATGTATTATGTTGCTCTCAATCCAATGACTACTATGTTTGTTAAAAGAAAAGTTGATATAGATACTATATCCAAAACTTACAAAGAAGCAGCTGTAGTAAACCAAGAAATGAGAAAAACAACCTATAATCCTTTTCTTAATGGAGAAAACCCTAGGATGCAAAGTCAAGCACAACCTTGGACTAGAGTTCCTATACATCATACTCCACTGTTGAATCCAATTCCTACATACACACCTATGTATAATCCTTCCCCAATCCAGACTATAGTTCCCTATAACGGTAATAGTACCAATAACAATCAGAATAATGGTCAGTCTTTCTTCCAGCCTCCTCAGGATACATTTGTGGCAAAGGCACAAGAGGATAGGGAAGAGATCAAAGAAATTACTATACACTTGAGAAGATTGAGCACTGAAATGACACAACTAAGAAATGAAAATTTCTATGGTAGAAATAATCAAGGGTACAGTCAGAACCATAACCAAAATTATAACCAGGGTCAAGGTTTAAATCAAAACTAGAATTATAATCAGAGTCAAAGTCATAATTAGGGATAGATAATGCAAAACAAAGGACATGCTGTAGATAATAGGGCTTGGGGTAGTAACAATAGAAATCAGAATCAACCAAAGCTATCTAAGACATGGAACACATGGATTTTAGAATGGTAGCTTACACTTGTAATTTGTCTAAATATTTCAAAATATAGAGGTATTTTTTTTAGTTTAGAAGAGGAAGTCACCTGTGTCTACATTAAGGAATACGTGGAATGTCTGGTTTCCTTATTGTATCTGTAAAAACATCTATAAGTTTTCTGACAATTTGATCAACGAAACAAAAGGTCATTCATAAATTGTAAATTCTATATGACTTTGTGCTTTGAATATAAGTAAACATAGAATTCTGCATCTATTACAGAGTGTTTTCTGACTCTTACTAGTATTTAAAGTACTATCCTTTGAAATCTTGCAATCTTTGATGTATGTTCATGAAAATACTCATGACTTTACATTTGAAGATTTAGTTATGTTGATTTGATTGATTTACTATATTTCTTAAAGGCATGAGTAATAGAGCATTTAGATCTTGTAGTGAAATGATACTCAACTCGATTTCTCTAAACTTTTCTCCAAACATTTGAAATAATTATCTTAAACACAGATATCTTAAGAAAATTGTTTTGCATTTGAATGAAGCATGAGGAATTATATTGATATTTGACAATTTTCATATCAATTTGAAAGGCAGATTTTGTTTTACTATAAATCATACAAAGCTTTGTGATACAGTAGTGAGTTTATGCAAAGGAATGAATAATTAGTTGATATTTGCAACAATTTGCATAATTTGAGTCCAGTAAGTCACAAATTATCTTAAATCAAGTAAGGCCCCTTGAATAGTACAGTTTCACATTAACCTGTTCAATTATTGACAAGGTCAAGACCTGACCATACAAAAACTTGGGATTAAGAACTCTTAGTTGATTTCTTCATATCTTTCAAGACAGTTTAGGTTCATTTTGTAAATTTTAACTTTTGTTATGAATGTGTAAAAACAATCATCAACAGATATATGTCTATAGAATGTTTTTCTAGTAGAGTATAATGAATTTAAATAATAGTTTTTTTTCTTAGAATTGACCTATAGATTGATAAGAATATCTGAGTTAAAAAGTTGATTGGTAGTTATATTAAACCTATTCTTTACTATCTTTTGATACTTGGTTGATAGGTGGTCATATCCATATAAACATTATGGACATAGATGCAATGTCGATAGGCATGAATCTCGTAAAAAGAAAGTTAAAATGTACATGAAGCTTGTGTTTAGTTTGAGCAATAAAATCATGGCTAGTCATTTAAACTTGAAGATATCCATGTTCTTTTATGAATGATACTATAAGTGGGAAATTATCTAGTTATATCTGTTATATAAATATTGGATATAAACTAATATAAGACCGAATGGCTTGGTGTGGTTGACTACACAAGATAAACTGGTTATAAACATTCTAAACATATCTTGTTAAGGAATGAAAATTTTCAACCAATCTAGAATAGATCAAGAGCTCAGATTAGTCTAGAAAAGACTGAGAGCTTAGAATAGTCTATAAAAGATTGAGAGCTTAGCAAGCCTAAAATAGACTGTGAAGTCTAGTTAGTCATGAATGGACTGAGAATCATGTGTTATATATCTTAATATCTTTAAAAAGGAGTTAAATAGTTCAAAGTTTTGAAGGAATCATTACTCTATGTTTATTATTAAAGCTTGTAGTTTATTAAAGATCAATGATTTGATTATTAGAATTTAACTTGAAAAGATTCCATAATTAGGTGATATACATAAGAATCTATTGTACTGATACCGTAAAACATATGTGTTATCACTTTGACTATTTGGAGTAACTGAGAGTTCTTGTACACAACGTTTAATCTGGTTAAGAGGAAACCATTATTATATCTTAATATGGTGATATTATATGTTTACTTTGATAGTAAATAGTTGAATATATTTTCATATATTATGGAAGATATATCTTAGTGGTAAGAGTCTTAGAAATATATAGACATCAAATGTATTGACTATTTGATAGAATCAAGAATATCTCTATAATGTATGTTTAGAGCATGAAAATAGGTTGACAAGTTGTTGAGTAAATGACAGGTTGTCATAGTCCTGTGATTCCAAGGATGCAAAGAGGAACTCAATGTATGTCTCATAAGTCACCTAAGCTCTCACCCTATACTTTTCAATTTGACTATTAGATAAGAGAATATTGTATGTCTTGGAGATTAATATTGTATAAACAAGTCAAAGAGTGTTGTCATATATATATATATATATTGAACTATAATAATGTTGTCTCCAAGTCAAGAAAAGAGTGAGTGAACATCTGACTTTATTTATATGAAACTTTGGACAAAGTAATGAAAAATTCATTGCTTGCATTGTTAGTTCACTATGTACCAAATATCTGAATAGTTAGAGTGGGTTATACATAGATAGATCTAGACTAGAGTTGTAAGCCCAATTTTTATTACTTAGGACACTTCACTAGTTCTCAGATAGCATAAAGAATAAGTTGATTCTGATTATGTACACCTTGCAAAGGGAAGGGCCACTTCCAAAAGAAAGGTGTGCAGGGGACGACTGGTTTGTGGTTGGAGGAAAAGCACTAGGGTGATGCTATCTCTCTCCTACAATTGACTGCCGAAGACTTTTGAACATGAAACTTTAGTTATTATGTAAATCAAATTGATAAATATTGTAAGTTGCAAGGAATGTGACCATTTGTTACATGTTCATGATAAAAATATGAAATTTTCTAGTCATATGTGAAGAAACCATCTTTTGAAATTACGTATTGTACTTGGACATTGGAAATATAATATTATTGGATTTTGCTATATACAAAAAAGAAATTAGATTTTTGCATTATTTGTGTTTAATGTTATTTAATGTTCCAATTGGGATGTTACACATGGTATTAGAGCTACCAATTTTAGCACTTGAACCTTGTAGCTCATTGTCAGGTTGCATAGAGTGGCAATATATGCTAATTATAAAATGATTGCTCTTGTGTTAGAATGGTAGGAAAGAGAAGGACAAGAAAGCAAGAAAAGAAAAGAAAACATCATGATATGCCTAAGATCACCATTAATAAAGAGCCATCTCTTGAGCCAAAAATGAAGGAATGAGTGAGTTATAGAAGAATCTTGCCTTACTAATTTTGTGACACTAGTTGATGCACTCAAATGTATCTGCCTAGAAACGAGGAAATAGATTGAAGTAGTAGAAGAGATACCAACTCCTAATATTGTTAAGAATAATAAACCATCTACCAATTGTGATATGCCTTTTGAGTGTGGTTGGGATGCACCTGTAATAGGGAAAGAGGTGTTGATTGTGTACTCAAGAATACACCCACCCATGTAAATTTTGTGTTACTCAATTATGACGGGGAGGAGGAACTGAGGAAATCCCTTTGTTAGAAAGTGATATGTAGACACTTCTTATACATGAAAATAGAAAAGTTTTCTATGTGAATAAGCATGTAAAAATCCAAAGAGTGAATGAAGTTAAATTTTGGCTTGAAGTAATACTTTGATAGGGTACTCAGGCACCTTGGTCCTCTTTTAGGGTCAAGAAGAAATTTGAGTATTATCAAACCTATTCCTGTATGCACTCTCTTCTTCCCAGAAATCAACCTCTGAATCTTGTTCTTCTTACCTACAGACATTGAAAGAGGGAAAAGGTTGTGTTGTGTTTAAGGGTTTTCTTAGTCAAACCCCATGTTGGTGTTCCCACCTCCACTATAGAAAATGATAAGACCTAGGAGTGCATGTCCTAGGAGGGCAAAGACTAGATCTACAATAATATGATAGATAATAATGAAAGATTATAACAACCACAAGATATTCAACCTTAGTTCATTAAGACCTAACACAAAAATAGGAGAGTGATGAAGAGGGCTACAAACTTCCTTTAAAGCCTATAAACAACTTGAACAACATTCACAAGTAGATGACATCTCAAGCATGAAGAATATTTTAGCATAGAACATCATATGAAGGAAACTTAGTATTCATCTTGTTAGGTGTAAAATGAACTACAATACACACTTAATAATGAATTACCACTCACTTGTGAATAATAAAACAACTTTAGGCTACAAATGCTAACTAAAGAAGTGTTCTAAGTCAACATCACAAAGTGGGGTCAAAGTACCTAAGTGGGACTAGGGCCCTTGGGTACCCTGGACCTTTGGCCCACATACTTTGAAAAGTGTCTTTTAATATGGTCTTAGTCCACTCCTAAGTTGATTATGTTGGGTTTACTTTTTAGGATCAATATATTCATCATTTAGAGCTCAAAAAGGTGTTACAATAGGTCTTTGTTAACAAAGGAAACCAAATAGGTCCAACGTAGGAGATAAACTGTGTAAAATACTAGTGTACATATTTTACGACGCTACATTTAGCCTCCACTTTAGTGTGGGTAGGAACTCATGTTTGAACTTATACTAAAGGGATGGACAAACACATAAACATAGAAGACCAAAGGATTCCACTAGGTCATGGACTATAGGTAGCCCCCATAAGTAGGATCCTAAGGTTGCAAACACATAAGCAAAGAGATTTTCCAAACACACAAGACATTGCAACATTAATTCACATACATGGAGTATGAAAAGCATACATAGGAATACACGTAGAAGACACACAATACACAAATGTAATACACACCAGACACAATGCTTACACATAAGTCACAAGGCATACAAATAGAGAATACATGAAAAACATGATGAGGACATGTGAAGACACAATTTATAATGCATAAAGGAAGAAAACATAAGAATACACATAGAACAAACACACAAGGCACATGACTCTGATGCTAGCTTTCTCTGTCACTAGGGTTCATGTGAAGAGAAGCACCGCTATGGATCACATACTAACAATGACTTATGAATTACTAGGTGACCACCACAAGTCACATGAAGCACATGGGCTAGACAACTATGTTGTAGTAGGTGGCTCATGGACCAAAGAGGAAGCATCGCAGGCTAGTGAGAACTACTAAATCACTAGGTGAGTTCCACACCAACAACCAAATATGCAACCAAAAGAGAGCATAGTACAATGCATGCCCCCACCTTAAAGTGATTGCTAACTCCTATTAGGGAGCAATTTATTTAAGGTAGAACAAATGACAAGTTGGTACGAGAGCTTTCAAGAAGCACATGCCCATAAGATATGTGTTTCTAAAGAACTACATCATGCAAAGGAGGTTGCCCCTACAAAAGGAAAACCAAGGCAATGCTTCATGCATGATACAAAATGGCTTGTGTAGTCATGGTATGACACCGAGCATAGCAACAAGGTGCCACATAAATCAAATCATAAAAGAAAAAACAAGTAATAACACAAAGGGATCTAGTTAATTGGTGTCAGTATTGGAATGGTTGTATAATAGGAGATATCTCAAGACTATATATATTATATATATGGAACTATCATCATCCACCAATTAGTAGAACTATGGAGGCAAAGGAAGAAGTATCACATAAAAGTAAAAATAATCATCCCTTGGGTCAACAAGGGTGAATGCCAAAACATTAGATATGCCTTGAATTTCTCCCAAAGGACATAGCAACAAACAGGGTATGACGAAAAGAAGAATGATGATACAAATAGAGAGAATGTCACAATAGATTCTGGCCCCTTTGTATCCTTGCACCTACAAGTGTGTCAATGGTTACCCAAAGAGAGCTTAACAACACAATAATAATAATAATAATAATAAGTAAAGCATCAAGCAACACATCATAGGGGAAACACAATCACGTACATGCATAACAAAGAAAATAAGGTACCTCACATGTGAGTCAACCTAAAGATAGTCATCCTCCTCCCAATCTAGTTCATCATCCATTTTAAAAGGAGGACAAGATGCAAAAGGAACTATATCATGTGATGTATATAGGACAAGAGTAATCCCTGTAATAACTTCAGGTTTGGTATCAGAATGTAGTACAATAGGTTTAATAGTAGCTTGTGAAGCTTCATCTTTCTTTGTAGGAGACACAATGGTAGTAGATGTCTCTTTGGCATCCTTTGGTGATAAATGCTTATGAGTAGGGAGATTATTATCTCCTATGGAAACGTGAGTCATAGCATGATGACACTTCTTTCTTTCTCTTGCAATCTTATTTCTCTTAGCTTTATTTATGATGTTCTTAAGTGGAATTGTAGCATCTTCTAACGCAGGTTCCTTTTCTTCTTTTGTTTTAGGAACATTAGAAAAAATAGGACAAATTGTTGAAGGAGGGGAGACTACGGGGAAAACATTCCTCAATTTAAGATTCTCTTCCTTCTCATCTTGTGAAACAAGTGGAAATATAGGAGCATCCTCATGTGGTTGAGAAACCTTGAGAAATAAAACTTGTGCAACCAACTGACCACCAGTAGTCTCTGTAGAGGTGCATGGAAAAAAAAAGTTATATTGCGATTGAGGGGAGGTTTGTTTTGTGCATGAAGGTTGCCTCATTATCCTTGAAGTGATGGTAGAGGGGGAACCCTGGAATATTTGTAGCATTGTAAAATGTGTACACCACCATTTTACTCTTAGTTTATCTCCCAGATGGGCCTCAAATATTTGCACTTGATTATTAGGACCTATTTTAACCCCTTCTTGAGCATTAAGTGTGTAATACTTGATCCAAATGTACCAAACTTGGATAAGAATCATAAGGAAGAGCTAAGTGTACTTTAAGTGCCTTGTTTCAGGGACTATGTGGCTAAAGGACCAGGGCACCAAAGTGCCCTAGGCCACCTTTAGCCCTAGCCTAAATTGTGGCCCTATCATCTTAGGCCCCTTAAAACATTCCTAATGTCAGCCTTGTGTGGTGTAATTATATAAAAATCAATGAGAATGCATATAGAAGTAAGTTATTCTATTCACTTGAAGATCTAGCTCTCTCTATAAAAATGCTAGCACTCTTCTTGAAATTAAGGAACACTTAGAGGGGGAATGAATCAGTGTTCTACAAAACTTATTATTATGTTCCTTTATTAATTTACCACATACATTCAAAAGAAAGAAGCATGAACTTAAGAACAACAACAACAAGATCATCACACATGAACACCAGGATTTTTACGTGGAAACTTGGTTAAGGGAAAACCACGGTGGGGGTTAAGCCACAAGATTTTATACTCTTTTAAAAGTATTACAAATGGGAAGGAACATAGCTTCGGGCACACTGCCTAGAGCTCACTACTCAAAGGAGGTTCACTGCGTACAAGATCAATTATAAAGAATTTAGTGAAACACTTGAACTGAAGAACAGTATCTGACAACGCAAGATTACAGTTCTAGTTAGGCTCAATATACTGACTTCACACACTTCATCTCTCATTGCCCCATTTCACTGTTCTGCCATGATCCAAAGCTTAGATCTTTTTTATTTGCACTTGATACTCCCACACTTCACACTTATTAGTTCATATTCACACATCCATGTCTTAAAATGCTCGAAGCTATCAATGAAATATATTTGCAACATGAAATTTCATCAACTACAGTCAGCCTCAAGAAAACTTAGAAACTTTTTCAAGATCATTGTTCTGTCAACTGAATCCATGCACAAATATCAATGCAGACCAAAACCTATGTATTCAAGTCACCACACATGTCAGCCAATACCACTGGATCTCATAAATTACTCAACAAACCACTTTTCTTAATCTACAGAAGGATTAAACACCAAGTTGGCTTGTTCTTCACTAGACTGAACTATCTAACCAAAACCCGATACTCAAATTCTTGTAACTTTCAATCCCTTCATCACTAGAGGCTAATAAATTGGATTTAGGTAGCCCTAACATTCCTTAAAATTTCTTCAAATCTACAACACAATATGATTATCTGTGGAGAAATGCGGACCAAAATTCTAAACCCTGTCATATGCTCTGCTCCTATCTATCTGGACTTAGACAAATCTACAATCTAACTTTCAGTATGATCAAATGATACAATGTGGATGTGTAAGATAGATTCAGTTTCCATCAATGACAACACCTAACATGTCTAGTAGTGTCTCTTTCCAACAATCTCCCACTTTGGCATTGATAGCAACACTTAGTGAAAAATGACTAAGTGTTAGAACAACTTCCTCTTACTATGTACACTTATGATTTTCAATACTTCCCCTTAGGTGAATTCCTCATTTTTCATTGCTTTCTACTCCCCCTTTAACATCAATGGAAAAGGCTAAGATCTACATACCAAAATTCATCCAAAAACTCTATGTACATGGGTGCATATATAAAACAATTCTTATGTCTTATCTACATGAACTTAAATACATCACCAAAAATGTTTTTCAACAGTGCCAATTCACTGTCCCAACTTTTCATCATGCTATCCAAAACTGAAATATGACCACTGAATAAAAATGCATGTGACTTTGCCTTCTATAGATCAGTGGGATCACTTGTCAGAACAACAGCTTGAGCTTCTGTTAATGCATTGAACATTGTTTCTAACTTAGGGGAAATCAGTCCCTAGAGTTCACACATCCTTGCCACAATGTTTTCTTTTTCTTTCACCAATTTCTTTATTTCATCAATCAAGCTAATTACTTCACATTCTTGACTCGCTGTAGATACTATCAAAGGATCAAAGGATTAAGATACATTTGACAATTTTTCCTCGGACTCCTTTATTTTCTTCTCAATATCCTCTACAAATTTTGGCCAAGATAAAAAAAACTTATACACATCTCCTCCTTCAATGAGGGCATTCTGAATACTCTTTACACTAGTATCTAACATAATTCTATCATTGTCAATCATTCCTTTCAATTCACTAAATCTTTTATCATTAAATTCATTCGGGACTTTGACTTCCACTGACTTTTCAAAAGACTCAAATTGAGTACTTATAGAATTTATTAAGCTCTTCATCTAACTAGAAGGAGAATCAGATGAATCCTTCTGAAAAAGTTGGCATAATCTTTTCCAAAATGTTGGAAGTAAGACCAAACAACTCACTGTCCTTAATGTGAGATTTTAGGATCTCCTCTCTTGCCTTTGCTTGTGTAAATGATGCTAACTTAAATTTTTGAACAAGGGAAAGAGTATCAAAATTGATAGGCCCTTGAATTAGATCTGGTTCATCAAATTGAAGCTTATCTTTATTAAGAAATTTCTTCACTGCATCTGCAATGTCTCGTGCCATGCATGCAGTTCCATCTTTCTTCTTCTGAGATTCATAATTTAGATCCTTGCCAGTATCATCATCAGGATTATCTTTCTTTTGTTTTTCGACACTCTTAGCTGTTTCTTCTTTTTGATCTTCCTTGTCCTTAACTTCTTCTACTTTCTACTCTTTATTCTTCTTAGAATCACCTTCAGTAGGATCATTTATTTCCATATTCGTCTCTACATTTTCTTCACCACATTGGTCCAAAGGAATTTGAGTATTCTCTGCACCATCAACATTATCTTCCTTCACCATCTCTTCATCTCCTTTATTTAATATTTCCTCTTCTAGAATAGAGAAATTATCTACCTCATCTTGTTGCTCATTTTTCTTTAACTCTTCATCATTCAGAATGGATGTATCATCAGCATCAATAGGTTCTTCAGTGACCACATAAAACTTATTCTTATCTAGGGCTTTCTTTGGAATTTGTTATGTTTCTTTGACCGCTTCATCAATGTCTCCAAGCATTAGCTTATTCATCCTAATTTTTCTTCTGAATTCATCTTAAACTTCTTTGAAAATTTTATTGCTTCCTTCCTAGAGATTACTGGACACAGACTGGACAACACATGTTCTCTTAGCTCCAAATCCTTTGATTTAGCAACTTCTTTTCTCATCTCCAAAATGTCACTTAGACTCTTAGGGATTTGTGACAAAATTTACACAAGTGCTCTGTTGAATGTATTCAATTACTTAATAGTAGCATTCTCCAAAATTTTCTTGTTGGCATCATCAAGGTTGTCATAATATTCTGTTATGGGCTTCAAATTCCCATGAACAGTTATTGTATTCACAATATCTTCAACTAACAAGGTGGATTTTTCAACATGAGTCCCAGTCTTTTGTCTTTTTCTTGCCTTTACATTTTTAGAGGGCTTTTCTTTGGCAAAGCTTGATGCTTCTTCTTTCATTGACTTTATTTCTTTCACTACTTCATCCGATTCTGTCTCCTCATCATATTTTAGGCTCACGTACATTCTAGAGGCTTTTGTCTTCTTTCTCTTTCCTTCTTTACTAGATGGTTTATCTCCTAGTTTCTTTGTACTAGCAGACTTTGAGTGAGCAAAGGTAGCAGTAGAACTTCTTGTTCTTCTTTGTTGGCTAGGGGAGGCTTCTAGAGCATAAGGTTGTTCATTGTCTAGCTTTTTTTCTTCAACTTGCTTGGCTCTCTTCCTAGCTTCTGTCATAGGTCCTTTGGTTATTCCAATACTTTCTACATACATTTCAACATGGAGTTTCAAATTAAGCTCACCATATGTACTGAATCTTTCAACTAAGGTATCTTTTGATTTGCTCAGAAGGTGTTGAGCATACATTTCTAGTATTTGTTCATCAACTTCATACCCCATGGGCATGATCCATATAGTCCTTGGTTCAATTGCTTCCATCAAGCATTGATCTGTTTCCACCATTGAACAAATTGTATCCTTGTACTTTTCCACCACAGACTTAGAGATTCTTTCCCTTGATTGCATCATATTCTAGAATTTCTTGAAATATCCCCAAAGAGCAGTCCTTTGGGCATTGAAGTAACCAATATTGTGCAAGTGCTCTCTTATTTGTATGGAAACATGCTTGTCACTGGTCTAATACATGCTTTTCATCCTGAGCAACTCATTCATGAAATAAAAGAACAAGCACAAGACCAATGTACCATACTTGAATGTATTCTTCTTATCCTTCTTGATATTGTTTAGATTCTCCATCAGCTAGTTTTGCAGTAGCTCACACAAATCATAGTCAGTATTTTCTTTTAACATATGATAAGTAGCATAAATGGCTATACCAGACACTAAGTTTTCCTTGCTAGAGTGGTATATCTTATATCCAATTGCCATAGATGCAAATTTGACATCCGGATCAATTATATCATTTATTGTCATTTCCCTCTTATCAAAATTTAAGCCAGTAGATTTAATTACAGTCTGATTCTTCACTGATTTTAGCATTGACAATCCACCAGATGAGTTCAATCCTATTATGGCCTTGATGGAATCCTTAGTGATCTTAAATGGTTTCATCAACTACATAAATTCAGCATGCATCTGACTCAGTACATACCGGACCCACTCATCCTTATCGAAGGATGGGAACTCAATAACCTAAATGAAATGTTTGTCTTCTAGCACCTTATACTCAGGTTTAAGATCATAAATCTCATCCCTCAAGTGATTCTCAAACAAATCCAATAACTTTGAATTCCCAAACTCATCTATGCTAGCATGAATGTAAGCCCTAATATCTTCTACGTGCAACACACCATGTGGAACATTAGAAAGGGCACCTAATGGATTGACCTCTATAGATTTGTATGGATACTTTTTGAATTTAGGTCAGCACCTTTTTGTGATGTCAACAACCAATGGAGTAGCCATATCTAGAGATTGCAAATTTAGAAAGCTTTACAAAGAATACCTTATTTTGAAGATTAGGGTTTTCACTCAGATATCTTCTTCACACTTCAGTCTCTTGGAAATCTTCGTACAGAGGTCACCTTCCTTCTTTCTTCTTGGATGCAAAGTGATTCTGAAGTCACTTGAGTTTCTTTTTAACCTCCTCACACCTATTTTTTGATGTAATAAATTTTTTTTCCCTAACTCTTCTAGATACCCTATTTCTTGATACAATTTCTCATAGATTGCTCTACAAGTTTCCACATCAACCTCTTTTCTTCCTAAAATTCTTTCAGATGATCTACATTAGGCCACTCTATCTTCTCTCATCATGCTAGATTCAAGCATCTACTTACTGGGAGGGGGAATTAGATTTTCAATGCACCTCCCCCTAACCCAGAGCTCCTATTTCAATTCCTAGAGGAGTTACCAACACTGGATTCTGGTACAGAGCCATCACCATTATTCATTACACCTTTCTTCACCCATTTTTTTTCATTTCATTCAGGATCTCATTAAGATCTACTTTACCCTTGCCTTTATCTTGTCTCTGCACATTCTGGTTTCTATTTACTGGACCTTTTCTATTATCATTCCTGATTGTGAAGAATCTTGAAATATGACCAGATCTATTGCAATTAAAGCATGTCAAATTTATTTTATCATTTACTTGACTTTCTCTTGATCTACACCGATTAGCCATGTGTCCAAATCTATTGCATGCAAAATATTTGCCATTGAAATAATTGGCAGTTCCTCTATTGTTAAAGTTATTCATCATCATACTTCTACATTCATTGGATCTATGACCATACCTTTTACAATTGAAGCATTGATCAGAGAAGGATGGACCACTTTGATTCACTCTACTTCTACACTGAGTAACTCTATGACAAAATTTATTGCAATTGAAAAAATTTCCATTGAAGGATGGATACCTTTGAGCATTAGGCTGTTTGACTAGAGGTTTTTTAGGTTTGTTTCCTTGATTCCTTGATTTAGAGTTTCTTTGAATAGATCTAGAGATTTCACCTTTCTCATATCCCAGACCATGCTTATGATTTGCCTTCTTTTGAGTATCAAGCAGCAGCTCAATTTTAGCTGAGATTATCTTGAAATTCTCTTTGTATTCATTTGCAGCTTGTAAGTCATGTTTGATCATGATAATTTTCCTTTCAAGTTGTTCCTCATTATACTTGGTTTCTTGTAGATCATCACTCTAGATGGCCAATTATTCTTTCCAATCTACAACACTCTTCTATTCTTTCTTTTAGAGACTAATTCAGGTTTTCTTCAGTCTTCTTCTTTTCCTTTATTTCCTTGGTTAGCCTCATCACCCTAGATTCCATCTCATGTTTTAGGACAACTTATGTTGCCAACTTCTCACATTCCTTTGTCTTCTCCTTCAAAGCCTCATCCATGCCATTGTCTTCCTTTTGATTTGCTAACTATTGAAGTAGCTCCTTCCTCTTTTCCATAGATTTTCTCTATTGTCCTTTTAAAGTCTGAATGAAATCTTCAACATCTTTAAGGTTCTCTTGCAGTTCTTTGACTTCTTCTCTAGACTAATCAAGATCTTCTAAAGTAACTTGAATTTGTTCATTGATGCCATTAGAATACCTGAATGAACCCATTGAAACACCTTCCCAAATCTTCCTCAAGTTGTTAAACTTTTTCCAAGGAACCTTGCTTTGATACCAATTGTTGAAATTAAGGAACACTAAGAGTCGGGGGGTGAATCAGTGTTCTACAAAACATATTATTATGTTCCTTTATTAATTTGCCACATACATTCAAAAGAAACAAGTATTAACTTGAGAACAACAACAACAAGACCATCACACATGAACACTAGGATTTTTACATGGAAACCCAATTAAGGGAAACCCACGGTGCAGGTTAACCCACATGATTTTATACTCTGTTAAAATTATTACAAATGGGAAGGCACATGCCTTTGGACACACTACTCAGAGGTCACTACTCAAATGAGGTTCACTACCTATAAGATCAATTACAAAGAGTTTGTTGAAACACTTGAACTAAACAATAGCATCTAACAAAGTAAGATTACAATTTCGGTGAGGCTCAATATACTGACTTCACACACTTCATCTCACTGCCCTATTTCACTATTCTTCCATGATTCAGAGCTTAGATCTCTTTGCTCTGCACTTGATACTCCCACACTTTGCACTTATCATGTCATATTTGCACATCCATGTCTCTAAATGCTTGAACCCATCGATCATAAATAGCTGTAACATGAAATTTCATCAACTATAGTCAGCCTCAAGAAAACTTAGAAACTTTTTCAAGATCATTGTTTTGTTAGCTGAATCCATGTACAAACATCAATGCAGACTAAAACCTATGTATTCAAGTCACCACACATGTAGGTTAATACCACTAGGTCTCATAATTTACTCAACCAACCACTTCTCTTAATCTGTACAATATCTAAACACCAAGTCAGCCTATTCTTAACCGGACTGAATTGTCTAACCAAAACCTAATACTCAGATGTTTGTAACTTTCAATCCCTTCATCATTGGAGGCTAAAACATTGGATTTAGGTATCCTTGACATTCCTTAACATTCCCTTAGATCTGTAACACAATATTATTACTTGTGGAGAAATGCAGACCAAAATGTTGAACCCTATCATATGCTCTATTCCTATCTATCTGGACTTAGACAAATCTACAATCTGACTTTCGATATGATCAAATGATATAATGTAGATGTGTAAGATAGATTTAGTTGTCATCAATGACAACACCTGACATGCCTAGCAGTGCCTCTTGCCAACAACTCTCTCTCTCTCTATTTCTCTCTCATGCTCTGTATAAGATCTCGATGGTGGATTATTGTTGTGGCACTAACATATTGTAGGCCTTGTGAAGATCTTGGAGGTTACACCAACTTCTTGAGTCAAGTTGTGACATTGTCTACAAGCATACAAGGGTTTTCATTCTCATGATGACCTCTTTCCTTGATGCTTTGCTCTAGCATTCCATTCCATTCTATATCAGATTTGTCTCTACCCTCCTAGGGCATGCACTATTTATCATTCATATTTGGTATTGTGGAGGTGGAAACACCATTCATTGGGCTTGACTAAGGAAATCTCCTAAATAAAACCCCACCTTTAGCCTCTTTTCATGTGTGCAAGTCAGATGAATAGGTTTCAGAAGGTGATCTCTGAGAAGAAGACTAAGGTTGTTGGTATAGGCCTGGCAGATTTTATAGTTTTTAGAAACCCTAATTGGGGACTAAGGCACCCAAGCACACTTTTCCTAGGAATTATGACCTCTAGAATTAGGTTCTGAATAGTTTCCTGATCTTTTCTTTCCATTTGGTTTCTAGGTCTTTGTCAACTAGGGTTTTATGCCTTGACTCTAGCAAGTGATTGACTGGATTTGGTTAATTCCTTCTATTTACCACAAAAGGGAAGAACCCTTGTAGTTTGGTTCTCCTTCAAAGGTATAATCCAAGCTCAGTTTGTGCCCCAAATGTTTTGTAGAAGAGGGTTTGACCTAGTTTGATCTATTGAGCTAGTCTCTCTTTTCTACATTACATTTTGGTGAACCTGTTGTTTCTTGCACTTTGCCACCCTTCTTGCATCATATTTGATATTTTCTCCACCTTAGATCTGATTAGATTCAATTTATTCATCATTTTTCATTCTTTCATAGCTTAATTTTGCATGGTTTCATTGTTAGGGTTTATAGAAAGCTTGGATTTTTTAAAAAATTAGGTAGTCTTCAACCTAGGGTTTGTAGACTAGCAAGTTGTATCAAATCTTCCTAAATTATTGAATTGATTAAAGGGTTTTAAGTTTTTTTCCCTTTCATCCTTTCTTTTCTAGGGCATTCTTGAATATTTGCATTGAAAAAAGTGAAAAATTAATCAGTTTAGGCTTAGAAAAAGCCATATTTGTGCATTGTTTTCATTGAATATGTTGAAGATCATAATAGAAATATTTAAATCTCTGATTTTTACATCAGATATGATTCATTTTATAGTAGATAATCATTTCATGGTTTTCTATCTTGCATTTAAAACTCTCATTTGGTAGGGTTTTGTTGAAGAACTTGCATTTTTGAAAAACCTAGTCGAAGTCAAAAACCTAGGGTTTGTAATGAAAATCCTATTTCAGATTTTTTTTCTGTTTTAAACATTTAAAATCAGATATTAAATTTCTATATCATTTCATAAATTCCATTTGTGTTCAAAAATAAGACTTGCATCAAAATTTATTTTGGTCTAGAATTAAGCATTTAAGATCTAGGGTTTGCTAGTAAACCCTAGCTAGTCTTGCATTTAGTGGATCTTTAAAAAAATGAAGACTTTTTGCATTCAAGTGGACACATCATTTAAGCACTTCTTTTTCAAATACCACACATCCTACATTTGCAAGACTTAGTTGTTGTGGTTACCAAGGATATCACAATTTTTGGAAGACCCCACTTCTCTTGCACTTGTATGTCTTTAATTACAATCTTATTGTGATATTGGTTGTACTTGGTAAACAAGGAATTTGATTATGGATTGTTCTTTTTTGGAATCTTTGCATGCACATATGATGGATTTTGAAATTTTTGCTAAATTCATTAATATGGATCCTCACATTTTAGATAACATAGCACCTATGCATGATATATCTCATGATGATGATAAATCTTCTTCTACTACTACAAATCATGATAATGCCTTAGATATGCTCTCTAAAGAAAATAATGACGACCTATATTTTCCTACTTCACCTTATTCTTTGGATCCCTCTTCCAAAGATGATGAGATTTTGGTGTAAGAAGGTGAGATCATTGATAAATTTGAACATACTATTTCTACTTTTACCATGTAATACATGATGATTCCATGAGTCATTCTATTTATATTCCTCCTTTTGTTGAATGTTCAAGCACCTTGGATATCACTAAGGAAGTGATGACCCTTGATCTTCCTCCTTTGGTAAAATGTCCAAGTATCCTAGACATCACTAAGGATGCAAAAACCATGGATAGTTCTCCTTTGGTTGCATGTTCAAACCCCTTAGACATCACCAAAGATACAACCATTAAAAATTATCTTAACAAAATTTTACCTTTCCTTCATTTGAATGCTCCTCCTTTAAAGATGAAGCTTTAGTGGATGAAGAGATGTATCTCACATTAAATCACTGAGGGATGGATGTTGAGCTTACTCAAAAGAAAAACAATGTCAATTTAATCATGATTAATAAACTTATAGTGGATAAGTGGATAATTGTACTAATGTTCCTGAAATCATTTTGCATGAGGCACCTAATATGCCTCCTCAATTCAAACAAGTGATTATGGTCCAAGGTGATCCAACACCACATCAACCCCCAAGTTACATTCTTAATTATGCCAAAAAAATTACCCAAAGAAATCAAGGTGCTCTAGACATGTCATGGCATCACACGATTGCTCACACATATAACACCCATAATAAAAGGAAGCAAGCACCACGTGTGCACATTTGACTTCCACCTTCTCAACCTATCCTACATTAAGCACCTCATCTTTGTACTTATATTGGTAAAGAATATGATCTTGTCGAGTAAATCTGTACTACTCTGACTAAGATCTCTCTATGGGATTTAATACAAACATCTCATACATACCATGAAATGCTTTAGGAGGCTCTTGAAAAGGTGAGTGTTCCACCTATTTTTAGAATGAATGATGTAGCATCTCTGTTAGATTGTATGTAGGTGACATCATCAGATATATCATTTCAACAACATGAGTTACCTCCCATAGAAGTTCAAAAACAAAATAAGCCTCTTATGATCTATTTGTGATCTTTAATAAAAAAGAGGATGAAATGTACAATGATTGATGGTGGATCAGGTCTTAATGTTTGTGGAATAGGTTTGTTACATAAACTTAATATCGATACATCTCTAATTAAATCGAATGATAAACTCAAAATTCATGGCTTTGATAATGTTGGTAGAAATCATTCGGTAGTATTACCTTACCTCTTAAGGTTGGACCAGTGACATTGCCTACCCATATCCATGTCATGCCTAATTCTCCTTCATACAATCTTCTTCTTGGTACACCATAGATTCATGCCATGGGGGAGTTCCATCTACCCTTCATCTTAAAAAATAAAGCACATACAATTAAAGCCAATATGACTCTGAATAGTTTCCTAGAAATAGAAGTGAGACATCAAACTACTTTAAGTGGTTTGATCCCTTCTTCAACACTACCCTCCACTGCTAACAATAGTATCAGTCAGGATAACGTTGGTCCTTGGAATACGTTTCTTGGTGAGATTGGGGTTTGCTAGATTTTATACCCTTATTTGTGGGTGAATATAAAATCCCACCCTCACACCCTAAGACCTCAAAGGTAAATACAATTTCTTCAATATAATCTCATACTCCTACAAAGTTTAAACTTAAATTTAATGAGGATAGAACCTTTAAAATAGATCAAGATCTACCTTATCCTACAAGAATAGTAGTCATTTGTGATAAAGTATCATCTACATTGAATGAATCATCTAATTCTAATGCATGTCTTAGTACTAATGAGGTCTCTTTAGATTTCAATCCACATGGGATGATTGAAACAAAGATGGACCCTCCTCACCATGATAAAAATAATGATCCTTCTTCCTCAACATGTCTAATCATACTTCTAAAAACAACAAGGCTCATCATATGACCTCTCTTCATCCTTCGATCTTAGAGAAGCATTATGGGTTTGGATTCAAAATTTTCTCAAAACAATGATACAATGGAAATGGATTAAGATACAAAGAACAAGGAATTAAGGTACTTGTGGAACAAACACCATACTTGTCTAAAGTAGGTTTGGGTTTCTAGCCTTCTACTATGTTTTGTCCACCATATTCTCAAGAAAAAGTATTGCTTCATTCTCCAACAAAATCTCCTCTTCTATCACAACAAAAAAGATTACTCCCTACTCCTAAATCTTCTCCATTATCTCAACAAGAATGCATATTGTTGAGTCTACTCAAAGATGGCTTAATCACTCTTCTTTCTCTTAAATGTAAAAAAATTCATCAAGATAGTGATCTAACAAAATATTTTTCATATCATCGAGCACTTGACCATTCCACTAAACAATGTCAAGTCTTGAATAGAAAAATTCAACAACTTCAAGAAAGGTTTGGCTCTAGCACTTATCACAATGATTGACATGGTCCATAGAGCACCTTGTCCTTCTTTTGTCTATGTGGCACCTTATATCAATGCTCGATGTCACACCATGACTACACAAGCCATTATGTATCATTCCTGTAAGTATTTCCTTTGTTTTCTTGTCTTGGGGGCAACCCCTTTTTACGATGTACCTTTTGGAGAACACAAGCCATTTTGGTCATGTGCTTTTATAAATCTCTAGTGCTTGATTTATGCTTCTTTCCCACTCTACCTTAAAGACAATTGTTCCCTAATGGAGTCAGAAATTGCTTTAAGATAGGGCATATCTCATGGTATGTGCCTTACTTTCTAAACACTTATTGGTTATCAAATCTCCTCTCTCTTGGAAAGGATTATGGAAAGCCTGGAAATAAGATCTTGATTCTATCTTGTTCTCCTGGGATAAAAATTGGAAGAAAGATCTTGATTCTATCTTGTTTTCCTAAGTTGAAGACTTCCCTTTCATTTTTTGGAGAAGGGTTGAACCACCAACTAGAGTTTGGTAGTAAGGTCACATCACCTTCTTATTTTACAAGGCTTCACGTAATTCCTCTTGTGGGAGGTAGATTTGTGTATTCCCTTGAGTGGAAACACTTTCCTTGTGAGATGGATTATTTGTTTGATGTGTTTGTACTCCTCTTATTCTTCTTCCCTTTACTAACTAACCCCTTAGCATTAATTTATTTATTGTGTCTTGGGGAATGTTGCATGGTGATTAAGACATCACTTAAATCAAGGTCTCCTTTGTCATGTTGACTCAAGGTCTTCCATTATATGTTGCTTCACATGTATCCCATGTGTATTCTATCTATACTTTTTTCCTTACACATGTATGCTTCGTGTATACTTATGTATTGTGTGTATGTTGTGATTTCTCAAGTGTATATCTTGTGTATGTTATGTGTTTTTATGTGTATGTCAATCATCATAGACTTGTCTTGTCTCATGTCTTCCAAGTGATTTATGTATGTTATGTGTTTTATGTGTATGCCAATCATCATAGACTCCTAGAATCCTAAACTTGGGGGCTTGGCCACCCTTCAATTTTAGTGTCATTCTTTGGTCTCTATCTTTGTTGTGTTTGAATTGTGTCTTATCCATTGCTTAGTATGAGTTAGAACATAAGTTCCTACCCACACTAAAGTGGGGGATAAATGTAGCATCATAAAATGTGTACACCACCATTTTAGCCTTAGTTTAGGTCATAGATGGGTCTCAAATATTTGCACTAGATTATTAGGACCTATTTGAACCCTTTTCTAAGAATTAAGCATGTAATAAATGATTGATGCACAAAAATCAGAAAAGAATCATAAGGCGAGGCTAAGTGTACTTTAACTACCCTCTTTTGGGGGCTGTGTGGCTAAAGGACCAAGGCAGCCAAGCGCCTTGGGCCGTCCTTTAGCCCGATCCTAAATTATGGCCTTGTTGCCTTATGCCCCTTGAAACATTCCTAATGTTGGCCTTGTGTAGTTTAATTATATGGAAATCAATGGGAATGCATATAAAAGTAATTTATTCTATTCATTTGAAGATGTAACTATCTGTAGAAAAATCTTGGCACTCTTGCTCTCTCTCTCTCTCTCTCTTTGTTTCTTTCTCATGCTATATATAAGCTCTCTATGGTGGATTATGTTTGTGGCACTAACATATTGTAGGATTTGTGAAGATCTTAGAGGCTACACCAACTTCTTGAGTGAAGTTGTGATGCCATCTATAAGCATACAAGAGTTTCCATGCTCATGGTGACCTCTTTATTCATGCTTTTCTCTAGCATTCCATTCTATTTTAGATTTTCCTCTTACCTCCTAGGACATGCACTCTTTATCAATCATCTTTGGTGTTGTGGAGGTGGAAACACTATTCATGGGGCTTGACTAAGGAAAGCTCCTAAATAGAACCCAACCTTTTTCCCTCTTTTTGTGTGTGTAGGTAATCGAACATGTTTCAAAAGGTGATCTCCAGAAAGAAGATGAAGGTTGCTCATACCAACCTAATATAGTTTATAATTTCTATAAACCCTAATTTGGGACCAAGGTGCCCAAGCACCCTTGTCTTGGGCATTTTGACCTCCAAAATCAAGTTCTGAAGTGTTTACTAATCTCTTTTGTCCATTTGGTTACTAGGTTTTTGGTTCTAATAGTTTGTTTTACTCTGATATTTGTCAACTAGGGTTTTATGCCTTGACTCTAGCTTGATTGATTGGATTTGGTTAATTCCTTCTATAAACAACAAAATAGAAGAATCCTATAGTTTGGCTCTCCTTCTAAGGTAGAATCAAAGCTTAGTTTCTACCCTAAATGTTTTGTAGAAGAGGGTTTGACCTAGTTTGATCTATTGAGCTGGTCTATCTTTTCTACATTACAATTTCTTTCAAATGCTCGAGGATGGGGAAGAACCTTTGATTTCGACCTAGCTTCATTTGCTACCTATGGTATAGGAGGAATTACAGTTGGAGCCTCAAAAGATTGAGGAGGTTTGGTAACATCACTACGGGGAATATTACGAAGTAATAACTCTACTATCTTGTTTTCTTTAAATTTATGATATGATAAGAAAAATATATCCTCTCTTTCTCGAGTGACTCCTACTAGTTATGGCTAGAAGTAGTCAAGTGAAAAGTGTCCATTTTGAGAAATAGGCTGATACTGACTATGATGTAGAAAATGCACTCATCCCTCAAATAGAAACTATAAGCACTTATGGAACATATAGGGGACCACTTTAACCAGAGCAAAGCCACACATAGCTCTACTTCACATGAAATAGATTCGATGTAAGAATGACGACAAAATCAATGTCCAAGACTCTTGGCCCAACTTTAAAATCAAGAGTTAAAGCACCCAGAGTTGGATGGATAGACCCATCATGTGCTCTAATAGCCACCTCTGATACATCATATGTATCACAATGTAAACCATGCATGTAGAGGAACTCTTTAGTTACTACATTCACCATGCATATTGGATCTATCATAGCAACCTGGATTGGTTTATCGTTGATTCAAATAGTAATATAAAGAGGCCCATTAGGAGCTTCGATAGTAGCATCATGTAGAGTAAAAGATATAGCATGCTACAAATCCACTTGCTCTTTATGAGAGAAAGCATCCACCATGCAAATATCTTCATAATAATCTTCGTTGTGAGATATATTTGCCACATTAGAATCATAATGAGGTAAAGAATGAGTATATATTTGAAGGTTTGATTAGGAGTTGCCACTAATTTATTCCCTTTGTCATTCACACCAACAACTTGGATGACATTAGCATCGATGAGGTTTCGAACTTCATGTTTAAGACACATACATCTTCCAGTGTCATGGCCAACATAGTAGTGACATTGACAAGAAGCCTTCGCATCAAAGGAAGATGATTGCATCTTGCTTGGATCAAGAGGTCTAACAGGTGGAAGCTTGATGAGATTGTTTCAAAAATGTTATGTCATGATGGAATGAAGAGATTCTGATAATGGTATAAATTTTCTTGTTTTTGTTTTATAATGTTATTTTTTGAAATTTTGCTTATCTTAATAAAATTTTTGTTTTGTCTTTTGAATGATTAAATATTTGAGGCTTCAGATTGACCAACTAGAGATGATGAGGGATTATGCTTATATTGACTCACTAAAAGTTGATAATCATAGAGTCATGCAAACATGAGTGAATGAATCTTACTGTATCAACAATATCTTATCATCGATGTGAGATTATAAGTTTCCTACGAAGATTCTTTGCACATTAGCATTCAGAATAGAATATCAAATTTGTGAAAAGAGAGCTTGATAACACCCCATCAAATCAATTATTTTCTCTTTTCTTAATCCTTGTTTATAATGAACGAAGTTTGTAAAAGAGACTTGAGGTCCAATGTTCACCTAAAAGTACTTGAGGAACTTATTAGCTAATTGTGAAAAGGTAGTTATAGAATTAGGATGAAGTGCACAAAACCAATCCAAGGTTGTTTCCTTGAGTGGCCAAGGAATGTTCTTTTCTAAGATCACATCCTCAAAGTAGAAATCACTACACTTAGTGTTAAAATCTACCACATAGTTGTTAGGGTCTCCCTTCCCATTAATTTTTCAAAGTGAGGAGTCTCAAACTTCTCAAGCATAGGAGTTCTTAGGATGGAATAAGACAAAGGACTACATTGATAGTGTCTTGTTATACTAGTTTTAGGTGGACTATTACTCATGTAACACTACTCTTCCTCAGAGTTATTTAATTATTTGTAGAGGATTTATTATGGTTAATATTTAGAGTTAGAATAATATAGAATGTTAAAAATTGTGTAAACAACAAAAGTAAATTACAACATTGATAATTTAATAAGATCTTTTATGTAAATTATTAACAAGATAAATTGGATAATATAATCACACACACACACACACACACACACACACACACACACACACACACACACACACACACACATATATAATTTCCTATATATTTATTAACAATAAGTTCAATACTTATTTATGAAGCAATGAGATGCTATTATATGACACTCAGAAGGATAATCACAGGTCTCAGTTGTTCCTGACAAAGAGCACCCCTAGAGGAACCGGTTCTTACATAGAACAAACCATTCCTCATGGCATAAAACAAACAGAGCCCTGGCCAAGACACTCTTAGGTGTACGTTGTACCCTGAGTTGGACACACTCTATGTGCCCCTTCTCTAAATGCTTAGTGCACAGCAAAAGACCCTAATCCTCACTCCTTTGTGCCCTCTGATTCTTGTATACTTTCTTGTATATGTTTCATGTATACTTTCATGTATACTTTTGCTGTACACTTTTATTTATCAAATCTATAATCCTTTCCCTTCATGATTTCTTGTCTTTCTTTCCTTATCTTCCTTGTTCCTTGAGTGTTCTCCATGCTCTTTCCAAGTCTCACACAAATGCCTTATGTAACCTTTTAAGGGGTAATTTCTAAACCATCAGACCCTTTCCCAAAGGTTGTCATTAATAATGGTTTAATAAACATAATAACTCCTCTTTTTTTATAGGGGTTTTCATAATTAGTCTTTATTTATCACCATTTTAACAAAAAAGGATCATAATATCCTTTATTCTCCAACTCTCTTTTAATTTCAAAGGTTATATAAACTTTATCCTCTTATAATTTTAGAGGGTTATTCATAAATAGCTTTCTTTTTCCATTTTGGGTAAAAGTCACATAACATCTCTCCCCTATAAATCAACTACTGTCCTCAGTAGTTCAAGTTGAATGTACAACATATTTCAACAAAAATAATTAGTCAAGTGTGGATGTAACATTATCGATATGACAATGAATCTACTTCATTTATAATCATATTTTTCAAATTTTTTATCTTTCCAATAACTCTTCTACTTTAACTAAAACCACAGGTAAATCCCATTGGAATACTTTATTAATCAATAACATGATTAGAACTATAAGTACATTTTCACATAAAATACATCATGAATTTATACTTGACAATCTTTAATACAAGTGTATACAATAAATATCATATCAAATAATCTTTTAAATTTGATTGTAATGTGTAACCTTATCTTTAATACAAATATTTTAATCTTTTAACTGTCACTTCAACATAAAATATACAAAATTATTATCATGTGAACGACATGCATATCCTGTACATGTAATCACTCATCATTAAGTATCATATACTCAAAATATATTCACAGATGATAGTCATGCATTTCAAGCTACATGAATATATTCTTTTCATATACGAAAAACAATTGAATGGAAACAAGTACACAATAACCTTTAAACAAAGTTCATATTATTTCACATACATCACCTTGTCATAGCTTCACAAATAATGGACAAAAGAATAAGTACAAGGTTATTGGGTTGATCATATCCAATAACAAAGTACAATAAAATATGGTACAAAGAATTCAAATAAAGAATCTTATGAAAAAATAGAAAGACAATTTATTACTATCTAAAACAAATTCCTTAAATTTGTATATAATAGGTTTATACTAATATAATTCTCTTTGAACTTTCATATTGAAAATAAAAATTAGAGGTTGTCTCTCCCCCTATAAAATTTTGGCATGTCCCCCATGGAAAATGCTAAGATAATATCTTTGGTTTTGTATCTTAAAAAACATTATTTTATTCCACTTAAACGATACCATATTTTCTGAGTTTTAAAGATGTAGAAATGATCCTGGGACCTATGGGTTATGGTACTCAATGTAACTTATGTTGAAGAAATCTAGGTACCAAGTTTTGTCTTTAGCTAACAACTACCTAAAAAATAGACATAAAACTAAATGAAAATTGGAATGGATTTATAAATTTGCCTATTAGAAATACTAACTTATTAACTCTATATTTCTAAGACGACTTCATTGTATAAGAGAGTACTAGAAAGACTTCAACTTAATACCACTAAAGTTGTCATCTTATGATGTATAAATTAATCTTTCCAGAACATCATGATTAATCCAACTACTATGCTAACATAAATGAATGATCAAAGTTATGATTCTAAACACCCTTTATAAATGGTCAAGAAGTTAAATGAAATGAAATATTTGTCCAACTTTTAAATATGGATCACCTCAATACATTTTAAATGTATTTCTTTACCATGTTTAAATTATTATATAATTCTCCAAAATATCTCCTCTAAATTACTTTTACACATTAGAAGTATACTTTACTATAACTAAGGTAATTATTTCCTTTAGACTATGCAATTAATTTACTATCATTAATATCTACCATAAATGAATGACACTTCACACATACATGATTAATTTCCCTGTTATTCAACAATTGCACTATATATTAGTAGATAAAAATAGGTTACATAGGATAATTCCCTCATCTAAAAAAGTATAAACCTAAAATTTTATTCAGGGTTAATTTTTGTGGCACAATCTTAATTATAACATGATTATAGAGAAACAATAGTTATAATGAGACAATATTGTGGTATGTGCTTAAATATTGTGTGGGCATAACTTAGATCTACATATTTAAATACATTACCACTAGACCATAGGTAAAGGAATGACACAACTAACATTATGAGTGCTTCTAGAAGACTAGCCCTAGACCTTAACCACTAAACTTCCTCATAAATGAATCAACACAATTATTTATTGAGCTACATGTAATTTTCTAGGAACAACTAGGATTGGACAGGCCTCTCATAAGCCCCATCTAACAAAAATACTTAGAGTCAACATGTGTGTACCTAATTTGACAATTGATGTAGAGGCAATGGAATAGTTGGAGGATAGCAAACTACACAAGGTTTACACTACACCAAAAAGCCCAAATTTGAAGATCAGTTTGCAAAAGTGGGAACAACAGAAAGAAAATCTGGGATCATCATGGAAAGGTTTATTTCAAATGTTGGGGGACCCATTCCAATCATTAGAAAAGGCAGACCAAACTTAGAATGAGTACTTCCTTCACAAACCCATGAAATTGCTTACAGCCCTACAAAAGAGAACAGTCCTCAATAACTCTTGACATAGCTCTTCAAACACAGATCTTGGACAATCAATAGATACCCATTTGAACTCCCTATCACATATCCAAAACTAGTTATAGGTTGTTTTGGATGGAATACCCCAACCTATAACTCCTCTTAATGACCTAGAGCCCCAATTAGGCCTAAAATACAAAGAGAGCCCCCAAAAATTCAAGTACAAAACTCAAACAATGGTTTAAACATTTAGAACACATGCCAAAATTATGGATTTTGTGGGTTTAATCCTCCTACAATCTGTTGTTCCCAAAAATACCTCTATGGTTCCTCCAATAGTCTTAATACATGGTCATATTAAGCCTCTTCTAACAAATCTTGCAAACACCAACTCTCCCTCTCCTGCAATCATCCAAAACTATTGAAATACAAATGAATACACCCATTCCACTGGTCTTATGGCCTTGCAAGACAATGGGATGGTCAATTCCCCATCGTTTGAGGTAAACCCTAGTTTAGGTTTTGTTAGGTCCATTTTGAAATAAATCCTTATAACTCCCTACAACAAGAGTGTCAAGACACCTAAACAACTTCAAATGATAGATAAATCTCTATACTAACTAATCAAAACATGAGGAAATGAAGATAATTCTGTACCTTCACATAGTACGGTCTGTGGTAGTGTAATTCTTCAAGGAAAACAAAGTTCTCAATGGACAGTCCAAGATCAAATGCTTCTAAGTTGTCTCCTCCTCAATATCATAGCCTCAAACTAGTCCTGAGTGAGAGTTACTTCATCATACTTCACACCCCAATAACCTAGGTTTCATGACAGTTCCGTACAAAAGAATGGTACGGACTGTTTCTTTAGAAAATATAGAAAAATAACAAAACAACAAAGAATTGATGTTTTTATTGCATAGAACTCCTTAGACACCATACAATGATCATGTTGAAGGTGTTTTGAACTTGTACACACCTTTACTAACTCCTTGGAGGTAGTTTGTTCGAAGGGAAGGTTTACAACCACTTCTTCCCCCATCGAACTTTTTTGTGCATTTTTGAAACTACAACTAATTACAACTGATTACCAGTTTTGTCCTTGTCTTGCTTAGGACTGTTTAGGCTTAACAAATGCCTTCAAACATTTGGTAATGGAGTTCAACCTTTGACAAGACTTTGACATGCCTTAGCAAGGCTTACAACATGAAATTGTATGACTGTCCTTTAGGACTTTTAAGACTACCTCCTATTACAAGGTGATTGCATGAGTGCCTTTTACAACATGGCATCATGATCCTTATTACAACATGAGAAAATGGTCTTTAGGACCTTATTGAATCAACAAACAAAATGAACATCAAAACAAGACATAAGTCTTTTGGTCTCCTTGGTGCTCCTGTACCATACTCCCTGGGTGGAAAGAGAATTCAAGTCTTTTGAGGAAGTAGATCAGCAACTGTGACACCATGCTTCAAGATTTCTTCTTCACTCATCCAAGTAGCATCTTCAATGGGTAAGCCACTCCATTTAACAAGGAACTGTTTATATGTCTTTTTTCTAGTCTTCTTCAAGACCTTGGTGTCAAGAATGCATTCCAACTTCAAGGGTTGAGTAGGTGGAAGACCCTTAACCCATTCTTCATCTCCTACTTCTATCATGTATGCCTCTAAATTTGCATTAGGATCACCTTTAAAAGGGATCAAGTCTGAAACATTAAAGATAGGAGATATGGCCAAGTCTTGAGGAAGTTCAATCTCATAGGCATTGGATCCAAACTTGAGCACAATCTGACATGGTCCTATCTTTTTCATAAGGAGTTTGGTTGGCTGCCCCTTTGGAAGTCTCTCCTTCTTCAAATGTGCCATGACCAAATCCCCAACCTTGTATTGTACATCTCTCCTTCTCTCATTGGCTTTCTCCCTGTACTTGTCATTATTCCTTTGAAGAGTTTCTCTCACATTATCATGGATGTCCTTCATGGCCAATACAAAGTCCTCACCTTGAGCACTTTTCCTTTCCAATCCATGGAGATCTCTCAATTCAAGAATACCTCTTGGATGAACACCATAAACAATCTCAAATGGACTCCTTCCTGTGCTCCTATTGGTGGAATGATTGTAAGCAAACTCAGCTTGAGGAATGATCATATCTCATGCCTCTCCATGTTGTTTGGTAAGACACCTGAGAATATTTCCAAAGTACCTATTCACCACCTTAGTTTGGCCATTAGTTTGAGGATGATAGGCTGAAGTAAATGACAATTGAGTACCCAACTTCTTCCACAAAGTACACCAAGAGTGGCCTACAAACTTTGGATCCCTGTCAGTTACAATGTTAAGAGGTAAACCATGGATTCTATTAATTTCTTTGAAGATCAAACCAACAATGTGTGAAGCATCATTAGTGTATTTACATGGCAAGAAATGAGACATCTTACTGAATCTATCCACCACAACAAATATACTATCAAAGCCTCTTTTAGTCCTAGGAAGACCCAAAACAAAATCCATGCTAATACTTTCCCATGGCCTATTAGGAGTAGGAAGTGGCTGATATAGACTAGCATTAGATGAAGTACCCTTTGCCCTGTGACAAATACTACAACAGTCAACAAATTTTCTATATCTGATTGCATTTTAGGCCAAAAATAAAACCTCTTCACCTGATCCAATGTTTTATCTAACCCAATGTGACCTCCTAGTCCACCACAATGTTTTTCCTTTATGATGTTCTCCCTCATGGAACACCTAGGAACACATAGTTGGCTGCCTTTGAACAACAACCTCTGCTGCAACAAAAACTTAGAAAAATCAGAATGGTAAGAGTCTAAAAATTGTGAACAAACTTCATATACCTCCTTGAAATCTTCATCATCTTGATACATATGTTTGAGAGGATCAACCCCTACACTTTGCAACTGAATTTCTTGAATCATACACACCCTTCTACTCAATGCATCTACCACTTTGTTTGATTGAAAAAGTATATGCTTGGAGTTGTTCAACCCATTTCATATGCCTATGATTGAGTTTCTCCTGTGAATTTGGAAAAATAAGTGCATGGTTGTCAGTATAAACAATAAATTCTTTAGGCAAAAGATAGTGCCTCCATTTTTTCAAAGCTTGTACCATTGCATACAATTCCAAGTCATAAGTAGAGTACTTTCTCTTACCATCATTCAATTTTTCAGTAAAGAAAGCAACAGACCTACCTTCTTGACTTAGGACAGCCCCTATAGCAAGGTTACTAGCATCACATTCCACCACAAACAACTTGTTAAAGTTGGGCAAAACAAGAATGGGCTGTTGTGCTACTTTTTGTTTCAGAATTTCAAAAGAATCATTGGCTACCTTTGTCCAAAAAAACTTACATTTCTGGCCCCCTTTGATGGTATCCAAAATTGGTGCACAAATATGACTAAAACCCCTTATAAACTTCCTATAAAATGTTGCCAAACCATGTGAAAACTTTTCACATCACCTGCTATTTTTAGAGTTCGCCATGACAAAATGGCTTCTACCTTTGCTAGATCCATCTTCAAACTACCTTGTGAAATCACAAAACCAAGATAGGTGAGTTCTTCCTTCACGAAGACACTCTTTTCCATGTTGATAATCATTTTTTCATCATGTAGCTTCTTCAAAACCTGGTCCAAATGTTGCAAATGCTCTTCTTTAGTCCTGCTAAAAACAAGAATGTCATCTAAGTATACCACAACAAATTTGCCAATGAAATCCTTCAACACTTCATTCATGAGACACATAAAAGTACTTGGGGCATTAGATAGACCAAATGGAATCACCAACCACTCATAAAGACCTTCATTTGTTTTGAATGTTGTCTTCCATTCATCCCCTTGCTTTATCCTAATTTGATGATACCCACTCTTAAGATCAATCTTAGAAAAATATCTAGCCCTCCTAAACAGTCCATTAGGTCCTCAATCCTTGGCATAGGGAACCTCTATCTTATGGTAATCTTGTTAATGGATCTAGAATCTGTACGCAACCTCCATTTACCATCTTTTTTAGGGGCTAGGACTGTTGGGACAGCACATGGGCCAAGACTCTTTCTTACCAATCCCTTATCCAACAATTCTTGCACTTGCTTGGCAATCTCTTCATTTTGAGAAGGTGTCATCTTGTAGGCTGCTTTGTTTGGAAAAGTAGATCTCGATATGAAGTCAATTTGATGGCTTATGTCCCTAATAGGTGGCAATTCATTAGGTATTTCTTCTACCATAATCCCCTTATACTTCTATATCAATTGCTGCACCTCCTTAGGGACCTCTTCCTGACTAGGATCATGCAAACTAGGACTATTTTTAGGCTTCAAAATCAGAGCATACCCTTGGGTTCCTTCCTCCTTAAGGGTGTCTAGAAACTCTTTACCACTCACAATCATGATACTTGACCCAACATTCTTCTCTACATTCTCATCAGGCAATGGATCCATTCTATATTTTCTACCATTCTTGGTTATAATGAAAGAATTAGTTTTACCATCATGTTGTGATTGAACATCATATTGCCATGGACATCGTAACAGAAAATGACAAGCATCCATGTGAATTACATCACACAAAATCTTATCTTTATATTCCCCTATCTCAAATTCTATCCATGATTGTTCATCTACCAAAACTTGTTGTCCCTTATTCAACCATGATACTTTATAAGGACTAACATGAGGAAGTCTTTTCAATTTCAATTTGTCTACCATTTCAATGGAAACCAAATTTTTAGTTGAGCCTGAATCAACAATTACCTTGCAAATCTTACCATAGGCCTTGCATGTTGTCCTGAACAATGTCTTCCTTTGACAGGGTTCTTGTGTTTGAGGCACCTTCAACATGGTTCTTCTCATCATCAAACTTTCTCCTTCATGGACTGGGGCTGCACTTCCAGTTGGAGAGTTGACATTTTGGCAATCTTCCTCTTGAATCAATTGTTTCCTTCTCTCTCCTCCATGAGATCTTGAGGCTTGCCTTTCAGGACATTTGAAGGCTGGATGTCCCACTTGGTTGCAATTGTAGCACCTTTCTGTGAAGACATTAGGACCTCTCATTGGTCCACCAAATCTACCTCTTCCATTGGGCCTCCTCATCTAAAGCCTCCTCTAGAACTTGATTCTCCACTTTTCTCTTGGGAACTAAATTCCCCTTGACTTCTTTGGGACTGATTTTTGCCTCCAAAACTGCCCCTACCTCTGAAATTTCTACCACCTCTTCCTCTATTTTGCTACTCACCTTTCCTCTTCAACTTCTCTTCAGCCCTTAATGCCACTTGAAATCATTTTCCATGGTTTCAAGGGTTAATAAACTGATTTCATCTTGGATATTAAATGTCAAACCATTTAGATACCTTGCCACTTTACCTTTTTCATCCTCCATGTACCCACAATGAAGAGAGAACTTGTGAAACTCCTCGATGTAGGTGGCCACATCCAAATCTCTTTGCTTGAGATTTTGTATCTTCTTGTAGATCTGCACCTCATAGTCTAATGGAAGGAATTGGGACTTGATCCTCTCCAACATTCTGCTCCATGAAGAGATCATACTCTTCCCATTTTTTACCCTCTCACCTTGGGTGTAATTCCACCATGCAAGGGCAGCACCTTTGAGTTTAGTTTTTGCAAACTTCACCCTCTTGTTCTTAGGAACTTCCTTGTATTCAAAGTAGTTGTTTAGGGCCTCAATCCACTCCATGACTTCATCATCATTCATCTTGCCACTGAACATGGGAATCTCCATCTGAGCCTATGAAAAATCCTTGCCAATTGCCCTGATGGCTTTAAGGAAATGCTTTTGATCTGCAGGTACCTCTACCTCTTCTTGATCTTCTTCTTCCTCCTCTTTTTCTTCTTCTTCATTAGAACCTTCATCTATCCTCTTCCCTATCCTCAATGCCTTCAACTCTGCTTGGAGTGCTTCCTTGACTCCACTTTTGATCTTTTATTCCATCTCTTTGAACTTCTTGACCACTTCAGTGGTCATCCCCTTTGGAGGCATATTGCTAGCCTCTCCTTCACTCTCTTCTGCTGACATATACCAGGCCAACAATAGAACCTTTTATGGCTCTGATACCACTATGATGTAGAGGCAATGGAATAGTTGGAGGATAGCAAACTAGACAAAGTTTACACTACACCAAAAAGCCCAAATTTGAAGATCAGTTTGTAAAAGAGGGAACAATAGATAGAAACTCTAGGATCATCATGAAAGGTTGATTTTAGATGTTGGGGGACCCATTCCAATCATTAGCAAAGGTAGACCAAACTCAGAACGAGTACTTCCTTCACAAACCCATGAAATTGCTTATAGCCCTAAAAAAGAGAACAATCCTCAATAACTTTTGACACATGTCTTCAAACATAGATCTTAGACAATCAATAGATACCCATTTGGAATCCTTATCACATATCCAAAACTGGGTATAGGTTTTTTTGGACGGAATACCCCAACCTATAACTCCTCTCAATGACCTAGAGCCCCAATTAGGCCTAAAATACAAAGAGACCCCCCTAAAATTCATGCATAGAAATCAACCAATGGTTTGAACATTTAGAACACATGCCAAAACTATTGATTTTGTGGGTTTTATCCTCCTACAATCTATTGTTCCCAAAAATGCCTCTATGGATCCTCCAATAGGCTTAATACATGGTCATATTTAGTCTCTTCTAACAAATCTTACAAACACCAACTCTCCCTCTCCTGCAATCATCCAAAACACTTGAAATTCAAATGAATACACCCATCCACCTAGTCTTATGGCCTTGGAAGATAGTGGGATGGTCAATTCCCTGTCACTTGAGGAAAACCCTTATTTAGGTTTTGTTAGGTCTATTTTGAAAGAAATCCTTATAACTCCCTACAACAAGAGTGTCAAGACACCTAAACCACTTCAAATGATAGATAACTCTCTATGCTAACCAATCAAAACATGAGGAAATGAATACAATTCTATACCTTCACATAGTACGGTCTATGGCAGCGTAATTCTTCAAGGAAAACAAAGTTCTCAATGGACAGTACAAGATCAAATGCTTCTAAGTTGTCTCCTCCTTAATGTTATAGCCTCAAACTAGTCCTGAGTGAGAGTTACTTCATCATACTTCACACCCCAATAACCTAGGTTTCATGATAGTTCCATACAGAAGAATGGTACGGACTGTTTCTTCAGAAAATATAGAAAAAACAACAAAACAACAGAGAATTGATGTTTTTAATGCATAGAACTCCTTACACACCATACAATGATCATGTTGAATGTGTTTTAAACTTTAACACACCTTTACTAACTCCTTGGAGGTAGTTTGTTAAATGGGAAGGTTTACAACCACTTCTTCCCCCATCGAACTTCCTTGTGCAGTTTTGAAACTACAACTAATTACAACTGATTACCAGTTTTGTCCTTCTGTTGTTTAGGACTGTTTAGGCTTAGAAAATGTCTTCAAACATTTGTTAATGGAATTCAACCTTTGACAACACTTTTACATGCCTTAGCAAGGCTTACAACATGAATTTGTATGACTGTCCTTTAGGACTTTTAAGACTGCCTCCTATTACAAGGTGATTGCATGAGTGCCTTTTACAACATGGCATCATGATCCTTATTACAACATGAGAAAATGGTCTTTAGGACCTTATTGAATCAACAAACAAAATGAACATCAAAACAAGACATAAGTCTTTTGGTCTCCTTGGTGCTCCTGTACCAACAATGAGTAGATCAATACGAACTTGGTTCGACTGATATATTACAATAAGAAAGGATGATCCACATTATGCTTTTATCAAATTCATATTTTCCATTATGGTTGATTTCTTATTATAACTTCCTAAATAATTAAGCACACATAATTCAAATTCTATTGATTGACTACCAAAATCCAAATCCCAAACAATATTTTAAAACTCAATATTTTAAAAAAATGGGTTACTAATATTTCTATGCCATTGGAATTTTAATTTATGGTAGCTATAATTATGAACTATATTATACTTGAACTTGATATTAAAGTCAATTATGCACTGCATTGGACTTAAGAAAGGATAGGTCATAAAGGAATTAATACTTCTTAAAAAAAAATGAAGATGTTACCATCACCTTACAAGAGTGCATACAGTGGAGTGATATGTGAGAATATGATGTCTATGCAATCAAGAATGTAAAGTGAAGACCGCACTATCTTTAGAAGCTTTTGAGAAATATATAATGTGAATAATGGGCAAGCTTAAAGATGATACAATGAAAGATATGAATCTTTATGATGCATTAATCTTGTAAATACTTGACTAGAGATAAATTCCTAAGATCCTTCAACTATTGAGCCATTACATTGAATATTAACCATATAACCCAAGGATTACAATTCATACATGATTTCTACGTATATCGCCTAAACCCTTAAACAACCATAATTGTAGTAAGAAATCAACTTTTAAGTACATTATCAAACCCTAGATGATTTGAGTACTGATAGATGAAACAAATATGACCACTAATATCGACCAATCATGTACCACCAAAAAATGTAACGAGTTGAAGTAGTCCATACGATGCTATCCAATAACAAGACGATTCTTTATTAATGTGAATATGGTCAATCTAAACAAATCCATAGAGTGAATGATTAGAAAATACTGATTTATAGTTTGTAATCAAAATTATTTGTAGAACTCTTCAATCGAAATGAACCACATTCATTGTATTATGAGTATATCTATCTCGAATGACAATCTTTTGTATATTCCCAATAATAATTCTATAAGTGCATAATTCTATCTTTTCTAGGACATGTGATATCCTATTCACAATAGTTAGTAACCCAAATATTCATCTAGAAGAAAGCTCCCATCTTTAATTCAATCAAAATATAAAACATGATATCTATTATATAACATTTTACATAACTTGTTATGCACATTTTTTGAAATCTTCCTTCCTTAATAAGCATACATATACTTTACATGGGACATAATTCTCCACCTCTCATGTCTTTTGATTTCCTAACCATTAACCCTCCACATGTTGTATTATACTTTTGTTTGTTTCATTGAGGGTTTACTTTTCCCAAAACAAATGACATCTTTTAAATATGGACATGACCTTTCAAAATAATCCTTGGTTGAATGGTTCCATATCACAAAGCTTAGTCGATTAAAATAAAAACTATTATCTATTTGATTCTTCTTACAATAGGCCATGTGATCCAATATCTCTTCTCAACCATTCAACTCAGTAACACATGCTTGATGGTTTAAATAATTAGTACTTTAATACTCATGTATATTATGAGTATGACTACCATTCCATTCTTGATTGGATCACCAACTTTCCTCCCACCCTGGTCGATTCAACCATGACCATATTCTCACCAGCCACATGAATGACCTGGCACAAACATAGTTATATAAGTCTCCTACCCTAATGTATGTTGAGTGCTCAACCAGATCCCCATATGGATATACATATAAGTTAACCAAGCATATTAACGGTCAAGCCTTGTTATCCATCAACCCTGATGGGAATTATAACAGTGTAGTCTTTTTCTTATATTTTGGGCCCATGTCAACTAGATTGTCCTTTTACATGTTTTCTTACCATTTATTCTCCCAAATCATTTTCAAACCAATACAAAGTCTAATTGCATAGCACCTTTAGTTTCTCACTTGAAAAGGTATCAATGAAGATTGGAACATTTGATGGTAATGTTATGCTTGTCTATATGAAATTGTAAATCTATAACAAACAATGTTGTATTCTTGCATTGATATTTGTATACATTTTTCTATTGTTATTCAGAATGTTATATATTGTATTTTCATACTATCTATGCCTAAAATATTTATCTTCTTAATATTCACTTTCTCCATTATTATAGACATGATTGAACACCACTATTTAGAGACATATTTAATGATGGAAGGGTCTAAACCCTTAGGAAATGAGATACATGTTCCTTTAGTGAAGGTTCCCATAAACTATATACAATTGCTCTAAGATTATGAATTGAATCCATAGGTTCATATGGGAGGACATGTCATTTGAGTTCCAAATCATGGCATTATTAAATCTAAAAGCATACACTAGTGGTGCTCAAGTTTTAAGATACTAAAGCACAAAAAATTCTTATAATTACAACTTTAGAACATATATTGAAGCATCTTTCAACCTTATCCATCTAAAAAATGATTAGTTCAAGGACTTGCTTATGGAACATATAAGCCATCATGAATTAATAGAAAATGCAAAGTCTTTATTGTGCATTTCATAAAGTGGGATATATTTATGTAATATCAAAGATGATAAATAGTGTTGTTATTCTATTACAATAGGTAAGAGCTAGTATGAAAAGATTGTCCATGGGAATGCATACCCCATCTCTAAAACCCAAGACCAAGTGTTCCACCATTTTGAAATGTAAGCCAACTTACATAACACCCTATTACCATTGAAAATTGGTTAATAAAGAAATAAAACAAAAGGACCTATGCCATGGAGTGGAACCTTGTAAGAGTATTTTACCATCGATGTGACCTTTGAACCAGGCACAAGAATGAGTATGTAGATCAATATCACACTAGAATACACGTAGAGAAGCCTATTGAATAGCTATGCACATGGTTCCATAGGATAAGTTCAGCTACAACTAAGGAGTTCTCAAACTAACATTAACTATCAACAACATTTTCCATAATGCTAATGAAAAATGAAGAAACCAAGGCTAGTATATGGACAAAGTTAAAATTTAGGGCTTGAAGCATCAGGAATAATGGCTTAGGGGATAGGTTAGATATATAATTCTAGATATACAAATGGAATATATTAAAGGCTATTTAATATGAAATTTGAATGCATGCTAACCTAGTTCTTGGATTTGATACCAAATGTAAGTCTACTTACCCTAGAGTTGTTTAATTATTTGGAGCAGATTTATTATGGTTAATATTTAGAGTTAGGAGAATATAGAGTATTAAATAATGTGTAAACAACAAAATTAAATTACAACATTGATAATTTAATAATATATTTAATGTAAATCATTAACGAGACACATTGGATAGGATAATCACATATTCACGTATATAATATTCCCAATATCTTTATTAACAATAAGTTCAATACTTATTTGTGAAGCACTGAGATGCTACTATATGACACTCAGAGGAATAATCACAAATCTTGGCAATTCGTAGAAAAGAGCACTCCTTAAGGAACTAGTTCTTACACATAACCAACCATGTCTCATAGCATAAAACAAACACAGCTATGACCAGGACACTCCTAAGTGTACATTGTACCCCAAGTTAGAAACACTATATGTTCTGCTTCTCTAAATTCTTAGTGCCCAGCCAAAGACCCTAATCCTTACTCCTTTATGCCATATTATTCCTATATACTTTCCTGCATACGCTTACTGTATACTTGTATACTTTTCCTATATACTTTCCTTTTGTTTACATATTCTCATTGATGTCAAAGTTGGATGACCAAACTAAGGACTTCATTTTGTTAAAGACCCAAATGAGTATCCCCAGTTTTAGTTTGGTGAAGTTCTGACAAAAATTGGCTAAGTTATAACCAGTTTGAGATTTCTTTAGTTCATGAACTAGCAGGTTCACCAATTCTATTTTTTTTCTAATTCCTCGACAAAGGGCAAAGGTAAGTGTTTTTGATGACTTGGAAAGATAGAAAAAGCTAAGGTTCATCGATTTGGCATTTCACAAATAGGGGATGAGGAAAATTCTTTTCAATTAAGACATAGAAGTTCCAAGTTTAAGTTAATGAGGAAGTTCTTATTTTTAGAACTAGTTCACAAGTTTGGATTTTTATTGATTTACCAACTAGCTGATAAAGGTTTAAGAAGGCAAGCTCATAAAGATAAGTTTATGGGAAGAAGAAATTGAATATACAAAGTTGTTGGGAAAATTCTCTTTTTGACAACTAGTTTGAGAGTTCAGAATTTCGACGATCGCTGACCAAACAACACATGACAATAAAAAGGAGACTTTCAAGTGATATAGGAAAAGCTTAAGTGGTTGGAAGTTAAGGATTTCAGATTTTTTTGGTTCACCGACTAGGAGAAAAAAGGAAAAGGAAAGGACTTTTTTGCCAATAGAAGCAACAAAGACTTGGTTTGTAAAATGCAAGGTTTGTCGATAGGCAACTTCACTGATCAAGCAAAGAGAGCTTGAAAGGAAAGTTAAATATTTTTCAAAATCACTAAGGAAGAGTCAAAGGTGATAGTTCAAATAAAGTTGATTTCACTGATAAGAATGATAAAGAAGACCAAAGGGAAAATTTTGAAGAAACAAGAAATTGCCAATAGAAGAGACAAAGGATGAGTTTCGGAAAAAGCAAAGTTTGTAGAGGCAAAGGAAGAGTAAGTTTGAGAGTATGAAGAATCACCGATAAAGAAGAAGAAAGGTGAGGTTCTGAAAAGACAAGATTCATTGATAAAGGAGTAAAACGATGAAGTTCAAAGAATATGATATTTGCCAATAAAGGGATAAAAGTCAAAGCTTGAGAAAGGAGAAAATTGTTGATAAGAGAGGATAATTAAAAAACAATAAAAGGTGCTAATGGCTATATTTTTGGCATGAAATTAGGATGCCTTTTTAGTGGATAAGCACTGATAGTGGATGCATCACAGTGAAATAAAAGATGGATTTTTGCATGCAGATATTAATAGAACTATGATTAAATAGTAGAAAAACATATTTAATGCATGTGCAGATCTACATGAAGAGTTGTTTCTTTGGATGTGTATAAAAAGTGAGAGTGTTCAACATCTAGAAAAACTAGAGTGCAGACATGCAGATGGCATAATACATGCAAAAAGTAGTACAAAAAGACTGAAGTGTACACATGCAGATATGTGAGTGTATGCAGAGATAGATGTATAAAAGTAATTGAAAATTCAATCTTGTAAGATATGGATATATGAATTGATGTATGCATGACAATAATTTAGTTCAGAGAAAATTTGGGTGAGCAAAGTGAGAGGAGAAGACTATATATAATTTGAATAGATGTAATTAAGGTTAATGAAGAACCAAATGGTTGCATACATGTATATGTAAAGTTTTAGTGAGGTTGGTCCCTCCTATAAACTGAGTTGGTGCTCATATTAGTGGATTGTAGTCTCCTTAGAGTTGGTTCTCTTAAATCAAGGGTTTGGTAACTTCTTAGAGTTGGTGCTCTTAAATATTGTTATCAAGGTTTCATTTGTGAGGCTAGATTAGGACGATAGATCCTAGTAGCATTTCTCACCATGGTTTTACCCATATTGGATTTTCCATGTATATCTGGTGTTGATATGTGTGTACTTTCTTGTTGTTACTGTATTGAAAGTTAATTTGATCTGCATTCTAGAGGCTTAAAGTTTTAAGTTTTATTGATCTACTGATTCACCCCCCCTCTTAGTAGATTGCTTGTGTTCTAATAATTGGTATCAGATCAAGGTTCCTTGGAGAAGCGTAATAGTTGAAGGGTGATCTAGGAGATTGAACACATGGTTGGTCAAGAAGGAGCTCACTCAAACAAAAGACCATTGTTTGATGGAATAAATTATGTGTTTTGGAGTTTATGGATGGAAGCCTAGATAACGTCAATAAGGTTTTATGTAAGGCAATCTGTTAAGGATGGTTATATTGCTCTTGGAGCTCCTCCAATAGACTTTGTGGGTAAGAAGGAATGTCAGAATAATGCTAAGGCTAAGAATGCAATTCATTGTGGTTTAGCAAACTCTAAATTTGTGAAACTAATATAATGCAAGTCTACCAAAGAAATTTGGGATAAGCTTCAGGGCAACTATGAAGGAGAAAAAAAGGTGAAACAAGACAAGCTGAAGAGCTTTAAAGGAAGATTTGAAAGAAAAAAATGAGAGAGGAAGAAAAGATTTCTGATTACCTACTAAGAGTTGATGAAGTTGTGAATGCTATGATAGGACTAGATGAAGAAACATTAAATGCCAGTAATTGTTCAGAAGATACTTAGATCTGTACCTTCTAGGTATGATTCTAAAGTCTCTTCTTTATAAGAAGGAAAAGATCTTAATAAGATAACAGTTGATGAGTTACAAGGTATTTTTATTGCCTATGAATTAGGATAGGTGGTACTAATATTTCAAAGAAAGAAGGTACATTTAAAGCATCAAATAAGGCAAATAATATAGAGCCTAAATTTGAGTTATATGAGGAAGAGGACAATTTTGTAATAAGATTGAAGAGAGGATCTAGGAAGTATAAAGGTAAGTTACCCTTTAAGTGTTCCAATTATGGAAAGGTTGGTCACTTTGCTCCTAAATGTCCTTTCAAAGGAAAATATAAAAGTGATTAATTTGATAGTAAGAAAAATAACAAGTAGTTCTATCCAAAGAAAAAGAATTTTTAGAAGAATTCTTAGAAGAACAAGATGAGTCTTTACATAGAAGGTGACAATAATTCCTTTTAAAGATAACCCTATCTGAAAAGACAACAATGAAGTTATTTTTAAGGCTAAAGAAAATGAATACATGTTCATGATAGTGGAGACTACTGATATAGATCAGAACAATACTAATATGGAAGATCTTGAGAATGAAGAAGCAAAAGTAGATTTGAATGGAGAGCTAGTATGTGCTTTAGAAGAGATTGAGAAACTTAGGAAGAAAAAATGTAAAGTAAAGCTACAACTTCAAGAAGATATGGTGTCTAAGAAGCTTGCTGAATCATAAGAGCTAATTATTGATTTGAAGACACAAGTGGAAGAAGCCAATAGAATAGAAGAAGTTACTTAATCTACATTGAAATCTAAATCAGTAGAATGGCTAAAACTAGAATGTAAAGTGGTATCTCTAAGAAAAGAATTAGAAAAGGCTAAGGCTAATATTGACCTAAATATGAAATTTGAAAAAAGAAGTGGCATGCTTGAACAAATGATAAGGAATCCGAGATTTCCAAAGAGAACGGCTGGTTTAAGATTTAAAGAAGGTCAGCACTCAAAGTCTAGTGATCCTCCTACAAAGACACAAGAGAAGAACTAAAAGAAAGATGATGGCAGTTAAAATCTGGTGAACAAAAGTCAGAGATTTGAAGGAGAAAAGATTCAAAGGTCCCCCTCCTGCAAGATATTCTAGCATGATCAGGGTTCCTCAATCCTTTTATGGCTATTGTTGTTCATGTAATCAATATGGTCGTAGGGCCGTTAGTTGTAGAATTGCTCCTAGAAGAGGAAATTATTTTATTAGAAAAAATTATTTTGCACCTCTAGGAGACTTTAGAGTAGTTTGTTATAAATGTAATAACTTTGGTCATATTGCAAAATTTTGTAGAACAAACTTTGTTAATACTAAAAAATAGGAAAGAAAGGTGAATGTTCCTCCTAAGGAGGATAATGCACCAAACTCTCTCTTGAATAAAGAGAAAGAAGAATAAGGATGATTAGAAGAAAGAAGAATATCTGATAGTACAGACTGCATTTCAAGCTAAGACATGGAATCAGTGGCTGATAGATATTGTTTGCTCTAGTCCCATGATTGGACATAAAAATAAGTTTATAAGTTTGAAAGAATTGAATAGAGGCTTAGTTAAGTTTGGTGACAACACATCTAAGAAGATCTATGGTAAAGGAACACTAAGAATTTATGGAAAAACCAAGACTCACAATGTCTACTATGTGGAAGGATTGAAGCACAATTTGTTGAGTCTAAGTTAGATGTGTGACAATGGATGCAATCTGACCTTTAATGCAAAAGGTTGTGAAATTAGGAAAGCAAGTTCTGGTAAATTAGTAGCTAAAGCAAGCAGAATAGATAATAATCTTTACAATCTCAAGGAGATTCAAGGTAAAAGTTGTTTGATGGGACAAACTGATGAAAGTTGGCCATGGCATAGAAGAATGGGACATATTAATTTTGACAACCTTGTGAAGGTAAGTTGAAAAAATGCAGTTATGTATTTGCCTAAAATCAACAAGCCAACAAATACAATTTTTAAGTAATGTCAACATGTGAAGTAGACAAGGTCAAGCTACAAAACAAAAGAAAACTCTACTTCAAGATTCTTGGAGTTTGTTCAAACTAACCTATGTGGTCCAACCATGACACAAGGACTAAAAGGTGAGAGATATTTCATGTTATTGGTTGATGATTTCTCATGAATGACATGGGAAACCTTTCTAAAAATTAAATCACAAGCCTTTGAGAGATTAAAGGTTTGTAGGTCTTTGGTTAAGAAGAATAGTGGTCTAGCAATCAAATGCCTAAGATTAGACAGAGGTGGAGAATTCACCTCCAACGAGTTTATGGAATATTGTGAAAAGAATGGCATAAAAAAACAATATTTTGAACCTACAACACCACAATAGAATGGCATTGTGGAAAGGAAAATAGAATGGTAAAAGAAATGGCAAGAACAATGACAAATGAGGAAAAAATTACCTAATGTTTACTAGAGAGTGGCAGTACACATACTAGTGTATACTTTGAACAGAGCATAGCTAAGGGTAAATGCTAACAAGATGTATGAATTATTGCATGGTAGATCTGTGATAGTCAAATATTTTCAGGTATTTGGTAGCAAATGCTACATCAAAAGAGATGAATATGGCCTTGTAAGCTTTGATTCTAGATGTGATGAAGGAATTTTTATGGGATATTATAGTAGATTAGAAGCATATAAGTGTTATAATAAGCGATTGCATAGAATCCTAGAAAGATCTAATGTCAAGGTAGATGAGGACTAGCTGCATCTAACTCATAACAAATACATCTGCTCAAAAGGATTAGCTATACTAGAAGAAAAAGAAGATGCTATTGATGAAGAAGAACCTAAAGAATCAACTAGTAAGGCACCTGAAGGATATGTGTAAAAATATCATTCTAAACAACAGATAATTGGTAAGGCACCTGAAGAAAACTTGCTAAGGAAAATGAACAAGAAAATTTCTCATTACTTTCTAAGATTGAACTTAGAACATTTAGTGATGTATACACCTAAAATTGACATGACTCTATCTAAATAAATATTCTTAATATTTATTTTATCTAAATTCCTCTATTAATAAATAAATAAACAAAATTGTTTATTTGATTCATATTCTTCCAATAATTAAATAAAATCAATTTATTTCATGAAATTCTTCTAATGTCTTCCAACAAATTAAATAATAACAATGATTTAATGAGTTCTTCCAAAATCATTCTAAATTAAATAAAACCAATTATTTACTTGTTTCTTCCAATAATATCTTCTCTAAATTTAAATAAATCCAAATATTTATTTAAGTTGTCCATTTCCTCTAAAAATTGAATTATCTAAATATAATTCAATCAAGTGTGCACATGCAATCGAATATTCCAAATATTTAATTGAGTTAAAATATCTTCTCACACTCATGCAATTTCCATCCTTCACTTAACTGATTAATTTATTATGTTCAATGATTTATCTCTTCAGTTAACTCATTCTTCTATTTTATCAATTCCTCTCATACAAAATAGAGAAAGACACATGTCCTCTTCTTATTCGCGCACATCCTCTCAATTATCCTCTACCATTGATCTTCTTATTCTTTCTATACCGTTGATCTTCTCTCTCACAAGTCTATAAGTACAACCCTATTCCTCCATTTCTATCATCCAAACTTTTAGTAAACTTACTCTACAGGAATTTTAGTGTGCCTTTTGCACCAAATCATTCCATAGCTTGCAATCACACCATTATCATTACAATTGTGTTGAAGAATCCTTCATTGCAAACCTATCATAGCCATTCCCACTTGACATCTTGGAAAATAGCAAGAAAGTGCACCTTCTGAGGGCCATATTCATATACAAGATCATCTAAGATAGGTGACCAATGGAAGCCATGAAGTAAAGAGGTTTGCAAGGTTTTAGTTCTTTATTTGTTTGATCTTATTTGTTTCTTATTTCATCGAGTTATTGGGTATTATTGATATTATTGATATTCATGCATGATTTCCAATAACATTTTTGGTGCCCACCATGGCCCCCCACCCCAATTTAATCTCAAAACTAAGTTTTTGTGCATTAGGTTCCATACACAGGAGGATTCTGTGCATCTAATCATTTCTAACATGCATATGTTATCTGTTTCGGCACATCTATTCTTTCGGTGCATCTATTCCCTAAAGCTATGCTTTTGTCCTACGTAACAATGCATTTACTGAAAATGCACATATACTCCTTGATTCTGTGCTTCTATCCTCTGTTTTAGTGCATTTGTAATTCTGCACATTTGTGTCATGTTTCTACGCATATAATCTCTATAGCTACACATCTATTCTGACAGTGACTTTTAAACTTTTTCTTGTGATTTTACTAATGCTAACACTTCTCACAGGAATATTCTTTGATCTACTTGCAGGTTAGTGGTTGGTTAGACATCTAGTTGTATTGTTAAACTCACATCATAGATCTAATTAGCAAGGAAGTAATTGGATTGTTCATGCAAACCTCATTTAGCTCTAACTAGGAGGATTGTAATTTGATCTTGTTGCATCAACAACTCAAACATAGTCCCTACTAGAAAGATATAAAATTGAATCATTGCTATCTTGCTTCTTTCAAAGTTAACAAATCGAGTGTGTGCCCAAGTAGCTAACTAATTTAATCTTTTTCATTTTAACTAGGGAAAAATAACCATTGTTTATCGTGCTTTTGGAATGATACTAGGCCTATTCTCTCCCCTATCTTGGGTGACCAAAATGCCAAACATATCATTTCACATGTTTTTCCTTTAGAGAGGCCTACCCTTGGATATCCTTCCATCCAAGTGCGAATGACCTTAAGTGGTAACAAGCTAAAGCCAAGCTCTACCTGGCCACTACAAATAAATTGTTCTTAAGGTGAAAGCTTCATGCAACGAGTGTTGATTAGTTATACCGACAACCAACCTCCCCCAAAACCCTTCAATGTGCAACCCTTGGAGGTTGGGAGACTCCATAATGGAGAGTAGTGCTGCCACATGTATAACCACTCAAACGATTGCCCTCACTACTTATCCTTTGTTTTAGAAGTTGAAATCCCCTATAAACTGGTGCCGAAAAGAGCGATTATTATCGTCCTAAGATGGCTCATGTACTTACGATTCAATAGTAGAAATAACAAGGAAATCTCAAGGTTTACGAGCCTTGGGAACCTGGAACATGGTGTACTAGAGAAGTTTGTGCACTTGTAAGGGGGAGCCCGCATCCCAAGTTCCTAAGTTATCTTCTTTGAATAGCGTAGCTAGTGCAAAAACCAAATGAGAGTTTGGTTTATATCATCCCTACCATCCTAGGATTTGTATTTGTTTTAGTCAAAAAAGATAAAAAATCTAAAAAAGATGAAAAATCATGAAAACAAATTCTTTGTGTTTAATCTGTCTTACTTGCCATAATTGAAAAATCAGATCAAAAAGACTAACTTTCAGCCAAGAAACAAAAAAACACCAAAAACATGCCAATAACATTGCAAAATTAATCAAAAACCTAGAGCTACGCATTTGTCCCATAGATCTACGCATACATTTTGGCCTATTGTGCATACATTTCAACTTTCTGCACATTTGTTGCATGTTCCTGCACTTTTATCCTTCACTAGAGCTATGCATTTATTTCAACTTGTTGCGCTTTTATCCTCTATTTCGGTGCATTTGTTGTTGTGCATCCATGATAGTGAGCATTTCCTAGTCTTTTGAGAGAAATTTTTTGACATTTCTAGGTACCCATTTCATCCTTGTTCCAGTTTCTGAGATCAAATTTATCGTGCAGTCACTTCTCCCATCCATTTCCATACCGTACCCTCTTTTTTCGTCGGTCGTCTTGTCCACCTTTTTACCAAATCTTCCCATAAACAAGTCAAAGTATCAAAATCAGGTTAGTACAAGACCTTTTTTAGATCATTTTAAATTCAAGTAACCCTAGTAAGTCTCCACTATCAAGGATCCATCATACTTCTCTCTCAGAACTTCACTAGTGGTCTTGGTGCAAGACTAGTCTCTACATAGTAAACAGGTATCAACTATCCTTACTTGTAGCTATCATCTTGTGTCGACCAACTTACTTGGAATCATTGATCAAAAAAGTCCCTTGTTTGAATCTCGTCACCGCAAGTATCCTCTTCTCAACAACCTACACCAACACCTTACCAAAATCTCTAGTTTCACCCTACTCCTTTCCACATCGTCTTACATGGTCTTAACTAGATCCCAAACTGTAATGAAACAACTTGCACAATATCTGAATATAATAGTAAATATGCTGCAAATACTTGATAATAATATGCCACTTCGAGGGGGCAACCTCCAAAACCACTTCGAGGGGGATACCTCCAATAGTCTTCAATGAGAACACAATACTGAATATATGATGAAATAAGACTCACTACCTCCTATATATACCTATTTATGCCTAGGATATCACCTAGGCCGACTTAGATGGGCCTATATAAGCCTTAGGCCGACCTAAACAACTAAATAACAATAAACTAATGATAATATGACTTAATTAAGCGTTAAGATAGCCACAAGCCGACTATTCATAACCCTATACACACTATAGGATTAAGGGCATAGCATGCCCCCCCTCTTCAAAGAAGCATTGTCCTCAATGCTAACCAAATGTGGATGCTTTTGAATGAATTCCTCATTCTCCCATGTAGCTTCCTCCACTAGAGAGTTTTTCCATTTAATTAGATATTCTATGATTTCCCTTGTCCTTAGCTTCTTGGTGCGTGTTTGAATAATTCTCTCAGGATCCACAACTATTCTTCCCTCTTCATCAAGCTCAGGTAACTTAGTCTATGCTACCACTTTATTCCCAATAACCTTCTTCAAGCAGGAAACATGAAAAACTGGATGAATTTTTGTTGATATGGGCAGCTCCAATTTATATGCTACATTGCCAATCTTCTGCAACACCTTATAAGGACCATAGTACTTGGGTGCCAGCTTGTTAGCTTTATGTTGTTGTTTTAGAGACATTTGCTTGTATGGTTGTAGTCGCACAAAGACCCAATCTCCCACTTCAAAAGTTCTTTCACTACGGTGTTGATCAGCTTGTTGCTTCATTCTGTTTTGTGCCATTGCCAAGTTCTCTCGAAGACTAGCCAATACCTCTTGCTGATGATGGATGTGTTCTTCGACTGTGTGAACCTTTAGTTGTACCCGCAATGAAGAGATGATTGATGGTGGGTGGTAACCATATAGTGCTAAAAATGGAGACATCTTGGAAGAAGTATGGAAAGAAGTGTTGTACCACCATTCTGCTAGTGGTAGCCATTGCACCCATCTCTCTTGTTTATCTGAAGAAAAACAACGGAGATAGCCTTCCAAGCATTTGTTGACCACTTCTGTCTGTCCATCTGACTGGGGGTGATATGATGAACTACGAGCAAGCTGAGTGCCCAAGCATGAAAACAAGTCAGTCCAAAAATTACTTGTAAATATAGGGTCACGATCACTGACTATAACTTTCGAAGTCCCATGCAGTTTTTGAATAGTATTCATAAAAGCTATTGCTACAGTGCTTGCTGCCAATGGTTGTGCCAAAGCACAAAAGTGACCATATTTGGTGAGACGATCCACAACAACCATGATGACATTTTTTCCTTCAGATCTAGACAAACCTGTGATGAAATCCATAGATACCTCCTCCCACCTTTGACTTGGGATACATAAGGGTTGTAGAAGACCTGGAGTCTTAACTGTCTCCCCTTTATGTTGTTGACATACCATGCATTCAGCTACAAATTTTTGAACATCCCCTTTCAGCCCTTCCCAAAAGAAATCTTGCTTGATTCTATGATAAGTTTTGAGGAATCCTGAGTGCCCACCTATTGGAGAAGCATGTAGTTCTTCCAACACCTTAAGCTTAAGAGTTGAATTCTTGCAAAGGTATAACCTCTCCTTGTACCATAAAATATTTCCTTTCCATGAAAATTTGTCAGACACACTTGATTCCTGTTGGAGTTTCTCAATGAGCCTTAGAGTATCTATGTCCTTCTCCCACTCTTCTCTTGCCTCATTTACCCAGTCTGCTTGTAACATGGAAATGGCAAATAAAAATGACTCTGTGGGTTCATCACGCCTTGATAGAGCATCGGCCACAACATTCTCCTTGCCTTTCTTATATATGATCTCAAAGTCATATCCCAACATCTTTGTGACCCATTTTTGTTGTTCTTCAGATGATAACCTCTGTTGCAAGAAATATTTGAGACTATCATGATCTGTCTTGACCTTAAAGTGTCATCCCATTAGATAAGGTCTCCATTGTTTGACTGCATGCAAGATAGCCAACATTTCTTTCTCATAAACTGGCTTCAACAAATTCTTACCTTTGAGTTGGCGACTTTCAAATGCTATGGGTTTTCCTTCTTGCATAAGTACTGCTCCTATTCCATGTCCTGAAGCATCACATTCAACAACAAATGTTTTAGAAAAATCTGGGGTAGCTAGGACTGGACTTGTACACATGGCTTCCTTTAGTTTCTCAAATGCCCTTGTCGCCACTTCATTCCATTGGAAAGCATCCTTCTTTAACAAGGATGTGAGAGGAGATGCTATGCTACCATAATTCTTTACAAATCGGCGATAATACCCTGTAAGCCCTAAAAAACCTCGTAAGTTCTTAAGGGTCTTAGGAATTTTCCACTCTACAATTGCTTGGATCTTATGAGGGTCCACCTTGACTCCCTCATGTGACACAATGTGACCAAGGTACTCCACTTCTTTGACACCAAAGATACACTTGGATGGTTTAGCATACAACTGATTCTGCTTCAAAATGTCCAACACTTGATTTACATGTTGCAAGTGTTCCTCCCATGTTTTACTATATATTAAGATGTCATCAAAAAATACCAAAACAAATTTCCTCAAAAATGGCCTGAAGATAGAGTTCATTAAACTTTGAAATGTCGACGGTGCATTAGTGAGACCAAAAGGCATTACCAAAAATTCATAGTGGCCCTCATGGGTTCTAAAAGCTGTCTTATGTACATCCTCATCTCTAATTCTAATTTGATGATAACCAGAACGGAGATCAAGTTTTGTAAAATAAATAGCACCATTAAGCTCATCTAACAAATCATCAATTACTGGAATAGGAAACTTATCTTTTATGGTGAACTTGTTAAGCTCTCTATAATTTGGACACATCCTCCATGTTTCATCCTTCTTACGAACCATTACCACAAGAGATGAGTAAGCACTTTGACTATGCCTGATAATGCCTGCTTCTAGCATCTCTTGAACTATCTTCTCACTCTCACTTTTTTGAGCATATGGATATCTGTAAGGCCTGATGTTGGGTGGTTGGCTCCCTGGTACTAGTTGAATGGCATGATCATGATCTCTCCTAGGAGGCAATCCTTTTGGCATCTCCCCAAAAATTATAGAATGCTTATCTATAATTGCTTGTAGATCCAATGGTGTAGAAGCCTTTGAGTGATATGCTTCTAATGAAAATAATTGGGCTACCATCCCATCTACCCCCTTCTTCAACATCTTTTGCATTTGGTAAGAACTTACTATCTGTGGTGACTTTGCACGCATCCCTCGTAATTCTATTGTTCTTCCCTCTGATTGAAAGTGCATGAATAGTTCTTGGAAGTTCAATTCAATTGTTCCCAAAGTGGTAAGCCACTATACTCCCAAAACAATATTTGCCGCACCCATTGAGATAGCATACATTGGACAATTAAGATGATAATCTCCCATGGATAATTTAATGCTATGGCATTTTCCTGAACAACTAACAGTACCACCATCTGCAATCAAGACCTGAAATTCTGGAGCTGGATATATAAAACAATTTAAATGAGTGGCCAACTTTTTGTTGATGAAGTTATGAGTGCTACCTGAGTCTATCAACAATGTTACTTTTTCTTTCTTTAAGAAACCCACTACCTTGAGAGTTTGTGGGGTACTAAAACCTGAAAGTGCATGGCAAGAAATGATTGGTTGAGTATCTCTTGACTCCTCCTCAATCTCATTGTCACTCTCTACTATTGGTACCTCTTCTTCTTCCTCACTTGGCCCTTCAATATAGAACAATTTCTTTTCAGTGCATTCGTGTCCTCTACTATATTTGCTATCACAATTAAAACATAATCCTTTTGCTCTCTTCTCTTCGATTTGTTGTGGTGTTAGCCTAGTAGGTTGTGGAAGTGACTGTGTAGGAGTGCTTTTATCTCTTATGTTTATAAAACCTTGCCTTTTATTAACCATAAATTTTTCCTCTACTTGCCTTGCCATAATCATTGCCTCTGAGATGGAATTTGGACGGAACATGCGTACCTCATATTTAATGTGATCCTTTAAGCCACCAATGAATAGCTCCAACAAATTTTCTGTAGACACATTTTCCACTCTTAAAGATAAAGTACGAAATTGATGAATGTAATCCTTGACCATACCTGTTTGCCTTAATTTGGTAATTTGGCTGAAGTAGCTATCCATAAGATTTTCACCATAATGAGTAATGAGTTCTTCTTGGAAAACTGACCAAGTGACAATGCATCCTTTTGCTTTCTTTTCTTCACATAGCCAACGGTACCAAATGAATTGATCAGGTTCCAAGTATAAGGAAGCCATGGCCACCTTTTGTTGACATGGAACATGGTGGATATCAAAGAATTGCTCCATTTGACAAAGCCAATTGGTAGGATCTTGACCATCAAACTTTCGCATATCCAACTTTGGTGTGAAATTCCTTGCCATAAAATGAGTGGTGTGATGATCCATCTTGAGATTTGATTCAAACCCAAAAACACCCTTCCCTTTTGTAGAATCCTCTTCCTCCACATCGTGGTGTTGTGACCACTTATGTTTGGAAAGTATCTCCAGAATTTTCTCAATATCACATGACTTTGCCAACCCTTTCATTTGTTCATCCATAATGGACAAGATTTCACCTTTCATCTTGCTATTTTCTTTATGAATAAGTTCAAGTATATTTTCATATTCTTTTTGATCAACATCCTCATTTTCCACCTCCTCCTTGCCTGGAGTTTTTCCCGGTGTGGTAACATTCTTTTTGCCCCTTGTTGAAGGACCCATCATGATTGGAAAAAATAATTTTGAAATAAATCACACAAATGAAATGCAAATTCTCTAAAATTTTTACTGTAACTTACTAAGGCCAAGATACCACTTACCCAGAAAAAATTCCAAGAAATTAGCAAATTTACTGCCTTGAGAGTGAATTTGTTGCAAACCCTAATTTTGAAATAAATCGCTTATTTTTGCTCCAATTCCTCTGAAATCTGGACTGTATCTTCTTTATTATTGTCTTCAAAAACCCTTTAAAAATATTTAAAAAATTCGCTAAAATCTGAAAGTTATGCTCTTTCCAAAATCGCCTCCAATGATGAGAAAAAATTTTGCCTCTACGGTGCCAAGATCATGCTCTGATACCACTTGTAATGAAACAACTTGCACAATATCTGAATATAATAGTAAATATGATGCAAATACTTGATAATAATATGCCACTTTGAGGGGGCAACCTCCAAAACCACTTCGAGGGGGATACCTCCAATAGTCTTCAATGAGAACACAATACTGAATATATGATGAAATAAGACTCACTACCTCCTATATATACCTATTTATGCCTAGGATATCACCTAGGCCGACTTAGATGGGCCTATATAAGCCTTAGGCCGACCTAAACAACTAAATAACAATAAACTAATGATAATATGACTTAATTAAGCGTTAAGATAGCCACAAGCCGACTATTCATAACCCTATACACACTATAGGATTAAGGGCGTAGCACAAACACAAAAACAAGTTCAAATGGTAGGAACGTCTACCAATATTGTATCCCCTCATGATAGTGATGAGGAAATCTCTCAAGAGGACTACCAAGGAGCCCTCCAATATCAAAAATTTCAATACATGTTAGACAAAGTGCTCAAAGAGGACCCTCAAAAATAATTTCTTCATCTTGCAAGCCAAGGACTTACACTCCCCCCGGACTTTGATTTCAACAAACTAAGAGAGTCTGTAGAAGAAGAAACTAGTGAAGATAAAGGAAAACTAGCCACAGACCCAAATACACCTATGGAAGCATTGACGAAACAAGTTGAGGCTCTGACGTAGAAATTGGTGGATCTCCAAATGGGGACATCCACTAAACATTATTCCTTGGAGGACATCTCACTATACCCCTTTGACAAGAGCTTAAAAATGGTCTCTTTCCCCTTTAGATTTGAAGTATCAAAATTTGACAAGTATAGAGTAAAAGGAGATCCAAGAGATCATATTAGGGAATTTAGTGCCACATGTCTAGAAGTAGATCACAATGACACCTTCCTAATGAGACTATTCCCTAGATCTCTAGGTGGACAAGAAATGGAATGGTTCTCATGACTTCCCTCAGGTATCAAAACTTTTGATGAGTTAGTAAACAAGTTTGTCACCCACTTCTTGTACAACATTGAACACGAAGTTTCCATGCTTGACCTATGTAATACAAAGCAAAAGAGTGGTGAATCCTTTGCCACTTTCTTACAAAGGTGGAGACAACTTGCCAGAAAATGCTCATATCATGTGCCTGAGAAGTAAATGATAGAGATGTTTGTCCACAACCTTAACCCCGATCTAAGCTACCAAATCCAAATTCAATGCCCTACCTCATTTATGAAAGTCATTGAGATGGGATTATTTATTGAGAAATCTATGATCACCAAGGGGTAAATAAAGTTGTTCAAGGACACCCCTAACTCTAACTACACCACAGACAAGTCAAAATTTTGGACAAAGAACAAAAATATCGTCAATGATGGAGTAGTTGATGCCAAAGTAGTAGCTCCCAAACAATAACCAATCTTCACTCTCAATGGAGTGATAAACAATGCTACGCCAAACAAAACCTTCTCTAGTGAATAAAGACAATGGTTCAACTTCACTCCTAGATGAAAATTCACACAACTAGGGGAGTCCCAGGAATCCACGTTGAGAAAGCTATTATCCAACATTGAGATCACTCTTCCCACCACTAGCGACTATGAACCTACAATAAAACTTCCTTGGTAGAAAGAAACTAATTTCTGTGAATATCATAGGGGAAAAGGCCATAAGAGTAATGAATCTATCCATCTGAAACACGTCATTCAAGACCTACTTGACTAAAATCTTGTAGGCACAAAAGAGCATACCTCTAATGAAACACATGTGGCATACAAGGATCCACTCCTCAACCATGATAGGCCATACAACAACAAGAGGTATAACCAAAATAACAGGAACAACAATGCTAACTATGTGAATGTGTCATTTGATTATACTGTTAAATGCATATCAGAGCACATCCCACAAATCAATGTGGTCACATTCAACCAACAATCAGGACCCAACAAAATTGATTGCAACATCACCACCCATAGTGGTAAGGTCACATTAAACACAATTCCTCCAAGGTCATCACCTTCTTAGTCTAACTCCCACAATTATAGTGTCAGAGACCAACTTCAGAAAACTCTTGCCCACATATCCATCTTAGAGTTGTTGCATATGTCTTCCTCCCACAAGGAAATTCTCAATAAAGCCCTAGTGGAAACAACTGTGCCCACAAACCTGGCCCAAGAGAAATTTCAAGCCATGGTAGGACATCTAAGCTCCTCTAACACCCTATTGTTTACCAAGCAATATGACTTATCATTATCCTAGCCCCATAACACACCCTTGCATGTCATCGCCTTCATTCATAAACACTGTATCAAAAGAGTTCTCATTGATGGAGGAGTCAGTTTAAACATTTGCATGCTCAAGGTAGTCCTTACATTGGGGTTCTCAGAAGGTGTAGTGGATCCTAGGAAAAAGATCACTATTAAGGCCTATGATGAAGAAGAAAGAACTACCAAAGGAACAGTGGTGTTACCAATACAAATTGGACCAGTGATAAAGGATGTTGTTTGCCAAGTCCTAGATAGGGACCTGGCCTATAACATCCTCCTAGGTAGACCTTGGATTCATGCCATGAAAGTTGTACCTTCTACCTACCATCAATGCATCAAATTCCCCCATAATGGCCTACAGATCAGCATCTAAGGAGATCCAGATCCTTTTCAGCATTGTAACTCTAACCACTCAAAGCTTGATTGCATCATTCCCAATAATAGAGCTTCCACATCCCCCATCTCACAGCATGATTCTAGGTCCCAAGCTTCCTCATCCAAGCCCAAAGAGTAGAAAGTCAAAATTAGAGAAGCAAGAGTAGGAGAATGCTCCATCGAGCACATCCTCAACTTAGCCAAGATGCCTTTATCTCCAAGATCCTTTGGACAACCTACACCTTTTCCAAAGCCATCTTCTCCTCCTGAACGTCCCATAGCTCCCTTTATTAAATGGGGGACCCTATCAAATGAATGTGAGGAAAGATGTTTTACAATGTCTATTTACATAGAGGAATATAACACACCACAAGAACCACCTAAGCTCCGAATAGAAATCTATGGGCATGGTGACTCTATGTTACATAGAATGTGTTCTGAAGGACAAGGTCCCATTGGCCTAAGAAAAGAAGGAATTACGAAACCCATCCAACCCTCCTCATCCTCATTGGCAATAAATACAAGAGGACTAGGATACAAGGACAAAGGTAACGCTAAAACCAATGCTTGTTTTGTGAAGCAGATCCACACCTTACAAGAAGACAGTGACATAGACTCAAATGAGTATGAGTGAGAGGAACTCTCTGAGCACTCCTATGAAGACAAGGGAGTTAACACTGTTCAAACCTATAGCTCCTACCATGAGGGACAAATGCTAATGCATAGATTGATAGAGTGTGATTCACCCACTCCTGAAAGTATGACTTTCAAGGAAGGTCAGAGTTCCAACACAATAAACAATCTTGAGGAAAGTACCATTCCAGATCCCATCCCTACCAATCTAAATCTTAATCATGTATCCATCCAAACTATCACACCCAATGAATCAGATCTACCTTATGATCCCCTCCCACTTGTGCATCCTAAACTTATCGATTGGGATTTATGAGGAACCCCACAACTAGACATGTTCCAAAATGATGATGCCTATATTGACTATATAGAACTTAGGGACCATCTACCTACAAGAGATCATAAAGCTAGCTTCACCATTGAACTCAACACCATGGTTTATTTCGGAGAGGGTGCCAAGCCTTCGAGTAAAAAACGTAAAAATAAAAATTGGATCTGATGGTGAAAACCTCTCTATGGCAGTGTCAGATCCCAACATAGTAAAAAGAAATGACACATCGGATGGTGAAAACCTCTCTGAGGCACCTGATGATGGAAGGCTTGACACTTTCCCCAATGAAATGTACCAAGAGAAGTCTCAAATTGTGGTGGAACCCACAAAAGCTGTCGACATTGGAATAGGGGGCAACCCCAAGATCATTCACTTTACAAAGTCTCTATCTACAAAGGAAAAGACAATATTTGTAGCCTTCTTTAAGAGAAAGCAAGCCAACTTTGTGTGGTCATATGCAGACATGCCTGGTTTAGATCTAGACTTGATCCTACATCATCTTCCACTAGATCCAGGAGGCAAACCAGTCAAGAAGAAGCTCAGGAAAATGCATCCACACATTGCATTACTAGTAAAAGAGGAACTCAAGAAGTTGTTAGATGTAGGGTTCATTAGAGCAATCGACTATCAAGAGTGTGTATCCAACATAGTTCTAGTATCCAAACTAGATGGCAGAGTCAGATTGTTCAATGATTTTTGAGACCTAAACAAAGCTTGTCGCAAGGATGACTTCTGGTTACCTAATATTGATATCATTGTTGACTTGATAGCAGGACACACCATGCTATCTCTTATGGATGGTTTCCCCAGGTATAATCAAATTAAGATATCACTAGAAGACCAACATAAAATGGCATTCACTTGTCCATGGGGCACCTTTTGCTGGAATGTCACACCATTTGGGTTAAAGAATGCAGGGGCAACATATCAATGTCCTATGACCAATATCTTCCATGATATGATGCACGTCACAATGGACTATGTAGATGACATCCTTGCTAAGTCACTAACAAGAAAACCCCACCTGGATGTACTAAAGAAGGTCTTTTAGAGATTGGAACACTTCAAAGTCAGGTTAAATCTGAAGAAGTGTGTATTTGGAGTCACCTCCGTCAAACTCTTAGGGTTCATTGTATCAACAAATGGGATGGAAGTGGATCCGACTAAAGTTAAAGCCATCATGGAAATGCCACCACTAAATAACATCACTCAATTGTGGTCTCTATAGGGCAAGTTAGAGGAAATTCATCGATTCATATCATAGCTGGCAGACTCACCTATTGCACAAAAACATACCATTTTGATGGGATGAAAAGTGTGAGGAAGGATTTCACAAGCTAAAGGAGTACCTCATGAATCTACCTATTCTGATTCCACCCATCCAAGGTAAGCCATTGTATCTATATATATCTACTATACCAACAACTCTCGGAGCCCTCTTAGCACAACTAGATTATGAAGGCAAAGAAAGCGATATCTACTACATCAGTCATGCATTGGTGGGCTATGAATTGCAATATTCCCAAATAGAAAGATTGTGTCTTGTTATGGTTTTTTGTTCCTAGAAACTATGATTTACATGCTAGCACATTCAATCAAGCTTATTGCAAAGATAGATCCACTAAAGTACCTATTAAGCAAAGCAACTCTAACAGGCCGCATAGGCAAGTCGGTGATGCTCTTAAGTGAGTACGACATTAAGTATGTAGAAAGAAAGGCTATCAAAGGACAGATCATTACCGATCACTTAGAAGAAGCACCTTTGCAAGACAACACACCAATGACATTTGAGTTCCTAGATGAATCCATTTTTAGCATCACAGCGTACTCATGGAAACTCTACTTTGACGACTCCTACACAAACCATGGATTGGGGGCAGGAATCTTGTTGGTCACCCCTCAAGGTGATACCATACCTAAGTCTTATCATCTGCTATTCCCATGCACAAACAATATAGAAGAGTATGAGGCCTTGGTCATTGGTCTCAAAATGGTAGTAGAATGGAAAGTAAAGGAGCTACGTGTCTATGGAAACTCCCAACTGTTAATCAATCAAGTCAATGATGACTATCAGACCAAAGATGACAAGTTAATACTATACAATCATATGGTAGATGACTTTAAAGGGTACTTTGTGATCATATCCTTTGAGAAAATACCCCACATTGAAAACAAAGCAGCAGATGCCATGGCGACCATTGCCTCACTCCTCGAGATACCAACAAATGAGTCATGATATGAGTTCTTGGTGGAGTTAGTTATGCAACCAGCTTATGATTTCCCTGAAACACACTCCATATGCCTCTTAATAGGATCTGATTCACCCTTGTATGGTAAGATTTACACTTACCTCAAGGATAACATCCTACCACCTGACTTGTCCTCAAACCATTGCCAAACCTTCATCCACCAAACCTCTCATTACACCATTATCACTGACACCTATACCGACACAGTATGGATGGTACTTTACTCTGATGTTTAGAATGGGAAGAATCTCAAACTGCCTTATGATACATGCACGAAGGAATTTGCAGAACACACTCTAGCAATCCTTCATTAGCTAAGAAACTTATGTGTTTGGGTTACTATTGGCCGAACATGGAAACTGATTCATATAAGTTTGTGAAGAAATGCAAGTAGTGCCAGATACTTGGTAACCTCATCCATGCACCAGATCAAGAGCTATGACCTTTAATGACACCTTGGCCCTTTTTGTTAATGGGGACTCAACCTTGTGGGCAAAATCCACCCTCCATCATCCAACAGCCACAAATTCATAATAACCGTCAATGAATATTTTACCAAGTGGATTGAAGTCATTCCACTCACCTCATTCATCCTCAATTACCTCATTTGCAGATATGGAATTTCCTCATCCATTATCACGGATAACAGAAGACCATTCAAGAACCAGGATGTCCAAGAGATGTGTAAGAAATTCAAAATCCAAAACCATTTCTCCACCCCCTACTATCCCCAAGGCAATGGCCAAGTAGAGGCATCTAATAAAACAATATTGAAAATCCTTAAGAAAAAAGTCAATGAAGCTGGTCATGATTGGCACATACAACTGAATCCTATTCTATGGGCCTATTGAACCAGTATATTCACTCCCATAGGTGCTACCCCTTATGCCCTTGTCTATGGATCATAAGCCATTTTGCCCATCAAGGTCAAGTTACCATCTCTGAGAGTATCGTTAAAAGGTCTCATAACTGATGAAGACTACAAAGTTACTAGACTACAAGAACTAGAACTGTTGGAGGAGAAAGACAAAATGCTTTCAATTATCTCAAATCCTATCAACAAAGAATGTCATGGAGCTACAATCATAGGGTCCACCCAAGGGTCTTTAATGTTGGTGATCTAGTACTCAAGGAAAACCCCCACAATCAACAAGATCGAGAAAAGAAAGGTAAGTTTGAACCCACCTGGCTTGGTCCCTATGTAATCATTGATTCCTATGGATCAGGAGCATATCGGTTGGCAACATCTAAGGGTGAGATGTTTGATGACCCAATCAACAGTATGCATATTTACTAGTTCTATACCTAAGAGAACCCTAATGTAAGGGGAGCAAAAAATTAGGAAAAAGCAAAAAAAAAATCAAAAAATGAGAGAAGACAAAAATAAGCATTGCAATAAAAGCAAAGTAGTGAAAACCTAGCAAATAGGTGCTCTCTATGATGTGAACTGCTTCCTCCATCTTTGGGAAACCAATCACCTTGTGTCCATTCCTCCTACCATTGTCCCTCACCTGATCCATATCTATCCCACAATAAAAATCTAATGATAACCTATCATGGCTTGATACTCTGTCTCTTTTTATCACCTTATCAACTAAGGTCTTATCCAGTATCGTATCCATAGTGTCATCCTAGCATACATTCCATTGTTAGTATCATAGGGTCATCTTGAACTACACTACCTTTGTGTCGTCATGTAGGCAAGGCCATTTTCAATGGGCCCCCTAGGCTTCCCGTTCGTCCCATATCTTGTCACCTATCCTCTAGTCCATCTGTATCCAAGTCCAAGTCCCTAACTATGTTGCCTCTGCATTATCACATAGGCAAGGCCATTGTCAATGCGTCCACGAGGCACTAGGTCAGTCCCTTAGGCTCTGTTTCACTAGGCATACAAAACAAGCAGAACCCACTTACAAAGCAAGAAGTTTTGATGCAAGACATAAACCTATCCAAAGAAAAACAAACAAGGATCAAAGCGATCTAAATGATTCTATATAAATTATGGAAAGAAAGATGCATCTAATGCAAGAATGTTTTGTTTTAGTTAGTTGCGTCTTAAAATCTTCACTTTTTGTTATCATGTTTCCTAAGCTACTTGAGGATGTAAGGACATGATCAACACAATGATCATCGAGGACATTAGGGGTCTAACATGAAATAAGTATAATCCTTGTCTATTGATATGCAATAAATACTCAGGTCATCTTGATTCAATTATACCTAGATGCTTGTATTTTCTTACAACATTTCAAAAACACAAAAAAACAAAAAAGCCCAATGATGAAATAAGCACTTCAAATATACTTGCAATATCAAGATGGCAAAACCATTCGCATCCACAAAGCATTCGTATCCCATGCAATTAAAATTCTATGCAGATTATCAGTGTTTGCAAATAAAAGCTTGTGATCATTTCATTCGCATTCCTCTATCAATCAGTCTTCTATCTATCATTGTGTCATTTCTACGTCGATTGCATACACTTGGACATAACAAAAAACATCATTTTGCATATCATCAAAAAAAAAATTGATAGTTATTAACATGATTAAAACATTTCATACATATAGGTGAATTAGATCATCTATATATATTTGCATCCACATAGCATAATATCTCATCAGAAAAATATCAAAAAAAAAAAGACATATAGATCATCGCATAAACTGCATCATCATATAGCATTCACATTTACATATTAGAACATAAAGTAAACATTCATCATCATATAGACACCAATAAATATGAGCATCATCACATAGATACCAATAAACATGTGCATCCATATAGACATCAAAAGTAAGGTGCATCCATAAGAAATCACATCAAGCATGTAGATCATAAACTGCATCATCATATATAAATATATCATAATCATGTCCATGTGTACAAACTTAAAGTCCATCATCTTTGAGTCAAATCATAAATGTGTATACATACATCACAAATTAATGATACATGTATCGATAATAGTACTAAAGTGAGATAAATATATATATATCAGGCTATCTATGAGCCATCAACAATGTGTGTATACATTACAAAGTATCAGTACAAGTGTAAAGGCTAGCCATGTTGCCATGGGACACTGCTCTCAACACTGCCCTCTCCACCTCCTCCTCTACTAGCCCCCGACTACTGTGGACCCACATCAGATGTTGCAGGTCATGAACCCCCTATCCTCTGAGATGTGCTTGCTATAGACTGATTCATATAGCTAGGTGCCCACTAATCTACTCACACTACTCCATGGTATAACCCCCTATAGTATTAGGTCCATAACTTGGTAGTGGCCAACTCACCTTGAATCTGTGTAATTTGGGCCTGAAGCTATACAACCTAGGCCTAAGCCTAATGTACCTAAGTAACTCAAAATGTAGTGGCCCCATCAGTACCAAAGCATCTAGGGATGAATCTCTCCCCACTGTAAGAGCCCGCACCATTGCCAATGTTGTGTCTCACTCTGCAATGAGACTGGATATAATCCCTGCATCTACCTCCCTTTAGGACTCTACCGCCCTAAGTTGTGCCCTAAGCTCTCTGACCTGACCCCATAGCATGGTAAAAGCTTGCTTCTATAGGTCAAGCTAGGCGGGAACCTGAGGAACATGCACCTGCATAACCTGTTGTGGTGCCACCTACTATTGAGGCACCTACTACTATACCTGTACCTATGGTGCCACTTGCTATGGTGCCACCTGCTGTTGTCCCACCTACTATGCAGCCTGCTTCTAGGCTGCCTGTTGCTAGGAAGGTCCCTCCTCAACTCTCCTCCTCTCTCTTTGTCTCCCTCCATCACCTCCACCATCTCCCCCGCCTCCATCATCTCCTCCACCTCATCCTCGTCTCCTCCTCCTCCTCCTCTAGGTGAGGAACCAACTCTCCAGGTCCTAAGAACCTCAAGAATGGGTGGGCCACAAACCACTCCTTGTAGTCAGGGGTCATCCCCGCATCTACTACCTCCCTCCTCATTGGCCAAGCCTAGCAGGGTATCTATAGGAAATTTGCTCTAGCCTCCTCATAGGAAGAAACTGGGCCCCATCAAAAGCACTCTGTGTGGGTCCTGCCAAAAAGTGCATGCCACTATGGTCAATCCTGTACTCTCCCAAACTTCCTCTACATCTGGCTCACTATCTACCTCTCCAAAATGTATCGTGTCCGTCGAATTAGCCACCAAGTTTGGAAGCAATATGGTAGCTCATCATCCTCATCATCCCATGGCTCACAATCTATGTAAGGGTGCGAGATAACTGAATCCACATTATCTAGCTGGTGTCTCCAATACTCAAGCTTTCCCAGCTTATTCTGGGAAATAACACCTACATAACCATATGAGTAAGGCTCCCCTGGCTTCCTTGAAAACATGCATATTAGTCGAGTCATGACTATATGCTCCCATAACTAGAATTATAGTAGTGAGATGTATGCAGATAAACTAGCAGCTCTATGGTAGACCACCTTATGCATATTGTGATACAGGTGCATAAGAACATCAGCAGCCCATGCAAAATAGGTGCCCTCTATAACCATCCTCTATAAGGTCCTGCCCCAACCAATGGGGAACCCATACAACCTCCGATCGAGGGATACAACACCCCTAATCAATCCTACCACAATCCTTGGGAAGTAGTCATAGTAGTCGTATATATCATGCCAAGAGATCACCTGACCCTCAAGCTCAGGATCATCAAACACATGCCTCCACTCTGCTAGTCTAGTATCACGCTGAGACTCATACTCCACAAGCTCACTCTGGATTGATAAGTGCAGGATCCTATAGACATCCTCTAGAGTAATGGCCATCTCACTAGTAAGTAGATGGAACGTCCCATCCTTTCTATGGAAACGCTCCACTGCAGCAGTCAGCAAACTGAGGTTTGCACGAACCTCAGGCATAAAGCAGATGTAATCCAAACCCATCGCACTGAGTGCCTCCCGATCCATCTCTGTGAGCATATACCGCTATAACATTGGAAAGGGAAACTTCTCCCATAACATGAGTAAATCATGAATGTCCTCTTGCAATCAAGCAAACTGTAGCGTCAACCATAACCGAATCTAAGCAAACTTGCTCAAACTATCAAAGGTATCCTATCACTTACTTAACATATCAAATTGATCAAAATAACATATCATCTCTTGTTTAGATTCTATCAATCTCGGAGATCTCTTATCAATTGACACATCGATCAAGATGCCAATTGAGTCAAAGTAACTGACTATCCTAGTGTAAATGCACTGAACCAGGTTCTAAATGTGTGATATCAAGGCAAATGCACCAATCTAGGAAAATGCGCCGAAACATTGAGCAAATGCGTGGTGTTAGGACAAAAGCATAGATTCAGGTGACATATGCGCATTTCTAACAAATGTACAGCCAAACAAGGTAAATGCACAATTTCCTGGAAAATGCACTGAATCACATCATAGATGCACAATTTTTCCATATGCGTAGCTAAATGTCACATATGCACAAGTTCGTGATGAATGCACAGTTTCGGAGCACAAATGCACTGAAATGTGAATCAACGCATTCATTTTGGTATCTTTCCCTATCATTTATTGCCCTAATGAATAGCCCTAGCTAATTTTTTTGAACTACAACTGGTGGTCCTACATTGGTTGGCTGCTCGAACCATTAGACTCGCTCAAAGCAGTGCTCCTCACATGTAATATCCATCTCTATATTGACTGCTCTAGCTCCTGTGCTCTCCTAGGCTCTAAAGGATAAGTCAACTAAGGACAAGTGTGCAAATGACTAGGATTTGTGGACCTACCTTCTATATATAGCAAATGAACCCTAACTAGCTCTATGGCAACTGTGACTACTTCCAAAGCTTGTTTCCTCTCGTTTCTCTGAACCGTGACCCATTTTTCTTCAACTTAACCTCTTTTTAACCTTCTTCATCGTGAGATTGTCCGTCTCACATCCTTCTGCCTTGTTCCCATCCAATCTCCCAAGGGGCCATCCTACCATCGTTAAACTTGTGCTAAGGGCAAACTAGGATATGTATCATTATTAGAAATATCTATTCCTTGAAACAACATGATAAAACATATTGCATCAAAGAGGGGCAAAATGTATACACCTAAAATTGACACAACTCTATCTAAATAAATATTCTTAATTTTTATTTTATCTAAATTCCTCTATCAATAAATAAATATACAAATAATTAAATAAAATCAATTTGTTTAATTAAATTCTTCTAATGTCTTCCCATAGATTAAATAATACCAATTATTTAAATAAGTTCTTCCAAAATCATTCTAAATTAAATAAAACCAATTATTTAATTATTTCTTCCAATAATATCTTCTCTAAATTTAAATAAATCCAAATATTTATTTAAGTTGTCCATTTCCTCTAAAAATTGATTATCTAAATATAATTCAATCAATTGTGCACTTTCAATTGAATATTCCAAATATTTAATTGAGTTAAAATATCTTCTCACACTCATGCAATTTCCATCCTTCACTTAACTGATTAATATATTTTGTTAAATTATTTATCTCTTCAATTAACTCATTCTTCTATTTTATTAATTCCTCTCATTGAAAATAGAGAAAGACACATGTCCTCTTCCTATTCGTGCACATCGTCTCAAGTATCCTCTACTACTGATCTTCTTATTCTTTCTATACCATTGATCTTCTCTCTCACAAGTCTATAAGTAAAACCCTATTCCTCCATTTCTATCATTCAAGCTTTTAGTAAACTTGCTCTGTAGGAATTATAGCATGCCTTTGGCACCAAATCATTCCATAGCTTGTGATCACACCATTATCATCACAATTCTGTTGAAGAATCCTTCATTGCAAACATATCATAGCCATTCCCACTTAACATCTTGGAAAATAGCAAGGAAGTGCACCTTCTGAGGGCCATATTGATATACAAGATCATTTGAGATAGGCCACCAATGGAAGCCATGAAGTAAAGAGGTTTGCAAGGTTTTAGTTATTTGTTTGTTTGATCTTCTTTGTTTCTTATTTCATTGAGTTATTGGGTATTATTGATATTCATGCACGATTTCCCTTAACAAATGATGCTAGTGAGGATGAAGGATATATCATTACAATGGAAGAGGAACTTAATCATATTGAGAAAAATCAGACATGGGAAATGGTTCTACAACTTGCAGAAAAGAACATGATAGGCACTAAATGTTGCAAATATGTGCCTATGATGTGTTTCCATTGATGTCAACATATCTCTTTGTCAGAGATAGTCAAGATAGTGCAGTTTAGTAAAGTAGATTGCTCTGTATTCCCAATAAGACAAAGATCAGAGTCTACGGATTAAAGGGTTTTGTAGAGGATTGTATGAAGTTGCTCTAGTTACGATTTCAGAGGTCCACATGGAGGATTGGTGAAGTTATGGTCATTTGAGTAGAACTAGGTTTTGCAGTTGTTCAGAGGTAACAAAGTGACAAGAATTTGGTCTGGATTTCTCTGCATTGGAATATTATGGTCTGTGGTTCTAAAGGTATGTTTGGGATGTTGGTGTGTATCCTCAAATCAAGTGGTTTGTGGTTTGGAGGTCCACAAGCAATCTTTCTAGTGTGACAGTCATGATAGTTAGTGTTCTTAAGATCCAATATGAAGATGCAAGTGATTTTGGTGATTTGAGGTGGTGTGGTTGTTCCTTTTGATTTCATTGTGCTTGTGGAGGTCTTTGGATCATTTTCCTATTGTGTTGGTGGTCCGCATTGAGGATTGAGCTCATAGTTGAAGATTTCTCCTTGGGTGTTGTTCTTTCTAGTCTTACCTAATTGGATGCTTCGTGTGTTCTAGATGATCTAAGAGAAGTTCTATGGAGCATGGTGTGTTGTTCAAGGAAGATTTGAGTCCCTGCTATGTTTGGCTAATAGTGTTGAGGTCTGCATGTAGCATTTTGTATTATGTCAAGTCTTGTGATTGTAATTGCTTGTAATGCCTATCTTCGAGAATGTTCTAGATAGATGATTATAAGGTTGACTTTGATGTTCATTCCAAAGTTGATGTCATGTATAAATAAGTATAGTGAAGTCATGTAAATGTGCCCATGTTCGTGAATATGTGGAGGTAGCAAAGAAGTGTTTGGGGGAAGAGCAGAGGTGTTGTGAGCTTCAATGGAATTGAACCTTTGCATGTAGAAGATGTTGTTTCTTAGTTCAACCTTTCAGTGTTAACCATGTGAATGGTTTTGTAGACAGTGAGTCTCTTGGAGCAGTGAGCTCTAGGCAATGGGCCCAAAGGTAGGTGCCATTCCATTTTTCTATTCTTTTAATAGAGAATAAATCTTGTGGGTTAACCCCCACCTTGGTTTTTCCCTTAACCGGGTTTCCATGTAAAAATCCTTGTGTTATGTGTGTTGATTGTGTTTTTCCTCACGTGTTTGTGATTCATTCTTTCATAGTTATATCATTAATCTATTGATAAGTCTTAAAGAAGATTAAATGTAGTAAAAGATAATGTTTTGTGACAACTGATTCACCCCTTATCAGTTGTCTACCCTAATTTCAATAGTTGGTATCAGAGCTAGTTCCTCTAAAAGAAGCTTGACAGCTTGAGGAGATCTAGGATGTCGACATACAAGGACAGTCTGAGATTTGATGGAACAAATTACTCCTTTTAGAATAATCACATGGAATGTCATTTGCAATGCATGGGTGATCCTTATTGGTTGATAACTAAGAATAAGTATACTCCTATGAATAATGGTCCTACAACTCCAAATGAAATCAAAGAAGTTGAATACAACATCTGGGCTAAAGAAGCATTGTTGAGTGTCCTGACTGGTATAGAAATGACAAATGTCTTAGAATTACAAACTGCTTATGAAATATGGAAGAAGTTGGAAACTCTATATGAAGGTGACGTGTAAGTCAAATGTGCTAAGTTATAGATCCTGAAGGGTAGATACAAATTTTTGAGGATGAGTGAAGATGAAAACATCACTTCCTACATGCAGAAGGTGAATGAACTTGTGTGCACTATTAGGTGTGCTGGTGGAAAACTGGAAGAATCAAAGATTTTTGCCAAGGTACTCAGATCCTTACCTGCTTCATACAAGCATATAGTTGCTTCTATTGAGGAGATCAAGATTGTGACAGATGTTACAAGGGACCAGTTGGTTGGCAAGCTTTCAGCATTTGAAATGAGTGAGTTTGGTGATTCTCTTCCTAAATCAGAATTTGCATTTAAGTCTAGTGTTTTCAGAAAGCAAAGATTTGATCCAGGTGAAAGCTCTTCAAGAAGACTAACCAGATATGAGAAGGCAAGGAAGGAACTTGAAGAAGATGAATTTGAGCTTGAAGAACTTGAAGCCCATGTTGCTAGAAGATTACAAAGAGGATCTGGTAAGTATGAAAGAAAGTTGCCTTTCAAATGTTTTCTTGTAATAAGATTGGTCATTTTGCTTCAAGATATCTGAAGAGGGTTTCAATGCCAAACCCTAACAGACCTAGGGTTTAGAAGAAATGCTACTATGTCTAAGAAGCTATTGATGAAGGAGTCATAGATGATGAATCTAATATGGGAAGTACCTCTGGAAATGAATGGGTGTTCATTGCTATCAAAGAAGAAGATCCTGTGCCTATCGAATCCACTAGTTGTGTGAATGTGGAAAGTTGCTTTGTTGCTCAAGTTGAAGAAAAGGATGAATGAGTGATTGATAGTGGATGTTCTCATCATATGACTAGTGATAAAAGTAAGTTTTTTAAGTTTAGAAAGATATGAAGGTGGAATTGTGATGTTTGGAGATAATTCAGCTGGTGGAATCCATGGTAGAGGATCCATCTCTCTTGATGGTAAGAATAACACTAATGATGCTTTTTATGTAGAAGGGTTTAAGCATAATCTTCTTAGTGTTGGACAGTTGGTTGAAAAAGGGTATGATCTCCGATTCAAGGATGGAAAATGTAGAATTTTGGGAAGCTCCGGAACTGAGACTGCATATGGTACACAGACTAGAGGTAATATCTTTCATTTAAGTGGTATTGGTAAAAGTTGTTTGATTGCTTAGATTGATCAGAGTTGGTTATGGCATAGGAGAATGTGTCATGTAAACTTTGATAACATTGTCAATATAAGTACTACTCAGGCTATGAGAGATCTTCCAAAGCTTGTGAAACCTGCTAATAATATAAGGAATGCCAATTGGGAAAACAAAATAGAGCTACATTAAAAAGTAAAGAAAATTTTTCAAGTGGAATGTTGGATCTTTTGCACACTGATTTGTGTGGTCCTACTAGAGTTAGGAGTTTACAACGAGACATATACTTTATGTTGCTTATTGATGTTTACTCTTGAATGATGTGGGTCACTTTCTTGAGAGAGAAATTAAAAGGCTCTAGACAGACTCATGGTGTTCAAGGCTAAGGTGGAGAATGAGATTGGTGTGAAGATAAAGTGTCTGAGATTTGACAGAGGTGGAGAGTTTACCTCTAGTGAGTTTAATGCATTTTGTTAAAAGCATGGAATAAGAAGATAGTTATCTACTCCTAGGACTCCTCAGTAGAATGGAGTTGTGGAAAGGAAGAATCGGACTATTCAAGAGGCTACTAGAACCATGATAATAGAGGCAAATGTTCCACATGTCTATTGTAGAGAGGCTATTGAGTACTGTTGTCTACACTCTTAATGAGGTACAGATCAAAGGTAATATTGGTAAAATAGCTTATGAACTATGGTTTGGTAATGCTCCTACTCTGAAATACACTTCTTGGAAAACAAAGCAATAACATGTGCAAAAGCACTTCTTGGAAAATAAAATAGTAACTGAAACTAAATGTGCAAAAGCACTTATTGGTAGCATAAGGATGCATCTCTAATAGCATAACTTGAGGTGAATCCCATTGACTTGGATTGGCAACACCTCACTATCTAACTTAGCAAGATGGAATTCATTGTGTTGCTTGCATTCTATTATTATGTATGGTCTATCCCACATTACATCAAACTTTGTATTGCTGACCTGGTCTTCTTTTCAACTCATTCCACTTGAAAACTAGATCTCGCTCTTTATAAACTCTTAGGACTGCTCTCTTATCATATGTCCTCTTCATTTGAGCCTAGTGTATTTCCAATGTTTTCAAGGCCTCTTTCCTATTTTCTTCAAGTTCAATCAATTGTGCAAGCTTGATTTTCATTAGCTATTCTTCAAGTAATTCTAGTTCTTTTATGTAACTAAGAGTTGGCGACTCCACTGTTATTAGTAATTTGGCTTCTTTTCTATATGTAAGCACATAGGATGAATTATGTGTTCATCTTTAGGTTTAATCCTATAAGCCCATAATGCTAACTTTACCTTATCATGCCAAGACATCTGATTTTCATCAACTATTTTCTTTATGATTTTAATCAGATTTTTGTTAGTTTATTCAGCCTATCCAGTACCTTGAGGGTAATAATTTGATGAAGTATTTAGAAATATGTTATTTTTGATAGACCAATCATATATTCTTAATCTAATGAATCCTAATGCATTATCTTAAATTATAGAGTCAGGAGTTCCAAACCTAGACACTAGATCTTGATAAAAATTTAGGACTGATGTTTCATTAGCATCCTTCAAAGCAACTGCTTCAATCCATTTAGTGAAATAATCAATAGCAGTCAAAATCCACTTGTGTCCCTGGCTTAAAGGTGGATTAATAGGACCAATGAAGTCCAATCCTGACTTGCCAAATCACTGCTCCACTTGAATTGGATGTAAATGCATTGCTGCAAATCTTTGTTTACCTGCAAAAACTGAACACTCCAAACATTTATTTACCCATTCATGAGCATCCTTGAACATGTTAGGCCAATAGTAACTAGCTCTCATAATTTTTAGAGCTGTTGTTCTAGCTAGAAAATGACCTCCAGAAGGTCCATCATGAAATTCTTCTAGAATCTTTTCAGTTTGATCTAGTTGTAAACACCTCAGCAAAACATTCTTAAAATCTCTTTTGTACAGAATCCTATCAATTACAGCATAGGAAATTGCCTGCAATCTTTAATATCTTCTTTTAGATCTGTCCAAGCCTTATGGACAATCACCAATGTGTAGATAATGGACCATATCATGCTCCCAACTTGTAGTGGGATTTGGGACAATAGCCTTTTCATCATTTTGAAGCACTATCTCAGCTTCTCCTTCAAGTTCCTTGCTGTATTTTTCATTTTTTGCAAGTTGTTCACATAGTCCTTTGCCTCGGACCAGCTTGGTGACTTTAATTTTGATGTCATATTCCATGACCTTTGTTATCCACCCTGTTCTCTTATCACTTAAATCTTTACTAAGAAAGAATTATTTCACTGTAGGGTGAGAAACCATTAACTGAATTCTATTATTTGAAAACATGTGTTTGAACTTCTTTAGGCTCCTGATAACAACCAATACATGCTTTTCAACAAAAGAATATCTTACCTCATAGTCATGCAGAACTTGGCTAAAAAATGCCATAGGCTCTTCGAATCCTTCATCATTCTGCTCACAAAGCATAGCTGATATAGTATCCACACTGCCAAATACATATAAAATCAAGTCCTTATCAAAGTTTGGATTTATCTGTGTTGGAGCAGTAGCAAGTGCCTCATTTATCTCTTCAAAGATTTGCTTTCCTTCTTTGGTCCAACTGAAAGAAATATTCTTTTTTAGCATTGTTGTAAGAAGCTATACAAGTGCTGCTATGTTAGGAATAAACCTTCTTACAAAGTTAATTCTTCCCAGAAAGCTACTTCTAGATTTCATTTATCCTTCTTTGAGACTGTAGCATTCATTTGATTAATTACATGATATACCTTCTTCAATTATCACTAATAACTTCTTGTCAGATGCTTCCCATGATAAGATTTGTTTGGTTCTGTCATGACCTTTATCACTTGCTTTGGTTGTACTTAATCATTATGAATGTCTGTAACATGATGTTTTGCTTACTGCCTTTTGATTATAATCAGATGAAACCTTTGATGTTTATATCATTTGTAACTCCTTTTCATCATTATAAACTTGATTGGCACTCACATGTCAATGGTATGCATCAATTTATTTCTATGATTTTGCCTATACCTTTTGTATCATATGCATAACCAATGAAGGCTCCTATAGCTAATCATTTATTTGATATGCAATTGAGATTTGATTGGCATATATGTCTTTCTATCCTTGACTATTTTGATCATAAGTCTGCTATTCATCTCTTCTTCATATCTCTATCATTTCTTAAGTCTGATTTTGTGAAATGTGACATAAAACATGGCAGCAACAAAGTACTCTGATAATGATATGAAATAGGGGAATACCTTTTCTAGTTGCAATTCTATTTTCTACACCTTGCCAACTTGACTCAGACATTACATACTTGTTTGATTTTCTTTAGTCAACTGTCATAAATGTCATGATGACATACCTTCTCTGTAAGTTGATTAATTATGCATGATGTAACTTGAATGATGCATCCTGTCCTTTTTTGATACCCCTTTTCAAATGAAAAAGAAAACATGCTGGGCTCAAACCCTTGTGGGAGACACATTTAATCCACATGTTTATTTGTCTTCAAATCAACAACATTTACTTTTCTTATACCTACACAATGAACAAACAAGTTAGCATAAAAATATAGCACATACCTGCACAGTGAACAAACAAGTTAGCATAAAAATATACCTGATGGTATTGATTGATCTTCTTCATGGTTTTTTCTAACTTGTAGCACATGTTTGATCTGATCCTTCATATGAAATGCATGATGTGATATGTTAATATATCTACCTGATAAAAACATATGATAACTTTAAACATATGGAGCTCTAATAGGACTATCCCCAAATTTTTGTAGGTTCAACTGATAATAGGAGCTGAAGATGAAGACTAAAGACTGACATCAACAAAACAACCTTCTTGCTTAGGCATGTTGATGTAGGAGCATCTAGAAGTCTAATACAGAAGCATCCGGAAGAATTTAGAATAATGGAGACAGTTGACAGTGAAGTTTAGATGGAAGAGAGAGCGACCTTGGAGAGTTTTGGTATTTGATTATTAAAGGCTGGGGATCTAGACATAGCATCTAGACATAGGAAATTAAAACATATCAAGAATTCAGATTGTTTGGCTTTGATTCTAGAAAGATATCACTACCAGAAGATTGACTGTTTTTGTAGAACAGAGTCGACTGTGTTTATTAAAGTGGAATTAGTTTGCAAATCATTCCCGTGACTTGTGGAGTGAAAAGGAGATTTGGGTGATGACATTTAAGGACCTGGCCAACCTTTAATGAGGTGCACATGAAGTTTTATGCATTTGTAAAGTTGTGCCTTATGTTTAGGCCCGACCTCTTTAGTGTACACGTTACATAAAATAGCCCAACTTAATGATGATTTGAAAGCTTGCAGATGGTATAAATAAGAGAGTTTGGATTGATTCTAGGAAGTGATCGATGGCATGAAGATGGGAAGAAAGATCTAATTCATTCTTGGATCCGGACGAGTAGCATAGCAGAGTAAAGGCAGAGCAAGGAGCAGAATGTATTTCTATATGAATTTTTTGTAATCCCTGGATTGTGGCCTAGTGTCTGTAAAGCCCTTCAGGCATGTGTAATTCGATTTGAAGTATAATATATAAAGAATAAGTTTTGAAGGTTGGGTTTTTCCCTCTTAGGGTTTTCCTAGGATAAATTTGATGTTATGTGTTCTTAAATCTATTTTATCTTTCTGCTGATAAACAATAAGTTTCTGTTGCATATCCATTATGATCATGGTGTTAATAAATTAAGGCTGCAAGGTTGGACAATGCCTAACCAGAACCTCCTACCTTGACTGCACCAAGTGGTATCAGAGCTGAAACTATTTGAGGATGTTGAAAATAAATTTGTAGAATTAGAGAAATGATTTAAGTTGTTTTATAAGATTGAACAAAGGAACACAGATCTTGAAGATAGTTTGGAAGAATTGAAGAAGGAGAATAGTTTGTAGAAAAGTGAAATATTATAATTAAAAGAGCAAAAAGATTAGTTAGATCAGTCACTTGTAGCATTCAAGAAGGAGAATGAAAGTCTAAGATCTAAACCTAAATTTTGTGATGTTTCATGTGATACTAATGATTTGCGTGATGTTGTAGAAGTTTCCTTAGAAAGTGATGATGAAGATGACAGTATGACTAAACCTAGAGTTGTTGGTGATGGTATTGGTTTCAAGATCATGCAAAGAATGGGATATGAAGGACAAGGATTAGGAAAGTAGAAGAAAGGAATTATAGAACATATTGAACTAGTAATCAGATCAAAAAGTGAAGGGATTGGTTATGACAGAGGTAAGGATGTTATGGAAAATTCAAACAAATCAAATCATGGAAGAAGAGGTATGTTTTGTTCACATTGTAATAGACATGGACATGAGAAGGTGTTGTGTTGGGATCTTTTCCCTTGTAAGTTTTGTGGATTAAGGAATCATTCTGAAAATATGTGTTGGAATAGAATGGGGAGGAGAAGATCTATGGCAGGTTGTATATAGAAGAACTATGGGTGGATTAATGGACAGGAATGGAAACATGTTACTGGTATGTTAAGAGGATGATATAGATTGAAGGTTTCATGTGTTGGAAGACGTTATACGAAGTAGAACAAGGACAGTAATTCAAACTATAGAGGGAGAAGTGACATGAGTCATAATTCTTATCATAGTGTAGGATACCAAAAGAATGAAAGAAGATTTGCAAGAAGAAGAACCTGTTTTCAAGTTTGGAGGAGAAAAGAATCAAGAAAGGAAAGTCATCAAGAACCTATAACTAGAGAAGATGATAAAAGAGAAGCAATAAGTAATTTAGAGATAGTTTGTGTAGAAGATGAAAATCTTGTTGATACAAAGATGATTTGTGTAGAAGATAAAAAGCCTGTTGATACAGAGATGATTTGTCCAGAAGAAGAAGAAGAGCTGATTGAATCACTAAGTTTGATAGAGGAACTAGAAGAGAATGATGCAGAGGTAGTTTATGCAGAAGAGGAAGAAGAACCTTTTGAATCATTAAGTATAATAGAGAAATTGGAAGAAGGAGAATCATTGATCTTAAGGAGATTTGTGTTATAGAATTGTGCAAGAGAAAGTTTGTAAAATCATCTGAGAAGGCAGTGTAAGATAAAGTTTGTGTGAAACATAGCAAAGAAAAGAGTTCGGACTGGATGAGAAGAATTGTGTACTGGATTGAAGTGATTATGGTAAGGGAAACAAAGTGAAGTATAGAAGCAATACAAAGATTTTGATGAGTGGAGATGAAATTGTGTTAAGAACCAAGAATAGACAGTGTTGTAGAGAAACTAAGACAGTGTATAACTTGATTGTTCTGGAGGATGTATTTGATTGAAACAGACTTTGATCTAGAGGCAACTTGTGGAAAAGAGTTGCTCAAAACATTGATCATTGAGGCAGTGCAAGGCTTGCAGGTAGACGTCGAATCTAGAAGAACTAGAGGCAGTTTTGTAGGGTGGACTTGAACAGACCGCCGACCTTGAGGCAGTTGCAAGTACCTGAAAATAGATTTCTGAACCTTGAATCTAACTTAGTATAGACCTAAGTGAAGGGGCTCACTTTTCAAATAACCTTGATAGTCTGATGCAGGAGCATCCAGAAGTCTGATACAGAAGCATCTAGAAAAATTCAGAACAATGGAGACAGTTGACAGTGAAGTTATAGATGGCAGAGAGAGCGACCTTGGAGAGTTCCAGTATTTGAATATTAGAGGCTGTGGATCTAGACTTAGCATCTAGACATAGGGAATTACAACATATCAAGAATTTAGATTGTTTGTCTTTGATTCCAGAAAGATATCGCTACTGGAAAATTAACAATTTTTCTAATAATAGAGCCGACTGTGTTTAGTGAAGTGGAATCAATTCGCGGATCATTCCCGTGACTTGCAGAGTGAAAAGAAGATTTGGTTGATGACGTTTAAGGACCTGTCCAACCTTCAATGAGGTCCACATGAAGTTTTATTCATTTGTGAAGTTGTACCTTATGTTTAGGCTTGACCTATTTAGTGTACACATTACATAAATTAGTCGTCGCAATTAGGCTGACTTAATGATGATTTTAAATCTTACGGATGGTATAAATAAGAGAGTTTCGATTGATTCTAGGTAGTGATTGATGGCATGAAGATGGGAAGAAAGATCTAATTTGTTCTTGGATCTGGATGAGTAGCATAGTAGAGTAAAGGCAGAGCAAGGAGAAGAATGTATTGTTGAACAGAGAATTGAGATGTCAGAGGGAGAAATCATGGAAGAACATTGTTATACGAATCTTTTGTAATCCCTGGGCTGCATCCTAGCATTTGTAAAGCCCTTGAGGTATGTGTAATTCAATTTGAAGTATAATATATAAAGAATGAGTTTTGAAGGCTGGGTTTTTCCCTATTAGGGTTTTCCCGGGATAAATCTGATGTTATGTGTTCTTGAATCTGTTTTATCTTTCTATTGATAAACTATAAGTTTCTATTGCATATCCATTATGATCATGGTGTTAATTGATTAAGGCTGCAAGGTTGGACAGTCCCTAATCGGACCCTCCTACCATGACTGCACCAGATGTTTACTTTTATCATGTGTTCACATTATTTCTTTTTAAAATCATTCAGATATATATCTTGCATGTCTACATTGCTCAGTCTAGTTACTGCCACGACTTGTGTGGGACACATTTGAACACTTCTTTTAAACATAATCAGCTAATTTATCTTATGCACTTGATGTATGTATATTTCTTTTTCAATCAATGCATAGGATAAAGTAACAGATATTGAATGTATGTTCAAAATATGACATGAAATAATAGTTTAAACAAAATATCTTTCCTTCCTTCCTTTAAATCTAATTAATTGAATAATCAATCTAACTTATAACTTCTGAAAGCTAACACCATGTAAAAACAACTGTATTTCTTGAAAGATTGATACCTTGGTAACCTTATTCTCTTGTCATGATGACTCATCAGTCTTGATTATACTGATGGGTTATCCTATCAACTGAAGTCTATTTCTGCTCTATCAAGATATTAACTATTCATTAAATGCATAACTTCAAAGTTTTCTTTTATTCCTTTTGAACAACTACACTTAGGTCAAACTAATTTTAGTGTGAACAAAAAATTAGTAACAATTCTTACCTCTCAGGAGTGTTTTCCTGCTAAACAACTTAGAACCAGTACCCTTTGTAACTCCATTGGGCATAGAGTCCTTTCGTCCCTAAACCTTCAAAAAAAATTATGCAACTCAAAACTGACTGAGACACAACAACAGCAACAAAACTAAAAATTGAAACTAAACTGACTTGCTTCAAACAAAGCCAGTAACATGTGCAAAAGCATTTCTTGGAAAACAAAACAATAACTAAAACTAAATGTGCAAAAGCACTTATTGGCAGCATAAGACTGCATCTCTAATAGCATAACTTGAGGTGAATCCAATGGACTGGGATTGGCAACACCTCACCATCTAACTTAACAAGTTGGAATTCACTGTGTTGCTTACATTATGTTATTATGTATGGTCCATCCCACATTGTATCAAACTTTGCATGCTGACCTGGTCTTCTTTTCAACTCATTCCACTTGAAAACTAGATCTCCCTCTTTATAAACTCTTGGGACTACTCTCTTATCAAATGTCCTCTTCATTTGGGCTTGGTGTATTTCAAATGTTTTCAAGGCCTCTTTCCTGGTTTCTTCAAGTTCAATCAATTGTGCAAGCCTGATTTCCATTGGTTGTTCTTGAAGTAATTCTAGTTCTTTTATGTAACTAAGAGTTGGCAACTCCAATGTTATTGGTAATTTGGCTTCTTTTCCATATGTAAGCACATAGGCTGAATTACCTATTGATCTTTTAGGCATAATCCTATTAGCCCATAATGCTAACTTTAGCTTATCATGCCAAGACCTCTGATTTTCATCAACTGTTTTCTTTATGATTTTAATTAGATTTTTGTTAGTTGATTTAGCTTTTCCATTACCTTGAGGGTAATAATTTGATGAAGTATTTAGAAATACATTATTTTTGATAGACCAATCAGATAGTCTTAATCCAATGAATGCTAATGCATTATCCGAAATTATAGAGTCAGGAGTTCCAAACCTGGATACTAGATCTTGATAAAAATTTAGGACTGGTGTTTCATTAGCATCCTTCAAAGTGACTGCTTCAATCTATTTAGTGAAATAATCAATAGCATTCAAAATCCACTTATGTCCCTATCTTGAAGGTGGATTAATAAGACTAATGAAGTCCAATCCCCACTTGCCAAATGGTTGCTCTACTTGAATTGGATGTAAAGGCATTACTGCAAGTCTTTGTTTACCTGCAAAAAATGAACACTTCAAACATTTCTTTACCCATTCATGAGCATCCTTGAACACGTCAAGCCAATAGTAACTAGCTCCCATAATTTTCAGAGCTGTTGTTCTGGCTGCAAAATGACCTCTAGAAGGTCCATCATGAAATTCTTCTTGAATCTTTTGAGTTTGATCTGGTTGTACACACCTCAGCAAAACATTCTTAAAATCTCTTTTGTATAGAATCCCATCAATTACAACATAGGGAATTGCTTGCAATCTATAATATCTTCTTTTAGATCTGTCCAAGTCTTGTGGACAATCACTAGTGTGTAGACAATGGATCATATCATGCACCCAACTTGTAGGGGGGTCTGAGACAATAGCTATTTCATCATTTTGAAGCACTGTCTTAGCTTCTCCTTCAAGTTCCTTGCTGTATTTTTCATTTTTTGCAAGCTATTCACACAGTTCTTTGCCTCAAACTAGCTTGTTGACCTAAATTTGGATTTCATATTCCATGATTTTTATTATCTACCCTACTCTCTTATCACTTAAATCTTTACTAAGCATGAATTCTTTCACTATAGGGTGAGCAACCATTAACTGAATTCTATTATTTGAAAGCATATGTTTGAAATTCTTTAGGATCCTGATAACAACCAATACATACTTTTCAACAAAAGAATATCTTACCTCATAGTCATGTAGAACTTGGCTAAAAAATGCCACAGGCTGTTCCAATCCTTCATCATCCTGCTGACAAAGCATAGATGATATAGTACCCACACTGCCAAATGCATATAAAATCAAGTCCTTATCAAAGTTTGGATTTATTAGTGTTGGAACAACAGCAAGTGCCTCCTTTATCTCTTCAAAGCTTTGCTTTCCTTCTTTCGTCTAGCTAAAAGGAATATTCTTTTTCAGCATTGCTATAAGAGTTTGTAAAAGTGCTTTAATGTTAGGAATAAACCTTCTTACAAAGTTAATTCTTCCCAGAAAGCTTTGTAAGACTTTCTTGTGTGGAGGAAGAGGTAATGTCAATATTGCAGTGATTCTTTCAGAATCAATTGATATTCCATCTTTAGACACTATGTGTCCTAATAGTTTACCTTCATGAATAGAAAAAATACTCTTCTTTGGGTTTAGTGATACCCCAAATTCTCTACATCTTTCAAAAATCACTTTCAAATGATGAAAATGATCTTCAACCTCTTTAGAAAAAATAGTCACATCATCTAAGTAGACAAGCACAAATTTATTAATCAGACCTTGAAAGGCCATGTTCATTGCCCTCTGAAATGTTGCTTCTGCATTTAATAAGCCAAATGGCATCTTTCTGTATGCTAGTGTGCCCCATTCTGTTGTAAAAGTTGTCTTGTACTAATCTTCTTTTACAAGAATTTGGTTATAACCTGAATAACCATCCAACAAAGAGAATCTTTCTAATCTAGAAGCAACCTGTAATATCTATTCCATAGATGGTAAAGGATAATGATCCTTTAAAGATGCTCTGTTTAAATCACGAAAATCAACACATAATTTGATTTCTCCATTCTTTTTTCTGACAAGAACCTAGTTAGAAACCCATGAAGTATGTTTGATAGGAAAAATGATATTACCTTCAATGAGTTTATTGAGTTTAGTCTTCATAAGAACTTCTAGCTTAGTATTTAGTGGCCTTTGCTTCTGTCTGACAAGTTTTGCCTTGGGTTCAAGCTCTATTGTATGTTGAGCCAACTCTGGGTTGAAACCTTTTAGATCTCCATATTCCCATGCAAATATGTCACTAAACTCCTAACAAAGCTGAATGAATGCTTGTTGCTCTTCCTTTATACGTATCTTTCCAAGCTTGAGTAACTTTCCTTTAAAGATCTCAATAGGTTCATAGTGTTCTTGCTTTATTGACAAGCTAGCTTTATCCTTTCTTACATGATCATCAGTATTAAAGATTGATTCCAAGATCACTAAGCCCTTAGGTAGCTTGTTTGATCTTAACTGAAGTATTTAATCATCATATTGCTACATAAATTTCTACTAATTACCTACAAAAAATTCAACCTCTTCCATTAAGAAATTTACAATCTGTTCATCACTGTAAAATACTTGCCAACTGATATTATTATCTGGGACTGATGGTCTTACAGCAACCTTGACATATAAAGGAGAATGAATATTCTTCATTTCTATAGGAATATCATATTCAGCTCCTATAGCAACTAATTTGTTAGCTTGCTTATTATTAGTTCTTGGTACAGATATCAGATTAAATGCATCAAATTCTTCTATCATGTCCCATACTCTATGCTTATATAATTTCAGCAAGTCATTTTTTGTAGCATAAAGGTTTCTGACTTGTTTAACAACTAATTCACTATCTCCAAAAACCTCTAAACATTAGATTTTTTTTTCTTGCCCATTCTAGTCCATGAACTAAAGCTTCATATTCAGATGTGTTATTAGAACAACTAAAAACAAATCTAAAAGATGAATAGTATTTCTCATCTGTGGGAGAAACTAAAACAACCCCTCCTCCAGCACCAATCTTACTTTTAGAACCATCAAAATAAAGTTCCCAGACATTATTTTCAGCTTCAACAGCTTGTTGTTTTTCTCCTTTGATCAGATTTGGAATGACTGTATTTTTCTCCTGTATCATATACACAGCAAGGCCTATCTCATCCATCTGTTCAAATTGATTTGTTTCATGGTTCTCTACTACCCACTGGTCTAAAACCAAATCTAGAATTCTCTCCAAAGGTGTACTTGGGTCTTGAACATGAATCAGATCTTCTTAGTCAAAAATGGAAAGGTTGGCATTTATTAAACTAGGTGTATAATGCTCAAGGTGATCTTTGACTAATGGCTCAGATTTGATTGTAACCTTGGTTCCATATCTAGTTCTGAAGAACAAATGTGTCCAATCAGATGATAAATATCCTCCTAACTTTGTTGTAAAATCTTTGGATAAGCAAATAGCAAAGGGAGGTGGCAGATCAATGACATAAATATCCTGATATATAACAAAGTTTGGATAGGCATGCAAAGTAAGGCCTAAATTTTTAAACATTCCAACTGTATTAACCTCAATTCCATCGATTTGTATAACACCCCTAACAACAGGTTTAGATTTCAGACCTAATTTATCAGCTAGTTGTTTTGGCATAACTGAGCTACTAGCTCCTAAGTCTATCATTCAATTATGTACTAAATAGTCACCTACAATCAAAGTGACATAGAATGGTGGAGGTTTGCCTACTAGTTTAGGTTGTTCTACTCTTTTTTCTACCTCATTTGCAAACACAACTTGAGGTTGATATGTTTTTTGCACTTCATTTGACATAGGTAACTGAGATAATGTATTTGGTAACAAATCCTTTTGTCCTGGAATATGTAAAGCATCTAATATAGACATGCCTATTGTTGCCTTTTTCATATGATCCAAAATATTGAAAACAAGACCACTAACCTTTTGCTGCACTTTTGGGACAACAACCTTTGGTTGGTCTTTAGCTGGTTGTTTATTGGTTTCTGGCTGTCCTTTTTCTGCATTTGGCTACCTTGACAAAATATGTAGATCTTTTGATGTAGAATCTTGATTCTATTCATTCTGAGTTGTAAAAACTATACTTTTGCCTTTATTTGCTTGTTGTTGTACATTTCTAGCTTCTTGTTTACCAGTATCAACTTGTTGTTGCAAGTCAACAACTCTATTTTTTGATCTTGTGTTTGCTGCAATATTAAGAAAATACTACTTTTGACCTAGTAATTGATTTACACCACAAAATTCATTAGCCTTCCAATTCATCAAAGTTACATCAGGATTAACGTACTGAGTCTGAGTATCCAGCTGGTTATTCACATCACCTGTTGAATTTTTAGCAGCAGCATAGTTATTCTGTACCATTAAAGCTTGACTTATTATCCCATTCAGACAAGTGGCCTAGTTATGAGGCTAATTACATGGGTAATACCATGCATAATCTTGAACCATGTTATTCTATATAGGCACTATTTCTTTTGATGTACTAACAAAATTTGGACTATATTGTTGATTTGGTCTATTCTTGTAATTTCTCCTTTAACCCTGATAATCTACCTAATAACCAAGTCTATTTGCTTGGGAAGGGGCTACTTTGTAAGGCTTGTTATTCTAATTTGTATGAATCTTCAGATTTACTAAATCATTGCTTATAATTTGCAACATTTTTTACATACTTTGCTGATTTTCTTTCAACTCTTGAAACTAAGAATGAATGGGATCTGCACTATTTTTTGCATTTGTTTAATAGCCAAAAGATGGTATTGGTGATATATGCGGGGCTGAAATTGGAACTAAAGGTTGTATATCTAGAAAAATTGGCATTGGTGGCCTAGGTGCTATTTTACCATCTTGTATTAAATTGTTTTCTTCTCTTATTGCAATATCAAAAGTAGCTGGTAAAGTTACCCCTCCCATAGATTGTATCATAACAACAATATTAGAATTTAATGCTCTCAAATAATACAAAAAAGTATGTTCCTGTGAGTGTTTCACTATTTCAGAGATTCTATTCCAAGTTTTCTAAAATCTGAAATTAAAATCTAACATTTGCTCTTGTGGAGCTCTCTTAATAGTGGTCATTTGTTCAACTAATAATAAATGATTAGATTTATCCTAAAATTATCTATTCAAAGTAGAACCTAAATCATCCCAAGTTCTAATTGAATTAACTCGTAAGCCTCTAAACCATTGAAGAGTTTTACCTTTTAGTGATGCTGCTAATAACCTGATTGCTATGTTCTCCTTGGTAATGTGATGCATAGAACACAGAGAAGCCACATCTATGATATCCTCAATAGGTGTAGTCCCATCTTCTCCTATGAAACTTGGTAAACTCTTTAGTGTAGCCATCAGTATGTCATCATGCTGATTTAGATTCAAAGGGCTGCCTCCATTAAATGTAACAAAATGTTGATTTCAAGGTGGTGGTGGATTTCTTCCACCTCCTCCACCGGGAGGTGGTAATGCTCCTATTCCCCCTCCTCCAGGAGGTGGGATTGGTCCTCCTCCTCCTCCTCCTCCTCTGAGTAGAGACATTGGAGTAGGCGGTATTTAAGCTGGTACTTGCACTGAAACTACTTGAGGTATTTGTTGTAACACAAGTTCTTCCTCTACAAGCTCTAAAAGAAGTTCCTCTTGAAAAACAAGAATCTTCTCTTCTGGGCTTGCTAGTGGAGAACTATGAAAATTTGATGATGAACTTGCAAATAACGGATTCTGGTGAGAAGAAAACTTTGGATTTGTACTTGGTAGATCTGAAACAACTAATAAATCTGCTGATTTGATTACTTTATCTTCTTTTATTCTCCTCTTTGGTGGAGATAATTGATTATCCCTCTTTTCAGAATCTTTACTTGACCTTGTTTGATATTTTTTCATAAGTTGCAAGATCTAATCTGTAAAACCAAAGTATTAGAGTCACCAGGTATTTGAAATTGAACCTCTAAAAGGATAAAAAGTCTGTTGTTCATATCAAAACAGTAAAAAAAAAGTTCTATTGAACTGAGAATCAGTTCAAACATCCCACTAGGTGTGCCAAAAAAGTCTTATCACTTGGAATTGCACCCGTATGCAAGGATGGAAAAGCTCTACAATTCCTTGTAACATGGGACTAATTTCAGGTTGTGGGTGCCCTATAATGAAATTAGACCTCCAGATTGTGAGTTGGTTCCCTTAAAATATTCTATTGGAATGTATTATTTTTCTATTTTGGAAAAAAGGTAAGAATGAAACTATAAGGAAATGAAAACTGTGAAATTTGGTGATGCACCTAATATGGGTAAAAAATGCAATCTGGGTCACAATATAACTCAAAAATCTGACTCACACAATCCAATCTTGGCACAAATATCACAAAAGTATTTCTAATGAAGGTTTGAAAATAGGCTTTCTATTAAGGAAAAAGGATTTCTCACAACACAAAAGGATTATTTTCACTAACACAACCTAAGACCTGCAATAACATCGTGCTTAATACTGCAAGCAAAAGTGAGACAATAATTTTAAAGGTTTAATAATTAAACACAGTAAAACTTCATCAAATCACTTCAAACAATTAGCATTAAATGGAAAGGTAAATACTTGATTCCAAAGAATAAATGAAATATTCCAAAAAAGACAAAAATGGAACCTGTAACCTACTGATCTCTATAAAACTATAAAAATGGTGAGCTACAAAACCTTCTTCTCTCAAAGTGTATAAGAGGCAAAAGGCAAGAACTAGCAAAAATAAGCTTTTGCTTTACAATATATAGTTTTTCTCTCAATAAGAGGTATGCAAAATATGAATTGCAACTTATTGCCTCTAAAAATAATCTCTCCTTGGTGATCGACGAGCAACCTCAAAAGTCCCCAAAAATAAGGGCCCAAACTGTCACAAATTGAGCAAAAATAGCTCCAATTTGGACCTCTCCATATGCTTGACCAAAAAATTAACCAAGAACCCTAAAAATACTCCTCAAATCATAAAAAAACTCTCCTAGGTGGCCTAGTTAACTCAACTCATCAATTTGCATGATTTTGCTTTTGTAAACTTGATTATGAGTAAATATTAAAGTAATTAGAATAATTACTCTATTATTTGTTAGAACTTGTACTTATTTGATTTTACAATCTGTGAAAAATAATAAAGTAATTTGAAACATATTACTTTATTATTTATTTATTATTGATTTATTTGTAAAATCATGCATGAAAAATATAAACTCCTTATCACTCCAAATACACATGCCTAATTTCCATGATTTGAGCAAAAAATAGGACTTAGAGAAAAATATAATCTCCTTATAGCTCCTTGTGAGAAAATACATCCACTTGCATGCCAATATGCCTTAGGGGAAAAATATATCCTTATCTCTCCAACTACATTATCAAGAATGCATAAAAACAAGGCATTACATATAAATCCTTATAACTCCATATTTGTATCAAAAGAAAACAAATACTCTTCTCTACCTTATAACTCCAATCACCATGCAAAATATCTCACTGCCACATATATATCATGCAAAATAAAAGCCCTAAGTCTCTTTGTCTGCCACCTTGTAATCCCATTTTGTCTGCCATCCATCTTTCTTCATTGACTATAAATGATGATTCTACAAGGCACAAATAATACCAACTTTGACCATATTTGGTCATTGCATGCATCAGTTATTATGATGAATCTTTGATAAGGCATATTGACCATGTGTTGGTTTGGACATCCTTTGACTATATGATAGTCAACCTCTAAGGAGAGAAAGGTTTGTTTGATTTTCACAAGGCATAAGCCTTACCCTTTAACCACTGACCACCATTTGACATGCAAGGTGTCCCTTCTATTGACCACTCCTTATGATGATTACTAGGAAAGCATTATCACTGTTGTTGACCCTGATCGACATTTTGGATATAGTAATAATTTATATTTGGTGAAGTCAAAAATCAAAGACGCTTTGAACAAAAGATGAAAGAACCCTAAACCTAGTTCATCTTCACTTTCTTCTCTTTACTAGCCACTGCTCTGTAACTCCTTGGCATTAGGGTTTTGACTGGTTTTCATGGCTTCCTCCTTGGCTCTTTGAGATCGAAACTCTGCAATCTTCTTGCATTTTTTGGAATGAGAAGAATGGTAGAAGAAGGTGAGTGCTATATCTTGTTTTTAGCTAGCATTTCCTTTATCATTCTTTGAGGTATCTTCCAATTTAATGGTTGTGGCCATTTTTGCTCTCTATGCTCCTTCTATAGCATTTCTTTGACATGTTATTGCTCTCTGTGTATTGAATATCTTTTAAAATGTGAGAAAATGTGAAAGAAAAGAAAAGGAAACCCCTCAGGAGGCTGTGGCTATGATTCTTATCTCTTCCTTTTGAAGGTGAGCCTTTGCTCTCTGGACTGTAGATACATTTCTTTCATTGAATATTTTAACGAGAGACAAGAGTCTCGATCTTTCTTCATCTGCATATCTTGAATATTCATTTCTTTTTGTATGGTCGTGGCCATTGACACTTTTTGTAGCATATTCTTGATTCTTTTACATGAAATTTTGAACAGTTTTCTACTTACAAGATGAGGGTTTCTTCAAAAAATGCAAACAAATGCATTTCATATGCACGACCACACCTGTATACATTTTGTAAACTCCTTCTACTTGACTGTATATGTAAAAAATGAAATAGTTGTAAAAACCTATGACAAGGGTTTTCTTTGAGAATGTATGTATTTACCATTTCAAGCACGGCCATGATGAAAACATATGGTAGCATCATTATTTCCTTATAAATGTAGAAAATATGTTAGGGTTTCTCAATAAATCCATATGGGTATCTCTAAGAACCCTTCTTCAGGCATGGCTATGATGTAGACAATATTTCTCTATAGTTTTTCACTTCACTATGTAAAAATGAAGATGAGGGTTTCATTGAAAAAATGAGGGCTTCTTGAAAAAGGCAAAACTCTTCCTTCAGGTCATGGTTATGGCAGAATAAACACTTGGTTTGATTCATTCTCTCTGTATGCATGAAATGAGTTGCTAGGATTTCAAGACACTCTTCAACAGTTCACATATATTTGAACTTCATTGTAATACTATGGCATCTTTCTTTCATTCTAGGCATGAACTTTTCCATTTATGTACATAAAACAAGGTTGTTCAGAAATTTGGCATTAGGGTTTCAAGACTTTCATCTTTGATATTTTATCTGCATGATTCTGTAGCTTGTTTTCTTACATTTAAATACCCATAAGTGGTAATAAATCTCATTCTGTATAGCTCTGAGCAATATATATGTATTAGAGGTTGTACAAGTCTTGATGGCATCCAGTTTGCATTTTCTGTAGCATACTTTACCAAAAAAGACTTGTAGCTTGTATTGTTCATTTCTGTCCTCTTTTTGTCTTTCAATTATGGAAAATATTTTGTCATAACTATCTTAGTTAGGAATGATGATAACCTGTACCTCTTTCAGTAGTCTTACTGTCTTTCAGCAGTCTTCCTGTAGCATATATGTGGCATATCACGAGTCTTTATTGTTTCACTTCTTGTAGATGCATTTATCCTCTTGTGCATTCAGAAACTCCTATAGCATGTTTATTATGTCATTTATCTTCTCTTTTAAACATGGCATAGACCTTCTATCACTGTATTAGTTAGACACATGATGTATGATCAATGAATAGTTAACACCAACAGTATGAATGATAACACTTGACTGTCACCAGTCAGAGGTATTATATCTTGCTACCTTGATCACTTGGATTACTACCTCTAGATTTCATTTATCCTTCTTTGATATTGTAGCATTCATTCGATTAATTACATGATATACCTTCCTCAATTATCATTGATAACTGCTTGTCAAATGCTTCCCATGATAAGCTCTGTTTGGTTCTGTCATGACCTATATCACTTGCTTTGGCCGTACTTGATCATTATGAATGCCTGTAACATGCTTTTTTGCTTACTGCCTTTTGATTATAATCAAATGAAACCTTTGATGTTTATATCATTTGTAACTCAATTTCATCATTATAAACTTGATTGGCACTCACATGTCAATGGTATGCATCAATTTATTTCTATGATTTTGCCTTTCACTTTAACATCATATGCATAACCAATGAAGGCTCCTGTAGCTAATCATTTATTTGATATGCAATTGAGATCTGATTGGCATATATGTCTTTTTGTCCTTGACTACTTTGATCATAAGTCTGCTATTCATCTCTTCTTCATGTCTCTGTCATTTCTTAAGTATGATTTTGTGAAATGTGACATAAAACATGACAGCAACAAAGTACTCTGATAATGATATGAAAGAGGGGAATACCTTTTCTAGCTACAATTATGTTTTTTGCACCTTGCCAACTTGACTCAGGTATTACATACTTATCTAATTTGCTTTAATCAATTGTAATAAATGTCATGATGACATACCTTCTCTGTAAGTTGATTAATGATGTATGATGTAACTTGAATGATGCATCATGTCCTTTTCTGATACTCCTTTTCAAATTAAAAGGAAAACATGTTGGGCTCAAACCCTTGTGGGAGCCACATTTAATCCACATGTTTATTTGTCTTCAAATCAGGAACATTACTTTTCCTATCCTTGGACAGTGAACAAACAAGTTAGCATAAAAATATACCTGATGGTATTGATTGATCTTCTTCATGGTTTTTTCTGACTTGTAGCACATGTTTGATCTGATCCGTCATATGAAATGCATGATGTGATAAGTTAATATATCTTCCTGATAAAAGCATATGATAGCTTTAAACATCCGGAGCTCTAATAGGATTGTCACCAATTTTTTGTAGGTTCAACTGATGATAGGTGCTAAAGATGAAGACTGAAGACTAGCATCAACAAAACAACCTTCTTGCTCAGGCAATGATGGATGTTTACTTTTATCATGTATTCACATTATTTCTTTTTATCATTTAGATATATATCTTGCATGTCTGCATTGCTCAGTCTAGTTACTCCCATGGCTTGTGTGGGACACATTTGAACACTTCTTTTAAACATAATCAATTAATTTATCTTATGCACTTGATGTATGTGTATTTCTTTTTCAATCAATGCATAGGATAAAGTAACAGATATTGAATGTATGTTCAAAATATGACATGAAATAATAGTTTAAACAAAATATCTTTCCTTCCTTCCTTTAAATCTGATTAACTGAATAATCAATCTAACTTATAACTTCTAAAAGATAACACATGTAAAAACAACTATATTTCCCGAAAGATGTTGGCAAGAGACACTATATGGATTCATGAATGTTGTCATTGATGGCAACAACAGTTACCCCACACATCTGCAAGACATGATGAGTCTCTACTAGAAGTCAGATTGAAGAAGTGTTATGATCCAGTAAGGAAGAACAGAGCAGTCAACAAGGTCCGACAGTCAGGTCCAGATCTCTTAGAGGAAGTATTTCAATGAAGTACAGATTTGGTGAAGTCAAGAGGAGTACCTTGACTAATAGATTCCAAGGATTTATCCTCCGGTGATGGAAGGGTGAAGAGATATGAGCACTTGAGTGTTGGATTCCTGTTTGATAGAGTACATAGAGGAAGAATTGTACCAGCAGAGTGTCAGACCCAAATCCAGAAGAGATGTTGCTAATGACTAAGTTTCTTGAGGTATCATTCATGATTGGCCAACATGATTGAAGATTTCTACAAGCATATTCTTGATCTGCATTACTTGGTATGCAAGGATTCAACCGACAGACTAGAGTTTGAGATAATATTGACTATTCTGGTTGCCGACTAGAAAAGTGTTGAAATCACTTGTGCAGATATATACACAAGATGGATTTAGATGTGAAGGTGTGTGTGTGTGTGTGTATGTATGCAAGTGCAAATAAAAGCAGAAGAATAATATAAAAGGTAGAAAAATAGATTCAAAATGTAAGAGGACAACAACACTTAAGGAGAGTTAGAGTGAAGTGCAGCCAATTAGTCTATTGAGCTTAACTGGAACTGAACATCAGCATGTGTGGATGCTTCTCATCAGTTTAATTTTTCTTCTTGTAAACAATAAATCTTTTGTAGGCAGTGAGCCTCTTGTGAGCAGTGTGCTCGGGTAGTTAGCCCTAATTGGCAAGTGCCATTTTGTATCTTCTATTCTTTTAACAGAGAATAATATGTTGGGTTAATCACTCCGTGGTTTTTCCCTTAACAGGGTTTCCACGTCAAAATCATTGTGTCATGTGTATTGGTGTTATTTCCATTTCATGATTATGCTTTCTTATTTGATCTGATGTTGTATTAACTGTTAAGAAAGCACAAAAAGTTGAAATATTAGGATAACTGATTCAACCCCCCTCTCAGTTATCAACAATTGGTATCAGAGCCAAGTTCCTCCCAATAGAGCCTAACAGCTTGAGGAAGATCTAGGAATTCAAATGGATGTGTATGGTATAAGGGAGCAACTTAAGTCTTCCCTTGATCTTGAGCAGTCAAACTCTGAAGTCAATGAATTGAAGGAAAGACTCAAACAGGCTGATGATTTCATAAAAGAACTAAAAGAGAAACTGAGTCTCTCTATGAAAAAGAGAAAGGAGCTACTTCAGCAATTGGCAAGTCAAGGTGAAGCCAATGATACAAATGGAGATCTGAAAGAGAAAACCAAGTTATGTGAAAAGTTATCAAAATAAATCATGGTAAGACATGAAATGGAATCAGGAGTTATGAAGTTCACCCAAGAAATTGAAGAAAGAAGAAAATCTGAAGATGATCTAAAATAATCTTTCAAGGAAAAATCAGAAGACTGCCACAAGATGGATAGAATAATTAGAGATCTTGAATTTGATCTTGAAGATGCTAAAGATAATGAAGAAAAACTTAAGGATCAAATTGTCTCTCTTAAAAGGGATCTTCAAACAACAAATGAATACAAAGAGAAATTCAAGATAAGCTCTGCTCAACTTGAAGTTCTTCTTGAAAGCCAAAAGAGGGTAGATGACAAGTGTGGCCTAGGGTATGAAAAAGGTGAAAGCTCTAGATCTAGTCAGAAGAATTTTGGATCAGAAAATCCAAGGAACATGCCTAGAAGACCTCTGGTAAGGCAACCTAATGCTCAAAGATATCCATCCTTCAATGGATACTGCCACAGCTGTAATAACTTTGGTCATAAAGCTAATCAGTGTAGAAAGAGAATGAATCATACTAATACATCCTTCTCCGGACAATGTTTCAACTACAAAAGGTATGGTCACAAATCTCATGAATGCAAAAATATGCAAATGAACAATTCATTCAATGGTAGATGCTTTGCATGTAATAAAATGGGTCATATGGCTAATCAATGCAGATCAAGAGGATATCAATCAAATATGCAAAGAAATGTTGTTTTCCAAATTTGCAATAGATCCGGTCATATTGCAAAATTCTGTAGAAACAAGAATCAGGACAAAAGAGTTTCGGTACATCATAATCAGAATCAAGATAAGGGAAAACAAAAAGTAAATGCGGATGAAGTTCAATGTGAGATGAAAAATATTTGGGTGAAGAAAAGTACAGAGAATGTAGGGGATGGATCCACATGAGACTCTGGTGCTAATATTCCTTCCAGAAATTAAAAAGTGAGCTCTAGCTCAAGGGGAGACTCAAAGAAAACCTTTTTCCCCCAGCCAATCAATTGGTGCCAGAACTGGCACAAGGAGAGTTGCAGATTAAAGGATTCATAAGAGAAACATATAAATAAACTATGGTTAAGATTTGGAAGATCCGCAAGATGTTTAGATCAAGATTGATCTGGTTCTTCAAGTCATTCGAATAAGGCAAACTGGAATGACTTAGGTCGAGCATTTATTACAACTTGGTATTAGGGTTTGTGGAGTAATATAAGGGTTCTTCTTATTAAACATTTGCTCATTCTACATTTAATAAGAAGAAAAGAGGAGCTCTGCAACAAATTTCCTCAAGCCTATCAAAGTTCATTTGCAGAAGTTGATTCATCCAGAAATTGATCTGTCTCACTCCGTGAAACCTAAAGGCGCAAAAGGTATTTTTCGTTGTTAAATATATCTCTACAAATCTTTTTAAAGATGTCTACTCTGAATATTGTGAAGATCACTAATAGGCCTCACCCCAAATTCAAGAAACATCCCTACAAATCCTTAGAAGTAGATCCCCTAGGAGCATTTTTCAGTGTTCTGCATGGTGTCTTGCATACAAAAGATATTAGGGTTTACATTCACACAAACATTGAAGAATTCAGAGAATTCAAATTGAGGGATATCTACCACAAACAACTAATAGATGATTCATTTGAGCTCAAACCCCAATACAAAGCCCTCCAAGAGAAGCACTTTGCATACTGTATACATTTCCCCTGCTTTGCTGAGGAAGAATGGGTCTGGTATGTCTTGAGCAGAATACATGACAAATTCATTTGGTTAAATGGACCATTCAAGATCACAAAAGATGCCATTAGGGAAGTTACCGGTCTGCACTCATCTGGTGGGATACCTATTCTCAAATCGGTTAAGAATCAAACTGTAAGTGAGGCTACTAGATCTAGGTTTGACAAAAGAGCAATGACAATAGAAGATATCACTGATCCGGATATCAAGTTTGCCTCCATGATCATCGGATACAAGATATATCATTCTAATAGGGAGAATTCAGTACCTGGAACTGCTATCTACACTACTTATGAAATGTTAAGAAAGACTTTAGATTATGACCTTTGTCAGCTCCTTCTAAATCAACTCTTGGAGAATCTGCAGAAAATAAAGAAAGATAAAAAGAATTCATTTAAGTATGGTGGGTTAATATTGTGCTTATTCTTCTACTTTATGAATGAGCTACCTGGATCCAGTGGATGGGTATGGTAGAGTGACAGACTGGTTACCATACAAATCAGGGACTATTCGCATGGACTTGGTGATGACAAAGCACAAAACACAACTCTCTAGGGTTTCTTCAAAAACTTCCAGAGCATGATGCAAGCTAGAGAGAGAATTCCCCAATCTCTAGTTGAGAAATACAAAGACAGTATGTTTTATGGTAGAGACTAATCAGTGCCTAATGGAGGTAGTAGAACCAAGAACAGTATGGATCATGCCAATGGGGTATGAGGTGGATGAGAAAATCATAGAGCTGCATGTTCAGCACATGTTGAGTCAACTAAAGGATCCTAAGGCAGAAAGGTTTGGAACCTTTGAAGAATTAAGTATAAAAATCCATGTGGAACTCAGACAACCGGAGATGAAGAGAAAAGTGAGAAGAGAGGTAGAAGATTTTGCCAAGAGGCATGGAATCTCAAAAGAAGCACTTGATACACATAGAGAAAAGATGGAAAGGACAGAAAAAGAGAAGGAAGAAGCAGAAAAGGAAAGTGATTGGGTAAAAGCCTCCTCTCGGACCAGATCCTCTAAGAGGTCTGCACCTACTAAGACCTCAAAGACATCAAAACCGGAAGAAAAATCATCCCGTAAAGAAGAGAAAAGAACTAAGACAAAGGCCACAAGGTCTTATTTCAGTTAGAAAGACGCAGAAGAGACAAAAGCTGATGAAGAAATCAAGAAGATGAAGAAGAAGAAGAAAGTTTCTTATGAACCCTCTACTGGTGAAGACAAGGAAGCGATGGCAGAAGAGTTTGTTGAAAAGCCCACTCTATCATTAGATGATGTCATCAAATCAGTTACTGTGGATGGAAACCTTCAACCAATGACTAAATTCTATGATTATTATAATGAGGCTGACCAAAAGATCTTGCAGGATGCAACAATCAAGTATCTGAACATCTACAATAAGGCTTTTATTGAAATTATATCTCTTATTCCCAAAAGCCTAGAGAAAGAGTTAGAAATAAGAAAGAATAATGCTATGGCAAAAGATATTGAGATCTGAGAATAGATAGCCATTTAGCTATATCTTTTAATTGATTCAAAGCAAATGAATATGATCTTCAAAGATTGCAAGGATAAGTTCCAGAGCAAAGCTAGAATGAATTAGCTCATCCTTGGAGAAACTGATAAAGTGGCAAACAAAACAAAAGAGATCCTCCTAAATGCCTTCAAAAGATTCAATCTTCCTATTATAGAGGACTTAGGTGTTGATCCCTCAGACACAAGTGTTGAAGAAGGATCTACTGAGGCAATGACAGAAGAAGTAATGGACATCGGTGAAGATAAGGGCTTGGAATCCTCCTTTCCAGAAGAGGTGGCCCATGAACAAACAAACATTACTCCTCCTATTTCCACTGCTAACTCTGGATCCAAAGGAGAAGAAAGAATAGAGGAGAAAGAAAAAGAAGTGAAGGGAAAAGAAGATGACAACTCTAAGACTGCAGAAGAAACGAAAATTCTATCTCTGGCAAGAGACACTGCAGAAATTGTCAAAGAATTCTTAAACAAAGAGACAATGGAGATTGATGAATCGGAACTTCTACTAGGACCATTTGATTTTGATTCTCTTTCCCCAGTACAAACAATGAAGATAGCTTCATTTGCTAATGCAAAGGCAAAAGAAAAACTCCTGAAGTCTCACATGGTAGACTGTGAGCTAATAGAAGCTGCATCTGATGTGCTTGAAAAGATCATGTCATCCTTTCTGAAGGATTCATCAGTTTCCTCATCAGGTAATCTTAAGTCTCTTGTTAGTTTAGTCAGCACTCATTTTGAGTCCTTAGAGAAATCAACTAAGGAAAAGGTCCGAAAAGATTTTTTGGATAAAAGATTCTCTGAAGTACTAAGTCTAATATCAAATGATAGAAGAACTATGGATATAGGGATAAAGAGCTTAGAAAGTGTTCTTAAAGATGGCGGGAAAATATATAAATTTTGTCTATCATGGTCCAAAGCAACAATGGAGATTGAGAAGAAAATGAAAGAACAAGAGATCAAACTAACAAAACTTTCTCAAAATTTTGATCCACTTACCTCATCAATAGTAAATCAAGAATGTCAGACTATTGCAGTCTTGGATGAAATTAAGAAGCTAGAGAAAGAAAAGAAAAATAGAATTAGCAGGTTAAATGAACTTAGAAGAATAATCATTCCTAAGTTGGAGGCCATGCATGAGGCCCTAAGTGATGCTCAAATCATAGCCAAGACAAATGATCCGACAAATCTGAAGAAGGTAAAAGATTTTGCATTCCTGTTGAGTGGTCACATCTCAATTTTGGACAGGATGAAGCTGAGTTGGGCAACTGAAGTTGTACAATTGAAAAACACCTTTGTAGATATACTAACGTGTATGTAGAGTACAATTAGATGATATACTTATGTGACTAAGTATAGATTAATGTTTGAAAATTTTGGTGTGTGGATCCCACCCTTTGCCATTGATGTCAAAGGGGGAGTGATGAGTAGAGAAAAATGAGGAATCCAGCTAAGAGGGAGCTCCGGGGAATGTACATAGAAACAGAGCATCAGCCAAGGGGGAGTATAGTGTGACACTTAGTCATTTTTCATTAAGCATTGCCATCAATGCCAAAGGGGGAGATTGTTGGCAAGAGACACTATATGGATCCATGAATGTTGTCATTGATGGCAACAACGATTACCCCACACATCCACAAGACATGATGAGTCTCTACCAGAAGTTAGATTGAAGAAGTGTTATGATCTGGTAAGCAAGAACAGAGCAGTCAGCAAGGTCCGACAGTCAGGTCCGGATCTCTCAGAGGAAGTATTTCAGTGAAGTACGAATTTGGTGAAGTCAAGAGGAGTACCTTGACTAATAGATTCCAAGGATTTATCCTCCGGTGATGGAAGGGTGAAGAGATATGAGCACTGGAGTGTTGGGCTCCTGTTTGACAGAGTAGACAGAGGAAGAACTGTACCGGCATAGTGTCAGAACCAAATCCGGAAGAGATATTGCTAATGACTAAGTTTCTTGAGGTATCATTCATGATTGGCTGACATGATTGAAGACTTTGACAAGCATATTCTTGATCCACATTACTTGGTATGCAAGGATTCAGCCGATAGACCAGAGTTTGAGATAATATTGACTATTCCGGTTGCTAACTAGAAAAGTGTTGAAATCACTTGTGCAGATATATACAAGATGGATTTAGATGTGAAGGTGTGTGTGTGTGTATGTATGCAAGTGTGAATAAAAGCAAAAGAATAATATAAAAGGCAGAAAAATAGGTTCAGAATGTAAGAGGACAACAACACTTAAGGAGAGTTAGAATTAAGTGCAGCCGATCAGTCTATTGAGCTTAATTGGAACTAAACTTCAGCATGTGTGGATGCTTCTCATCAGTTCAAGTTTTCTTCTTGTAGACAGTAAGTCTTTTGTAGGCAGTGAGCCTCTTGTGAATAGTGTGCTCAGGCAGTGAGCCCTAATTGGCAAGTGCCATTTTGTATCTTCTATTCTTTTAACAGAGAATAATATCTTGGGTTAATCACCCAGTGGTTTTTCCCTTAGCAGGGTTTCCACATCAAAATCATTGTGTCATGTGTATTGGTGTTATTTCCATTTCATGATTATGCTTGCTTATTTGATTTGATGTTGCATTAACCGTTAAGAAAGTATAGAAAGTTGAAATATTAGGATAGTTGATTCACCCCCCCTCTCAGTTATCAACAAAAGATTGATACCTTGACAACCTTATTCTCTTGTCATGATGACTCATCATTCTTTATTAGATTGATGGGTTATCTTGTCAACTGAAGTCCATTTATGCTCTGTCAAGATATCAACTATTCATTAAATGCATAACTTCAAAGTTTTCTTTTATTCCTTTTGAACAACTGCACTTAGGTCAAACTAATTTTAGTGTGAACAAAAAATTAGTAACAGTAGTAATCAAAAGAATTTTCAAATATCTGAAGGGGACATATGATTATGGCTTATGGTATCCTAAGGATGATGATTTCACTCTTCATGCATATAAAGACGTTGATTGGGTAGGAGATGTGGATGGCAGGAAGAGTACTAGTGGTGGTGAATTTTTCTTGGGAAAGAAATTGGTTTCTTGGTTGAGAAAAAAGCAGGAGGCAATAGCTGTATCCAGTACTAAGGTAGAGTATATAACAGTAGCAAGTAATTGTACTCAAGTTTTGTGGATGAAGGAAATGTTGAAGGATATCAGAATTATGTTTGAAGAGCCTGTTACAATCTTCTGTGATAATTCAAGTGGAATAAACATCACAAAAAAAGATGGTGTTGCATTCAAAGACAAAGCACATATCCATCAAGTTTCACTTTTTGAGAGAGAAGGCAAATGAGAATGAAGTTAGATTGGAGTTTGTTTCTTCAAAGGATCAGATTGCAAATATGTTGACTAAGCCTCTACCTAAAGACACTTTTGAGTATCTCAGAGTGAAGTTAGGGGTTATAACCCCTCCTATTTAGAAATAAGGTGCACTAGTGTGCATCAATCCCATGGAACTCACAGTCATATCTTGTGATCTAGATTGATGTTAAGGGGATTCTACTTAGGGGGAGCAGTCAGTATGTTAATTCTGGAGTTCAGTTTTGTTTTGTCTAAGAAACAAAAAGGGGGAGAGATGTTTTCAAATATGTGCCCTTTTCCATTGATGTCAAAGGGGGAGAGAAGTAATGTGAAAAACTCAGAAGTAAGTAGTTGCTAGTGAAAGGGAGAGTAGTGAAGAAAGTGGTTGCAAGTGTGATAAGAGAAAGGGAGAGAAGTCCTTGTCTTGATGGTTGAATTAGTTTTTCACATCATATGTTGCCATCAATGACAAAGGGAGAGATTGTTGCAAATATGTGCCTATGATGTGTTGTCATTAATATCAACATATCTCTTTGTCAGAGACAGTGAAGATAGTGTAGTTTAGTAAAGTAGATTGATCCTCATTCCTAGTAAGATGAAGATCAAAGTCTGTGGATTAAAGGGTTTTGTAGAGGATTGTCTGAATTTGTTCCAATTAAGATTTGAGAGGTTCACATGGAGGATTGCTGAAGTTATGATCATTTGAGTAGAATCAGGTTTTGCAGTTGTTCAGAGGTAACAGAGTGACAGGAATTTGATCTGGATTGCTCCGGATTGGAATATTATGGTCTATGGTTCTAGAGGTATGTTTGGGATGTTGGTGTGTATCCTCAAGTTAAGTGGTTCATGGTTTGGAGGTCTGCAAGCAATCTTTTTAGTGCGATAGTCATGACAGTTAGTGTTCTTAAGCTCTCGTACGAAGATGCAAGTGATTCTGGTGATTTGAGGTGGTACAGTTGTTCTCATTGATTGCATTGTGCTTGTGGAGGCCTCTGGATCATGTTCCTATTCTGTTGGTGGTCTACATTTAGGATTGAGCTTGTACTTGAAGATTTCTCCTTGGGTGTTTCTATTCTTTCTAGTCTTGGCCAACTAGATGCTTCGTGCGTGTTACAGATGATCTAAGATAAGTTCTATGGAGCATGGTGTGTTGTTTGATGAATATTTGAGTCCCATCTATGCTTGGCTAATAGTGTAGTGGTCTGCATCTAGCATTTTGTATTATGTCAAGTCTTGTGATTGTAATTACTTGTAATGCATATCTTGGAGAATGTTCTAGATAGATGATTATAAGGCCGACTTTGATGTTCATTCCAAAGTCAATGTCATGTATAAATAAGTGTAATGAAGTCATGTAAATGTGCCCATGTGTGTGAAGATGCATAGGTAGAGAAGAAGTGTTTGGGGATAGAGTAGAGGTGTTGTGAGGTTCAATGGAACTGAACCTTGGCATGGAGAAGATGTTGTTTCTCACTTCAACCTTTCAGTGTTAACCATGTGAATGTTTTTGTAGATAGTGAGTCTCTTGGAGCAGTGAGTCTCTTGGAGTAGTGAGCTCTAGGCAGTGTGCCCGAAGGTAGGTGCCTTCCCATTTTTCTATTCTTTTAATAGAGAACAAATCTTGTGGGTTAACCCCCACCGTGGTTTTTCCCTTAACCGGGTTTCCATGTAAAAATCCTAGTGTTATGTGTGTTGATTGTGTTTTTTTCTCATGTGTTGTTGATTCATGCTTTCATGGTTATATCATTAATATGTTGATAAGTGGTAAAGAAGATTAAATGCCACAAAAGATAAAGTTTTGTGATAAATGATTCACCCCCCTCTTAGTTGTCTACCCTAATTTCAACACTAAATGGGTGTTTAAAAACAAGATGAATGAGGATGGAGAAGTCATGAGAAACAAAGCATGATTAGTTTGTAAAGGATATGCACAGGTTGAAGGCATAGATTTTGAAGAAACATTTGCACCTGCAACAAGATTGGAAGCCATTAGGATGTATTTTGCATTCTATGTTTATAAGAACTTCAAGGTTTACCAAATGGATGTTAAATCTACATTTTTGAATGAGAACCTTAATGGAGAGGTCTATATTGAGCAACCTTAAGGATTTCAACTATCAGAGAAAAAAATTATGTGTACAAACTAAAAAATGCTTTGTATGGTTTGAAATAGGCTCTTAGAGCTTCATATTCTATGTTGGATAGTTACCTCCAGCAACAACGATTTAGAAAAGGATGTGTAGATAGTAACTTATACTTCAAATCAAAAGGTGAGCACATGTTTAGTGTTGTTGTGTATGTTTATGACATCATTTTTTGTGGTAGTGATGACAAGATGAGCAAGGAATTTGCCGATCAAATGCATAAAGTGTTTAAAATTGTCCATGCTTGGAGAACTTTCATTCTTTCTTGGTTTACAAATATCACAATTAGACTAAGGTATATTTATATCTCAAACCAAGTATGCAAACAAAACGGTCAAGAAGTTCAAGATGGAATACTATAAGCCTATGAGTACCACCATGATGACATGATGCAAGTTGAGCAAGAATGATGAATCAATTGATACAAATCAAACTGTATATAGGTCTATGATAAGTAGCTTGTTGTACCTAACTGTATCTAGACTATATATCATGCAAGAAGTATGCATGGTGGCTAGATTCTAAGTTTCTCCTTAGGAATCTCATGTTCATGTAGTGAAGAGAATCTTTAGATATGTAAAATGTATTATGGAGTATGGATTAGGGTACCCTAGGAATGATGATTTTACTTTGACAGCATATACAAATGTTGATTGGGTAGGAAGTATAGATGAGAGGAGAAGCACCAATGGTGGGGCTTTCTTCCTTGGTGATAGGTTGGTATCTTGTGTCAGCAAGAAGTAAGATTCAGTCACATTGTCCTCTGTTGAGGCATAATATGTTGTTGTTGTTTCATGTTGTACACAAGTTTTATGGATGAAGGAGACTCTCAAGGATATAAAGGTAGAGTTTGATTATCCTATTTTTTTTCCTTGTGATAATAAAAGTGCAATCAATATCTCAAAGAATCCTATGATGCACTCAAGAACAAAGCACATTTCCATTAAATATCATTTCTTGAGGGAAAATGTTGCAGATCAAGAAGTAAAGTTTGAGTAGTTCATCACACAAGATTAGATTACTAACAATTTAACAAAGCAACTTGCCAAGCATAATTTTAAATATCTTAGGCAGAAGTTAGGAGTTATTGTTTCTTCTTCTCACAAGTAGAAGTGTAGTTGTGACAACTATCTAGGGAGAGCATATCAAGGCATATTTTTCATCCTTGTTTTGGACAGTGACTATGTCTCAAGGGGAGAAGGAAGATACATTGTAGTTTGGATGTCACAAGTTCATGTGACATGGTGAGGAGAAGCATTTTAGACAGTAGTAGTTGGTTGTCAGATAGGATTTTGATTACCTCCCTTTTCCATTGATGAAAAATGGGGAGAGTAAGAGTAAACGGAGAAACACTAGAGAAAATGCAAAAGAAATAGTGCAAGACAACATTATTGCAAAAGGATTAGAGCAGCACTATGAATAGATTACATGTGAGTGTTTCCATCAATGATAAAGGGGGAGATTGTTGATATATTGTCATTTATGTTAAAAATGGATTACCAAACTAAGGACTTCATTTTGTTAAAGACCCAAATGGGTATCCCCAATTTTAGTTTGGTGAAGTATGGGTAGAAATTGGCTAAGTTATACCCAGTCAGATTTCTTTAGTTCACAAACTAGTAGATTTGATGGTTCTATTTTTTTTTATTCACCAATAGAGGGTGAAGGAAAGTGTTTTTGATGACTTGAAAAGATAGAAAAAGTTAAGTTTTGGCAGTTCAAAAGTTATGTTTTTTGTTAGTTCACCGATTTGGCATTTCACCGATAGAAGAGGGGGAAAAGTCTTTCAATGAAGACTTAGAAGTTCCAAGTTTATGTTATCAGTGAAGACCTTATTTTTAGAACTAGTTTGATAGTTCAGTTTTTTTCCCAATTTATCGACTAGCCAATAAAGGTTTGAGAAGGCAAGGTCATAAAGATACGTTTATGGCGAAAAAGAAATTGAGTATTCTAAGTTGTTAGGAAATTTTTCTTTTTGAGAACTATTTTGAGAGTTTGGCATTTTGCCGATTCATCAGCCAAACAACATGTGGAAACAGAAAGGAGATAGTAAAGCAATAAATGAAAAGCTTAAGTGTGTGGAAGTTCGAGAGTTTAGATATTTTTTTATTTTCCAAGTAGGCAAAAAAAGGAAAAGGAAAGAGCTTTTTCTAATAGAGGCAACAAAGACTTTGTTCACAAAATACAATGTTTACCGATAGGAAACTTTTCCAATCAAGAAAAGAGAGATTGAAAGGAAAGTACATGATTTTTTGGAATCACCAACAAGGAAGAGACAAAGGCAATAGTTTGAAGAAAGTGGATTTCTCCACTAAGAAGGATAAAGAAGACTAAAGGGCAAAGTTGAAAGAAACAAGGAATTGCTGATAGAAGAGATAAAGGCCAAGGTTCAAAAAGGTAAAGTTTGCCGATAGTGGCAAAGGAAGAGTAAGTTTGAGATTTTGAAGAATCACAGGTAAAGAAGAAGACATGCAAGGTTCCCAAAAGACAAGATTCACCAATAAAGGAGTAAAAGGTTGAAGTTGAAAGAATGTGATATTTGTTGATAAAGGGTTGAAAGCCAAAGTTTGACAAAGGACAAAATCACAAATAAGAGAGGATAATTAAAAATAATAAAAGATGTTAATGTCTATATATTGGATTGAAATCAAGATACTTTTTTAGCAAATAAGGACTGATAGTGGATGCATGGTGATGAAATAAAATTTGGATTTTGCATGCAGATATTAATAGAACTATGACTATAAACAACAAAAAAATAAATTTAATGCATGCATAGATCTACATATAGAGGTGCTTTTTTGGATGTGTAGAAAGAGAGAGAGTGTTTAACATGTAGGAAAACTAGAGTGCAGACATGCAAATGGTAGAATACATGAAAAAGAAAAAGTGTAGAAAGACTAAAGTGTGCACATGCATATGTGCGAGTGTATGAAGAGATAGTTCTATAAAAGCAATTCAAAATTGAATCTATAAGATATGGATAGTCAAATTGATGTATGCATGAGAAGAATTTAGTGTAGAGAGAATCTAGGTGAGAAAAGTGAGATGAGAAGACTGTATATGATTTGAGTAGTTGTAATTGAGTTTAATGAAGAACCAAATGGTTTCATACATGTATATGTAAAGTTTCAATGAGGTTGGTGCTTCCTCTAGACTGAGCTGGTGTTCAGATTAGGGGATTGTAGTCTCCTTTGAGTTGGTGCTCTTAAATCAAGGGTTTGGTGGCTCCTTAGAGTTGGTGCTCTTAAATATTGTTATCAAGGTTTCATTTGTGAGGATAGATTGGGACGATAGATCCTAGCAACATTTTCTCACCATGGTTTTTCCCATATTGGGTTTTCCATGTATATTTGGTGTTGATATGTGCATGCTTTGTTGTTGTTGTTGTTATTGCATTGAAAGGTAGTTTGACCTGCATTCTAGAGGCTTGAAGTTTTAAGTTTTATTGATCTACTAATTCAGCCCCCCTTAGCAGATTGCTTGTGTTCTAACATCTGTATACTTTTCCTATATACTTTTCTTGTATACTTTCTTGTATCAAATATATAATCCTTTTCCTTTGCAATTTCTTTCCTTTCATTACTTATATTCCTTGAGTGTTCTCCATGTCTCACACAAATTAACCTTTTAAGGGCTTATTTCTTATTGCAAGTATGTACCTAATTAGTGTTGTCATTGATGTCAACATATCTGTGTTGTCATTGGTGTCAACTATGCTCTTATTTTGTTTCTTGCTTGTCATGAATAAGATGCTTTGTATTTATCTATGTAAGTGATTTTGATGTTAAGGATATTGAGAAAATTAGTCCCTCCGATGGAAACAGTGTGTTGTAGTTGAAACAATGTATTAGACTTTGAAGAATAGTCTAGAAGATAGCTCCGCATTTCCTGTAGAATGAATATCTTTATCTACAAATTGGAAGTGATTTAGAAGTCTGTCTGAAGATGTTATATTCCAAGTTTTAGCCTCCAGAATGAAGATTTGAGTAAGTTGTGTTCACCACTATTAAAACTATTTTTTCTATATGTTTGGTGGTGTAGACACTGAAAAATTCCCTCATGTCACAAAGGTGATAGGACAATTCAATTTAATCCCTTTTGTCCACTTGACCATATTTCTTCTATAATTAAATAATTAATTTCAATTGATTATTTAATTATTCATTCATACCCTAATGTCCTTTTCACTTGATTTATTTAAACAAATAAATCAATCCTATCACTTAACCCCTTCTCAAATAAATTAAATAAATGCATACAATTTATTTAATTTAAATCACATTTCCCACCTCACCATATTTGTGAATTTTAAATTCACTTGTGTCCTCTTGTGATGAGAAAACCCTAACTCATCCTAGCCCTTCATTTTGGCTCCAAGTCAACAATTAATCCTAACCGTTCATTCAAATCCCTCTTCTATAAAATACCTTTTCCAGCTTCATTTTTAGCCCTTATTCTCTTAGAGATTCCAAATCTTTTGTAAACTCTCCCATATCTTTCTATACATACTCACGAGCTTCTCAAGACTATAAAAAATCTATAAATATGAGAACAAATAAGGCAAGATGGAGGAGGACAATGAAGATCAATCAAGTCATAGCTTAGATTAGTTCATTTTATATTTTCTTGGTTATTTTCTAAGTTTGCTTTTCTCTTCATTACAGTTAGGGTTTTCAAGTAGTTTCATTTTCTACATGTTTGAAAATCTAAACCCTAGCACAAAATGGTGAGCCTGATGTGAAGAGATCAATTTTTGTCAACTTTTGAAAGAAAAATTTTTTAAGTGCCTTCTTGGGCTCAAATGAACCTCACCGTTGAGTCCAGGAGGCCCTTTTTGCAAAGATTGACATAAAATATGTTGTATTTTAGTCATTGTAATTTTTTTGAAAAATTTTTAACCTGGAAGTCAATAAAGTATGGATCCGTACCGATTTGTATAGTATGGACCAATTTCAACTGTCTCTGTGGGTTTCTCTATGTCTTTAGATGTGAACTCCCTCGATCGCTAGTATTCGATCCCTACAGATGTGATGTTAAAAGCTTAGGGTTTGTTATTGTTTATATTTGGTCAATTGTCAAAAATCAAGGAAAATCCTTGCTCAAACCCCTGTCAAAATTTTTGGTTTTGCCTTATTGGTTTTCACAGCTTATATCATTGTGATCGTAGGTTTTTTAAAGCCTCTAACTAATGGTATTTATGTTGCAGGTTCTATTGTGTATGTAGGTTTAAAATTTCATTCACACCCTACATTTGCCACTATGAATGCCTGTGTTAAAACTTAGGGCATCGCCATTGATGGTGGCTATTTGCACCACCTCCATTGCTCATTCACCACCTTCATTTACTCTTCATAGAGTTGTCACCATTATCCATAGAGTGGTCACTGCTCTGCATGATTTTGTCGCCACTCATTAAAACTAGTCAACGCCACCGTTAAAACCATCCTCTACCCTAACCCCAGAGTTTACCACCGTGTAAACCCTAAACTCATCGCCACTTGGTTTTCTATGATAACTACCACTATTTAACCCTAGCCATCTTCCCACTGAGACTTCAACCACCTAACAACGACTCTTTGCAGACTCCTAGACACAGTCGACATTGTCATGGAGCCTTGGTCACTTCCCCTATACTATCATTACTCCCCTTTCTCACCATCACCGCTCCTTTAAACATGTTTGTCACCCCCCATTTCATAGTCACCACCCACAGTATACATAGTCGACATCCTTAAAGCCTTTGACTATCCTATATCCACTCGTGTTTAACCATTAACACCTCCTTTTATAATATGCTCGCCACTGGTCTTTATGCCCTCCACCGCTTCCCTTAGTTCATTAGCTACCTTTGTCTTGGCATCGCTGCCCGATCAAAACTGCCCTCCACAGACTTGGTCTGTCAAACACTCATTTTCCACAGTGAGTAGAAACCTAATTACCGCCATTAAAAACCCTAATGCCACCTACATAGCCACGACTTAATGGTTAAGACTCTGTTGCGACTTAGCATGTGGCCACAAGTGGTCTTTGGGGTATAGACTGCATGTGGTCCCGTAGGGGCCAACGAGTAACATAGTTCCCTGACATTTCTTCTTTTAAATTTCCTTTTTTATTTTTCATTTTCTTTCGCCCCTGGTCCCATTGATGACCGGGGCCGACCTCTAATATAATCCACTAGAATAAATAGTTAAGCTAACCACCACTCTAACATTGACTATCAAATAAACTACAAGGTGTAAACTTTGTCATGTGATCAATAAGGAGATAACTACTAGCAGCTTGCATAAAGTGCCAAGACCTGTCCTTTTGCCTCCACATATCAAAATAGATAGTTTTTTTTTCAAATATTCATAACTTTTGCAAAATAGGTCAAAATTGCAAGAAATGAGTTGTGTTACGGAGCAGACTCAGTAAATTTCATAGTGGCGAAATCAATTTTTGGTAATTATACAATTTTATTAGGTGAATTTTCATTCAAAGTCAACATTCTTTTAAATTTTCAAACACTCATAACTTTGGCAAAATTTAATGGATTTTAGCAAAAAAAATTTTCAAATTGCTCAAAATTTCCTAAATTTTCTAATTCTATAATTTATTTTTCTGTAGCTAATCATATTTTGTAGTTTTTTAGTAGATTCCCTTTTTTGACCTCTTTGACTTGAGACTCACAAAACGATGCATCTATTTGTTATGTAATTTTTTTGTGTTATCATGGGGATTTTATGCTACTAATGTCTAGTTTGCAACATGTGGCATTCATGTACCGAAGACTATAAATTGAAACTAGTAACACATTTGATGTAGGGATTCAATTTCTTTCATATGTATATATGTTGGATATCATAGGCACATTTTGTTTTGGTGCACTAAAATGAACACAACTTGTTGTTTTCACACATCTTTAGTGGCTTAAAATGAGTCACTATTTGCTATGCTTGGTGATTGTGTTTATGTTGTGAAGTGTGTATACTCTTCTGTCACGCTTTAAGCATCTTGTGAATAAAAAACACTTCACAACATTTGCATAAATCATGCCACACAGTCAAATTTCTAAAGGTCAATGAACATGTGTGAGTGTGGTCAAGCACATGTGTATGGTCTCTCCTTGCATCTTAGTATGAGCATGGAGATCAAAAACATGTGTTTGTACTACTTTTGTGTAACCATTTAGAGTGGGCCTTCTCATGAGACACATCTGCAAGGAGAACTCATTTGTGACCCCAAGCGGTACTTTCATTTGGTCTGCTATACAAATTAGGATAAGGTGGAATCCAATTCCAAACCAGTATGAGTACTCACCATATAATGCTAGCTCAAAAGGAGGCATACCTTCATGTATATTAAAACTCCTAGTAGGGTTAGTTAGAGCCTTTAGTGGCTTGCTGGATGCTCATGGGGTGACGGTCCCCCAGATATTCACTATGAACCTTTTTTTAGTGGCCAAAATCCCTCTACTTGGTGGCCCACAAAAGATTAGACATTTGAAGCTGTCCCATGTTCGCACGGTTTAAAGCAGAGATAGAAAAGTACCTTAGGATCCGCACGTCTTAAGGACTTGGAACTTGGTGTGCCTAAGAAGTGAGTGCATTGTAAGGGGGAGCCCATGCCACCAAGTTTCTGAAGCTATCCCCTTTAAATAAGTGTGGTTGGAGAAATCCAAGTGGGAATCCAACAAGTATTGTTTTTTCCTAGCCTAGGATCATGCATGTCTACAAGTGTTTGCAAAACATCATGAGTCATCAAAAACAACTAATTGATTGCTAAGTACCTTCTATGATTGATGTGTGTGCTTACCTAATCATCACCCTAGACATTCTTTCCATCCATGCATTCCACGTCATCATACATTTTCACTCTTCATAACGACATTCTCCTTGTCATTCCACATCATCCTTGTCCTTCCTCAACATCCCAATCATCCCATTCCTCATCATTCAACCACATCCTAACCCTATCCTATTTATCATTCTTCATCATTCCACCTCATCCTAATCCCATTTTTATCATGCCTCGTCATTACACCCCATCATAATCTATTCTACCCTACCATTCCTAATCATTCCACCTCATCCCAACCATATCCTATTTATCATTTTTTTTATCATTCCACCACATCCTAGTCATACCCTAGTCATCATATCCTCATCATTACACTTCATCTTAACCTTATCCTATTCATCGTCTTAATCATATCTTAATCATATCCTAATCATATGCTAACCATTTCTAACTCATCATAATCACCTCTTTCATCCAATTAACATCATCCCTAATCATTCCATATCATAACATAATCATATCCAAGTCATCATAATTCAAAACCTAATCATTTCAAATCAACTTCATCCTAATCACCTCATCCAATCATATCATCCCTGATCATATTCTAGCTATCCAAATCATACCCTAGCCATTCATTCATAATCCAATCATCATTCTCATAATCATTCCAAATCATCCCAATCCAATCCTAAGTATATCCTAACCATTCATTCCAATATGATCAATTTCATCATGATCATTCCTAATCACAATACACCACAACCATAGGGAAAACTTTGAGTATCTACTCTCCCTATCGAATTTGATTGCAACTGTGTCAAAGCAACCCACTACATATTCTATTTCATTCCTTTATGATCACATTTCATCGCAACATTTCATTACAATTCAGCCCTTGCAATCAATAGAGGACCCTAACAACATTAGTCTTCCTAAGGTTGAAACATAGGGAGAAACTATTGAAGCTTGACTTTATCACAAGCACAAATTCAGACCAAGAGACCTTGACATCTTTTCACATCAATCAAAACTTGGGCTTAGTACTCCATGGCTAGTTTAAGTCCATCCTTACAAGTGAATTCTAAAACTCATGGGTTCACTCTAATCAATCATCTCTTCCATACCTCAAGGTTTTGACAAAACCAAATTTGTGCTTTGAAAGGTCACTAGTAGATGAGAGTACCCTCTTGGAGATAGACATTTTGAAGACTAATATCATTAGCCTCTATCATAGTCTATACCTCATCACCTTGCATCGGCATCCCCATAGCATCCCACAATTCACAAGTCTCATTTGACACAGTTGCAAAAAAGAAGATAAAGGGAGTAGATCCTCCTAGTCGTCCCTCATTCTAACCATTCTAAACATTCACACCAACCCATTCTTTCCCAATCAACCTCATTCATAATCAAAACCCTAATCCTCCTTGTCATATCATAATCACATCCTGTTCATATATTCATCATTCAACCTTCACATCCTAATCACCATTTCTAATCACATCATTCAATTCATATCCTAACCACCTCCAAGTCAACCTTAACCATACCCTAATCATCCCTAATCACCCATCTAATCATCCAATAGATCCCACCCTCTATCAAATTCCTAGTCATTCTATCTCATCATTCATCCTAGTCAAGGACTTATCAACATGGCCCTAACCCCACAAGATAACATAAAATGGTATGAACACATGCATCATTCCATGCCAACCCATCCAAGTCCACCTTGGCAACAAGACAAAGTGCCTTTAAATTCTCATTCTACCTTTGACAATGGGAACATAAGTCTACCTCATCCATCATAAGTACATTCTATCACCGCTCCACCTAATACTAATCATGAGTCCACATCATATACCCTAATTGTCCATCCACTATATTATCCTTCTGCCCATGGACTTGTAAACAATTTGATCCAAAGGTTACTACCATACAACACATATACTTGATCCTACCAAAGAATCCTCAAATACCATGTCTATTCCTATAAACCAACCATGTCATCAACAACCCCTTGAGCCAATTCAAGAATCTCCCCCCATGATCCCAAGTTAACCTCCATCATGCCCTTATGTGGTTGACCATCTAGATCATGTCAAACCTATTGAAGAGTCATCCACATCCACTTCCATTCCAAGTCAAAAGGTATGTCAAGAGCACAACCCTAAGCATGAAGAAACATCAAACCCCCATTCTAGTCAAGATCAAATCACTTTCCTTCGCCCCATTCATAACATTTATCTTTTCAATGATCAAGATATTATGCATGGCGAAGAACATAGTCATGAGCAACGTGATCCCATTTATGAACAAGACACCCAAGACCTACATGTTCCATCTCATGAAAGTCTTGTGCACCTACTTGAGCATTCACCCCGCTTCATGGCCTTCATTCAAAATATAGAAACTTCTTCACTTATCCATGATCCAACCCCTTTCACTTCCCATGATGAGACATGTGCCTCCCAAGAACAAATAACATAGAAGATCAAATAAATAACATGGATCTACATGAACATAATAAAGATCCTAATAATCCTTCTTCATCCACTATTGACTCCATTGAAAAACCACCATCCTATCCACTTGGCCTATCTGCTTTCATACATGAATGTTCTTCCTTAGGAACACAACAACCATTGTCTTTCACTTCACCTTCTCTATCAAGTAATAAGCTCAAGTCTAGTGCCCAAGCTGCACTTAGTCCCATTGTCCATCGCATGCTCGAAAACATGAATTACCAAGGTAAAGGCTTAGGCCTTTATGAAGAATAAATTATGGAGCCCATCCATGTCAAAGTCCCCCCACGCTCATATGGCCTTGGATATACACCCCAAGGTCAAAAATCTAATGATGTTGGTAATTCCTCCATCCCCCCTAAATCAACCACTTTCCATCGCACATCCCATCATATCCCTAAGACATATGTCACCATTCTACCTCCCTCATCCTATAAATGTCAAAAGCATGTGACCATACACCTTCCACCATCCACTTTTCCTCTACTACTTCCAACCCCTAATTTCCTTCCATCCACTTTCCCACCATTGCTTCCAACACCTAATATACCAATCATTCATAAATACCCTAAATATCCTTTCCATGACCAACAAATGCACACATTGTCCAAACATAGAGCTTCCACTCATTCCACCCACCACATGGGATTCAAAAACAAACATTTAGATGCCTCCTTTCATAAAGTCAAAATCCAAAAGGTCCTAATGTCTTAGGAAACAAATTCAAAAATTCAAAGAAAGGTACATTCCAAAATTCATCCAAACCTATACCTTCACAACAAAAGTCCAAAACTAAAATGATATGGGTCCCTAAACAAAAATGCAAGTCAAATGAGGCATCCACTTCTCAAAAATCCCAACCTTCTTCCATCTACTCCATTCAAAAATCTTAAGTTCATTCATCCCACATGAAAAACAAAAATCATAAAAATACTAAGTTCATGTGGATACCAAAATGTTTACATCATCCATCCACTAAGCAAACATTGTCATTGCTTCCTACACCACCATCCAATCACAAGCGTCCATGTTTATCATGGTGTGTACAACTGTTCGTCATGATTGCTTTCCATACCTCCATCTCCCCATCATTTGAACATACATAGTTTAATTGAATAAACCAACTAAATGAAACCAACAACTTTCATTACGACTTCCAAATACTTCAAGAAGTTTGCCTTAAGATTATAAGTACAAAATAGTATATCTTAGAAGAGGAATTACATAGTTTCATTGTTACAAAAGCTCTTTTTGTGAATACATCAAATTACATAATGAATTCCACTGATACATAGATCTAGATGCAAATAGTACAAATAACAGTCTTCAAATACAGGTGCAAAACTGGAAACATCTTCTTTACACACGAGCCACGACACCAGGAAACCAATGGAATAAAGCACAACCACCCAACCATGTGGAACCCTGAGGTCCACCCCCTGTGCTAGGAGATAACAATGAGGTCCCATGACAAAAGATAGATAGGTAGACAGTAGTCTAAAAGGAACAAGGACTACACATGACTCCATTACAACATAGGTAGCTAACACAAGTAACTCAACAACACTTCCAGAGGCAATCACATAACGAATGGATAAAAAAAATTAAGGAATGCTAGACTGCAGTAGGGATGAGTGTCATCGCATGGTCCTAACATGGGTTACCCTGACAGTCTCTAGCTAGACGCTAGCCCCCATCCTTGGGTTACCCTGAAAGTCTCTTGCTAGGCCTCGACCCCCATCTATGGTTACCCTAACAATCTCTTACTAGACTCTAGCCCCATAGGGTGAAACATGCGGAAACAACATTCCTTTTGTGAGGACAAGGAAGTTGATCTTGCCAACCAGGCCTTCTCATCCCATCCTTAGCCTAAACAAGCACTACAAGCATAGGTGAGGAATCCAATTATCTTAATTAGTGTGAAAACTACCAAACCCCTAGATTTTCTTATTCGATTATCACTTGTTAATTACCTCTAATAGGTTACCCTGACAGCTTCTTTGGACACCGGTCCCACATTGCAAGCCACTCCCTTATCTTCATCTAGATGACCCCACCAACCATTCAAGAATCATCAACTTTGAGAAGTACATAGCAACAATGCAAGGTATCTCTTCTCTTGCAACAATATGAACCATCAACTCATTTATCAATGCTCAAGGCACATTATTAACTATCAAGGACCACATATAAAATAGGAGATATCACAACTCATCCATATCACAACATTATATAAGATCAAAAGTACTGTAAGCCTCTGAAGCAACATGAATAAAAAAAAGAAAAAAAAAACCATGAACCCAAAGAAATTATACATTTGTTTTTTAAACTAAATTTCATTCTATCCATTCAATTACAAAAAATCATAGATTAGAAATAGCATGATTATATTTATTTGAAAAGCACAAGTATTTAAAAATACAATAAGAAAATATATGTGCTTTCATATATTAAATCCCATACTTAACTACGTTACAAAATTTACGTTTTAAACTTAATGATAGATTAGCAACGAAATCGATTCATATCTTATTCATAATTTGGACATTCTAGTTTACAATTTAAACCTTTCTAATGATAAGCAATATATAGAAACTTTGTATGATGAAGTGATAAGACTATATTGTAATAAAATCATTACTATATATCATTCACCTGCACGACCTAGATTATAGGAAACTATCCTTAATAGCAGCAGAGATGCAACTTGCAACAATAATGACATCCTACAGAGCATGAAGGAATGCATTTTACATAGACAATATCAGGATGAAGATAAAGACGGATTGGGAATTGAGATCCTAGAGATCTTTGTACGGCTACAAGGGATTTCAAGGACAGAAATATTCGAGCATAAGCATGATGGCTTCTTGGTGGTAAACGTCAGAAGGAAAAAGTATCACATATTTTGATGAAAAGATATAATGATTAAACTATGCTCTATGGATTGCACTCACAAGAGGCTTTGATGATTGCAAAATAAACACAAACAGATCTCAAATCAACAAGTCAAAATTGAAAAGCATGTTCATTATAACTTGGGCAACAAGGTGTCGATGCCAAGAAGAGGTCATGTGGGGCTTAACACTTTAAGGTTCTTTTAGCATGAATGAAAGATATCTATCAGATACAAATATATATACATATGCATATTGGCAGCATAACAAAACTTATTGAGTTATGGTCATTCTATTCATAGCCAGTGCCGATTCTCAGGCAGAGTTTTCCATCTAAAACAATTCAATTACAAATATTGCTAATAATCGATTTGCAAATATGGTGGTTGTCACCTTCGTGATTAAGGATATGCCAACACAACAGAGGAAGAATTCATTCAAATTGGTGGGCACCGGCATAAAGATAGCATAAACATCAGCTAAAATGTTGACAGAATTCCACAAAGCTTTGATTGCAAACAACATCAATGGTTTAAAAGTCTGAGCCAATCTCAAGGATATGGTAAGGATTTCAAATTAAAAAAAAAATAGAGTAGAATCTAAGTTGCAGAACAAATGGGCATACTTGCCACGAGTTAGGGACCAAAACAATACAGAAATTCTTAAATCAAATGATTCCCATGAAAATTGATGTCTCAAGAATAAATGCTAGGAGGATATGCTTGATAGAAGAGGTCTAATTCTAATGGCATAGAAAGGAAAGTAAATAACATGTTCAAAGTTACATTTAGGCATGAGTGATTGGCAATGTAGAGCTTGGGTCTTGACTTATGTCTACTGCCATATAGTGGGATCATTAGTGCCATAGAAACCTAGAGATGATGCCATCTATGTCCTCTGGTGGACCGTGGAAATGATGGAAAGCATGGGTCAATGAGATTGCCTCAAAAGGATATGTTCCAGATTAAACAATGGTTGTAAGAAAAATAGAAAAGAACCTCTTCACTGTCCTAAGTACTTTCGACCAAAGGAAATTGATAGTTTTTGACAAATTGAAGTGAAGACTTTTCCCCAACATCAAATAGCCCAAGCGGAAATGGAAGGTTATGCATATCATCGATTTCAGTAGGAAAGATAAATCCACCAGAGGATATAAAACAAAATCTAAGACACATGTACACCAAATGCAAAATCATGTGACCATCATACAAGCCATCACACAGTATAGGCAAAGAACACATACAAGTTTGAAGCTTATTCCTCAATATCTTCTTCCACTTCTACTCGTATTTCCTATTTTTTTTTCCTCTGCAAACTTTCTTCTCCAAAATATTTTCTAATTAAGCTATTCGTGTCCCCCAATTTACCAAATAAGTTTCCCTTTCAAATATCTCCCCTCTCTAAAATTAGACAAATTCATAAATTTCCACTTCCCCATTTCCCATTACAAGAATCCACCACTAACAAAATATTAAATACATTCCATCCACCACCTTTGGGAATATTTTCAAATCTGCAAATAACTCATGACAACCCACTCAATCAAATAAATTAATGACAAATATAAAATAATATCTTTCATGCCAGATATTAATCAACCAATATAGTATTAAATATCAATGATTTTATTATTATTATCAACTATTGAAACTACTAATTTGATTTCTATTAATATTCAATTATTTAATCTTCTCAAATTTCTACATTAATTATTTACAAATGACTAACATTAATATATTTAGACTTATTATTATTATTATTATTACTACTACTATGATTATTATTATTATTATTATTATTATTATTATTATTATACTTGATTAAATAATAAACCACAAAAATAACTCGAAAGATACAAATCAACATTACATACTATAGAATCGATAGAGACTCATAGACATGTTCCAAAAGACCAACTAACCAACTGAGGAAATCTAAAACTGAAACTCAAGCACATAGGGAATTTGACTAACCAAGGGCACCTCATGTTATCTCCCGTCCACTATTCCATTGGGTTTAGGACATGCTTAGACCTGATAATCCAGGTGCAGTTAGTATCATGTACCTGTATCCTGCATCAAATCAAAAGTTTGAACAATACACATAACTATAATCTCAAACACACTGTGAGAGGGATTCACAGCATAGTAGGGTACTCATGCATGAGTAATACTATACTATCCCTCACACCAACACATCAATCAAATAAACCATATTATGGATATCATATAATTGTCTAACAAGTAACATATTCAGTTACTAATCAACTAAATAAGAATCATCATCAAGTAAATCACATGACACTCATAGCAAGATTGATCCACATAATCAATTGAGTCCATATCTAAACATATCATAAGCATGAAACATCAGTACTAGCAGCATCATCAATGCCATCTAACTCAATGAGCTATCATCAAACAATCACATAACAGTATATCTAACATCCACAGAAAGTCATAAAGTCTAATTCCATAAACACCACTATCAGTCTAACAAAAGAAAAAATGAAGGGTGCTACATCTGCCCCCTAGGATCAGTCTTACTCCTGGAAGCCTGCAAGTAAGATAAGGGTAGAGATCTTGCATCCTGACACAACCTCCCAAGAAACTGAAGACTCACCATTAGGATCCCACATGACCTTCACTGGCTCTATGCCTTATCCCTGAGGGTCTTCTCTTGATGCTGCATAACACCCACAAGCTCTAGAGAAAGTTGCCCGTCCTCTACCTGCAGCCTCCAAGACTTTCCCCTGATGCTCTACTTGGAGGTGCTCAATCACTGTGAACACTCTATGAAGCCTCCCTGTATCACCTACGGTTGGTTCTTAAGCTGCCAGCCTCTGACCAAAACTTGTAGCATTCTTTTGTGGATACTATCTCTCTATGTGGCCCTGTTGGCCGCAAAACAAACACCCTGTGCCTCTGCCAAAACCTCTGCCACTCAAAAATTCATTAGACTGTTGAAACCTACCTCTTCTAACTATAGACTACATGCTCTAAGATGACTGATCAATGTGATTGCGCTTGTTCCATTGCCATGACCGATCTTTCATGTTCTAAAATCTATTACCCTATTGAGGCTGTGAATTCTTTGGTTGTGTCTGAGAATACTGTTGTTACTGTTGCTGTTCATCATTAGTGGGTGCATCATGACCTCTAGAAGAATCTACTTCTTGTGTCTGATGACCTCGAGACCCACAGTCTGTCGAAGGTGCACTACTAATATGCACACCTGTATGACCTCCAAGAGCCATTGCCAAGTTCTCCTCTACCAAACAGGCCTTCTCAACTACCACGTCTATGGTCTTAGGCTTGAATACACAAAATCCTCCACTGATATGGGCATTCAAGCCCCTAATGAAGTGTTGAACTAGCATAGCCTCATCATCGCCAATGCCAGCATACTACTTAAGCTCATAGAATCTACACTCATACTGCTCTACTGACATGGCTATCTGCCTCCACTCGTGGAACTCATCTATGCGGTACTGCTTCCACTGATTTGATAGGAAATGAGATCTGAACCTCTCCAAGAACAATTCCAAGAAATTGTACCAATGTCCAAGTGCAACTTTTGTTCCTCTGAACGCCACCATGTCAAAGCAAAACCTCTAAGATGCAAGATGGCACATCTAGCCTTGGTGTTACTATCATATGGATGCATGGCAAAACACCTACCCAAATCCAATAACCAAGTCTCTACCTCCAAACCACTACTGGAGATCCATCAAAAGTGGGAGGGCGTGCCCTCAAAAGATCTCTCATGTGACTATCCAAGGTATCCTCCTGCTCTATTGTCATCTCTCTCCTTTTAGGAGATCTCTCCCTCTCTCTCCCTAACCTTTGGCTGATCTACCTCCTATCTAGGATCTAAATGGGCATGAGCCTCCTCAAGGAAGTGATGCAACTGAAATCCCTCAGGTTGGCCCCAATTCTCTACATTCTGACCCCCGCCATCTTGATCACTCTCACGAGAGGAACTAGGAGGAGGTCTACCGCCACCCCCTCTCCTGCGTCCCCTACCTCAACCTTAACCTCGACCTCAACCTCTAGGCATCTTCTAAACTAAACCATCAAAGGACAACCTCAGGATGATAGGCGCGGATGACAAAAGGGAAAACATACTCTTACAGAGTTTAAACAACTAGGTTGACATAATGAGCTCAATTATAACCAGAGTATCTAGTGTTTAAACTTGGCTCTGATACCAAGTGTAATGCCCTACCATGCAACCCTAGAGATAAGTTTAACTAAGCAATAAAGAGGGTGAAATTTTAATTTTTTTTAAATAGAATTAATGATTACAAAACATAACATAGTCTATAATCAACAAGTTAAACTAGCATCTCTAGGAATTACACAGCTGCATTATTGAAATTATACAATAATAAAAAACATACATAGTTTCATCGAATAAACCAACTAAATCAAACCAGCAACTTTCATTACGAATTCCAAATACTTTAAGGAGTTTGCATTAAGATTACAAGTACAAAATAGTATATCTTACAAGAGGAATTACATAGTTTCATTGTTACAAAATCTCTTTTTTCTAAATACATCAACTTACATAATGAATTCCATTGATACATAGATCTAGATGCAAATAGTACAAATAACAATCTTCAAATATATGTGCAAAAATGGAAACATCTTCTTTACACATGAGCCACAATGCCAGGAAACCAATGGAATAAAGCACAACCACCCGACCATGTGGAACCCTAAGGTCCACCCCCCATGCTAGGAGATAACAATGAGGTCCCAAGACAATAGATAGATAGGTAGACAATAATCTAAAAGGAACAAGGACTGCACATGACTCCATTACAACATAGGTAACTAACACAAGTAAATCAACAACACTTCCAGAGGCAATCACATAACAAATGGAGAAAAATAATTAGGGAATGCTAGACTGCAGTAGGGATGAGTGTCATCACATGGTCCTAACATGGGTTACCCTCACAGTCTCTAGCTAAACATTAGCCCCCATCCTTGGGTTACCCTGAATATCTCTCACTAGGTGCTGACTACCTTCTATGGTTACCTTGATAGTCTCTTACTAGACGCCGGCCCCATAGGGTGACACATGCGGAAACAACATTCCTTTCATGAGGATAAGGAAGTTGATATTGCCAACCAGGCCTTCTCATCCCATCCTTAGCGTGAATGAGCACTACAGGCATGGGTGAGGAATCCAATTAGCTTAATTAGTGTGAAAACTATCCAACTCCTAGATTTCATTATTAGATTATCACTTGTTAATTACTTCCAATGGGTTACACTGACAACCCCTTTGGGCACCGGCCCCGCATTGGAAGCCACTCCCCTATCTTCATCTAGATGACCCCGCCAACCATTCAAGAATGATCAACTTTGACAAGTACATAGCAACAGTGTCTTGCAAGGTATCTCTTCTCTTGCAACAATATGAACCGTCAACTCATTTGTCAATGCTCAAGGCACATTATTAACTATCAAGGACCTTATACAAAATAGGAGATATCACAACTCATCCATATCACAACATTATATAGGATCAAAAGTACTATAAGCCTCTGGAGAAACATGAATCAAAGAAAAAGAAAAAAAAAACCATGAACCCAAAGAAATTATACATTTTTTTTTTAAACTAAATTTCATTCTGTCCATTCAATTACAAAAATTCATAAATTAGAAATAGCACGATTATATTTATTTGAGAAGTACAAGTATTTAAAAATACAATAAGAAAATATATGTGCTTTCATATATTAAATCCCATACTTAACTACATTACAAAATTTATGTTTTAAACTTAATGATAGATTAGCAACGAAATTGATTCATATCTTATTCATAATTTAGAGATTCTAGTTTACAATTTAAAACTTTCTAATGATAAGAAGTATATAGAAACTTTTTATGATGAAGTGATAAGACTATATTGTAATAGAATCATTACTATATATCATTCACCTGTACGACCTAGATTATAGGCAACTATCCTTAATAGCAGTAGTGATGTAACTTGCAACAATAATGACATCCTACAGAGCATGAAGACAACATCAGCATGAAGATAAAGACAAATTGGGAATTGAGATCCTAGAGATCTTTGTGCGGCTATAAGGGCTTTCAAGGATAGAAATATTCCAGCATAAGCATGATGGCTTCTTGGTGGTAAATGTCAGAAGGAAAAAGTATCACATATTTTGATGAAAAGATATAATGATTAAACTATGATCTATGGATTGCAATCACAAGAGGCTTTAATGATTGCAAAATAAACACAAACAGATCTCAAATCGACAAGTCAAAATTGAAAAGCATGTTCATTATAACTTGGGCAACAAGGTCGACGCCAAGAAGAGGTCGCGTGGGGCTTAACACTTTAGGGTTCTTTTAGCATGAATGAAAAATATCTATCAGATACAAATATATATACATATGCATATTGGCAGCATAACAAACTTACTGAGTTATGGTCATTCTATTCATAGCCAACGTTGATTCTCTGGCAGAGTTTTCCATTTAAAACAATTCAATTAAAAATATTGCTAATAATCAATTTGCAGATATGGTGGTTGTCATCCTTGTGATTAAGGCTATGTCAACACAAAAGAGGAAGAATTCATTCAAATTGGTGGGCATTGGCGTAAAGATAGCATAAACATTAGCTAAAATGTTGACAGAATTCCACAAAGCTTTGATTGCAAACAACATCAATGGTTTAAAAGTCTGAGCTGATCTCAAGGATATGGTAAGGATTTCAAATTAAAAAAAAAATAGAGTAGAATCTAAGTTGCAGAACAAATGGGCATACTTGCCACGAGTTAGGGACCAAAATGATATAGAAATTCTCAAATCAAATGATTCCCATGAAAATCGATGTCTCAATAATAAATGCTAGGAGGATATGCTCGATAGAAGAGGTCTAATTCTAATGGCATAGAAAGGAAAGTAAATAACATGTTCAAAGTTACATTTAGGCATGCGTGATTGGAAATGTAGAGCTTGAGTCTTGACTTATGTCTACTTCCATGCAGTGGGATCATTAGTGCCATAGAAACCTAGAGATGATGCCATCTATGTCCTCTGGTGGACCATGGAAACGATGGAAAGCACGGGTCAATCAGATTGCCTCAAAAGGATATGTTCCAGATTAAACAATGGTTGTGAGAAAAATTGAAAAGAACCTCTTTACTGTCCTAAGTACTTTCGACCAAAGGAAATTAACAGTTTTCGATAAATTGAAGTGAAGACTTTTCCCCAACATCAAACAACCCAAGCAGAAATGGAAGGTTATGCATATCATCGATTTCAGTAGGAAAGATAAATCCACCAGAAGATATAAAACAAAATCTAAGACACATGCACACCAAATGCAAAAGCTTGTAACCATCATACAAGCCATCACACAGTATAGGCAAAGAACACATACCAGTTTGAAGCTTATTCCTCAATATCTTCTTCCACTTCTGCCCGTTTCTACTATATTTTTTTTTCCTCTACAAACTTTCTTCTCCAAAATCTTTTCTAATTAAACTATTTGTGTCCCCCCATTTACCAAATAAGTTTCCCTTTCAAATATCTCCCCTCTCTAAAAGTAGACAAATTCATAAATTTCCACTTCCCCATTTCCCATTATAGGAATCCACCACTAACAAAATATTAAATGCATTCCATCCACCACCTTTTGGAATATTTTCAAATCTGCAAATAACTCATGACAACCCACTCAATCAAATAAATTAATGACAAATATAAAATAATATCTTTCATGCCAGATATTAATCAACCAATATAGTATTAAATATCAATGATTTTATTATTATTATCAACTATTGAAACTACTAATTTGATTTCTATTAATATTCAATTATTTAATCTTCTCAAATTTCTACATTAATTATTTACAAATGACTAACATTAATATATTTAAACATATTATTATTATTATTATTATTATTCTACTTAATTAAATAATAAACCAACAAAATAACTCAAAAGCTACAAATCAACATTACATACCATAGAATCGACAGAGACTCATAGACATGTTCCAAAAGACCAACTAACCAACTGAGGAAATCTGAGACTGAAACTCAACCACATAGGGAATTTCACTGACCAAGGGAACCTCATGTTATCTCCCTTCCACTAGTCCATTGGGTTTAGGACACGCTTAGACCTGATAATCTAGGTGCAGTCAGTGTCATGTACCTACATCCTGCATCAAATCAAAAGGTTGAACAATACACATAACTATAATCTCAAACACACTGTGAGAGGGATTCGCAACATAGTAGGGTACTCATGCATGAGTAATACTATACTATCCCTCACACCAACACATCAATCAAATAAACCATATTATGGATATCATATAATTGTCTAACAAGTAAGATATTTTGTTACTAATCAACTAAATAAGAATCATCATCAAGTAAATCACATGACACTCATAGCAAGATTGATCCACATAATCAATTGAGTCCATATCTAAACATATCATAAGCATGAAACATCAGTACTAGCAGCATCATCAATGCCATCTAACTCAATGAGGTATCATCAAACAATCACATAATAGTATATCTAAAATCCACAGAAAGTCATAAAGTCTAACTCCATAAACACCACTATCAGTCTAACAAAAGCAAAAATGAAGGGCACTGCATCTGCCCCTAGGACCAATCTTACTCCTGGAAGCTTGCAAGTAAGATAAGGGTAGAGATCTCGTATCCTGACACAACCTCCCAAGATACTAAAGACTCACCATTAGGATCCCACAAGATCCTCACTGGCTCTATGCCTTATCCCTGAGGGTCTACTCTTGATGCTGCATAACACCCACAAGCTCTAGAGAAAGTTGCCCATCCTCTACTTGCGGTCTCCAAGACTTTCCCCTGATGCTATTCCTAGAGATGCTCAATCATTGTGAACACTCTATGAGGCCTCCCTGCATCACCTATGGTCGGCTCTTAAGCTGCCAGCCTCTGACCAAAACCTGTAGCATTCTTTTATGGATACTATCTATCTATGTGGCCCTGTTGGCCGCAAAAGAAACACCCTGTGCCTCTGCCAAAACCTCCGCCACTCAGAAATTCATTAGACTGTTGAAACCTCCCTCTACTAACTATAGACTGCATGCTCTAAGCTGACTGATAAATGTGATTACGCTTGTTCCGTTGCCATGACCGATCTTTCATGTTCTAAACTCTATTACCCTACTGAGGCTGAGAATTCTTTGGTTGTGTCTAAGAATACTGTTGTTGCTGCTGCTGTTCATCATTAGTGGGTGCATTGTGACCTCTAGAAGAATCTACTACTTGTGTCTGATGACCTCGGGACCCATAGTCTGTGGAAGGTGCACTACCAATATAAACACCTGTATGACCTCCAAGAGCCATTGCCAAGTTCTCCTCTACCAAACGGGCCTTCTTAACTGCCATGTCTATGGTCTTAGGCTCGAATACACAAACTCCTCCCCTGATATGGGCATTCAGGCCCCTAATGAAGTGTTGAACTAGCATAGCCTCATCATTGCCAATGCCAGCATACTAATTAAGCTCATAGAATCTACGCTCATACTGCTCTATCGACATGGCCATCTGCCTCCACTCATGGAACTCATCTATGTGGTGTTGCTTCTAGTGATTGGATAGGAAACGAGATCTGAACCTCTCCAAGAACAACTCCAAGAAACTGTACCAATGTCAAAATGTACCTTTTGTCCCTCTAAACGCCACCATGTCAAAGAAAAACCTCTAAGATGCAAGATGGCACATCTAGCCTTGGTGTTACTACCATATGGATGCATGGCAAAACACCTACCCAAATCCAACAACTAGGTCTTTACCTCCAAACCACTACTAGAGATCCATCAAAAGTGGGAGGGCGTGCCCTCAAAAGATCTCTCATGTGAATATCCAAGGTATCCTCCTACTCTATTGTCATCTCTCTCCTTTTAGGAGATCTCTCTCTCTCTCCCTAACCTCTAGCTGATTTACCTCCTATCTCCCTCCTGGCTGATCTACCCCCTATCTAGGATCTACACGGGGAAGAGCCTCCTCAAGCAAGTGACACAACTGAGATACCTCAAGTTGGCCCTGATTCTCTGCATTCTGACCCCCACCATCTTGAACACTCTCACGAGAGGAACTAGGAGGAGGGCTACTGCCACCCCCTCTCCCACATCCCCTACCTCAACCCCAACTTCAACCTCGACCTCTAGGCATCTTCTAAACTAAACCATCAAAGGACAACCTCAGGATGATAGGCGTGAATGACAAAAGGGAATACAGATTTTAAGCAACTAGGTTGACATAATGGGCTCAATTATAACTAGAGTATCTAGTGTTTAAACTTGGCTCTAATACCAAGTGTAATGCCCTGCCATGCAACCCTAGAGATAAGTTTAACTAAGCAATAAAGAGGGTGAAATTTTAATTTCTTTTTAAATAGAATTAATGATAACAAAACATAACATAGTCTATAATCAACAAGTTAAACTAGCATCTCTAGGAATTATATAGCTGCATTATTGAAATTATACAATAATAAACAACATACATAGTTTCATCGAATAAACCAACTAAATCAAACCAGCAACTTTTATTACGACTTCCAAATACTTTAAGAAGTTTGTATTAAGATTACAAGTATAAAATAGTATATCTTACAAGAGGAATTACATAGTTTCATTGTTACAAAAGCTCTTTTTTCTAAATACATCAAATTACATAATGAATTCCATTGATACATAGATCTAAATGCAAATAGTACAAATAACAATCTTCAAATATATGTGCAAAACTAGAAACATCTTCTTTACACATGAGCCACAATGCCAGGAAACCAATGGAATAAAGCAAAATCACCCAACCATGTGGAACCCTAAGGTCCACCCCCATGCTAGGAGATAACAGTGAGGTCCCATGACAAAAGATAGATAGGTAGATAGTAATCTAAAAGGAACAAGGACCGCACATGACTCCATTACAACATAGGTAACTAACACAAGTAAATCAACAACACTTCTAGAGGCAATCACATAACAAATGGAGAAAAACAATTAGGGAATGCTAGGCTGCAGTAGGGTAGGCTGCAGTAGGGATGAGTGTCATCACATGGTCTTAACATGGGTTACCCTCATAGTCTCTAGCTAAATGTCAACCCCCATCCCTGGGTTACCATGACAATCTCTCGCTAGGCATCGACTGCCTTCTATGGTTACCTTGATAGTCTCTTACTAGACATCGGCCCCATAGGGTGACACATGCAGAAACGACATTCCTTTCGTGAGGACAAGGAAGTTAATTTTGCCAACCAGGCCTTCTCATTCCATCCTTAGCCTGAATGAGCACTACAGACATGGGTGAGGAATCCAATTAGCTTAATTAGTGTGAAAACTATCCAACCCCTAGATTTTATTATTAGATTATCACTTGTTAATTACTTCCAATGGGTTACCCTGACAACCCCTTTGGGCACCGACCCTGCATTGGAAGCCACTCCCCTATCTTCATCTAGATGACCTCGCCAACCATTCAAGAATAATCAACTTTGACAAGTACATAGCAACAATGTCTTGCAAGGTATCTCTTCTCTTGCAACAATATGAACCATCAACTCATTTGTCAATGCTCAAGGCATATTATTAACTATCAAGGACCTCATACGAAACAAGAGATATCACAACTCATCCATATCATAACATTATATAGGATCAAAAGTACTCTAAGCTTCTGGGGCAACATGACTCAAAAAAATAGAAAGAAAAACCATGAACCCAAAGAAATTATACAATTTTTTTAAAAGACTAAATTTCATTCTCTCCATTCAATTACAAAAATTCATAAATTAGAAATAGCACAATTATATTTATTTGAAAAGTACAAGTATTTAAAAATATAAGAAGAAAATCTATGTTCTTTCATATATTAAATCTCATACTTAACTAAGTTACAAATTTATGTTTTAAACTTAATGATAGATTAGCAACAAAATTGATTCATATCTTATTCATAATTTGGAGCTTCTAGTTTACAATTTAAAACTTTCTAATGATAAGCAATATATAGAAAGTTTCTATGATGAAGCGATAAGACTATATTGTAGTAGAATCATTACTATATATCATTCGCCTGCATGACCTGGATTATAGGCAACTATCCTTAATAGTAGCAGTGATGCAACATGCAACAATAATGACATCCTACAGATCATGAAGGAATGTGTTTTACAGAGACAATATTAGCATGAAGATAAAGACGGATTGGGAATTGAGATCCTAGACATCTTTGTGTGGCTACAAGGGCTTTCAAGGATGGAAATATTCCAGCATAAACATGATGGCTTCTTGGTGGTAAATGTCAGAAGGAAAAAGTATCACATTTTCTGATGAAAAGATGGGATGATTAAACTATGCTCTATGGATTATACTCAAAAGAGGATTTGATGATTGCAAAATAAAAACAAACAGATCTCAGATCAACAAGTCAAAATTGAAAAGCATGTTCATTATAACTTGGGCAACAAGGTCAACACCAAGAAGAGGTCATGTGGGGATTAACACTGTAGGGTTCTTTTAGCATGAATGAAAGATATCTATCAAATGCAAATATATATACATATGCATATTTGCGGCATAACAAAACTTATTGAGTTATGGTCATTCTATTCACAGCCAGCACCGATTCTCAGGCAAAGTTTTCCATTTAAAACAATTCAATTACCAATATTTCTAATAATCGATTTGCAGATATGATGGTTGTCACCCTCATGATTAAGGATGTGCCAACACAATAGAGGAAGAATTCACTGAAATTGGCGGACACCGGCTTAAAGATAGCATAAACATTGGCTAAAATGTTGATAGAATTCCACAAAGCTTTGATTGCAAAAAGCATCAATGGTTGAAAAGTCTAAGACAATCTCAAGGATATGGTAAGGATTTCAAATTAAAAAAAAAGATTAGAATCTAAGTTGCAGAACAAATGGGTATACTTTCCATGAGTTAGGGACAAAAACGATACAAGAATTCTTAAATCAAATGATTCCGATGAAAATTGACATCTCAATAATGAATGCTAGCAAGATATGCTCGATAGAAGAAGTCTAATTCTAACGACACAGAAAGGAAAGTAAATAATATGTTCAAAGTTACATTCAGGCATGAATGATTGGCAATGCAGAGCTTGGTTCTTAACTTATGTCTACTTCCATACAGTGGGATCATTAGTGCCACAGAAACCTAGAGATGATGCCATCTATGTCCTCCGGTGGACCATAGAAATGATGGAAAGAATGGGTCAATGAGATTGCCTCAAAAGGATATGTTCCATATTAAACAAGGGTTGCGAGAAAAATAGGAAAGAACCTCTTTACTGTCCTAAAGTACTTTCGATCAAAAGAAATTGATAGTTTTCAACAAATTGAAGCGAAGACATTTACCCAGCATCAAACAGCCCAAGCGGAAATGGAAGGTTATGCATAGCATCAATTTTAGCAGGAAAGATAAATCCATGAAAAGATATAAAACAAAATCTAAGACACATGCACACCAAATGCAAAAGCTTGCAACAATCAAACAAGCCATCACACAGTATAAGAAAAGAACACATACCAGTTTGAAGCTTATCCCTCAATATCTTCTTCCACTTCTTCCCATTTTTCCAAATTCTTTTTTTTTTGTTTTCCTCTACAAACTTTCTTCTCCAAAATATTTTCTAAGTAAACTATTCGTGTCCCCCCCATTCACCAAAAAAGTTTCCCTTTCAAATATCTCCCCTCTAAAATTAGACAAATTCATAAATTTCCACTTCCCCATTTCACGTTATAGGAATCCACCACTAACAAAATATTAAATGCATTCCATCCACCACCTTCAGGAATATTTTCAAATCTGCAAATTACTCCCGACAACCCACCTAATTAAATAAATTAATGACAAATATAAAATAATATCTTTCATGCTAGATATTAATCAACCAATATAGTATTAAATATCAATGATTTTATTATTATTATTATTATCAACTATTGAAACTACTAATTTAATTTCTATAAATATTCCATTATTTAATCTTCTCAAATTTCTACATTAATTATTTACAAATGACTAACATTAATATATTTAAACTTATTATTATTATTATTATTATTATTATTATTATTATTCTACTTTATTAAATAATAAACCAACAAAATAACTTGAAAGCTACAAATCAACATTACTTACCATAGAATCAACAGAGACTCACAGATAGGTTCCAAAAGACCAACTAACCAACTGTGGAAATCCGAGACTGAAACTCAACCACATAGGGAATTTGACTGACCAAGGGAACCTCATGTTATCTCCCTTCCACTATTCCATTGGGTTTAGGACACGCTCAGACCTGATAATCCAGGTGTCTAGAGTTAGTGTCATGTACCTACATCCTGCATCAAATCAAAAGATTGAACAATACATATAACTATAATCTCAAACACACCGTGAGAGGGATTTGCAACATAGTAGGGTACTCATACATGAGTAATACTATACTGTCCCTCACACCAACACATCAATTAGATAAACCATATTATGCGTATCATATAATTGTGTAACAAGTAACATATTCAGTTACTAATCAACTAAATAAGTATCATGATCAAGTAAATCACATGACACTCATAGCAAGATTGATCCACATAATCAATTGAGTCCATATCTAAACATATCATAAGCATGAAACATCGGTACTAGAAGCATCATCAATGCCAAAATTCATAAAGTCTAACTCCATAAACACCACTATGAGTCTAACAAAAGCAAAAATGAGGGGCACTACATCCTATCCCTATTTTAGAGTACATTCTTATACACTGTAACGCCCCAAGGTGTCCTATCCATTGTTTTACCCTAAAGTTCTAAGATGTTATGGTCCTATCCCTTGTTTTACCCTAAAGTTCTAAGATGCTCTTGTCATAGCATGTTTTTTACATTGCATATTGTTTACAAATATTCTACTCATGCTAGCATCAACATGAGATCAATACAAGATCTTTACAAGCAGACACATTAGAAATCGCCTATGGAGGACCAAGAGTCACAACTTAGAATTCTACAATAGATGTCCCTTTGGGGATTTGAACTTGGGTCTCCACAATGAGAACCCAACATTTTAACCAATTAAGCTCAACCCCTTGGACAACATGTATGATCACTACTATACAACCTCATACTTTATATCTAATGTATGTTCATTATTATGTCCATGTATTTATGTTTGTGCTAGAAGATATACTTGACTATTGTAATGTCTTCTTGACTATTATATGAATTGATTTAGGAACCATCCATATGAAATCAATTTCCTATTTGATTGTAATAATTTTATATTCTTAAATTTTATCCAACTATAGATTCTTTATATATATATGTATATGTGTATATTTGATAACTCTAGAATAAACTAATTTATAATATTCATGAACGAGACTTTCTATTTTATTATAGAGACAATTCGTGGGTAAATTAGAAGCATCAAATTATAATATATATTATTATTATATTTTAATAAAAATAATAGTATGCAGAATATTCTCCATTCCTCTTTTATTTAGTTTTATTGTAATCCTCAATGCATATTTTCATCATCGCATTTGATGAGAGGACACCTCGTTGAGGCTCTCTACCAAATTGACCACGTGCCTTACCAGTGCTTCCTCAAATTTCACACTTATCTATCCTGGTGTTGGTATACGTTTAATGGTCTTATCGAGGAGGGATGGGAAAATGGGGTATTTGTAGGTTCATTCATGGATTTGAATGAAGTCAGATTGGTATTGAAACAACCTAAACATCCTGGTAGAGGTCGCAAATATGTATGAAGCCACAAAAACGCATTTTTAGTTGTATAAAGCAGCCCAGGGTAACATCTTTGAAGAGAATTAATGGGGGCCACATGCCTATCATGTTGTAAGTGCCACATTTGTTCCTTCTACAAAATTGTTTTCAACTTCTCGTCAACAGAGTGAGACATTCTTTGGAATGTTAACATATATACAATTGGTGAGTTGTGAAATGGCTATTCTTAAATATCATCCACTTCAACAGTTAAAGGTTAATTTGGACCAATAAAAATAGGACAAATATTTACCACTTTTTATTATGAATGAAGTGTAAAATTGCTATTGAGTGTTTGACCATTAAAATAAATGATATTTAAATAGAATGTTTGTAAAATTTCATTATATGAAAATTTGACTTTTTAGGTTTGTTTTTGTGTTTTCCCTTTCCATTTCTGTTCCATTGGCAGTTAGCAGCAACCATTCTCCATACAGAACGGTCTGCCTATGGCATGTCTAAGACATCATACCATACCTATCATACTCCATACAAAACTGCAATGGTGAAATTCAAAAAAAAATTGAATCATTTTTTTGCGCCTATGAATTAAACGACCCCCTTTGACTCGCTCAAAACATTATACAACTCTTTTCTGCAATATCCCCACCACTACTGCATTCTACACGTCCCAAGATCGACTCTCATCATGAGCGATGAGATCATAGGCGGCAATACATTCCTGTTGTTGCCCATACGCACGCTTCGAATTAATCCTAGTTTAAGGCGCGATAAGTCACGGGAGTGTTTCATTGCACTTGATCACAGACAATAATGTGCCACTGCAGCGAGTGAAAAACGCTCAGTTTGCCAGGTCTGTTGATGAATCTAGATTACTTATTTTATTTTCTTGACAAATTCAGGACACTGCCTACTTGCACCATGGAAGGCAGTACTTGAGAGACTGCTATATTGAAAAGCCAGTGGTTGGATCACTGCTCAAAGCCACAGCTCTGAGGGTGATTCTAGCGGATACGTGTTTCTCAGGTATTCATTGTCATATTTAAGCTGTTGGGTACTGACATTTCTTATTATTTGTTTACAAGGCATTTATAAAGATTTGTATGATGTGACAACTGTGCAGATGTGTTATTACTGGTAATGGGGAGAGAGATTATGCATATTTAGGACGCCCTTGGGAGTCATTTGCAAGGTTTCTGTTTGCATACACATGGATGGATGGCAGCATCACACCTCTGGGTTGGTATAACTGGGATTTGCCTGAAAAAGAAGAGACTGCATGTTTCTATGAGTACAGATTAAGTAATTTTCTACCTAAACAATTTCTTTGCAACAACGAGAGATTATTTTATTTATTAATTGTCTTATCAAATGAATTCATTTCAGGTGTTTTGGTCTGGGCAGTGATTGTTCACAACGGGTGAAATGGGTAAAGATTTAGTAAGATGACAAAATTGATCAATATACTGCCATGGGCTTCATTGATCCAAAACCACACAAAACATGGCTAACATGGTTTACAAATGGAATGTGAATGAAAATGACATTATCAACATGAAAGCAACTGGGATTAACAGTAGATGTTGTCAGTGATCAATAACGAACTTGGATTTATCAAGTAACATGGAAAGTATAGGATTAGGCTTCCTATGTTTCATTGACATTTATATTGAATTGATTTTAAGAAAATATAGTATTGTTGATGATAGCTTTGCTAGTATGTCTACATTTTCTTTAAAATCGTACCCATGCTGCTTGTTCAAATGTTAAGCATACTGTCTAATGATAAAAAGTGGCACCAAATATTTATCATTTTAAAAAATATGTGAACTTTGGACGATTAATGAACGTTTTTTAATAAGATTACATGCAATGTACTTTAGCTTAATTTGTCAAATTCCTTTAGCACTATTAATAGCAAATTATTATTTTTTATAAATTATTGTGTTAATTAATACTAGTACTTAAAATCAAGTTATTAGTTTATTAGTTTAGAGTTTTGGATCTTAGTCTAGTTTAAATTTGGTTTGGGATTTAAGTTGATTTGTCTATAAAATTACATAGGGGATGGTATGAGCATTATCAGTTTATCTCAAACAAACCTAAGAATAATTTGAAACAACTCAATCAAACCCATAGTAAATCCATGTGTGAATATTTTTCTCTTTTAATTTTTTTTGTTCTATTCTATAACAATTTGGTCTACTTTTGTCTAGATTGGTGATATGATCTACTTTCTTCATTATGTTTGGTTGTGTCCTTCAACAACAATCTTTGCCTCCTTTTTGAGATCCATTTGTTCTCCTAATGTATGAATTGAATTTGGGGTCCAATTTGGTAAAAATATTGCCATCATAATGAGCAGAATTGGAATTAACAAGTGCATATTATAGTGGGTATCATAATATTCACATCAATTAATAGGAAGTGAAATCTCTAGCAATGTTCCCTGATTGGAAAGGGGGGAGAGAACCCTATTTTGAGGAAAGTGAGTTATAGTAGTGAAAGTAGTTCACACATAACTCCAATCTCCCTCACTATCATATTAGGTGTCTATTATTGATATATTTTAATTTAATATATACTATATTTTAATTATTTAGATTTAATATAATATATTGAAATTTTAATGTTTTAAATTTAATACAATTATTACAAATTTGATTTGTGTCCAAGATTGAATGACAACTTTGCATGTAGGAAAAGTTATATCTAAGATAGTGGAAATATGATTATTTCCAATTAGAAGTTTGAGTTGTAGAAGCTTTACTAGATAGAGTCATGCTGGAAGCAAAGTAGAGTCACAACAAGTGCATGAATAATATTGTCCTTTATTCATTGATGTTATATGTGTGTACAACAATGATATAAAGGCTATGGTGAGAAATAAAGTCCTATGATCAGTTAATGAGAGGTTGTGTACACCTATTTTGTTAGAGGTACTTTGCGCTACAACTAGACCAAGTTGTGAGTGTAGAAGGACTTCTTGGAAGCTAGAAGACATCCCTTAAAAATGTACAATGATGTGTATTTGTATAATAGGCTATTAGCTAAGCCTATCCATAATATGTTGACAAGTATCATGTACATTTAGTATGCTAACCATGTGGCCAAGGTTGTGGTAGATGTTGAATTGATAGGGTGTTAGTTGTTTGGCATGGACATGTGTATTAGAAGGTGCTAGATGTTAGATGTTTATAGAGCCAAACTAAACATATTGGTGTAGATGCATGCGCCCACACATTGTCGTGCCGACTGTGTATGGATTTTTTGACTAGTCACAGTGTCGACTTCTACTAGAAACTAAATAGACTTATTTTCTTTTGACCAATCTATCTGTACTATTTGTCGACATGTTTTTGACCAGCATTTCTATCACAATGTTTTCAACTAGCCGGTCATTTTACAACACACCGATTGGTTAAGCTCTTCTAGATGCATGTGTGTCCATCACACATAATGTAGAAGTATTACAAGAGTTGGCAATGTTGTTATTAAAGCTAAAGTTTAGAGTCATAAAGTGGCACAACATGATTGAAGTGTGTTCACATAGTTGTCATATGCTATCTCACAAAAAACATGTTTAGAAAAATGCTTATGTAGATGTGTGCAAGGTCATTTTTCCATATCCTCAACCACACACAAAACATCTTGGCACTAAGCTTGTGCTTGCATAAAAGAAGATTGTAGAACGAGAAGATTTTACATTGAGTTGATGCATAGGAGCATGAGTAAATCACAAATTAACACATGAATCATTCACCCTTTCTTGTAAAGAAGTGGCCTCCATTGTGTCGGCCATGTTGAACCATTACCCTATTGTGTCTAGATCACTTCACGCTTTCTTGTCAAGCAATATCCTTGTTACACTAGAAAAACTTAGAGGTGTAGAATAGAAAGTGGGACTTATTTCACCCTTTCTTGTAGATTTGTGCTAGAATAACCCAAAGGTATGAACACAAAATGTGGGATGTGTTTCCCATGAGGTGATAGATCCACACTTATAATAATGCAAATAATATCATGTAGAAGATAGACCACACATACCACAAGAGATGTTTGTGGGCCAAGATGCCCTAATATTAAATATATAGAAATAGAATAAATCCTTAAGGTGTGGAAATACTATACGACACTCCTTATGGTAGAAGCCACTCCACACTATATCTTTAAGAGATCCCAAACATATATCATACTCTCCACATATCCTGTAATGCCCATATTCATTTATTCCTTTCTCTTTATTTTGTTTAGCATATCAGTGTTACGATACTTTTGTTGTGATATTTGTATTGTATATTGGTGATCGCTAATTAATACCAATGCTTGATCTAAATTCTCAATGTGTATATTTGGATCTATGATACTTGTGTGTGTGTGTGTATTTTATTAGAGTTTTAGCTTCATTGTTTCCATTTAAATAATATGATGGGTGGATAAATTTGATTTCTTTTGGTATTATTATTTTAAATGATTAATTGCCACTTGATCATATTTTTAGAATACATGATTTAATTTAAATGAGCATACTAGATGCTTAGTAGCTACTTGTATATAATTTCACCATTTCTTTGACTATTGTTACATTTTGGGATAGATGTACATAATGTTTGAATTAAGTGTGTAGGAAAATTATACGTTTTTCACCAAGGAGTGAAATGTGGAGAATGTTAACATTAGATGCTTAGGCATCTCACTTCTTTATCATTATGTTTTCAAAACCTATGAAAATCTCATCTGAATAAAGTGTGATTTTGGATCCCCCTCATGATAGACCTATAAAAAGTCTTCTTGGGTGTGTTTAATTTATCACATATGCAATTCTGTGTGTGCTTGGTATATGCAAAATGAGTTATTATGCCTTGAAAATCATTGGTTTATGCTATTGATTCCTCATGTAGAAGAAAGCATTTTAAATGATTTAGGTTAACTGTGAAAGGCATTTTATGTAATTTCTTGGTGCTTGAAATAGATTAAATTCTATTTTTAGAAACTATTATACTGGAGGACTACTGTCTTAAGTGATTTGGGCTTTGGGAAAAGAGAGTATTAGTTTAGTCTAATTCTAATTAGTGGAACATAAGGAAAAGTGCTTTATATTTTCTTGGGCCATTATGCATTGTTTGAATTTGACTCATTTTCAAACCCTCCTTTGAAGGTTTTGAATTTTGCTTTCTTGGGATTACAAACTGATTGCAGAGGAATTGTTTGAACTTGGAGTTTACATCCATACAGGAATTTGTATCATGTTTAAACTTGAATTTAAATTTAAAAGTTGTAGGACATTTATTTTTTTCAAAAGTTGATTTTCCTACAGAAGTCATGTCAAAAATTTTCAAAATGTAAATTTGAGTTTAAAAGTGTATTGTTGGGTAGAATTGGCATAAGAGGGTATGCTTATTTTTTTAGTTTTTTCATTTCATCAAAAACATGAGAATTCTATGAATTCCTCTATTTTACCCTATTAGATTTTTTCAAAAAAAATATGTGATGAGAAAAGATTGTTGTTTGGTTATTTTGGGTCAAGAAGGCATTTTTAGATTTTTGAAGGATGCTTCAAATCCGTCAATGGAGAACTTTGGAAATTTGTGATGATATTTTATTAAATTTTCAAAATTCTGAATAGTTGATATTATGGGGAATGATGGATTTTCCCATAGATTACATTTTATATGTGCATTGGGAAGCATGTTTTTAGGGAAAACCACTCTTTTACTATGTTTAAGTTCCTTAAAGAAGGTTGACCTTGAATTGTCTGGGATAAGGAGATATATCCATAAGATGTTTGGTTTGGATAGTTTTCAAACTCGCTGGATGAGTTTGGATGCAAGGAGTCCGCTGAAGAAGTGTGCCTTGAGATTGTTTTATTATATTTTTGTGTGTCATGTCTAATTTGTAAAATTGGTGTGTTAGACATGTTGGTTTTTCTTCTGAATCAGCATTAGGGTTTGCCACTTCTAATGCACAGGCAGATTCAACCAACTAAATACAGGAGGTTGCGTGAGCTGCCTCCCCTTCACTTCTGGTTCTGCCACACCAAGGGGGGTATCCCTATAACTCAAGATGTAACCTTGACTAGCTCAAAGATAGAAATATCTAACTTGACAACAACAGGTAGAATACTCTCATGTATGGACCAAGATCTGTATGATAGATCACAAGGCTGGCAACATTCTTGGACATGATGTTTGGTTGGGTATGAGAGCATGCAGGGGGTTCCTAATCCTACTCCTACAACTAACAGGTGGAAGTATAAAATGGTTTAGTTTGAATTTTGGATGCAAAGCTGGACATGGTGTATAACCTCAACACAGAGCTAGATTGGTGCCTATCCAGGGCTTGGAGTCGGTAGACATACACCTGTGAATGATCAGCATGAATAGCTAAACTGGATTTCAGGGGGATACACATGATATCTGCCTTACAGATATCTCCCAATAAAGAGTGTTAAGTTATCTCTACTTATGGCATCCCTACTGCAGTATACCCTTCCCAATGTTCAACCTGAAAACAGTTTAATCTACCCCTTGAGCAGAAGTTAAAAGATCAGACATTCAACATAGGAATTCTATGCTCTAGAATCTAAACATTACCCAAATATCCAGATTCAGAAGAAGAATACATGCAATACTGGAGACAGAATTAACACAACACATGCTAAGATAGCATTACTCATATAAGATTAACCATGAGATCAGTGGATTCATGCCAAATCGTACAACAGGAGATACATAAACTCACAATTTTAAGCTGTACAGAGCAACCAGATCAGCTTGTTTTGAATTACAGAGCCAAAAATCTTCAACTTTCAACAACCACAAATGAGTAACACTTCCTGCTTATAACAGCCAGGTAGTGTACCACAACAATTAATTACATGGTTGACCAAAAATCCCGCCAGATACACAGTATCAGCAAAATGGCGCTCAACGCATTACCAGATTGGCGCCCAAACATGAATGCAGCAGGTAGGGGAGGAGACAGGAAGATATCTCGAGCCCTGCGCCACTGTCCGCTGATGTACACCTTCAATCAGGTACCAGATCCGCCCATACCTCTGCAACCTTCACCATTAATGGCGCACCAACCCGCAGCCTTGGAAAAAACATCTAACAGTCGATCGCAACCATTTCCCGCCGAGATTCATCATCATGATATTTCAAAAATGCAGGATATCAATTATCCCACACGCACCCCGCAGCAACCTCTTTAACACTTTATATACTAGGTCATGAGCATATATGATGTCGGTGCTTTTGCTCCTGACGACACTAGTATAAGACTTCATCATCATCATCCTCCAGCAGCATGATATCCTGTCGCTTGAAATATCACCCTGACGTCAGCATCATCACCGCAATATAACCTGCATGATATTCGCCTTCATCGGCACAACCTGATCCATCGGAGGAACATCCTCCTGCTGAGCCTATACCAAAAGTCTGGCCGATGAACATCCTGATGACGTCATCATCATATCCTGCTGACATCATCATCATATCTGCCTACTGCGCACCTCCTCATATCCGGATGACGTCATCATCATGTTTGCAAATATCGGGGAATCTCCACAAGATGATCAGTGTTAGAAATATGACCCCCCGGACCTTGATGATGTCATCATCATATCGACATCAGGATGATATTTGGAAGATAACCGGATATTTGGAAATATCATCCTGATGCACAAATATCATGTTGCACTGTAGCTCCACTATAAGATCGGGGCGATAGATGAATATGATGATGCTTGAAAAGATCACCCCCCACTAGATAATGCACGAAGCCGGCAGGAGGATATCTCCTTGATATCAGCATCATCATGACGCTGGAACAAACATACACACGGGTGATATTCAAAAATAAAAATATCACCCCCTCCTTCAGAAATATCATGATGCAGATAGGCAGAGAAATAGATATCACCCTGACATAAGAATGACGTCAGCATCATCAGGATGATAAAACAACGAACATGAAGTGATACAACATCATCAGGATGATATTAACTAAGATCATCCTGACGTTCAAAATATGATGACCCCAGTGAATATCGGGTCATACTTAGAACTCTTCAACAACATCATCAGGATGATCATAACCAAGATCACCCGATGATAGAAATATCACCCTGGCGAAATATCATGCAGGCAGAAAATATGATGACCCCCGCAAGCAACACGGTGATAACTGGAAATATGATGATGATGATGACGACCCTTAGGAAAAAACAAGTCAGGTCGAACAACTCAGAGAATAACCCCTTCAGAAGATCGGGGTGACATCATCATCATAAAAGGGCAAGGTGGTAATTGGAAGATCACCGGATACTTGAAAAATCACCCCCGCAAGCAAATCAGGGCACACTGTAGCTCATCAGCAGGATTAGGATGATACCCAAACATCACCTGATATTGAAATATGATGATCCTGATGAAAAACAAGTTGACAGAAAACATGATAATGCAGACCATCATCGAAGACAAGATGATGATGATGACCTCCTCCCTAGGGAAAATATGATGCTGCAGCTGGAAAATGCTGAGGAGGTCCAACACTTAGAATATTTTTTGGATACTTAGGGAAAGTGCCTGCATGAAAATTGTTCACAAACTGTCAGTCAATTCAGGCACTAACACTGGCTCTGTCTCGGGACGTGCAGGTGCAAGACTGCAGCGAGAACCCCAGATCTCTGGGATGCAGACCAGTCCCTTATCCATTGGGCACAGAGTCAAATACTGCACCGACCTGCATCACCAAACACACTTGATGGCCTAAGGCCACCAAGAAAAGAAAAAACATGTATCTCCCTTTGTCAAACATCTTGTTTTCATCTGCATGCACTGGGTCAAGCCTGGAGATACTGTCAGGATCCACCCACAAACAAACCTTGTCATCTGCACACTCAACCCTCTGATTTAGCTTGTCATTGTCAAACCTGTGCAGATAACCCTCAGCATCATGTGACATGTGGGTGCAGAATATATCAGGCAATGTATACTCAAATGGTATAGAACACAGGTTATCATCTGTATCATCATCATGCATTGCAACATGATCTCCTAGCTGGACTGCAAATAGGAAACACTCAGAGTCCACCACACAACTAGGAAGATCAGGGCTCATTGTATTATATGCTGGCACATCAAAAGAAAAGCTTTCAAAATCACAATTGTGCACATCATGTACACAACAATCAGCAGCACCAGGCTGGAAAAGATCAGGCTCTGGCATCTCTTTCAAATCAGGCACATTTTCACAGTCACTTACCTGATGTATGTTGTTTCCTCTTTCATCAGGATGAGAAACAAAATCCAAGCCAAAAATAATGTCTAGATCCTCACCATACTCTGACAGATCCTCATCACCATATGTGTCATAAATGGGTGACCTAGGTGCATCAATTTCATCATAATATGCCATTTGTTCATGGGCAGCAGAACATGCATCTTCATCACCAATGGATTCACTTTGTGGAGGAGTATCAGCCTGTGTGTCATAAGCAAAACAGCCATCAAATGAAAAATAATCATGCTCTGAACTAGCACTTATTTCAATTTCTGACTGCTCTTCATGATCTCCATGTGTTTGAAAGGTAGGCAATGGGTCACACACAGGACTGCTTCTCTGTTTGCTTATATCTTCTCTGTCTTGAGTACAATACTCACAATTGTCTCCACAGGTCCATTCCAAAAATTGCTCATTGCTGTCCACAACCTCGTTATTGTTTTCATGGTCAGCTGCCTCATCATTGTAATGGGAATCCTCATTAGTCCTTTCACTGGCATCCTCAACTGGTGAACAATCTAGTTGAGCAGTATTGTTAGCATTATGTTCAAACACAGCAGTCTCAACCTCTATGCTTTTATTTTCATTTTTATCTGCACATGATGCCATAATCATTTGGTCATTTGCAGCTTCATAACCATTTCTCACAGCAAGGCCTAGGGACAGGGTTTTCAGCAGGTACACATTTCTGATTTTTTCTATCTTTTCTATGAACCTGTATGCCATCTGCATACTTGTCACCTTGAAATCCCTCAGTATTGCACTAAAGCCCTCCTCAAAAGCCTCAAAGAATATGCCAACACAGGCTGAAATATCAGGTCTGAAGACTTCTGGGATCTATGAAAGGGCTATTGCAAACCTATGACTGAAATCAACACATGGCTCTTCATCTTGTTTTCTGATTCTCATCAATTCTGCAACAAGATCAACCGGTTTTTTTGCAAATTCTTCCTTGAAACAGTCAGCAAGCTCATCCCAACAGGCAAAGGATTTCTTTGGAAAGCTCAAATACCAGTCTTTTGCTTTTGCATCAAAGGACCTAACAAAAAACCTCATCCACATATCCTCATCTCTGAATGAATATTTTCCCATAAAACTGTGAAAATTTTGGATATGTGCATTCCCATCACATACATTGTGACTACTAAATCTAGGCATCTGACAATATATCCTAGCAGGCATAGCTTCTACTTTATAATCCACCCATGACAAATCCAGTTGGTCATACAAAGGATCAAAAGGGCTGACAGGAGGTTTAGCTTTCTGACTGGCAGACACAACAGGGTTACCGCTTTTTAACTGGGCCTGCTCAGCCTCTAAGAATATCAACCTATTTCTTATCTCTTCTATTCCTTTATCCAACATTTCACCACTGAGTATGAGATAATTCATACTTGGATTCATAAAAATCTTACTCTTAGACATCGTTTGTCTGTCTAAGACCTAAGGCTTCCCCTGGCATCTAACCTATGCAGTAAAACAACAAATAAAGGGGAAGGAACAAGGTACCTTTTCTCATACAGATGCAGAAAAATGAACAACACATTTTTGTCACATCACATACATCCATCTTTCATGTGCATTTGGATCTTTTTTGCAGAGTCGCCACCTCTCCAGAGAGGACAAAATTTTCAATAGCTGAAAGCTCATCAAATATGTTTCTGAGTTCATTCCACCAGCAGAGCAAAACTTCACCAGAGACTGTAGGATATCACTTTACATCAACATCCCCAGCAGAGTCGCCAATTTGTTGGCTGACTCGGATGGGTCACAAATATATCATTTTTTTTTTATTTTCTCCCCAGCAGAGTCGCCAATTTGTTGGTTTTTCTTCTGAATCAGCATTAGGGTTTGCCACTTCTAATGCACAGGCAGATTCAGCCAACTAAATACAGGAGGTTGCGTGAGCTGCCTCCCCTTCACTTCTGGTTCTGCCGCACCAAGGGGGGTATCCCTATAACTCAAGATGTAACCTTGACTAGCTCAAAGATAGAAAGATCTAACTTGACAACAACAGGCAGAATACTCTCATGTATGGACCAAGATCTGTATGATAGATCACAAGGCTAGCAACATTCTTGGACATGATGTTTGGTTGGGTATGAGAGCATGCAGGGGGTTCCTAATCCTACTCCTACAACTAACAGGTGGAAGTATAAAATGGTTTAGTTTGAATTTTGGATGCAAAGCTGGACATGGTGTATAACCTCAACACAGAGCTAGATTGGTGCCTATCCAGGGATTGGAGTCGGTAGACATACACCTGTGAATGATCAGCATGAATAGCTAAAACTGGATTTCAGGGGGATACACATGATATCTGCCTTACAGATATCTCCCAATAAAGAGTGTTAAGTTATCTCTACTTATGGCATCCCTACTGCAGTATACCCTTCCCAATGTTCAACCTGAAAACAGTTTAATCTACCCCTTGAGCAGAAGTTAAAAGATCAGACATTCAACATAGGAATTCTATGCTCTAGAATCTAAACATTACCCAAATATCCAGATTCAGAAGAAGAATACATGCAATACTGGAGACAGAATTAACACAACACATGCTAAGATAGCATTACTCATATAAGATTAACCATGAGATCAGTGGATTCATGCCAAATCGTACAACAGGAGATACATAAACTCACAAGTTTAAGCTGTACAGAGCAACCAGATCAGCTTGTTTTGAATTACAGAGCCAAAAATCTTCAACTTTCAACAACCACAAATGAGTAACACTTCCTGCTTATAACAGCCAGGTAGTGTACCACAACAATTAATTACATGGTTGACCAAAAATCCCGCCAAATACACAGTATCAGCAAAATGGCGCTCAACGCATTACCAGATTGGCGCCCAAACATGAATGCAGCAGGTAGGGGAGGAGACAGGAAGATATCTCGAGCCCTGCGCCACTGTCCGCTGATGTACACCTTCAATCGGGTACCAGATCCGCCCATACCTCTGCAACCTTCGCCATTAATGGCGCACCAACCCGCGGCCTTGGGAAAAACATCTAACAGTCGATCGCAACCATTTCCCGCCGAGATTCATCATCATGATATTTTGAAAATGCAGGATATCAATTATCCCACACGCACCCCGCAGCAACCTCTTTAACACTTTATATACTAGGTCATGAGCATATATGATGTCGGTGCTTTTGCTCCTGACGACACTAGTATAAGACTTCATCATCATCATCCTCCAGCAGCATGATATCCTGTCACTTGAAATATCACCCTGACGTCAGCATCATCACCGCAATATAACCTGCATGATATTCGCCTTCATCGGCACAACCTGATCCATCGGAGGAACATCCTCCTGCTGAGCCTATACCAAAAGTCTGGCTGATGAACATCCTGATGATGTCATCATCATATCCTGCTGACGTCATCATCATATCTGCCTATTGCGCACCTCCTCATATCCGGATGACGTCATCATCATGTTTGCAAATATCGGGGAATCTCCACAAGATGATCAGTGTTAGAAATATGACCCCCTCGGACCTTGATGACGTCATCATCATATCGACATCAGGATGATATTCGGAAGATAACTGGATATTTGGAAATATCATCCTGATGCACAAATATCACGTTGCACTGTAGCTCCACTATAAGATCGGGGCGATAGATGAATATGATGATGCTTGAAAAGATCACCCCCCACTAGATAATGCACGAAGCCGGCAGGAGGATATCTCCTTGATATCAGCATCATCATGACGCTGGAACAAACATACACGCGGGTGATATTCAAAAATGAAAATATCACCCCCTCCTTCAGAAATATCATGATGCAGATAGGCAGAGAAATAGATATCACCCTGACATAAGAATGACGTCAACATCATCAGGATGATATTAACTAAGATCATCCTGACGTTCAAAATATGATGACCCCAGTGAATATCGGGTCATACTTAGAACTCTTCAACAACATCATCAGGATGATCATAACCAAGATCACCCGATGATAGAAATATCACCCCGGTGAAATATCATGTAGGCAGAAAATATGATGACCCCCGCAAGCAACACGGTGATAACTGGAAATATGATGATGATGATGACGACCCTTAGGAAAAAACAAGTCAGGTCGAACAACTCAGAGAATAACCCCTTCAGAAGATCGGGGTGACATCATCATCATAAAAGGGCAAGGTGATAATTGGAAGATCACCGGATACTTGAAAAATCACCCCCGCAAGCAAATCAGGGCACACTGTAGCTCATCAGCAGGATCAGGGTGATACCCAAACATCACCCGATATTGAAATATGATGATCCTGATGAAAAATAAGTCGACAGAAAACATGATAATGCAGACCATCATCGAAGACAAGATGATGATGATGACCTCCTCCCCAGGGAAAATATGATGCTGCAGCTGGAAAATGCTGAGGAGGTCCAACACTTAGAACATTTTTTGGATACTTAGGGAAAGTGCCTGCATGAAAATTGCTCACAAACTGTCAGTCAATTCAAGCACTAACAAGACATAAGATTGTGGTATAGAACAGGGAAGGAGTGGGCTCTCACTGACGGTCACATTACAAAGGGATCAATGGATGACTCATTGGAGAGTTTGATAATAATCTGTTAGAAGACACTAATATACTGAGAGGGGGGGTGAATCAGTATATGCAAAAACTTAATCCAATTCAACTTTATTAACCAAAACCTTTTACTACCTTAAATAAATAATAAAACAAATTAAGCAGATCAAAGTACAACACATGAGAACACAACTATAACATTGGATTTATGTGTAAAACCCTAGAAGGTAAAAACCACAGTGAGCAAGCTTCTTGGATCTATTGTCCAAATCCAGCCTCACAAATAAAAAAAGATTACAATATTATTTATGGTCTAGAACACAAAGGAAGCTGCAACTCCCTAAAATATAATATAACAACACTTACAAGATGAGGCTACAACCTCTAAATATCAGACTTGACAAATTCCACTAATCAAACACCTCTGAATCATCAACACACTTCACTTTGTCACAAAACCTCACTTCCTCTACTCAACAAACACTGCTATCCTCAACACTCTTCCTCACACACACTCACTCACTTCCACACTGCATGTACATATCCTCATACACTCTCACACATTCATACATTTCACACCAAACAAGATCTTTTATTTATACCTTCCATAAATTACAAAATCATTCTCCTACGTCAGCCAAGATGAAACATGCAGAATGAAACATGCAATGGCCACACCAAGTCAGCATCCAAAAGATATAGAAATCTAATGCAGTTCAATCTAAATGATAATCAAGACCTATTCTTCCTTAACACATTCTTCCAAGTTGGTGCACACTTACAAACAATTGGTAGGATTATAAAATCACATGAAATTAGCCCAACAAACACTTATCATTCCACAAAATAGCTCCAGACCTAAAGCAGTATCAGAGAGAACAATTATCATCATGTAGATTGCTTCATTAGAAACAAGAGTCTTAAACAAACCTTATCAAACATTCCTTCCACTAAAATATATGTTTTCTTTCTAGTACAAACACATAGATTTTGAACCTGGCATCACATATAAACCTTGAACAACTAGTCTTGAGATAGAACATTGAAAAACCAACTTGTGGTACACTTCAACACCTAAAACCTGAAATGAAGAAACATATAGAATATCTGAACTCATCCTCTAAGCATCAAAGCCAAAAGATGAACTACAGTGAAATGCAGTGGCTTTGTTTTCTCCACAGAAAACCCTAATCAACAACATGATGTGTCTTTGTTTTGTTGACTCTAGAGGACCTCTACAATACAACTTATAATATAAAACTTGAATATGTCAATCTTCTCATCTGTATCTGACCATCCTTCAAGCCATAGGACCTCATCATCAAACATGGAGAAATGTGGAGCACTTCTCTAACTCATCCTAACTGCAATGCCTCTAAACAACTATCTTCACTTTGCTAGCTCTGGAATCTTCTATTGTAACTTCTATGTTCTAAAATCAGGAACATACCTTCTTCACACCTATCTATATCTAACTTCCAAACTAGAAGGCCATAGATTCAAGTGCAAAGGAATGTAGATAATTCTCCCAAGCTACTTCAATGTACATTCCAAAGCCTTGGACTTCCTGAAACTTTCTTTCAAACCTAAAGCAATTCTCTTCTTTAGGAAACAATGAGTATAATATTCATCAAACAAGAGACTTCATTCTCAACATCATACACAACAACAAAACAAGAATCTTCATGTTAGTACATTCTACTACTCATAACTTTCACCTCCACAGGAACTTCAAAAGATAGGGTACAACTATATACAAATGATACTAATCCAATCTGTATACCTAGTACATGACTTCATTATATTACCCTTTATTTCACAACTTCTCTGATCGATCTTTTCTTTATATTCTTCTCTAATCACCACAACTTATACTCATCACTTTGCTTCTCTATCTCATAACAATCTACAACAATCTTCCTTAGACATCACTATCCTTTGGCATCTCTAAGCATCATTGATCATCACTTCTAACCTTCCTCAACACAACACTATTGACATCAATCCTATCCATCACACTATTGACATTAATGACAACATATGCAACATAATCAAGTGCTAATGTAATACAAACTGAGGAAAATAAAACATGTTAAATAAGATAATCTATGCAAAATGGTGATGCTAGATCCTAGATCTAATTTTGATTGTAAAGGACATATCACAACTCTAGGAGTTGGTGAATGTTAGAGTATATCTATACTCAAAATTTATGAAAAATAGGGATGCTATCCTAGATCCATTTTTTTTTATCATAATGACACTCCTTGGCCTAGTTCTAATATTTTAATCTTATCGTTTCTTCAGATTTGGTATCCAGAATGTGTTTAGACTACCTACATGTATGTGATGGATCATGGTGCTCACATATATGTATGTGTGATGGTATTTGTTTATGCCTTGTTTGGCATGAATTAAAGGTGTGAGTATCCCTTATGCTTGATTATTGTGATGGCATTATGTTATGCTTGTTGGCTTGTGTGACCCATTCATATTTTGTATGCATTTGATTGGTCATTATGCCACATGTAATTGTATATGTGATATTGGCGTGTGTGCGATATGTTGCCTTATATGTTGGTTGTAGTGTGATTTGCCACATGTATGTTGTGCGCATTAGTTGGTGTGAGTGTAGCCATGTATTCCTTGGATTGTGTGAGATGTTTCCTTGATAGCGATGTTGCCATGATCTTCTTCTCTGATAGCAATATTTCCATGGACTATGGTCAAGGAAAAATACACATCTGTGACCATGCATTCCCTTAAATAATTACAAATAGTCATGGAGACATCTCACTAAATAAAGATGTGTGTTATAATCCCTTCATATGATGTATCAAATGCATTCCTCCATTCACTACTCAGACATTATTCTCTGTTTGATGCCCAAAAATCTCCCTTAGGCTTTCCTGACCAGACAATTGGTTCAACGACCAACCCTATAACCATCTTTCTCATATGCATATATAGTTTTTAGTTCCTGCACAGCTCCTGGGTATTGAAACTGAGTCCACATGCCAAGCCCATGCTGCATTAAAATCAGCCCAGAGTCTCTTTCAGAAAATCAACAGATTTTTAGGACACCCATGCCTTGTGCACTAATTTTATCCTTGGAAGGTCATGTAGAAAATATTGACCCTTGAAACACTTCACCATTATCATTAAATTTGAGTACCTGTGCATTGAAGGAATGCACTATTTTATCCACCTGTAACTAACATTGGCCAGCAACCATGGTGTCACCTATGGAGATGTGTTCTCAAGCACCCAGGAAATTGCACCATTTATGAAGCTTTTACAACACTTTAAATATTTTAAAACTCACTTTAAAATATTTAAATCACTACAATTTGTAATTCATGCTTCTCATTGATTTTTACATTTCAATTTGCCTTATCAGAAAAATCCTTCCAACACGAACCACTTTCTCTGCCGACTTATCTTCTTGCTTGCTTTTTTGCCTTATCGGTGAATCTTTCTTTTCATGAACTGTGCCTTAGCCCCTTATTTCATCTTCTTTCTTTTCAACCTACTATGTTTTCACCAACATTGAATTACACAATATTTATTTTTCCAATGTATGAATCCCAAATTTTCAAATATTACAAATTAAAGGAATCAACTAAGTTGATAAATATTAAAGACATCTTACAAACCATAAACTAAAGATGTGCAATTTGAAATACACATTGTGTTTTTCATTACTTTTTGTCTTTTCAATATTAGGATTTCTTAAGAAAAATGTAGGTTGAAAAGCATAATGTGTATTTCAACCTACACATATTTAGTTCATGATTTGCATGATGTATAGATTTTTTAATTTGGAAGCACTAATTTGATGATGATGAACTTTAAAAATATGTTCCTTGAAGAACTTATTCCCTTTATTAAGAACAATGTAAACTTTAAAAATTAGAGTGACATGGCTGGTATGGTATCCCATCATTACAGGATTAGATCAGATTTAGGCCCATGCATACATATATTGATGACGCCTTATGGGTTCATCCAATATGCTAGATAACTACTGCCATAGTGATTAGTGTGAAAAATGATGTTCTTTTTGGGTAATTTTTTGATATTTAATGTTTTATGCTTACAAAGGTCTAGATTTGTTTTAGTTTTCTTGTAGGCCTATGTAACTCAAGATGATACTTTTATTAGGACCTTGATTGTGTGAGAAACTATAGATTAATCTACTCATTTAAGACTGCCTAATAAAATGCCTTGGTCAATGAAATATGCATTGGTAGGGAGTACACTTGTAGAAATGGTTGAAAAAAAAAGTCGCGTACAAGAGAGAGAAAATATGCAACGGATTTGTTGCAATCATGCCAATCAATCTCTGAGTCACCAAGTACCAACTCCACAAATTGTCTAAACCACTTTACATTACAATGCAAGTATTGGTGAATATAAAGTGCAAAGAGGCATGTTGCTAGGCTAATATGGGAGTAAAAATCCCAATGGGACTCAAAAACTCAATGTACATTGGTCCCACTTTCCAAAACCCTAAATATTTCATTGCAAAACTTTAGAGATATTAAAGTTTGCAAAAAAAAATGTATTGATGGCGACCAATCAAGAATGTAGGTCTGGTGTATAATCCTCCACTCTCAGGAATGAATTTCCACTATGCACACTTGGAAATGTTGTGCCTATACGTTTGAGCTCCTGCGCAAGGTCAAGATGATATCTTCTCCTGGAACTTAGATTCCGCAAGGGATTTGGAACATGTACTCCAAGCTCTATGAAACTCATGCCTTTGGAGATCCATGTGGGAAGTAAACAACACCCAAACTGAATTGAATCTTGCGTAGAACTTTGATGGAGATTGTTTCTTTACCAATGAATGATGTATGGGACTATATGCACCCCAAGCTCAAATGGTACAGCCTCAAGCCAAAGTACGACCGCTAGAATGAATATGCACCTTTACGCTGAATGCTGGATTGGATCTGAAATGATTTTAAAAAGATGCAGTTCCTTTGTGTGGCATGCTCCAACCTCTCTGAGATGAATCTTTACTCCTAGACGGCACTATAATCTGCACGAGGGTGAAGGTAATCAGCCAAAAAAAATAAGATGCTGCACCAAACTCTCTGGAATGAGTCTACACCTTGCCACCTCAGAACCCTAAATAGGCTATGAATGATGATGAATGTGGCCAAATGACCCAAACACAGACACGGATTGATACCTCCATAATTTGATGTGTAGACACAGATTGATGCCTGGATCGACCTCTTCTCAAACTTAATTCTCCAGATTTAGGCGAGGGTTCCTAGCACTGGGCTTTGATACCATGTTGAGAAAAATAGGATCAACTAGGAAGATAAATCACCAGAAGAGAATATTGAAAATCTTGATACGAGAAGAAAATAGATGATTCCTTGATTGATTTGATAAAATATACAAGTGCCTATTTAAAGACATGGAAATACATCACAGGTAAAAATATTAATGAGTGAAACTACCCTAATGGGAATACCTTCCACACCTAATTATTTATTTTATTCACCTAAGTAAACTTAAGTAAAATATGCATTTGTTCTAACATATAATATACACTATAATAGGGCAATACTATTTAAAATAACATTTACAAAATGTAGTAAAAACCAGATAATAACAAATCTACTACACAGTAAGTGTATATATATATATATATCGTTTCATCTTAGGGCCGAATCGAAATGTAACAGATATATATAAATGTCAAGAAACACAGGGGATAAATGCTTCGTCAGGCCGAACACGGCCAGTTGGCTTTGCACGTAGAGTCGTTAATAAAAAATGTTGGGGGGGGGGGGGGGGGGGGCGAGGGGGCGCTTCCCGTCCCACCCACAGATCCCATCCCCCTTCCCACGCCACCCGTGGCCATAAAAAACTTTTCCCCCTTCGCATGGGTTTAAACCATGCGCAGGGTCTCTTGCCTTAACTCACGATACAACAAAATATGAAAAGCGGTTTAAATCCGCGAATCTCCTAGAGTTTGCATATACTTTGAATGCTAAGTTTTAAATCACATCAATACTATTAAATGCATTTGATGGTTTTATATATATATATATCTCACTGGTAAGAAATTAAAATAAAACATAGTCCTCTGTTTCCAAAATAATAGACTTAAAAAAAAATAGTAAGATAAGTTCTTTACTCATATTTATTAGAATTATATATATATATATATATATATATATATATATATATATATATATATATATATATATATATATATATATATATATCTGTGTGTATACACACACATATAACCCAACAACAAAACCATTCTCTTGTACATTAGCTTAGTAACATTAAAAGGAAGGAATATTTAGAAGAAAATGGTTTACTTATTTTCACATTTCTAAAGTCAACGGAAAATTTATTTGTTATAGGAGATTAAACTTTTTATTTCTTCCCATCTCAAACATACATTATTCCATTTCCTTTTCATAAACAAACTACAATAAAATGAGATAGAGAAAAGGGAGAAAAGCATTTTTCTTACAAGAGATATGATGAAGGGCATTTCATATTTCCATTTCCATTTCAATAGAATACATGATTTTCCAACCAACTACACAAGAGAGAGCATCTCTCCTCTAATAGGACCATTACATCAACCCAAAAATGAGGGTAAGGAAACTCAATGCCATGGTTTTAAAAATCACAAATATCACAAAAACCATGATTCCTTCACCACTTCAAGCTTCTCCAAAGTCTCCAAAAGATATCTACAAAACACATAAAGAAAAGAACCAAGCCCATGGCTGATTTCCACCCAACCTAGGCCTAAGATAGACCACCCTCAAGCTAGGAGGCCCTCCAACAAACAAAGGATCATTCCACAACAAATACACTCACACCAAACACATAAACTCCCCACCAAGGCGAAACACAAAACTAATCCATTTGAAAAATGGATTTGATGGGTGAGAGAGTGGACTCACTCTACTCAAGGAGACACACACTCTTAATAACAAATATCTCATATATCACTTGGCCTCTTGCCATATTTATTATTTCACATAAACAAGGCACTAATGCCATAACCAAAACTTTCTCATAACTCCAAATAAAGGACCTTGGCCATAAAACCATACCAAAATCAAAGAGAGGAAACCAAGGAGGTTCTCAACCTCTCCCACCTAAACTAAGGTGAGCTCTCTCACATGGAGAGCTCGCCCAACAACCCATAAAACTCAAAAAACAACACTACATAAGAAATGTATGAAATAAACATCAACATACATGATACATAAGCAAATAAGCAAGTAAATAAAGAGCTTGTAGCCATGAAGAATACCTCTCAAGCTTTAACAATTGAGGTTGATGGTGAAGAGCTTCCGCAAATCTTCCCAACTCCTTCCATGAATCTGCAAGTTCTTCTCTCCCAACATAAACTTGAAAATTTCCCCAAAAGAAAAAGAAAACAAGAACCCCCCTCTCATCAAAATGAGGGAGATATAAAGACAAGGCTCTCAAACCCTAATGGATGAGAAGGTGACACTTGTCGCCCTCTCCTCCATCCACATAACCCTCCTCACAACCCCACAAGAATGTGGAGGTGACACTTGCCACCTCCCTATTCCACAAAGCTACACATTCTCCCACATGTGCTCTCACACATGTGTGAGAGCATAGGGGAATATGAGGACACAAAGGGAAGCTTCTTATGAATGAGGAGGTGACACTTGTCACCTTCTCATTCATATAAGCTACACTTTTCCCCACAAGTGCTCTCACACATGTGTGAGAGCATAGGGTAGAGGTTCACACATGTGGGAAGCTTGTAAAGCATGAGAAGAAAGCGTAACCTTGCCTAAGTGAGTGAGGTTAAGGTTAAGTTAGATGATGACCTTCCAACCACCCACACACTTCCCAATCTCGTCACTTGACTTCAGGGTCAAGTTCAGGTGACCATAGAAGGTCCAAATCAAGTTTAATCATGCTAGGAATGGTCCTAGACCCTAGGGGTATGACCTAGGGTCAATATTTGACCATTAGCAACACTTACAAACCCATAAAATCACATAAAAGTGGATTCAAACATTTAGCACTTAAAAATTACGCAAACTCAACATTACACTTTTTACAACACATCAAAAGATAAATTGAAAAGGTTTAAACCATACAAACTATTATAAATCAAATTACAACAAAGATCAACAATCTCCAACACATGTGACCTTAGTCCTACTTAGGACTAGGTCAGATGAACATGGAATAACATATGGTTATTGTCTAATCTACGAATTTCCATGGGCATGGAAAGTAAACCTGTACACTTCATCAAACACATCAACAGCACATGATAATATAGCTGAAGCAACGTACATTGCACACACTCACACATGATCGCATAAATAAGTAAAACATCCATGATAGCCATATATCGGTACTAATATACTTCATAATTCACCAAAAACTCACAAGTATGATTAAATTCACATAACTCAGAAGATATCATTATTTAAATCACAACTAATCATAACATCTACATCTAGTCCAATCACAGCATATAATATCACCTCATAAAATGAAATCTAGCATCATATTCTAAACATCCACGAAGTATAAATTACCTAACTAAACCAATCAGATATATCAATAAGGTCTAAATACGGGATCAACAGTCCCAATAATATCTACAAGTCTAAACATATAATCCATCCAATAAGTCAATGTAAACAAACTATGAAGTGGGATCAAGGTAGTCCTCACATCTGTTGCAAGTATGGGCCTAACCGGTGTTGTAATTGATGTCAACATACTCTTGTTGCATTAATGACAAAGATTGGATGAACTATGTGCTGAGGATATTAAGAAAATTAGTCTCAATCAGGAACATTAAAGAATAGTGATGACAGTAAGGTAAAAATCCAAGTTAGGATGAGGATCAGAGGATACAGTTTAAAGGGTTTGTAGATACGAGTCGTAAAGTGATCCAATAAATATTTGAGAGGTCCGCATGAAGATCTAAAGAAGTTGTGGCCGCTCAAGTAAAACCAGTTCCAGTAGGTGTTCAATGGTGACAGAGTGGTACAGACAGGTCCGGTGAGATCCATAAATGCATTATCCTATTCCGTAGATTTGAGGGAGTGTTCAGAAAGTCTTTGTGAAGTGTCAACTCTATTGGTTCATGGTTTGAAGGTCCGCAAGCATCTATTCCCTTGTAACAGTGATGATAGACTATGTTCTTGAGTTTTCAGATGAAGAAGAGAAGGATTTTAGTAAGAAGATGAAGTGTGGATGTTCTTGGTGATTTAGGCAAGCTTGTGGAGGTCTTTGGATCATGTCCAGTTTGTGTTGGTGATCCGCATTGAAGTTGGAGCTCACAATTGAAGAATAACTTCTGGATGATGATGTTCTTCCTCAGACTGGACGATCAGATGAGTTACACATCCTGTGGATGTTCTTGTTGATGTTTGCTGACTTAGATGATTATTCCTTAGTCGATGTTTTGTATAAATAAGGGATTGTGAAGTCATTTCAAAGTGTGTCTTGTGAAGATGAGTGTGTGGTAGCAAGGAGGAGAGAGAAAGGCAGAGCAGAAGTATTGAGCTTAAATGGAATTGACTCAAGCACGGTGAAGATGCTATTTTCTAGTTCAAGAATGTGATACTTATTCTTTTGTAGACAGTGTGTCTCTTGTAGGTAGTGGACCTCTTGTGAGAAGTGTGCTCAGGCAGTGAGCCCTAATTGGCATGTGCCATTTTGTTCTTTCTATTCTTCTAACAGAGAATACAATCTTGGGTTAATCACCCCATGGTTTTTCCCTTAACCGGGTTATCCACATTAAAATCTTGGTGTCTTATGTGTTGATGTGTTTTTGCTCTTGATTGAATGCATTATGTTTCCATGATTGGTTTATTGATATGCTAAGAAGATTTTAAGTGTGTAGTTGGAAAGAAAGTTTTGACAACTGATTCACCCCCCTCTCAGTTGTCTGTCCTGAATCTAACAATTGGTATCAGAGCCAAGTTCTTCTAAAAGGATCTTAACTGCTTGAGGAGATCCAGGGTGTCATCCTACAAGAAGGATAGTCTAAAGTTTGATGGAACCAATTTTAATCTTTGGAAAAGTCGCATGAAATGTCACTTGCAATGTATGGGAATGCAGTACTGGAACATGGCCTCAACAAAGTATACTCCTCCTCAGGGTGGTCCGAAATCCCCAAATGAAATCACAGTGCTGAAAACAATCTGCGGACTATAGAAGCTCTTCTAAGCACACTATCTGATTTAGAGCTTTCAAATGTTGTTGGCCTACCAACTACTTTTGAGATTTGGCAAAAAATGGAACTTCTGCATGAAGGAGACAAGTATGTTAAATGTGCAAGGTTACAAAGTCTGAAAGAAAAATTTGAAAATCTGAAGATGAGAGATGATGAAAATATTACTACTTTTATGCCAAGAGTAAATGAGATTGTTTGTGGAATTAGAAATGCTGGTGGAGTCTTGGATGAAGATGAGATTGTTGGCAAAATTCTCAGATCCCTTCCCGTTTCTTATAAAATCAAGGCTGCGGCCATTAAAGAATTTAGAGCCCATACAACTGTCACAAGAGATCAATTGGCTAGCAAATTGGCTACATTTGAAATGACCAAGTTTGGAGATGCCCCTCCTAAGACTAAATCTGCATTCAAATCCAATGCCTTTGTGAAAGGTAAACAAAGGTTTGATCTGGGAGAGAACTCTTCAAGGAAACTCTCATGGTATGAAAAATCAAGAAAAGACCTAGAAGAAGAGGAAGCAGAAACTTCTCAACTTGAAGCCCTTATTGCAAAAATATTGCCAAGAGGATCTGGTAAGTATGAAAGAAAATTGCCTTTTAAGTGTTTTAACTACAATAAGATTGGTCATTTTGCCTCAAAGTGTCTAGAAAGATTTCAAGGCCAAATCCTAACAAATCAAGGTTCCAAAAGAATTATTACTATGTTCATGAGGAAGATGATAATGAAGGAGTAACAGATGATGAATCAGAGACAGGAGACAAATCTAGAAGTGACTGGGTGTTCATTGCCATAAAGGAAGAAGATCTAATGCCCTTTGAATCTGTCAATCATAAAGTTGTAGAAAGAGCTCTGTCTACCCAAGTTGAAGAAAAGGATGATTGGGTCATTGACAGTGGATGTTCTCATCATATGATAGGTGACAAAAATAAGTTCATAGATTTGGAAAGGTATGAAGGAGGAGTGGTAAAATTTGGTGATAATTTTGCTGGTAGAATCAGAGGTAGATGAACTATTTCTTTTGATGGAAGGAACAAAACCGGTAATGTACTGTATTTTGAAGGATTGAAGCACAATCTTCTCAGTGTCAGACAGTTGGTGGACAAAGGCTATGATCTCAGATTCAAGAATGGGAAATGCAAGATCTTTGAGAGTTCCGGAACAAAGATTGCATTCGATACCCAAACAAAAGGCAACATCTTCCATTTAGTTGGTATTGGTAAAAGTTATTTATTTGTTCAAGTTGATCAGAGTTGGTTATGGCATAGGAGAATGTGTCATGTGAATTTTGATAATATCATCAAGATAAGCAATACTCAGGCTATAAGAGATCTTCCAAAATTGGTGAAGCTTAGAAATAGTTTGTGCAAGGAATGTCAGTTGGGAAAACAAAGCAGAATCTCATTCAAAAGCAAGGAACAATCTTCTACCGGAGTATTAGACTTAGTTCATACTGATTTATGTGGTCTGACAAGAATCAAGAGTGTGTAAGGTGATAGATACTTCATGTTACAAATTGATGACTATTCCTGGATGATGTGGGTAACCTTTCTAAAAGAGAAATTAGAAGCTCTTGAGAAATTCAAAATATTCAAGGCTATGGTAGACAATGAAACCGGATTAAAACTGAAATGTCTGAGGTCTGATAGAGGTGGAGAATTCACTTCCGGTGAGTTCATAGATTTCTATGAGAAACATGGAATTAAGAGACAGATGTCTGCTTCTAGGACTCCATAGCAGAATGGAGTAGTTGATAGAAAGAACTAGACCATCCAGGAAGCATCTAGGACCATGATGATGTAAGCAAATGTTCCTTAGATCTATTGGAGAGAAGTTGTCAGCACTGTAGTCTATACTCTCAATCGAGTACAAATCAGAAGCAATACTGGTAAGACTCCTTATGAACTTTGGTTTGGCATCACTCCTACTGTGAGGTATTTTAGATTCTTTGGTAGCAAGTGTTACATTAAAAGAGATGAAGATCTAGGCAAGTTTGATGCTAGAAGTGATGAAGGAATATTCTTGGGTTACTCTACTCAAAGCAAAGCATACCAGTGTTATAACAAGAGATTGAGAAAGATTATAGAAAGTACAAATGTGAAGGTTGATGAAGGAATTGAAAAAACCTCAAGGTTTTATGAATATGATGAAGATGATTATAATGGTGTTCTGATTCAAGGAGCCTAGGACTCTTCTGAAAAATAGATTCAAATTGATCTAGTAAATCAGGAAGAAGAGATGAGTTTTAATGAGCCTGATCAAGAATCAGAAGTGCAAGAAACTCCCAAAGTTCCAAGGTATGTAAGACTAAACCACTATGAAGATTAGATCATAGGTGACAAAAGCAAAGGTGTACAAACTAGAAGGAAAATTGCTCAAAATTCAGATGAGTATTGTCTGATTTCAAAGATTGAACCTAAGACAGTAAATGAAGCCTGCAATGATGAAAACTAGACTAAAGCAATGGAGGAAGAGCTGATGCAAATTGAAAAAAATCACACTTGGGATCTTGTTCCTAGACCTAGAAGCAAGAATGTGATTGGAACCAAATGGGTCTTCCGGAACAAACTGAATGAAGTTGGTGAAGTAATCAGAAATAAAGCCAGATTGGTCTGCAAGGTCTATTCTCAAATAGAAGGAGTTGATTTTGAAGAAACTTTTTCTCTGGTGGCAAGAATTGAAGCAGTCATATTATTTCTTGCTTTTGCTACTTTCAAGGATTTCAAGGTATATCAGATGGATGCCAAGTTTGCCTTCCTGAATAGTGACTTGGAAGAAGAAGTGTACATTAAGCAACCAGATGGATTTCAATTCTCTGATCATGGTGATATGGTCTGCAAGATGAAGAAGGCACTATATGGACTGAAGAAAGCCCCAAGAGCTTGGTATGAAAGATTGGATAAGCATCTTTTGAAGATTGGTTTCAACAAAGGTACTGCTGACAGTAAATTGTATTTCAAAATTGATCATGAGAACATCTAGATTATTGAAGTGTTTGTTGATGATATCATCTTTGGAGGAAGAGATAGTATGTGTTAAATCTTTGCAAATCAAATGAAAAGTGAATTTGAGATGTCTATGCTTGGGAAAATGAATTTCTTCTTGGGTCTACAAATCACTCAAACAAACAAAGGAATTTTCATTTCTCAGACCAAATATGTGAAAGAATTGTTGAAGAAATGTGGGATGGAAGATTCAAAACCAATGGATACTCCCATGGTAACCAGATGTAAATTGAGTAAAGATGATGACTCTCCTAAGGCTGATCAAAAAAAGTATAGGTCAATGATTGGAGGACTGTTGTATCTTACTCAAACTAGACCAGACATTATGCAGGTTGTTGGTCTTGTTGCTAGATTCCAGGCTGGTCCTAGAGAATCTCATGTCATGGTAATCAAGAGGTTTTTTAGATATCTAAAAGGGACAGTTGAGTATGGTCTGTGGTATCCTAGAGATCATGATTTCTCTTTTCATGCATATACTGATGTGGATTCAGCAGGGGATGTGGATGACCGAAAGAGTACTAGTGGTGGAGCATTCTTTTTGGGGAAGAGATTAGTTTCTTGGCTAAGCAAGAAATAAGAGGCAATATCTCTGTCCACTACAGAAGAAGAATATATTGTAGCAGTAGGTAGTTGCACTCAAGTTTTGTGGATGAAGCAAATGCTAAGAGACATAAGAGTGGAGTATGAGGAACCTATCACAATTTTCTATGATAATTCAAGTGCAATAAATATATCTAAGAATCTGGTGTTTCTTTCAAAGACTAAACATATATCCATCAAGTTTCACTTTTTGAGAGAGCAAGTGAACAACAATGAAGTCAGATTGGAGTTTGTGTCTTCCAAGGATCAGATTACAGACATCTTTACTAAACCTCTACCTAAGGACTCTTTTGAGTATCTCAGGCAGAAGTTAGGGGTTATTGTCCCTCTGATGATGAACTAAGATTCACTGATGTGCATCAGTCTGGTGGATATCACAGTCATATCTTGTGGTCTAGATTGATGATTAGGAGCTGCTACTCAGGGGGAGTAGCTGGTATGACTCTGAAGTGGTGTAATTGCAAGTATGTGCCCTTTGCCATTGATGTCAAAGGGGGAGAGAAGACATGTGAAAAACAAGTTTTTTCTAATCAAATGGAGAGAAGGAAAGGAAAAGAAGACATGTGAATGGTTGTTGCTGATAGGGGGAGTTGTGACAGTAAGGAGAAGTTCTTATCTTGATGGTCAAAATAGTTTTTCACATCATATGTTGCCATCAATGACAAAGGGGGAGATTGTTGCAAGTATGGGCCTAACTGCTATTGTCATTGATGTCAACATACTCCTATTGCATTAATGATAAGGATTGGATGAACTATGTACTGAGGATATTGAGAAAATTAGTCTCAATTAGGAACAGTGAAGAGCAGTGATGACAGTAAGGTAAAAGTCCAAGCTAGGATGAGGATCAGAGGATACAGTTTAAAGGGTTTGTAGATACAAGTCTTAAAGTGATCCAGTAAATATTTGAGAGGTTCACATGAAGATCTGAAGAAGTTGTGGCTGCTCAAGTAAAACTGGTTCCGGTAGGTCTTCAATGGTGATAGAGTGGTACAGATAGGTCTGGTGAGATCCAAAAATGCATTATCCTCTTCTACAGATTTGAGGGAGTGTTAAGGAAGTCTTTGTGAAGTTTCAACTCGATTGGTTCATGGTTTCAAGGTCTGCAAGCATCTATTCCCTTGCAACAGTGATGATAGAAAGTGTTCTTGAGTTTTTGGATGAAGGATAGAAGAATTTCAGTAAGCAGATGAAGTGTGGATGTTCTTGGTGATTTAGGCAAGCTTGTGGAGGTCTTTGGATCATGTCTAGTTCCTTTTGGTGGTCTACATTGAAGTTGGAGCTTGCAATTGAAGAATAACTTCTGGATGATGATGTTCTTCCTGAGATTGGCCGACCAGATGAGTTACACATCCTGCGGATGTTCTTGTTGATGTTTGCCAACTTAGATGATTATTCCTAAGTTGATGTCTTATATAAATAAGGGATTGTAAAGTCATTTCAAAGTGTGTCTTGTGAAGATGAGTGTGTGGTAGCAAGGAGGAGAGCAAAAGGCAGAGCAGAAGTATTGGGCTTAAATGGAACTGAGAAAAGCATGGTGAAGATGCTATTTTCTAGTTCAAGTATGTGATACTTATTCTTTTGTAGACAGTGTGTCTCTTGTAGGTAGTGGACCTCTTGTGAGCAGTGTGCTCAGGCAGTGAGCCCTAATTGGCATGTGCCATTTTGTTCTTTCTATTCTTCTAATAGAGAATACAATCTTGGGATAATCACCTCATAGTTTTTCCCTTAACTAGGTTTTCTATGTTAAAATCTTGTTGTCTTATGTGTTGATGTGTTTCTGCTCTTGATTGAATGCATTATGTTTCCATGATTGATTTTATTGATATGCTAAGAAGATTTTAAGTGTGTAGTTGGAAAGAAAGTTTTGACAACTGATTCATCCCCCCTCTCAGTTGTCTATCCTAAATCTAACAACATCCTCCCCCTAAGACCAAACTTCCTCTTGGAAGTCAGCAAAGAGGTGAGGATTTTGAGTTGTTAAACTAGTAGTGTCATCCCACGTAGCTGAGACCTCATCATAATGGTCCCGCTGGACCCTAACCTAGTCCAGCTCGTGACTGCGAAGGCCCAACATCTAATGAGCCAAGATGTGAACTGGCTCCAAAGTTAGGTGGCTGTCTGAATCTACCTGTAAGGTATCCCAATCCAATACATGAGTCGCATCCAAAATATAATGCCTCAAAATAGATACATGAAACACATTGTTGATGTGTGACAGGCTAGGTGGCAATGGAAGACAGTAAGCTACAAGTCCTATCCACTCCATTATCTAAAATGGTCCAACAAACCAAGGTGCAAGATTAGAGCCCTTTCCATAATGGATTAGACTCTTATGCAGCCGTATAAGCTCAAGAACACCTTGTCGCCAACCAAGAAGCTCTAATCCAATCTCTTGGCATCAGAATACTTCCTCTGGTGATCTTGTGCCACATGCAAATGCTGCCTTATCAAAGTAACTAGTTGCTCCATATCTTGTACCAACTCTAGCCCAAAAGCTACTCTATCCTTGATGTGATCCCAACTGAAAGGGGTACTGCAAGGTCTACCATACAAATCCTTGTAGGGAGGCATACCTAACGAGTTGTGATGCCCATTATTGTAGGGAAACTTAGCTAGATACAAGTAGTCCTCCCATCTCGACTAATGGTCCATCACATACATGTGAAGTATGTCCTCTGATACCTGATTGACCCTGTTAGTCTACCCATCTGTCTTAGGGTGATATGTAGAACTAAAATTGAGTTGAGTGCCCAATGATTGTTGAAGTGCTCTGTAGAAGGCTCAAGTGAAAACTGAATTTCTGTCTAATATAGTGCGACAAGGCACCCCATGAAGTCTCACTATGTCATCCAAGAAAACCCTCACCACTGCTGGTACATTGTACATCATGTGTATAGGTGAAAAGTAGGCTATTTTGGTCAACTTGTCAACTGTCACCATGATGGCATCATGGTGGTGAGTTGACAAAGGCAGACCAACAATGAAATCTAGGAGAATAGAATTCCATTTCTGCTTTGGTATCTCATGAGGGTAAAGAAAACCTACTAGATTCTGATGCTTGACCTTCACCCTCTAGCACTCAAGGCAATGAGCAACAAACTCTGCAATATCATGCCTCATGCCTGCCCAATGGTACAACTGCCTCAAATCAACATGCATCTTCTTCACCCCTGGATGTGCTATATATGGTGCTCTGTGAGCCTCTGATAAAACCAATGATCTAAGATCACATGCAAGGGGAACATAGATGCACTGATGATGTCGAAGAAGATCATCTACCTCAAGAGAATACCCTGAAAACTTATCTTTAAGGGTCCTCTAAGACTGTAACTCCTAAACTCATAGAAACCACTCATCCTCTCGTAGGAGTTGCAAGATGTACCCTCTTAAGTCAACACTCAAGGTCAAGATCGGGATCTCGTGGTGCCTATGACTCAAGCCATCAGCAACCACATTCTCCTTCCCTTTGATGTAATGTACATCAAAGTCATACTCACAAAGGAACTCCATCCAACACCATTGACGGGCATTTAGATTTAGCTACGTAAAGATGTATTTTAAACTATGATGGTCAAAGTGTAACTCAAAATGACATGCTAAGAGGAAGTGTCTCCATTAAACAAGAGCATGAACTACCGCTACTAACTCCAAATCATGTATCAAGTAGTTTAGCTCATGGGTCTTGAGCTTTCGTGACTCATACATGATCACTTGACCGTCCTGCATCAACAATACTCCTAATCTCTCTCATGATGCATCTGTGCAAACCATAAAGTTTGTTTCTCGATCAAGTATTGCTAAGATAGGAGCACTAGTGAGATGCTCCTCGAGGATCTCAAAGGCCCTCTCAAACTACTCTATCCACAAGAAAATCTTCCCTTTCTGTTGAAGGGAAGTGATGGGGTATGCTATCCTAGAGAAGCCCTCAACAAATCTGCGGTAATAACCTGCTAGCCCCATGAAGCTCTGAACCTCTGTGACACTAGTAGGTGATATCCAATCCTTGATGGCTCTAATCTTTGATGGATCTATAGAGATACCAGATCCAGATAGAATGTGCTCTAAATACTTAACCTCTGATCTAAAGAAGGAACACTTCACTAAGTTGCCATAAAGTTGCTACTCTCTCAAACACTATAGTACTTGGCATAAGTGTTCCTCATGCTCCTCCTTTGTCTATGACTAAATCAAAATGTCATCAAGGAATATAATCATGAACTAATCAAGGAATGTGTGAAACACCCCATTCATGAGGCTCATGAATACTGCAGGGGCTTTTGTCAAACCCAAGGGTACCACGGTGAACTCATAGTAACCATAACGAGTCTAAAATGCAATCTTATGGATATCTACCTCTATGATGTGTAACTAATGGTATCCAAACTTAAGGTTAATCTTAGAGAACACTTTGGCTCCCTACATCTGGTGAAACAAGTCATCAATCCTAGGCAAAGGATAACGGTTCTTCACTGTCACCTTATTCAGCTGCCTATAATCCATGCATAGTCAAAGAGACCCATCCTTCTTCTTCAAGAAGATGACTAGTGCACCCCATGGAGAGACACTAGGTTGAATGTTCCCCTTCACTAGAAACTTATCCAGCTGCAGCTTAAGCTCTGTGAGCTCATGTGTGGTCATCCTATAAGGTGCACGAGACACTGGCTCGACACCTGGTACAAGGTCTATATGAAAGTAAACCTCTGCAAGGTGGCATCCCTAGAATCTCAAGAGGAAACACATCTGTGAACTCCCTAAGGATGGGGTGATCATCAAGTGTAGCCTTTGACTCATCCTCAGATCTATCACTGATTGTGATCACGAACAACTAACAACACTTCCACATATAGTGCTTAAGTTGTTTAGTAGATAAAATGTGAACCACTGTGGGCTTCTGAACAGCCACTATCTCTACTGTTGTGCCGTGGTCATCAAGGTAACCTATCACCTTTTGGTGAAAAGCTTGGCTCTATGAACCGCAAGCCAATCCATGCATAACACCATGTCGTAATACCATAAGGGTATAAACCTAAGATCCACAAATGTCATGAAGGCACCAAGTGTTATCTCACAATCTCTTACCACTACATCTACAACCATCTTGGCCCCTATAGCTAACTCAACCTCCCACCTAACATCCTTCCTAGAGGCCACTAGCCTACAATGCTCCACTAATGATGGATAAATCAAGGAGTCTGTGGCTCTTGAGTCAAAATAAATAGTAATGGGTATAACTCCAATAGTACTTGGCATCTCTATCACAAAGGCATGAAAGTCATACTGGCAATTATCAATCGCTGCAATGACTTGGTGAGATCAACCCATATCTCCAACTGTAGCCTCAGATCCACTAGCACACTGCCCTCTAACTGTGAACCCCTATGGGGAATCTTTGGCCAAGTGCCCAACACCACCACAAACATAACAAGGTCCATGCATCTTAACCTATACTAACTAAGTCTGACTAGACTACTGAGCTATAGGTCATACTGTGCTACCCTGAGATCCTCTAAAGAAGTGTTGTGATCTAGTTGGTCCTATAGCTAGTGCCTACTACCATTGGTCTCTTCATGCACCCTACGACTGCCATCTTTGATTAGGACCACCCTGTCCCCTCTACTATGGTTGTGACCTCTACTAAAATTTCTACTATTGTGGAGGTCTAGGTGGTAAATATGTGGATCTAAAACTTTTGCTATTAGGTGGGTGGGGTCTGCAAAAACCTTAATCATGTTGATGGTTGTGGTCCTAAAACTGCAGACATGACCCCTAGCCCCATCCATGCACTTCCTCAGCGATGAGTGCCTTCTCAGCAGCCTCGCTCATAGTCCATGGGTCTACCATGGGAACTGGTCCCACTATGTGAGGATTTAATCCTTTGATGAATTGACTCACAAGTAGCTTCTCATCTTGAAGATACTTAGCATAATGGGAAAGCTCCACAAATTTGCACTCATACTTTGCAATTGTGGAAACACTCTAATGCAAATCGTGGAACTCATCAATGTGAAACTATCTGTAATGCTCTAATAGGTAACGTGAATTATAGTTCTCTAAAAAAGTATCCCATGAAAGAGTGTCTAATGAAAGATGGAGTTTGTGTTCCTCTGTGCACCACCATGTTGTTGATGTGTCTCATAAAAGATGCACTACTAATCATGCCTTCATGTTACTCTCATAGGGATACAATGCAAAGTACTAGTCAAGGTTGATGAGTGAAGCCTCTGCCTCAGCTCCCTCTAACGTACCCATGAAAGTAGGTAGATTAAGCCTAAGCCAATCTGATATCTGGTCTCTGCGGTCTTGGTGATCTCAAATGGGTGCATCCACCTTGTCTCGTAGTCATAAAGGATCAGGTGGAATATGTTCAACCCCAACCCCCATCTTGCGCTCATCATGGGACAACAGACTCCTATTGTGCTCCTATTGAGCTGATGAACCTTCATTGGCTACAGAGTCTGGAACTTCCACATGTGGCTCGTCTACAACCAGATGTAACCATGCTAACACTGCCTAAAGAACCTAAAGGATATGGGGACCTAATTCAAGTATGGGTGATGGTTCCTGATTAGGGTTCTCAGGTGGTGGAACAACTCCCTCGCTGGCTCCTTCAGACCCACTGACACATGGGCACCCTCTCCTAGATCTATGTGGCATCATACATGAACATGGTGCCTATAATTAAAACAATATTTAACAAAAATGCAGAATAAAATAATGTGCCCTCAATGGCCAATGTTCAAATATAGGCTCTGATACCAAATGTCATGCCCACATTTCCCATGCTATCGTGATGTGCTACACACATGTCATGTCCACATTTGTCATGTGGTCATGACATGAACTACCAAAAATTTACCTACCTGACTCTACAAACCCCCTCACATGCCAGTAGTGTGCTCAGTGATATATGCACCTAATGCAGTTGCATCGGCAAACTAAGTTACGCACATTGCCCAAGAGCAAGGAAGTCAATCAATTCGGGTTGCTAGGATTGCAAGTCGTAAGCCTACAATGAAAGCCACTAGGGGGTTTACATTTTGAAATACAATGTTTAGAGGGATGGGTCCTGATGTAGGGACTTTTGGAGGTCATAACTTTTGACTCGGATGTGCGTTCGGGCTGAAATTTTATGGGTGCATGCATTATGAGGTGACATGCGGATTCCTAACCCACCCTAGTCCGTTAGACCCCATTTTGGCACTTTTTCGGGGCTTGAAACTTTCGTCTTGGCCCTCAAAATGGCAATTTAGTGTTTTTTCCTAGTTTTTTAAAAGTTGTTTTTGTTAATAACTCAAAACTCATGTTTTAAATTTAGGATGTTAGTTAGCTTTTCGTCCAACCTTAGATTAAGGAAGTTTTTGGGAAAAAACTGGATTCTCAAGATATGCATGTAAAATTAACTAAAATGGCAAAATCTGACAATTGTCAAAATCTACCAAAAAAGGTAATTTTTTTATTTTTTTGTTTCTTGGATATAAGAGAGTTTTCTCTCATTGTAGTAGTAAAGTTGGTGAATAGAAGTTTTTAATTTTATTTTCCAGTTATTTCAAATCTTTGGCTCTCACACATGATTAATGGCACAATTCTATTGAGTGTATGTTGTTGGCTACATCACCTAGTATCAGAGCAGGAAGATGGCTGGGAGAGGAAGAGGAAGAGGCAGTCTTTCCTAGATGCATAGAGAAATGCAAAATATGCAAAGGCAAGTAGAAAAACTTACAACATGGATGGAAAACCGAAGACTGGGTAGATGAGGAGATGAATCTGATGAAGAGATAGGTCAAGGAGGTGCAGATTAGGATACAGAACATGAAGAAGAAGAATTAGAAGGCATGAGTTTTGAAGAGAGGATGCTTAGGGCCTCAGAAGGGAAAATGAAGGGGTCAAGGTTAATGTTTCAGATTATGCAGATATTCTTAAACTAGAGGAGTTGATAGACTGGTTGAATGACATGAGAAATTTTTTTGAATGGAAATCCATGAAAAAGGAAAAAAGGTGAAATTCACATGCACCAAATTAAAGGGTCATGCAATGATTTGGTGGGATCATCTTCAGAAGGAATGAACAAGGAAAGGAAAGGATAAGATTAGGACATGGAATAAAATGGAGAATTTTAGAGAAAAATTTTTGCCCATAGATTATGCGCAAACCCTTTTTCATAGGTTTCAAAATTTAAAGCAGAACCTCTCTTCTATGCAAGATTATACAAATGAGTTTTATATGTTGTCTATACATATAAAGCATCAAGAACCTGATGAACATATGGCTACTAGATATGTGAATGGTGTGAAATTCTCTATTCAAGATGAATTGAGCGTGCATCAACTCAACAGTATGGAAGAGGCTTACCAATTGGCTCTAAAGGCTGAAGAAAAATAAAACAGACAATACCATCAGAGGAATAGAGGAGGAGGAAGAAGGGGTACATCAACCCCATTTCGAGGAGGTTTGAATTATGGTAGGGGAGAGTCATCCCATGGATTGGAAAAATAAGTAGACACTTGACAATATCCTCCGAATCAAGAATGAGGAAGGGGATTTGAAAGACATAGAGGTTATGGTAGCAGTAGAGGATGGGAAAACTAGAGAAGGACTCTCACTTGTTTCAGATGTGGAGAAGAAGGTCATAGGGCATTTGAATGCTCAAATTATAACATGCAAGAAAGAAATCAAGGAGGACAACCTAGGGTGAACCTGATTCAAACGCGGCATGAAGTGGAAGGGATAGAACTAGAGGTTCCACCAGATGTGGGAGAAAGTCTCATGATGAGAAGAGCAATGGTGATTCCAGAGAAGGAGAAAACACAAGCCAAAAGCTTTAAAGGTTCATGGCTTCAAACCAATATCTTCAAAACTAGAATGCACTTCGGGTGGCAAGGTATGTCAAGTTATTGTTGATGGAGGTAGTTGTGAAAATATGGTTTCTAAAGAAAGGGTAGAAAAAATGAATCTACACTGTGAAAAACATCCTCATCCATACCGCATTGCATGGTTTAAAAAGGGAAATGAAGTCACTATTGATATAAGATGCCTAATTAAGTTTAGCATATGGAAGATGTATCAGGATGAGATATGGTGTGATGTTGTCCCAATGGATGCCTGTCATGTGTTATTGGAAAGGCCATGGCAGTATGATAGAAAAGTTATGGATGATGGAGAGAAAAAAATACACCTTTTGGAAATATGGCTCTAAGGTGATTTTGTTGCCTCTCAAGGATAAAGGAAAAGGTGAGACCATGTTGTTTGAAATAGATCTTGTTAAAGAAATGAAGGTGGTAGGGTGTTGTTATGCATTAGTAGCGAAAAAAGGTGAAGAGGAAGACATTTCAGTTCCCCCATAAGTAGCAGAGCTATTGAAAGAATTTGTTGATGTTGTGCATGCTGAATTACCTGATGGTCTACCGCTAAAGAGAGATATTTAACATCATATTGATTTGAATCCAGGAGTAACTCTACTAAACCAAGCATCTTAGAGGATGAATCCAACACAACATGCAGCTTTGAATAAGCAAGTAACGAAACTCATAAGTAAAGGTGTGGTGAGAGAGAGCATGAGCCCATGTGTTGTACTTGTATTGTTGACCCCAAAAAAAGATGGAACATGGAGGATGTGCACTGATAGCAAATAAATTAATAAGATTGCCATCAAGTATTAGTTTCCTATACCTCATATGGAGGACATGATGGATGTCCTTGCAGGGGCTAAATATTTCAGCAAGATTGACCTACGAAGTGGCTACCACCAAATCCAGATCTAAGAAGGGGATGAGTGGAAGACAACCTTTAAGACTAGAGATAGATTATATGAGTGGATGGTTATGACATTCAGGTTATTAAATGCACCTAATACATTTATGAGATTGATGAATACTATACTACGACCTTACATTGGTAAGTTTGTGGTAGTTTATTTTGATGATATTTTTGTATTTAGTAACAGCAAAGAAGAGCACGTACAATACTTGAGGATCATCTTTGGTGTGTTAAGGAAGGAGAAGCTCTATGCCAATTTGAAGAAGTGTAGGTTCATGTAGGACAATTTGGTTTTTTTAGGCTTTGTCATTTCTAAAGATGGTGTCAGAATGGATCGAGAAAAGGTCAAGGCAATTCTAGAATGGCCTAGTCCAAGCAGCATCATAGAGGTAAAAATTTTTCATGGCTTGGCCACTTTCTATAGAAAGTTCATTCAAAATTTTAGTATTGTAGCTCCTATAATAGATTGCACCAAAGGAAGGGAGTTTGTATGGACCAAGGATGCTGAGGAGAGCTTTAAGTACTTGAAGAAAAAGGTAATAGAATCACCTATACTTGCATTGCCAAATTTTGATAAGGTATTTGAAGTGGAATGTGATGCTTCCCATGTGGGAATAGGTGATGTACTTAGCCAAGATGAAAAACCTATAGCTTTCTTTAGTGAAAAGATGAATGAAGTGAGAAAGAATTATTCTACTTATGATTTGAAATTTTATGCAATTGTTCAAGCATTGAGGCATTGGAGACATTATCTAGTTCTCCAGGAGTTTGTATTGTTTACAAATCATATTGCATTGAGATAATTGAACACATTAGAAAAAGTTGAATAGTAGGCATGCCAAGTGGGTCTCTTTCTTGTAGGGTTACAATTTTGTGTTGAAGCATAAGTCTGGAAAACAAAATTAGGTTGCAGATGCATTAAGTAGGCATGTTGCACTTTTGATGACAATGGAAACTGAGGTGATTGGTTTTGATGCCATCAAAAAATTGTATGAGTCTAATGATGAGTTTTGGGAGATTGTGGAACAATTGAAGGCACCAGTATCTGGTAACTTGGATTACTTTAGGGGTGAATATTTTATGCAAGATGGGTATCTATTTAAAGGAAAACAACTATGCATACTAGCTAGCTCTATGAGGGAAAACATTATTAGAGAATTTCATAGTAGTGGGTTGGCTGGACATTTTGGTAAGGACAACACAATAGCCCTAATAGAAGATAAATATTACTAGCCAAATATGAAAAGAGATATAACTAGGTATATAACAAGGTGTAGGATCTGCCAAGTGGCTAAGGGATATTCACAAAATATAAGGTTGTATATACCATTACCAGTATCAATTCCACCATGGACAGATTTGAGCATAAACTTTGTGTTGGGACTTCCACATACTCAACGTGGTAATGACTCCATTTTTGTAGTTGTTGATAGGTTCTCCAAGATGGTTCATTTTATTGCCTATAAGAAAACTAATGATGCAACGAGGGTAGCAGATTTATTTTTTTAGAAGTTGTTCGACTACATGGTGTTCCAAAGACTATTACCTCTGATAGGGATACCAAATTCCTTAGTCACTTCTGGAGGACTTTATGGAAGAAGATGGGAACCAAGTTAAAGTTTAGTAGTTCCTATCATCGTCAAACAGATGGGGAAATAGAGGTAGTCAATCAGAGTCTGGGAAATTTATTGAGGTGTATTGTTGGAGAAAAGCCAAAATAATGGGACATGGCATTACCCCAGGCCAAATTTTCCTATAATAGTTCTATTAACAGATCAATGGGAAAGTCACCATTCCAGATTGTGTATGACAAGAATCCTAAGGGTGTTTTAGATTTGGTACAGCTACCAATGAAAGATAGGGTCAGTAATGATGGGGACGCATTTGTAAAACACCTTCAACAGTTGCAGAAAGATGTGAGATAGAAGTTGCAGGACAATAATGAGAGGTACTAGGATACAGTGGATGCTAGTAGGTGACATCATACATTCAATGAAGGTGACTTAGTGCTGGTATATTTGAGAAAAGAATAGTTTCCTATTGGAACATACCACAATTTGAAGTACAAGAAAATTGGTCATTGCAAAATTATAAAGAAGATCAATGATAATGCATATGATGTCAGTTTACCAGATGATCTCACTATTTCTCATGTGTTTAATATTTCTGATTTATATGCATTCCATGGTGATGATGATACTGAAGATAGTCAACCAGACATGGCATGGCACCACCACATTCCCCATAAGAAGGAAAAGATTGCACAGGTTCTTGATAAGAAAACTATCTACACTTGGTAAGGGCATTACAGCAAGTATTTAGTACGGTGGGAAGGATTGCCACCAATAGATAGCATGTGGATTATAGAGTGGGAACTACAGAGGTTGGATCTAGTCAAGTGGCAATAGTTTGAAGACACTCACTTGCAGGAGTTGCATTCTTTTCAACCAGAGGAGAATGATGCAGGGACTTCCAGAGGTCATAACTTTTAACCTAGATCTGAGTTTGGGCTGAAATTTTATAGGTGGATGTGTTATGAGGTGACATGTGGATTCCCAACCCACACTAGTCCATTGGACCCCATTTTGGCACTTTTTTTAGGGCTTGAAACTTTCATCTTAGCCCTAAAAATGGCAATTTAGTGTTTTTTCCTAGTTTTTTAAAAGTTGTTTTTGTTAATAACTCGAAACTCATGTTTCAAATATAGCATGTTAGTTGTCTTTTCATCCTACCTTAGTTTTAGGAAGTTTTTGGGAAAAAACTAGATCCTCAAGATATGTATGTAAAATTACCTAAAATGGCAAAATCTGACAATTGTCTAAATCTGTCAAAAAAGGTAATTTTTTTATTTTTTTTGTTTTCTTGGATACAAGAGAGTTTTCTCTCATTGTAGTGGTAGAGTTGGTGAATAGAAATTTTTTTAATTTTCTAGTTATTTCAAATCTTTGGCTCTCACACATGATTAATGACACAATTCTATTAAGTGTATGTTGTTGGCTACATCAGGTCTTGATAAGAAGTCCAACCCTAGTTTAAACCCTATTCAAAAGGGTCAATTTTGACTCTAATCAAAATATAAACTAAGTCACCAAAGCATCACAAAATTCAAGGAATATTAAATTACCACTAAACTTGATTTCAACAACAATAATCTAAAATAATAATTAAAGTAACAATAGGGAAATTTAATCGATATAGAACCATGATTATAACACATAGTTTAGGGAAATTTTTCCAGCATAGTGGGGTAATATTGGATAAAGTAGAATACCTCCTATAGTGATTTTAGCAGCATAATGCCACCTCATCAGCTATAGAAGGGAACAAAATTAAATTAAAAAAATTCCCTCTTAATCCCCCTTTGCCAATTTTAAATAAAAAATACAGATAAATAACTAAATTAAAAAATAAATGCATAAAGGAACCTATTTTCCTTTCCCCACATTAGAATTAAAATTAATAAATCAAATATTTCAACCATACAGGAGATTCGATAAATTTAAATGTAACTAAATTAATCTCCCCTCTATGCTTAATTAAGTTTGATAAATTAAATAACCTGGCTTTAATAATTAAACCCAATATAATTACCACAATACCCTTTTTTAAATAAACATAAATAATTAAATATGAAAACCAACTTCAATTTATTAAAAAATCCTAGCCATTAATTGAAATTTAAATTTAGATTAAAACAATGCAAAGAGGAGTGCACAAACATGTTTTAAATAATTAGATTTAAAGAATTAAAAAGGAAGCACTATTTCAAAAAGGATGAAAGAGTCCACATCCTCAAAGTGTGGTTACTCTCACTAACCTTGGTTTACTTAAAATAATCAAATAACCCCTAATGTGTTTATGGCACCAAGCCCTAAAAGAGTACTATAAAAACATCCTAAAAGCCTCATTAGTTCAAAATAACAAGTTGTTGATTTGATACAATGTGCAGGTTGAGAGGAGACAAAAGAGTGGATGGTGCCTCCCCAAGTGGGAGGTATCATCCCCAAAAAGAATAGTTTACTAACTCTATTATTTTCTAATAGCTACTCCTACAGGTTGCTCAAAACTAATCTAACATTTGATTTAGTTTATGTTTACTAAGTTCTTGTTTGACATTTGTCTATGCACAAGATTCTAAGTTACACCATATTCTTCTTATTTAAATATCTAACCTCTATAGTTTTCAAGCTTCCTTTGTTTTTTTCTAAACTCTTTCTTCTTGAGGACTCTGGCTATAAATGTTTTGCACTTAAAAAAAAACCAGCAATTTATGATACACAGAGATAAAAATATCATGCCAATAAGCTATAGTTTTTGTTTCATAACCCACATATTGAACATCTATAATATACTATAATAGGGCATTACTATTTAAAACAAGAGCTGCAAAGTAGCCAAGTTTCTACCAATATGTTCATGAATAGTCTTGTTTTGTTTTAATTTGTTGTGTTTGTTTAGTTTTAACAACAATGTTGATAATATAATAAATTTATAATAATCTTGAAATTTGTGAATTTTTTGGTTTAAGTTAGAGTTGACAATTTTGTAATATTTACAATGAATGTTGAAAATTGAAGAACTTTGAGATTCTACATTTAATAAGTAGATTGCATAAAATAGAAGTTGCAAAGTAAGTGATTTTTTATTATACCTGAAGATTTATGATTATACTTCAAGATTTATGGTGAACTTGACAAAATGGATTATTTGATTGATATAGCCTCCTAAGGCTAGAAATGGGCACCCTGGCAATTAAAACTTGGTTCTTGATGGTCTGAGAAGAGGCAAATATAGAAGGCGATAAATGCACTAGCCTTCAACAGTTTGCACTTAAGCTGCAATACAAAGAGTTGTTAGTGCTATAAAAATCACTTAACATCATGAATACAAAGAGTTGTTAGTGCTATAAAAATCACTTAACATCATTATTTTAAAGATTTGAAGTTATAGCTTATAGTGAGGGACAAGTGAAACCCTAAAATTAGTTCTACCATATAACTAGCACTTGCACCAATAAGAGGATCATGGAATACCTTGTTTGGAATAGCAAACGAGTTTAGAAGATCTTCGAGCGTGAATGTTGTTTACAATATGAAATTCAGGGAATACACTGATAGGAACCAAATAGTTAAGAAAATTTCCCACACGTTCCAAGACAATGCACAACCATGTCATTCACATATTAAATGATGAGACTACAAAATACAAATAGTTTTCTGCAACTCAAAATATGAAGATGACTTTGCAAAGAAGATATTAGAATGTGATAGTTGATAGCACGCGGCAAAAGCAATATCTTCCCTCAGATAATGAAAGAAACTGTTGAACCAATGAAAGAAATAACAACTACTGTAAGAACCCAAATCAATTGAATCCCGTGAACTAAAAAACAATTTAAATTTTTCTAGTCTTGCAATACCTAGAAATCGAGATATCTCCAGAAATGTACCAAAGTTGCATAACTCAGTAGATTGTCCTATCATAAATTTGATTTAGGAAATGCAGGGTATTTATAAAATTTTGGCATAAAAATGGTTTGGGTAGTTGAACTGTAATAGTTAGGTGAACTGCACAGGTTTTTAATATTTTCAATTTGTTACGAATAGGTTTTGATTTAAGTTTTTAGGTTTGCAAATAATAAATTAAATTCCTTAATTTTAATTTTTATTTATAGAGGAAAGATTTAATTAATTAATTAAAATTAATTAAATCTTATGATTAAAGGTAGATTAGGGATTAAGGGAAATTTAATTAATTCATTAAAATTAATTAAATTTCAGGGAGGACTTATGGAATTGATCATTGGTCAATTTTTCCTATCTATGCATTAATATATATTTTAAAATTTTGATGTATTAGTATATTATTATCATAGAGTAAGGATATTATCTATGTAAATGATTTATTATTATTATTATTATTATTATTATTATTAATTATTAAAGACATATATATAATTTGGGATAAACTTATAAATTATATTTGTATTTAAATTCCTATTAGTATTAATATTGATTAGTAATAGAAATCTTATATAACTATAATATTTTTATTGTCTAATAATATTATCAATATTAATATTAATATTAATAGGAATTTAAATACACGTTTCTTAATATTTTTGTTTTTATTTTAGTTATAATATATTATTTTAGTTATAATATATTTAAATCGGTTAATAGGTGAGATGCTAAAAAAACTTTACTGCCTAATATTTTACCCATAAAGTCTCAAACTAGAAACTTAATAGTTTTAAGTATTAGTATATTATTATCATAGATTAAGGATATTATCTATCACAAAACTTTATAATATAAACCTTGATGATCCACAATAATCGCCCTTATCAGGTGAAAGTTTTCTGCCAATTAGATTGAAGAAAAATCATTTTTCAAATATGTTTTGTTAAAATATTTGCATCTATACAATAGCAATAGCTAAATATTTTTTAAATAGAAAAACTATTTTAGTTCTCATTGGTTGCAAAAAGAATTATTAATAACTAGTTAACAACAGGCCTCGCCTATAGTTTTCTTGGCAGAAACTAATAACATTTACAAAATGTAGTAAAAACTAGAGAATAACAAATATACTACACATGAGATATATAACAAATGTGTATATATATATGTGTGTGTGTGTGTGTGTGTGTGTGTGTGTGTGTGTGTTGGTTTTGACCCGAACTAAAATTTGCATCTTAGGGCTGAATCAAAATTTAACAGAGATATATAAATGTCAAAAGAAACATAGGTGATAAATGCTTTGGAGGCTGAACATGGCTAGCGGGCTTTGTACGCAGAGTCGTTAATCAAAATGTTGGGGGGGGGGAGGAAGCGAGGCTCCCACCCCACCCACAGATAATAATTTGTGGGCGGGACGGGGGTCCTGTCCCCCTTCCCATGCCACCTGTGGCCATAAAAAATGTTTGCCCCTGTGCATGGGTTTAAACCCTTCGTAGAGTCTCTTTCCCTAACTCACAATACAACAAAATATGAAAAGCAATTTAAATCTCCAAATCTCATGGACTACGCATATACTTTGAATGCTGAGTTTTAAATCACATCAATACTATTAAAGGCATTCGATGGTTGTGTGTGTGTACATATATATATACACACATAGACACACACATATATCACTGGTAAGAAATTAAAATAAAACATAGTCCTCTATTTCCAAAATAACAGACTTAAAAAAATAGTAAGATAAGTTCTTTACTCAAATTTATTAGAATATAAATATAGACTTACACACACACACACACACGCACACGCACACGCACACACACACGCACACGCACACGCACACGCACACGCGCACGCGCACGCGCACACGCACACGCACGCGCACGCGCACACACACACACGCACGCACACACGCACACACACACACACACACGCACGCACACACACGCACGCACACACGCACACACACGCACACACACACGCACACACGCACACACACGCACACGCACAAGCGCACGCGCACGCGCACACGCACACGCATGCACGTGCACACACACACACACACATTAAATAGAAGGAATATTTATAAGAGCAAGGTTTAGTTATTTTCACATTTCTCAAGTCAAGGGAAAATTTATTTGTTATAGGAGCTTAAACTTTTCTTTTAAAACAACATAGGATATTTTTGTTTCTTCCCATCTCAAACATACATTATTGCATTTCCTTTTCATAAACAAATAACAATAAAATGAGATAGAAAGAAGGGAGAAAAGCATTTTTCTTACAACACATATGATGAAGGGCATTTCATATTTCCATTTTCATTTCAATAGAATACAAGATTTTCAAAACAACTATACAAGAGAGAACATCTCTCCTCTAATAGGACCATTACATCAACCCAAAAATGTGGGTAAGGCAACTCAATGCCATGGTTTTAGAAATCACAAAATACCACAAAAACCATGATTCCTTCACCACTTCAATCTTCTCCAAAGTCTCCAAAAGATACCTACAAAACACATAAGGAAAAGAACCACGCCCATGGGTGCTTTGCACCCAACCTAGGCTTAAAATAAACCATGCCCAAGATAGGAGGCACTCCAACAAACCAAGGATCATTCCACAACAAATACACTCACACCAAACACATAAACTCCCAACCAAGGCCAAACATAAAACTAATCCATTTGAAAAATGGATTTGATGGGTGAGAGAGTGGACTCACTCTACTCAAGGAGACCCACACTCTTAATAACAAATATCTCATATATCACTTGGCCTCTTGCCATATTTCTTATTTCAACTAATCCATTTGAAAAATGGATTTGATGGGTGAGAGAGTGGACTCACTCTACTCAAGGAGACCCACACTCTTAATAACAAATATCACATATATCACATGGCCTCTTGCCATATTTTTTATTTCACATAAACAAGGCAATCTTGCAATAACCAAAACTTTCTCATAACTCCAAATAAAGGCCCTTGTCCATAAAACCATACCAAAATCAAAGAGGGGAAACCAAGGAGGCTCTCAACCTCTTCCACCCAAACTAAGGTGAGTTCTCTCACATGGAGAGCTCACCCAACAACACATAAAAACCAAAACACAACACTACATCAAAAATGCATGAAATAAACATCAACATAAATGATACATAAGCAAATAAATAAGTAAACAAAGAGCTTGTAGCCATGAGGAATACCTCTCAAGCTTCAATAATGGAGGTTGATGGTGAAGAGCTTCCACAAGTCTTCACAACTCTTTCCAAGAATCTCCAAGTTATTCTCTCCCAACACAAACTTAAAATTTTCACCAAAAGAAAAGAAAATAAGAACCCTCCTCTCATCAAAATGAGGGAGATATAAAGACAAGGCTCTCAAACCCTAATGGATGGGAAGGTGACACTTGTCACCCTCTCCTCTATCCACATAACCCTCCTCACAACCCCACAAGAATGTGGAGGTGACACTTGTCACCTCTCCATTCCACAAAGCTACACATTCTCCCACAAGTGCTCTCACACATGTATGAGAGCATAGGGGAATGTGAGCATGCAAAGGGAAGCTTCTTATGAATGAGGAGGTGACACTTGTCACCTTCTCATTCATATAATCTACACTCTTCCCCACAAGTTCTCTCACACATGTGTGAGAGCATAGGGAAGAGGTTCACACATGTGGGAAGCTTGTAAAGCATGAGAAGCAAGGGTAATATTACCCAAGTGGGTGAGGTTAAGGTTAAGTGAGATGGTGACCTTCCAACCACCCTCACACTTCCCAAACTCGTCACTTGACTTTAGGTTCAAGTTTGGGTGACCATACAAGTTCCAAATCAAGTTTAATCATGCTAGGAATGGTCCTAGACCCTAGGGGTATGACCTAGGGTGAGTATTTGACCATTAGAAACATATAAAATCACATAAAAGTGGCTTGAAACATTTAGCACTTAAAAATTGTGCAAACTCAACATTACACTTTTTACAACACATCAAAAAATAAATTGAAAAGGTTTAAACCATACAAACGGTTATAAATCAAATTACAACAAAGATCAACATTCTCCAACACGTGAATTTAGTCCTACTTAGGACTAGGTTGGCTAAATAGGGAATAACATATGGTTGTTTCCAACCTCTAAATTTCCATGGGCATGGAATGTAAACATGCATACTTCCACAAATGCATCAATAGCACATGATCACATAAATAAGTAAAACATCCATGATAGCTATATGTCAGTACTCACATACTTCATTATTCACCAAAAACTCACAAGTATGATTAAATTCACATAACTCAAATGATATAATTATTTAAATCATAGCTAATCATAACATCTACATCTAGTCCAATAATAGTAAATAACATCATCTCATAAAATGAAATCTAGCATCATATTCTAAACATCCACAAAGCCTAAATTATCTAACTAAACCAACCAGATATATCAATAGGGTCTAAATATAGGATCAATAGTCCCAATAATGTCTACAAGTCTAAACCTATAATCCATCTGATAAGTTAATGTAAATAAAATATGAAGTGGGATCAAGGTAAGCCTCACAGGTTTGCTCTCTCTAAACACTTGCTAGTGCAACACATGGAAACATCCACGTCTCTTCATAAATTGCTTTCAATACCTTGGGCCCCACCCCAGACCACTTCAACACTTATAAAGAAACTCATAAAAGATGTAACACATGGTAGGCTCTGCCTCCTTCCTAAAAGAGACACGTCGCATAGGCGCATCTTTTTAAGGCATTTTCTAAAAGTTTCCCTTTGAATCCCCACCATTACAACACGTGGCACACTCCACAACCTAAGGAATATGAACACAGACACATGGCAACATTAGCTACCTCCAAAACTTTTAAGCACTGCAAATTTATAAAAGGACACTTGGCAGAATCTGAGACCACAAACCTTTGCACTTGCTACTTTTCATCAATCAATGCCACATGGCACCTTTGTGTAGCTTCTTCAAACCCCTATCGTACTGACACTTGGCACAACCTACATAGGTTTTACTTTCAACATAAAACACATGAACAACCTGATACTCTGCCACAAAAAGTTGGAACAAAACGTAGATTTTATCTCCACAATTCTGGGCGTCTCATTCAGGACTTTGTGCCTGAATAGAGAGAACATAGGAAATACACAAAAGATACAAAGTTTCAAAAATGCATTGTCACAGTAAAAGAGATTCATAATTTTTGCAATGCAGCTTCATACCCATACCATTCTGAATCTTAAAAACCCTTCCTCTTTTACAGAGGCTAGAATGTGAGATCCAAATTGGTGATATCCTTATGAGAAAAAGGATTGGAGGATCTGCACCACTAAATGCATCTAAAACTCAAGCTGGGCCATAGGAATTAGAAGTGATTCCACCTCTTGCACACTTGGTGAATCACTCAAACCTTAAAAAATAGTCTAATCATTTTGTTTCAACAATAGAAGGGCCTTGATCTGATTAGTCATTAAGACTGTGTTATTGTTGGGGAAAAGGGATGGAAGTCCCATCTATTCTGGTTTCTCTATATGCCCCTTCATTTCCTTGACACCTTCGTTTAGAATATTCAGAAGGGTCTTGCAGCTTGTTGTAACTTCATTGCAGCTCAAGATTTCATTAACCTTTTTTGTTGCATTCATTCTATCACTCACTCCTGCTGCTAATAAAACTTCATCTATAGCATCATAAAATTTCTGCAATAGGAGCTGAGAATTTGAGACTCTTAAAGAAATAGAAGACAAGGTAGCCTCAACTAAAGACTCCACCCTTTCACACAGCTGTTGAGCTTTTAAAAGAAAACTAAGAGCAAGCGTGAACTATGAAACCTCATCAGAAATCCTCTACCATGAACACACATAGAACTCCTTCACCATCTCGAGCACTCCAATACTTTGGGGTTTGTGACCCAACTCAATGGTCAACTATTTAACCTTCTCTTGTTCAACCATGAATTGGGCTTGAAAAGTACTGCTTTGATTTTGCTCTCCTTGAAGGCTTTTCTACATCTGAGATACTTCTTGGGTCTTGTCTTGGCACTTTTTCTCTACAAGGGCCTTTTCTTACTGCAATGTAGTGATAAGGGCCTTAGCCTATGTTAGCTCAGCTTATAAGTTTGTGGCTTTGGTCTGTGCTACTTGATATATGTCTAGAGACATAGTAGAATGCATATCCTTATTCAAGTTGTCAATCTCAATATCTTTAGCCTTTATCTTAGTAGAAAGGTTATTAATTGTGGCTTTAGTCTTTACCAAATCTACTTCTACCTTTTGCAACTTCTTCGACACCTTCAGTAGTCAGTTGTAACTGCTACAAAAATCTCTTTCATTAACTCAACTTTCTCCTGAGGCCTAAAGTGAGTCATGTCCATAGCCATTGCATTCATAGTATAATCCTCTGACTTCATCTACTAAAGTGGCTTGACTATATTGGGGGTCATGTGAGTGATGGTCAGGGCCTGTTGGATGGGATCAAAGAGGGATTTCACATAGGGAGTAGTAGGGATTTTTCTTTCTTTCATTTCTTTCTTCTCCCTTCTAGCTTCCTTTGCCTTTCTAGTAGTATCTACTTGAGTTTGAAATGTAGGCAGGGAAGAAACATATCCTCTAGCAAAAGGATATCCTTCTGGTAGGCTATAGGGAATGGTTGTAACTTGGTGGTTGGGGTCAGTTTGAGGCATAGCCCTTCTAAGAATTGATGGGGAAAATAAGGGCAATGTAATGGCTTGAGATTGGGTCAAGGCTGAGGAACTAGAAATAGGTACAAAAGATTTTAAAGGCACAATAGAGGAGGCAGGAGGCCTGGAAGAGTAGGATAACTAGGTTGGCACCCCCATTAAAGAAGAAGATGATGAAGAAGGAGAAAAGGGAGGAGAGATACCTACCTGAACTGCCACCATTGTTGTGGGTTCTCTAAAACATCCTCTTTATCTTCTTATTGTAGTACTAGTTGGCACTTCCGCGTCAGGGGCCTTTCTGCTATATCTTTAGGATCATATTCCTCTAATGCCTCTTGCATGGACATAAGTTTTTGTTGAGAAATACTCACTCCAAGACCCCCAGATACCAAAGCTATATGGGTCTCATGAGATAGCAGTTGTGCAATCTTCTGTTGCTCAATAATACTAAGAATTTGTGGCCATAGAGCTCTTGGGACTTGTTCAATTGCTTCCTCTGTTTCTTCTATTTCCTTCATAACCTTTGAGTGGCTCAAAATATTGCTTGTGTCTAGGCTTGATACAGGTATCATATGGCAATCATCCCATAACTTCTCTTATTCTTCATTAGTTTATACCTAACCAAAGGTTCTAGTAAGCTCTAAAATCTCTTGCCTATATTTCTAATAGGCTACTATCTTTTTCAGCTGACCAATCTTTATTCTTTAGAGTTAGCCTCAAACCATGTGCCATAAGCTTCTTGGGATCATATTCGTGCCCAACAGTGTAGAAAATTTCCCAAGGATTGGGACCCTCATTGGGTATATCTATGAGCTCTATGTAGACATCTAGAGTATCTTGCTTTGGTGACCTTCTTTGTTCCCAAAAGAGCCATCTCTCATGAATAAAGATCACATAAACTTTATTATTCACAATCCAAGATGCCAAGAAACTATCTGGATCATAGCTCCATTTATCTTGAACCATCACAAAACCATAACCTGCCAATTTTATCAATAAGAGAAATTCAGCCTCTCTTTTATTTATTGTAATCCTTCCTTTGGTCTAAGGGACATCATAAAACTTCTTCTTCTTTCTACCAAAATTGTTGTCAATAATTGATAATTGGCGACCCACTTCCAAGTCCATGACTCTAGGAGTTCACACTTTTGGGAGCAAAACTAGATCACTAGCAAAACCATGAAGTCTAATGATTGTAAAATGGGCCCTAATGAAATAATCACTAGGAATTATAGAGTTTACTAAAAAATCCCTGAGTCCATCTGTCATTCTATTAACAATAGCTTCAGACTCTAACTGCTCAAAAATAAGAGCCCCAAAATACTCAGTAAACTCATAAGGGTCAGAGGTTTTTGAAAGGACATGGGTCCATGCAGACACAGGAATGATTTATTTGCTATCCACCTTTGGGTCATACATATCTAAGTACATATGCTATTGCAAAAGCTAAAAATGTGGATACAATATTAGATGAAAAAGATACACTGAGTAGCTGAAAGTCTGCATATCTTTAAATTTGGACAACTGCTCAACAATGGCTTGTGAGATGTGCTCTGAGAAGTCAAATTTAAACTTAAAAGCCTTCTCTATAGTTTTGAGTCTAAAGATGGCTGTCAGTTTCCAATCATATACATTTGCATCTTTGTCACAACTAAAAATGAAGGCCAACATAGATAGTGCATCCTGCACGTCTGCATTGAACCACTGTCAGGCCATAGGCAATGTAGGAAATTGGGTGTTATCATTATCTAGATGTAACTCTGTATTTAGGAATCTGAGCTTCGTGTGGATCCTGCTCCATATATTTTGCAACTTGGGTATATTAGTGAAACTAGCATTTCAATCATGATATGGACCTAACATGTCTCTAATTGCTTTAGGGCTAATTTGGAGCATAAAATTATTTTGTTTAATTATTGAGGTCTTGGCAGCAAAGAGGTTCACACACAACCGAACTAGCTCTAGGTAAGAGTGAACAACAGGGTCTAAGAATTGGGCCAATTGAGAAGTCCAAATTCTCATACCAAAAGTCTCAGACTCACCCTTCTTTTCTCACCAGAGACACCTTTCTTGCACTCCTCTTAGATTCTTTGGATTTTTGGATGTTTTAGGGTCAAAGATGTCATCTGTGTAATCTTCTACCTATGAGGGGTTGAAGTTTCTCCCTTTCTCCAAGGGTTTGGTTCTTGGATAGCTGACTCTTGGCTGTGCCTTTACATGTGTAGGGTATACTATTCTTGCATTCTTCTAGCAAATCAAATAGACCCTCCATTGGCAATCCCTTGGTGGACTGCTCCTCTTCCATCTCTATAATCCTATGTGATTAACCTATGGACAACACTTGAGAGGCTTTAGAAACTTTCAACCGGATTCACTACTACAACTAGAATTCTGGTGAAGGTTGAGACTCACAATGAATGTAGAGTGAATTTGGAAGATTTGAAACAAAGATGTGGCAAAATGAAAAATAAAAGGGATACTTAACATCTTGGTTCAGTATAAGCATTAATGATGCATTAAATGGACCATCAGTTTTAATTAATGAATCAAGAAAATGCACCATAGTGATAGTTAGCATATAATTCTAAAATTATAGAAGATTGTGCATTGACTCGGTATTAAAGGTAGTGATCTTTCAAAATGATTGGCTATCACCCTTGAAATACGTGTACTTTTAATAGCTCAGAGAGAAGCATAAAAGCTAAGCATAGAGGCCATGTATTATGGACACATGTTCTTGGAACACTTATTCAAGAAAGTGGGAAAACAAAAGGGCAAGAAAACAAAACTTGAAGAAAACTATCTAACTATGATATAGGGGAAAAATTGAAATCATGTGAAGTGTTTCAAAAAGATCCCATTGATAAGAATCTCTTCTCATTCTCCTTCCACAGTCTCTAGCTCAAATGCATTATATTGCTTGAGGGTACTAATCTTAAAAGGTCTAGTCCACAATGAATCAAACTTACTATGTCACCCTAGTTTAGAATCTCTTTCGTCCCATTTCAAAACTAGAGACCTGACCTTCAAATTTGGTTCAAAAGTCCATCATAAAACAAACTTTTTTTAATGAATAGAGTTCTTCTGGATTAAACTATGTATGTTTTTGCTTCAACGTTTTGGATCATGCTCAATGATCCATCATCAGGAAGAGGACAATGTGTGAATTGGATAGCAAACTAGACCTTATAAAGGAATAACAGACAAAAACAAGGTAGGGAACACAATACGAAGGGGAGGAGGTGATGGGTGAGAAAGAAAAACATAAAAATAGGGGATAAAAATAAATGATGGGTGAGGAACTTTTTTTAGTTCATTGATGGTTCATTAGAGACTCATGTGCCAACTCTCTTTTTTCTTGTAGTTCTAGTAATTCTACAAGCCTGAAATACATTGGACCATTCTCTTCTATTTCTATTTGTTTAATTAACTGTAAGGCAGGAATCTCTATATTCAATGGCATGACTGCACACTTGCCATAAACTAGTTCATAAGGAGACATCTTAATCACTTACTTAAGTGTGATCCTGTTAGCCCATAGTACTAAATTAAGATACCTATGCCAATTCTTCTGATGATCAATTTTGATCCTTTTAACAAGCCTAATTAAATTCTTATTTGTTGACTCTACAAACCATTGCCTTGTGGGTAATAATTGGATGAAGTCTTCAAATATATTCCATGTTTCAAAGAAAACTCTAATAATTTGGTTCCCAAAAGTGCTTTACCATTACCAAATATAATAGTGTGGGGCGGGCCAAAGAAAGTAGTTATCCCTTCCAAAAAATCTAGGATCACCCTTTTAGTAGCTTCCTTAAGTCAGACTGCTTCACTCCACCTTGTAAAGTAATCAGTTGTAGTAAGAATCCATTTGTATCCCTTACTTGAGACCAGATTAATCATTCCTATGAAATCCAAACCCCACTGTGAGAAAGGATCATCTACCACTATGGGATTCAGAGGCAAAGATGCATTTCTTCTCTTCCCAACATAGAATTGGTAAGCCTAACACTCCTTAACCATTTGATGGCAATCTATAAATAATGTAGGCCAATAATACCTATCCTATGTAATCTTGATGGAAATAGTTTTGCTAAAAAGTGTCCTCTAGAGGCTCCATAATGTAATTCATGTAGTATCTTTTGAGCTTCATCCCTTTTAACACACCTTAGTAAGATTTTGTTAAAATTTCTTTTAAAAGGATTGTAATTAGTCAAGACATAATTAACTCCTTTGTTGCTTATAATATTTTCTTTTGTCAAGGGAGAGCATATCAGGGAAAATACCAATTCTCATGAACTATATCTTATCATTAACCCAAGAATATTGATCAGGCTCTTGCAACCTTAATACAGTTTCATCTTCTATTTCTTTCAATATTGGACCCTCTGAGTCTTGGACAATGTATTGGAAAAGGCCTCTTCCTCTGACTAATTTGGTAGGCCTTACTTCTACATCATATTCAAAAATCTTGGTTATCCAATTAGCACTTTTCTCTATAATCTCACCTTCCATAATGTACTCTCTAACACTTGAATGAGCTACTAATATCAAATTTTAATTTCCTATCACCAGGTGTCTAAGATTTTTTAATACTTTAACTATTGCACAAGCTTGCTTCTCAACAAAATTGTAGCTAGATTCATACTCCCTTATTGTCCAGGAGAAGAATGCAATTGGGTGTTCTCCTTTCTTCTTTGTCATCTTTCTGAGTTACAATAGCTGCAATACATTACTCACCTCCATACACATACATTATGAAGTCTTTGCTAAAATCTAGATTCTACAATCCTGGGGTAGTGGAGATGGCCTTTTTTATTTCTTCAAAAGCCTATCTTCCCTCAGCTATCCATTTAAAGCATAGATCCTTCTTCAACATCAGAGTAATAGGTGTAATTAATCCTACAAAATCAAATATGAATCTGCTAACAAAATTGATTTTCCCTAGAAAAGATTGTACTACCTTTTTGTTGACAAGTAAGGATAAGTCCATTATGGCCTTGACTCTCTCCAGGTCAATAGAAATTCTATCCTTTGAAACAATATGCCCCAGTATCTTCCCTTGAGATACACCAAAAACATATTTCTTAGGATTTAAAGAAATCCCAAATTCTTGACACCTCTGAAAGATAGATTCTAAGTGCTCAAAGTGATCTTCGGCATTTTTCATAAATATAGTGAGATCATCTAAATAAATTAGAATGATCTTATTTATGAGCCCCTTAAATGCTATATCCATAGTGCACTAAAAAGTGGCACTGACATTTAAGAGACCAAAGGGCATCTTTGTGTATGCAAAAGTTCCCCATTTGGTGGCTAACGTTGTCTTGTGTTGGTCTACATCTGTCAGGCAGATTTGATTGTATCTAGAAAAACCATCAAGCAGAGAAAATCTTTTTGAGCTAGCTACTATTTGTAAGATCTGCTCTATGGATGGTATGAGGTAATGATCCTTTAATGAAGCTTTATTTGGGTCTCTGACATCCACACAGAGTCTAATATCTCTATTTTTCTTTCTCACCGACACTAGATTAGACACCCAGGTTGAATGCTTGATTGAGAAGATAATCTTAGATTCAAGAAGCTTTTGTAATTCATCCACCATTAAAGGTTCAATTCCAGGATTCACTGGTCTCTATTTCTGGAGGATAGGCTTTGATCCTTCAGCAATATCTATAGTATGTTGGACAATGTCTCTATTGTAACTGTGGAGGTCATCATAGGCCCATGTAATCACCCTATCATATTTGTCGCATAAGGAAATTAGCTTATCTTTTTCCTCCCTAGTAGTAGCATTACCTACTTTCATCTTTCTTCCTTCGCTGATCTCAATTTTAAAATAATCTTCTTTCCTTCCCATGAAATTTCTCTTCCCTAGACTTGCATCATTAGGGTCAAATAGATTTTCAAGAGTTATCAACCATCTCAGAAGCTTATTAGACTTCAACTAGATGATCTGATCGCCATATTCTTCCTCAGTCTTAGGCTATAACTAGTCAGCAGATTCTCCAGACTATTGTAAAAATAGGACCTAGAAGTCACTATCAAAAACTTGCTAGTTTTGAACATTGTCAGGAATTACCGGTTTGATAATAACCTTCACTACCTCATTATTGATAAGTAGATCACTTGCTAGGTCAAACTGAGAGCCCATTTGTGTCATCCTGTCTACTTCAATATTCTGAGTTTTAGGTACAACCTCTATATTAAAAACATCAAAGCCATTAATGAGGTCTAAAATCTTGTGGTGATATGACCTCATTCTCACATTTTTTGCCACTACTTTCTTTCTAATTTGTATTACAACTAGCTTTGAATCAACCTTGACTCTTAGATTCTTTATCCCTTTATTCTTAGCTAACATCAGACCATGTACCAAAGATTCATATTCATCATCATTATTTGTACAAGCAAACTGGAAGCATATGGCTCTGAGATTTTTTTCTCCCTTTGGAGAGGTGAGACAGATACCTACTCCTGCATCATTCTTACTCTTAGCTCCATCAAGGTTTAGAGTCCAAATTTTAGCATCTTCCTTTGCACCTTTCTCAGTTATCTCCTGACCTTCCTCAATGATTACATAAGCTCCTAAACCAGTAGAGTCATATTTTCCATATGGGTCACTTTGCATTATAAACAACAACTGATTATTCTCATCTTCATTCTGATCATGTTCAGTCCATTCCCCTATATCTTCAATAAAAGTTCTATCGTCCCTATATTATCATAGTATGGGATGCTTCAATTCTTGGCATTGGTTCCTCAGTGATATGTTCTTTAGATAGGGGTTCAGATAGCACCATCTATGTTCTATACTTAGTCCTTAAAATTAAGTGTGACCAATCTAGTGACATATACCCTCCTATTTTGGCAGTAAAATCTCTAGATAAACACAATCCAAATATAGGGTGGATATCAATGATTACCACATCTTGCAAACAATTGTAATGCGACTTGCTTGATGATTCCTATGGTTTGGATAGACTTCCCATCTAATTGTATAACTCCTTTATCTAGTGATTCGTACTCTATTTTTAAGGCATCTACTACTTGTTTGGGCATGATTGTAGTACTAGCCTCTGAGTCTATCGTGGAATTATGTAATAGTTTCCTTCCCACTATTAGGGTCAAATAAAAGGGGTTTGGCTTAGACTTACTTGCTTCTTCTTTGGTGTTCATCAGAGTGGCCATTACCTGAGGTGGAGCATCTTTGTTTTGAGTTTTTCCTTTATTGGTGCAACCTTCTATTGTGTTAATTGTTCTGGGATCTGTTTGAGACTGCAAGGCTTATTGTAACAATGACTTCTAGTCAGGGATAGCTAGCATATCCCATATTGATACATTTGTAGGGGTTTTCTTTAACTGTTCTACCACATTTATAGGCCCCAATGTTTGTGCCTTAGGATAGTAAGGGTATCTGGTTCTTTCCACCATGGGGTTAGAGACATCATGATTCTGGGTTGACATGGATACTTCTTGTCTTGAAGTGGGAGTGTATTGAGCTTGGAATGAAGGAACTCTAGCCACATCCTTAGGGTTAGCTTCAGGTTGTTCAACTATTTTTCTCTCTGATCTAGTGAAGTAATCAAACTGTACTAGGGGCTTCTTGGAGGTGGATGCTTCATTAACAAACACTAAATCTTCTTCTTCAATCCATGAAAATAGGGCATGCTCTAGGACAATTTGTCCTTCTTACTTAATGCACAATACTTACATTTGGACCACCATTACTACATTCTAAATGCTAGGTGACTAATATGGAAAAGATTCAGAAGACACAACAGCTTGACCATCCATTCTTCTTTGCTCTACTACCTTCTATTGTAGATTTCTTCTAGGGCAATCTCTAGGCATATGTGCATTGTTGCAAGGGAAGCACCAATCATTTGATTCCTCCACCATGTTAATTTTCCCAGGTATCATTTCCCTACCCATGTTAATTGGGACATCTTGTAATGGTGTAGGTACTAGAACTAGATGGTTTGATGGTTGAGGATAGTTTGGTCTTTCTGCCCCATGGTATTGGTTTGGCTAGTATGGAGGACTAATCCCTTGGAAGGCTTTAGATAAGTAGTCTACTACCTCTTAAGGTTAATAATTTCATTTGAAAAGGTTCTAAGAATATTCTTGACATCATCCATTTCTGATGGAGGAGCGAAGGGTATTGATGTAGCAGGTTGTTGAGGGACTAGAAAAGTGTACATAGACACCAATACTGATGGAGCATTAGGGACTTCTTGTGGTAGAGGGAATAAATATTTGGAAACATGGGCATGGGAGGCCTTGGAAGCAATTTCCTAGCATCTATCAAGCTATTCTCAGCTCATATAGCTAATTCATATGCCGTAGGTAGTGTATGCCCTCCTAAGGACTGAATCATGACTGATATATCAGAACTAAAAGGATTCCTTAAGATAAAATACAATTGCCATTCCTACTGATGGCCTAACTGTTGTAGGGATTCTATCCCAAGTTTTCTAGAACCTAGTGTTGAAATCCATTATGGCCTCTTGGGGTTCCCTCTTTATGGTGATTAGCTATTGTAGCAAGCATGATCTATCACCCTTTTCATTGAATCTTGTAGAAAAGGCATCTCCCAGCTAATCCCAAGTGAAGATAGAATTTGAGGCCAAGGACATGTACCAATCTAGAGTTTTCCCTTTGAAAGAAGCTACTAATAACCTAGTAGCAACATTTTATTCTGTGATGAAATTCATAGCACAAACATCTACCACATCTTGGAGATGCTCTCTTGGAGTCTTTGACTATTCTCTTATAAACTTGGGTAATGCCTTCAAAGCATTGGTAGGGATTAGATCCCAGGTATCAAGTGGTGTTGGGAGAACTAGAGGGCTGCTATTGTTCTAATTTACAAAGTTTCATGGTGGAAGAGGAGCAGGGGCTGTCATGGTTATTCCTAGTACTCTAGCCAATTGATTTATCCTTCTTCTTGGAGTGGTTGATAAAGGTGGCAACAAGACTCCTAGATTAGCAGTCGATTGGGCTCTAGTAGTTGGTCTATAGCTTTGACTCCTTCATGATCTCTAGCTCATATGATTCTGATCAAGAATCTATAAAAGGTCCCACTGTGCATGCCAAAAAGAGTTGATGTATAAAATTGTGTGAGTTCAATCACCAACATGGGAAATTTTAGGTATGTGGGATTGATACCTGAAGTAACCTTCAAATTTTAAAGAAGTTGGCTCTTCCTTTTTATGGGGGTTTTGGAAAGGAAAGACGAAACAAGATTGCAAATACAATGTAAGACTAAATTGCTAAGGTGATGTGCCAGATTCATACTTTGATTCCACAATAAGCACAATGATTAAATCCTTATAATTTTTATTACATTAAAGAGCTGTATGCATGATCAAAACAAACAAGTTATGAAATAGATTTATATTCTAAGGCTAAACTTAGAGAAATTTATATGAAAGACCTAGAAATATATCATAAATGCCACATAATAGAAGCTTCTTTCATTAATAGATTTGACAAAGTACATAAGGCACAAAACATGCACAGATACACAATATTTTTCTTTCTGAATAACGATTGCAAAGGTGAAATGACACAAATCTAGTCTCACAACAAAAACTCTTAGCATATATTATTTTTCCTCTCTTTGATACATATGATTACAAAAAATCCCCTATTTATAGAATGAAAAATGGGGCTCGAGACACCATTAGCTGCTAAAATTCTCCAACTACCTGTGTAAATGAACTAAAGTTATTCCATTAGTAGACCATGCACAGGACATATTTTCAATTTTGAAGTTTGGCCTTTACCCTATTTGTTGGAATAGTCACTCTGAGTCTCTAATATTATGGATTCTCTAGCTTCTTTCTCACATTCTGATTAGTCATCTGGTGCAGTAAATATAGCTCAATGACTATGAGTATTGTTGGGACAAATGGCATCCTCTGCGGGCTTCTTTAAGACTCAAAAAGTTGATATGTGGAACCTTAGTGCTCTTCAGGCTTAGTTTCTTCTCTAACCTTCTCCAAACACGCGTTGTTGTGACACCTAGTGCCTTCAACTTGTTTGATTAATTACCTAAAAGTTAACTGATACTTAAACACTTGGCGAGCTCCACCAGCTTCAAAATTGGGATAGGCGGCACATAGGTCTTGGCAAGAGACACTATATGGATTCATGATTGTTGTCATTGATGGCAACAAAGTTCATCCCACACATCCGTAGGACATGGTGTGTCTCTACTAGAAGTCAGAGTGAAGAATGTTGTGGTCTGGTAAGCAAGAACAGAGCATGTGGCAAGGTCCGACAGTCAGGTCTGGATCTCTCAGAGGAAGTAACTTGGTGCAGTGTGGATTTGGGGAAGTCAAGAGGACTACCTTGACTAATATATTCCAAGGATTTAGCCTTTGGTGATAGATGAAGAAAAAGATATGAATACTTGAGTATCGGGTTCCTGATTGGCAGTGTGGATAGAGGAAGAACTGACTGGTAGAACATCAGACGTTATTCTAGATGTGTTACTAATGATGGTAAAGGTTCTCAAGGCATAAGTTATGATTGGCTGACATTATTGATGACTTCTACAAGTATATCCTTGATTTGCATTACTTGGTATGCAAGGATTCAGCCAGCAGATTAGAGTTTGTGGAAAATATTGACTATTCCAGATGCCGACTAGAAAGGTGATGAAATCACTTGTGCACATATATATACAAGATGGATTTATTTGTGAGAGGTGTTGTGGTTTTTGTGAAGTGTGAAGAAAAGCAATAGTGCAGAGTGAAAACAGGAAGGCAGGTTCGGTATGTGAAGGGATAGTAGCACTAAGGAAGAGAAAGGATGAAGTGCAGCAGATAAGTGTACTGAGTTTAATTGGAACTAAACTCCAGCATATGTACATGCTCCTTATCAGTTCAAGTATTGTATTACACTCTTTGTAAATTGTAGACGGTGAGTCTCTTGTAGGTAGTGTGCCTCTTGTGAGTAGTGTGCTCAGGTAGTGAGCCCTAATTAGCAAGTGCCATTTTACAATTCTATTCTTCTAACAGAGAATACAATCTTGGGTTAATCACCCCGTGGTTTTCTCTCTTAACAGGGTTTCCACGTCAAAAATATTGTGTCATGTGTATTTCTATTTCATGGTTATGTTTGCTTGTTTGAATTGATGCTGCACTAATTATTAAGAAAGTTCATAAAGCTAAAATAATTAAATAACTGATTCACCCCCCCTCTCAGTTATCAACAATTGGTATCAGAGCCAAGTTCCTCTTAACAGAGTCTAACAGCTTGAGGAAGATCTGGAAATTCAAATGGATGTATATGGTTTAAGGGAGCAACTCAAGATTGCCCTTGATGATCTTGAGCAGTCAAACTCTAAAGTCAATGAATTAAAGGAAAGACTCAAACAAGCTGATGATTTCATGAGAGAACTAAAAGACAAATTAAGTCTCTCTATGAAAAAGAGAAAAGAGCTACTTTAGCAATTGGCAAGTCAAGGTGAAGCCAATGATACAAATGAAGATCTGAAGGAGAAAACCAAGTTATGTGAAAAGTTATCAAAAGAAATCATTATGGTAAGACATGAAATGGAATTAGGAGTTATGAAGTTTACCCAAGAGGTTGAAGAGAAAATAAAAACTAAAGATGATCTAAGACAATCTCTCAAGGAGAAATCAGAAGATTGCCACAAGATGGATAGAATTATCAGACATCTTGAATTTGATCTTGAAGATGCTAAAGATAATGAAGAAAAACTTGAGGATCAAATTGTCTCTCTTAAAAGGGGTTTTCAAACAACAAATGAATATAAAGAGAAATTCAAGATAAGTTCTTCTTGAAAGTCAAAAGAGGGTAGATGACAAGTGTGGTTTGAGATATGAGAAAGGAGAAAGCTCTAGATCTGGTCAGAAGAATCTTAGATCAGAAAATCTAAGGAACAGGCCTAGAAGACCTCTGGTAAGACAACCTAATGCTCAAAGAGATACATCCTTCAATGGATACTACCACAACTACAATAACTTTGGTCATAAAGCTAATTAGTGTAGAAAGAAAATGAATCAGACTAATACATCCTTCTCCGGATAATGCTTCAACTGCAAAAGGTATGGACACAAATCTCATGAATGCAGAAATTTGCAAATGAACAATTCATTCAATGGTAGATGTTTTGCATGCAATAGAATGGGTCATATGGCTAATCAATGCAGATCAAGAGGATATCAATCAAATATGCAAAGAAATGTTGTTTGCCAAATTTGCAATAGATCCAATCATATTACAAAATTTTGTAGAAGCAAGAATCACGACAAAAGAGGTCTAGTATATTATAATCAGAATCAAGATAAGGGAAAATAAAAAGTGAATGCGGATGAAGTTCAAAGTGAGATGAATAAGATTTGGGTGAAGAAAGTACAGAGAATGTAGGGGATGCATCCGCACCAGACTCTGGTGCTGATATTCCTTTCAAAAATTAAAAAGTGAGCTCTGGCTCAGGGGGAAACACAAAAAAAACCTTGTTCCCCCAGTCAATCAATTGGTGCCGGAACTGGCACAAGGAGAGTTACAGATTAAAGGGCTCATAAGAGAAACATATAAGTAGACTATGGTTAAGATTTGGATGAGCCGCAAGATATTTAAGATCAAGATTGATCCAGTTCTTCAAGTCATCCGAATAAGGCAAACTGGAATGACTTAGGTCAAGCATTTATTGCAACCTGATATTAGGGTTTGCGGAGCAATATAAGGGTTTTCTCATTAAGCATTTGTTCATTTTGCATTTAAGAAGAAACAAAAAGAAGCTCTGCAATAGAAATTCCTCAAGCCCATCAAAGATCATCTGCAGAATCTGATTCATCCAGCAATTGATCCAGCTAACTCCGTGAAACTGAAAGGCACAAAAGATATTCTCTGTTATCAAATATCTCTCTCTAAATATTTGAATGATGGGTACTCCAAATATTGTGAAGATCTCTGATAGGCCTTGCCCTAAATTCTAGAAACATCCATACAAATCTTTGGAAGTAGATCCCCTAGGAGTATTTTCTAGTGTTCTTCATGGTGTGTTGCATACATAAGATATTAGGGTTTACATTCACATGAATATTGAAGAGTTCGGGGAATCCAAACTAAGTGATATCTATCATAGACAATTGATAGATGATGCTTTTGAACTTAAACCTCAATATATGGGCATCTAGGAGAAACATTTTGATCAGTTCATTCATTTCCCCTGCTTTGAAGAAGATGAATGGGTCTGGTATGTATTGAGTAGGATGCATGATAACTTCCTATGGCTGAATAGACCTTGCAAAATCACTAAGGAGGCAATTAGGGCAGTAACCGGCTTATACTCCTCTGGAGGGATACCTGTCCTCAAATCTACAAAAACCAAACTGTAACTGAGGCCACCGGATCAAAATTTGATAAGAGGGCAATGACCATTGAAGATATCATGGACCCAGATATCAAGTTTGCATCTATGATAATAGGGTATAATATATATCATTCTAGTAGGGAGAATTTAGTGTCTAGAACTGTAGTATATACTACCTATGAGATGCTGAGAAAGAATGTAGAGTATGATCTCTATGAACTTCTTCTAAGTCAATTGATGGAGAACATACAAAAGATCAAAAAGGACAAGAAGAACTCCTTTAAATATGGTGGACTGATATTGTTTTTATTTTTCTACTTCATGAATGAGTTGCCCGGATCCAATGGATGGGCATGGAAAAATAACAAACCGGTAGCAATTCAAATCAGAGATTACTTGCATGAACTTGGGGATGCCAAGGCAAGGAATACAACTCTGTGGGGGTACTTTAAGAACTTCCAAAACACTATGCAAATCAGAGAAAGAATCCCAAAATCATTGGTTGAAAAATATAAAGATACAGTGTGCTTCATGGTAGACACTGATTAATGCCTAATGGAGGCAGTAGAGCCAAGGATAGCTTGGATCATGCCTATGGGGTATGAAGTTGATGACCAAATTGTGGAGTTGCATGTTCAACACATGCTAAGTTAGCTAAAGGATCTAAAGGCAGAAAGGTTTAGAACCTTTGAAGAGCTAAGTGTAAAAGTTCATGTGGAACTCAGACAACTGGAAATAAAGAGGAAAGTGAGAAAAGAAGTTGAAGAAGTTGCCAAAGGCTTAGGCATCTCAAAGGAGGCACTTGATGCCAACAGGGAAAAGATGGAAAGGGCTAAGGAAGAAAAGAAAAAGGTAGAAAAGGGAAGTAAGGAAAGTGCTCCAGTAGAATCTTCCACCCAGACAAGATCATCAAAGAGATCAGCACCTGTCACTGCTAAAAGCTCAAGGACATCAAAACTAGAAGAAAAATCATCCGGCAGAGGAGACAAAAGAACTAAAACAAAGGCCACAAGGTCTTATGGTAGTTAGAAGGATGATGAAGAAATTGAATCAGATGAGGAGATAAAGAAAAATGAAGAAGAAGAAGAAGAAAACATCCGGTGAACCTTCTACCAATCAAGGTGAAGAAGAAAAGGCAAAAGATTTTGTAGAAAAGCCCACACTGTCTTTAGATAATGTCATCAAATCAGTCACTATGGATGGAAACTGTCAGCCAATGGCTGAATTCTATGATGACTACAATGAAGTAGACCAAAAGATCTTGCAGGAAGTAGCAGTTAAGTATCTGAACATATATAACAAGGCTTTTATTGAAATGATATCTCTTATTCCCAAAATCCTAGAAAAAGAGTTAGAAAGAAGAAAGAATACTGCCATGGCAAAAGATCTTGAGATCCAGGAATAGATAGCCATTTAGCTATATCCCTCAATCAATTCAAAGCAAATGAACATGATCTTCAAGGATTGCAAGAATGAATTTCGGAGCAAAGCCAGAATGAATCAACTCATGCTTGGTGAGACTGACAAGATAGCCAAAGAAATAGAAGAGATCCTTAGGAAGGCCTTCAAAAGATTCAATCTTCCTATTATAGAGGACTTGGGTGTTGATCCTTCGGTCACAGGTGTTGAAAAGGAATCCATTAAGCAAATTATGGACACCGGCATAGAAAAGGATAAGGACTTGGAATCCTCTATTCTGGAAAAGGAGGTGCGTGAACAGACAAACATCACTCCTCTGGTTTCCCCTACTGACTCTGGATCCAAAGGAGAAGAAAGAATAAAGGAGAAAGAAGCAGATGTGAAGGAAAAAGAAGATAACAGTACAAAGGTTGTGGAAGGAGAGAAAGCTCCAAAAGATAGTTCTATGACTGTAGAAAAGAAGAATCTGTCTCCGGCAAGAGACACTGCAGAATCGGTCAAGGACTTTTTGACAAAAGAAACTATGGAGATTGATGAACCAGAACTTCTACAAGGGCCATTTAATTTTGACTTTCTTTCTCTAGTACAAATAATGAAGATAGCTTCATTTGCTAATGCAAAGGCCAAAGAAAAACTCCTGAAGTTGTACATGGAAGACTGTGAGCTTATAACAGCTACATTCGGAGTGTTAGAAAAGATTATGCCATCTTTTTAGAAAGATCCCTCAGTCTCCCTATCTATTAATCTTAAAACTCTAGTAAATAGTGTTAGCACACATTTTGATTCCCTAGAGAAGTCAGCAGAAGATAAGGTCTGGAAGGAATTTTTGACAAAAAGATTATCAGAGGTAGAAGGGTTAATAACTAATGATAGGAGGAATATGAGTATATGGATAAAGAGCTTAAAAAATGCTCTTAAAGATTGTGGAGAAATGTACAAATTTTGTTTATCATGGTCCAAAGCAACATTGGACATTGAGAAGAAAGTAAAATAATAGGAGGACAAACTAACAATTCTATCAAAGAATTTTGATCCTCTCTCATTCTCCATAATAAATCAAGAATGTTAGACTATTGTAGTCTTGAATGAAATCAAGAAGCTGGACAAAGGAAAAGAAAAATAGAATAAGCAGGTTGGGTGCACTCAGAGGGATAATTATCCCTAAGTTAGAGGCCATGCATGAGGCCATAAAAGAAGCCCCAGATCACAGCCCAGACCAGTGATCTGACAGATCTAAAAAGGGCAGAAGCGTTTGCATTCCTATTAAGCAGTCATATATCAATTTTGGATAGAATGAAGCAAAGTTGGGTAGCAGAATTCATCCAATTGAAGACAACTTATGCAGACATTCTTCAGTTTATGTGACTATGTTATATGCGGCTAAGTATAGTTAAATTTTTGAAAATTTTGATGCATGGTTCCCACCCTTTTCCATTGATGTCAAAGGGGGAGTGAAGAGCAGTGAAAAATGAGGAATCCAACTAAGGGGGAGCTCTAGAAATTGTATATAAAAATAGAGCATCAGCCAAGGGGGAGTATAGTGTGACATTTTTCACTAGGTGTTGCCATCAATGCCAAAGGGGGAGATTGTTGGCGAGAGACACTATATGGATTCATGATTGTTGTCATTGATGGCAACAAAGTTCATTCCACACATCTACAGGACATGGTGTGTCTCTACCAGAAGTCAGAGTGAAGAATGTTGTGGTCCAGTAAGCAAGAATAGAGCATGTGGTGGGGTCTGACAGTCAGGTCTGGATCTCTTAGAGGAAGTAACTTGGTGAAGTGCAGATTTGGGGAAGTCAAGAGGACTACCTTGACTGATATATTCCAAGGATTTAGCCTTTGGGGATAGATGAAGAAAAAGATATGAATACTCTAGTATCGGGTTCCTGATTGGCAATGTGGACAGAGGAAGAACTGACTGGCAGAACATCAGACGTTATTCCAGATGTGTTACTGATGATGGTAAAGGATCTTAAGGCATAAGTTATGATTGGCTGACATGATTGATGACTTCTACAAGTATATCCTTGATTCACATTACTTGGTATGTAAGGATTCAACCGACAGATCAGAGTTTGTGGAAAAGATTGACTATTCCAGATGCCGACTAGAAAGGTGATGAAATCACTTGTGCACATATATATACAAGATGGATTTAGTTGTGAGAGGTGTCATGGTTTTTGTGAAGTGCGAAGAAAAGCAATAGTGCAGAGTGAAAATAGGAAGGCAAGTTCGGTATGTGAAGGGACAACAACACTAAGGAAGAGAAAGGATGAAGTGCAGCAGATCAGTGTACTGAGTTTAACCAAAACTGAACTCCAGCATATGTACACGCTCCTTATCAGCTCAAGTATTGTATTACACTCTTTGTAAATTGTAGACAGTGAGTCTCTTGTAGGTAGTGTGCCTCTTGTGAGCAGTGTGCTTGGGCAGTGAGCCCTAATTGGCAAGTGCCATTTTGCAATTCTATTCTTCTAATAGAGAATACAGTCTTGGGTTAATCACCCCGTGGTTTTCTCCCTTAATAGGGTTTCCATGCCAAAAATATTATGTCATGTGTATTTCCATTTCATGGTTATGTTTGCTTGTTTCAATTGATGCTGCACTAATTATTAAGAAAGTTTAGAAAGCTGAAATAAATAAGATAACTGATTCACCCCCTCTCAGTTATCAACAATAGGTGCATTTTTTGAAAGTCTCCTCCATTTGATCTCTCTAATCACCTTCCACTACAACACATGGTAACATCCACGTCTCTTCAGAAATAGATTTCAATACCTTGGGCCCCACCCCAGACTGCTTCAACACTTATAAAGAAACTCATAAAAGATGTAACATGTAGCAAGCTCCACCTCCTTCCTAAAAGGGACATGCATTTGCCAAAATTTTCCATTTGAATCCCCACCATTGCAACATGTGGTACAATCTGCAATAACTTAAGGAATTTCAATATGGAGATGTGGCTACCTTAGCTTCCTCTGAAACTTTTGAGAACTACAAATTTATAAAAAGACACCTGGCATAACCCGAGACCACAAAACTCTACACTTGTTGCTTTTCATCAATCCTTCCATGTGGCACCTCTGTGCAGCTTATTAGAAACTTTACTTAGCCACTTGTTTGAAACCCCATCAGGTTGACACTTGACACAACCCATAGAGGTTTTACTTGCAACATAAAACACATGAACATGTTGATACTCTACCATAGAAAGTTGAAACAAAATGTAGAGTTTTATCTCTATAGTAATATTATCAAAGGGTGTGATATTTGGAACCACCCTTTTGGTTATTATTTAAACCTATGAAAATAATGTAAAAAGAGAATATACAGAGGAAAAGTGAAGGAAATAGCAATACAAAAATTTAGAGAGCACACAAGAGTGAAGGTTTTGGTTATGGTTGGCATTTAAACATTTGGAGAAAGGGCACACAATGTTTGTCCAACTTGGGGTATAGTGTACACCTAAGACTATCCTAGCTAGGGCTGAGTTTATGTCATAAAGATAGGTTGGTTCTATGAAAGAACTAGTTCCTCTGGGGGTCTTTGTGCCAAAAAAAGTCAGGGCCAGTAACCCTATCTCTGTATGTAGGATAGAATCTTTCTAGAAACTATTAAAGATATGCATTATTTCTGTTGCCTATAATTTAAATGTTATTTGGCTTAGTTTATCATCTCTTGTCAATGTTATAAATGTCATTATTTTGATATTAACATTATTTCTTAGGTGATTAATTATTGCTTCTACTTTTATTTATTAATGCTCTAATATGTATGCCCTTACTCATTAAATAAATTAAAACATCTTTAATTTTTCTATTGTTGGAGAATAGTTAGGTTACAAGAAAACTTCACACTACATCCTACTAATCTCAAACTCTACATCACTGCTAGATCATGTGGATCTAGAGGAATACAAAGATCACATCTAGCAAATACGGTTTCCTAGAACATATCAATAATCCTCTGTCAGAGTTGTTGAACCACCAATCTCTTTCCATGAAAAAATCTATGATTCCTTTCCAACCAAATATTCCATAAGGTACATGAGGGGCCAATTTCTCAATCTACCTAAAGGAAGAGGGCCTTAGCTGGGGGGTCTCCCCATACATCTCCAAAATTCAACCAACGAGGATGCATGTACATATGATTGTTTCCAATCCCCCAGCAAAAATGCCAAATCACCCTAGAAAAGGAACATTGGAAAAACAAATGAGAAGAGTATCCATCATTTTTACCATAAAGGACACAAATAGATGGACCCTAAAATCCTCTCTTGTGTAAATTTTCCAACATGAGGCACCTATCTCGAGCCACTAAACAAAGGGAAAAATTGCATTTAGGCCTAGTGAACCTATTCCACACATTCCTTCACCAGAGAATGCCAATTCCCCATACATCTAGCTATCCAACTCCTTATAACCTAAGGCAACTAAATACAATCCCTTATGATTAGGGTTTTATGCTAGGACATTCTTATCCATCAAGGAACTGCAAGCTCTTCCAACAAGAATCTAAGCTAGCTCTTCACGATCCTTAGTTGAGCCTCCCAATTGCCACTCATGTGGGACCTTCCATCTAAACACCTCAAATTGACCCAAGAATTTAGAAGATTTGAATGCCTCAACCTGACTCTAGCTAGCATAAAGGAAACTAGAGCATAGGGAGAGCAAGTGTGGATACATGAACATGATGGGAGGATATTTGTCCCAAGAATCAAACTAGAAAAGCACTTTAGAACCTGTATTACAAATTCAAATCAACCCCTACATAATAAGATTGGCACCCCTTTTAAGAGTTTCCCAGATCATAGAATGCTTACAAACAATGTGAAATATTGGAACATCTCCACTCTCCACTCCTCCCAGGTACTTTGAGGTGAGGATCTTGGCCCAAGATTGATCCTGGTTAATACACCATCTTCAATAGAGCTTTGTGGCTAGAGCATGGCCATTGAGACTAGATTGTTGGAGGCCAAGTCCACCCTCCTAAATCGGTCTACAGATAGACTCCCACCTTATTAGACTCCACTTCATTGATTCTAGATTACCAGCCCATAAGAATTGTTTGGAAAGAGCATCAAACTCCTTAATAAAGGTAGAAGGGGCAGACTGAACAAAGCACCTATAGATGGGAAGATCTTGGACCACATAGTTCAATAACACCATTCTCCCAATAGAAGAAAGCCACCTAAAAGTCTAGTGATTGATTTGCCTCTAAAACTTATCCTACACATTTTGCCAAGTCCCTCTAGGTAGAGGTCCATTAGAAAGGGGAACACCAAGGTAAAAAAAAGGAAGAGATCCAACCTAAAATCTTAGGATCCAAGAAATCCTAAGTGGAATAAGCTGAGGGGTATTGAAGAAGAAGATGGATGACTTTTTTTCATTTATCCTTTGCATTGATGCAACTAAGTAAATATCCAAAACCCATTTAAAGTTAACCTCCTCCCCAACTTTGGCTAATCCGATCAATGCAGTGCCATCAACAAATTGTAAATGGTAGTGAGGAGGAATACAATTACCCTAGCTCCATCCTTATATCAATCATTATCATACATGAGAGTTGATAGTTCTTCCCAATCCTTCTGCCATCAAAATAAATAAATAGGGGGCAAAAGGCCACCTTGCCTGTCACACCCCATTTTTAAACTTATCATTTTATTTCAAGAGGACAAATGGTTAGTCAATGAAATTAATATGAAGAAAGTAATGTTGTGTTAGAAGAGAGAATGCATTAATTTATATTATCTTATATGCAAATAATAAGTGTCTATGACCTTATTAATTTGCATGAGATTTGATAATGTGATGGACTAACTATCATTGTGCGACTAAGGTGGATGTAGGAACAATGTCTTTCCCTCTAACATGAGGAGAGAGAGTATCACTGTGGAGAGGGTACTAGATTGCATGAATAAAATTATCCTTGTGCTATCTAGAAACACACACACGCTCACATTAGAGGTTAAGTCACTATTGAAATAAGTCTTTATCTATATGTGGATTAGTCATCTCAGTAATATTGTTGAATGTTGTAATATTTTCGTAATACATATATATATACATATATATATATGTATATATATGTATGTATATATGTATATATATACATATATATATGTATATATATGTATATATATACATATATATATGTATATATATACATATATACATACATATATATACATATATATATATGTATATATATATGTAGAGAGAGTATCACTGTGGAGAGGGTACTAGATTGCATGAATAAAATTATCCTTGTGCTATTTGGAAACACACACACGCTCACATTAGAGGTTAAGTCACTATTGAAATAAGTCTTTATCTATATGTGGATTAGTCATCTCAGTAATATTGTTGAATGTTGTAATATTTTCGTAATACATATATATATATATATATATATATGTATATATATGTATGTATATATGTATATATATATATATATACATATATATATGTATATATATACATATATATATGTATATATATGTACATATATATATATATGTACATATATATATGTATATATATATACATATATACATATATATATATATACATATATATATGTATATATATATATATATATAATCTTTTATATTTTTATTTATTTAATAATTTTGATGTGTTTAAATTAAAAAACTTTGTATAAAGTTAAGATGGTTAAGTTTTGAAAGACTCCCATCATATTGTCCCCTAAATGCTAGGAAGAGTGGGAGGGAGCAATAGCTCTATAACTCCTACTTTTGAGCTCTCAAGACCACACATGGCTGAGAGAAGGTAGGGAATAGTTAATTCAACTAGTTTGTTTTTAACTAATAGGGAGTATGTTTTAATTTTAGAGATTAGAGAGAAAAGGATATCTCTATTAGATCGACAGACTAGAGAGGATAGAAGGAGCTTGAAGAATGTAGATCAACTACATAATAAATGACATGTATGTCAATAATAGTATTGTTTAGATGATAATAAATTTATTCTATGTATTTGTGTAATGTATTTGTGTATGTCAATAGGTCATAGACATTAAAGGAAATAATGATAATTCTGTGGCAAAATGAAGCCTTTGTACATATTAACAAGTAAAGATATTGGTAACAGGATACCATTTGTATGACATTTGATTGAAGATATATGTCTATAGAATGTTTTTCTAGTAGAGTATAATAAATTTAAATAATAATCTTTTTTCTTAGAATTGACCTATAGATTGATAAGAATATCTGAGTTAAAAAGCCGATTGGTAGTTATATTAAACCTATTCTTTATTGTCTTTTGATAGATGGTCAATAGGTGGCCATATCCATATAAACATTATGGACATAGATGCAAAACTAATAGGCATGGATCTTGTAAAAATAAAGTTAAAGTGTACATGAAGCTTGTGTTTATTCTGAGCAATAAAATCATGGCTAGTCATTTAAACTTGAAGATATCCATGTTCTTTTATGAATGATACTATAAGTGGGAAATTATCTATGTATATATGTTATATGAATATTGGATATAAACTAATATAAGACTGAATGGCTTGGTGTGGTCAACTACACAAGATCAACTAGTTATAAACATTCTAAATCTATCTTGTTAAGGAATGAAAAATTTCAACCAATCTAGAATAGATCAAGAGCTCATATTAGTCTAGAAAATACTGAGAGCTTAGAATAGTCTAGAAAAGATTGAGAGCTTAGTAAGCCTAAAATAGACTGTGAAGTCTAGTTAGTCATGAATGGACTAAGAATCATATGTGTTATATATCTTAATATCTTTAAAAAGGAGTTAAATAGTTCAAAGTTTTGAAGGAATCATTACTCTATGTTTATTATTAAAGCTCGTAGTTTATTGAAGATTAATTATTTGATTATTAGACTTTAACTTGAAAAGATTCTATAATCAGGTGATATACACAAGAATCTATTATACTTATACCATAAAACATATGTGTTATCACTTTGACTATTTGGAGTAACTGAGAGTTCTCATACACTACTTTTAATCTTGTTAAGAGGAAACCATTATTTTATCTTAATATGGTGATATTATATGTTTACTTTGATAGTAAATAGTCAAATATATTTTCATAGACTACGGTAGATATATCTTAGTGGTAAGAGTCTTAGAAATCTATAGACATCAAATCTATTGACTATTTGATAGAATCAAAAATATCTTGAGAATGTATGTTTAGAGCATGAAAAATAGGTTGACAAGTTGTTGAGTAAATGAAAGGTTGTCATAGTTCCATGATTCCAAGGATGCAAAGAGGGACTCAATGTATGTTTCATAACTCACCTAAGGTCTCACTCTATACTTTTCGAGTTGACTAGTAGATAAGGGAATATTGTATGCCTTTAAGATTGATATTGTATAAACAAGTCAAAGAGTGTTGATAAATATATATATATATATATATATATATATATATATATATATTTAACTATAAGAATGTTGTCTCCAAGTAAAGAAAAGAGAAAGTGAACATATGATTTTATTTATATGAACCTTTGGACAGAGTCAGGAAAAATGCACTGCTTGCATTGTCATATCACTATGTACCAAATATATGAATAGTTAGAGTGGGTTATACATAGATAGACCTAGACTAGAGTTGTAAGCCCAATTTTTATTACCTAGGACACTTCACTAGTTCTCAGATAGCATAAAAATTTGGTTAATTCTGATTTTCTATGCCTTGCAAAGGGAAGGGCCACTTCCAAAAGAAAGGTGTGCAGGGGACCACTGGTCTATGGTTGGAGGAAAAGCACCAGGGTGATGCTATCTCTCTCTTACAATTGATTGCCAAAGACTTTTGAACATGAAACATTACTCATTATGTAAATCAAATTGATAAATATTGTAAGTTGCAAGGAATGAGACCATTTGTTACATGTTCATGATAAAAATATGAAATTTTCTAGTCATATGTGAAGCAACCATCTTTTGAAATTATTCATTGTACTTGGAAATTGGAAATATAATATTATTGGATTTTTTTATATATGAAAAAAAAAGAGTTTTGCATTATTTGTGTTTAATGTTATTTAATGTTCCAATTAGGATGTTACACATGGTATCAGAGCTACCAGGTTTAGCACTTACACCTTGCAGCTCATTGTTAGGTTTCATACAGTGGCAAGATATGCTAATTATAAAATGATTGCTCTTGTGTCAGAATGGCATGAAAGAGAAGGACAAGAAAGCAAGAAAACAAAAGAAAACATCATGATATGCCTAAGATCACTATTAAGAAAGAGCCATCTCCTGAGCCAAAAATGAAGGAATGAGTGAGCTATGCAGAAGGATCTTGGCTTACTAATTTTGAGACACTAGCTGATGCACTCAAATGTATCTTCTTAGAAAGGAGGAAATAGATTGAAGTAGCAGAAGAGCTGCCAACTCCTAATATTGTTGAGAATAATAAATCATCTGCCCATTGTGATATGCCTTTTGAGTGTGGTTGGGATGCACTTATAATAGGGAAAGAGGTGTTGATTGTGTGCTCACGAATACACCCACCCATGTAAATTTTGTGTTACTCAATTATGATGGGGAGGAGGTACCCGAGGAAATCCCTTTGTTAGAAAGTGATATGTAGACAATTCTTATACATGAAAATAGAAAAATTTTCTATGTGAATAAGGATGTAAAAATCCAAAAAGTGAATGAAGTTAAATTTTGTGTTGAAGTAATACTTTGATAGGGTGCTCAGGGACCTTGGTCCTCTTTTAGGGTCAAGAAGAAATTTGAGTATTATCAGACCTATTCTTGTTTGCACTCTCTTCTTCCTAGAAATTAGCCTCTGAATCTTGTTCTTCTTACCTACAAACATGGAAAGAGGGAAAAGGTTTTGTTGTGTTTAAGGATTTTCTTAGTGAAACCCTATGTTGGTGTTCCCACCTCCACTATAGAAAATGATAATATCTAGGAGTGCATGTCCTAGGAGGGAAAAGACTAGATCTACAATAATATGATAGATAATAATGAAAGATGATAACAAAAACCACAAGATATTCCACCTTAGTTGATTAAGAGCTAACAAAAAAATAGGAGAGTGATGAAGAGGGCTCCAAACTTCCTTTAAAGCATGTAAACAACTTGAACAACATTCACAAGTAGATGACATCCCAAACATGAAGAATCTTTTAGCATAGAACATCATATGAAGAAAACTTAGCATTCATCTTGTTAGGTGTAAAATGAACTACAACACACACTTAAATATGAATTCCCACTCACTTGTGAATAATAAAACAACTTTAGGTTAACAAATGCTAACTAAAGAAGTGTCCTAAGTCAACATCACAAAGTGGGGTCAAAGTACCCAAGTGGGACTAGGGCCCTTGGGCATCATGGACCTTTGGCCCATATACTTTGAAAAGTGTCTTTTAATGTGCTCTTAGTCCACTCCTAAGTTGATTATGTTGGGTTTACTTTTCAGGATCAATATATTCATCGTTTTAGATCTCAAAAAGGTGTTACAATAGGTCCTGGTTAACAAAGGCAACCAAATAGGTCCAACGTAGGAGATAAACTATGTGTAAAATACTAGTGTATATATTTTATGATGCTACATTTAGCCCCCACTTTAGTGTGGGTAGGAACTCATGTTTGAACTTATACTAAAGGGATGGACAAATACATAAACATAGAAGACCAAAGGATTCCACTAGGTCATGGACTATAGGTAGCCCCCAAATTAGGATCCTAAGGTTGCAAACACATAAGCAAAGAGATTTTCCAAACACACAAGACATTGCAACATTAATTCACATACATGGAGTACTAAAAGCATACATAGGAATACACGTAGAAGACATGCAATACACAAATGTAATACACACTAAACACAATGCATACACACTTGACACAAAGCATAGACATAAGTCACAAGGCATACACATAGAGAATACATGAAAAACATGACGAGGACACGTGAAGACACAAGTTATAATGCATAAAGGAAGAAAACATAAGAATACACATAGAACAAAGACACAAGGCACATGACTCTAATGCTAGCTTTCTCTATCACTAGGGTTCATGAGAAGAGAAGTGCCACTATAGATCACACACTAGCAATGACTTCTAAATTACTAGATGACCACAACAAGTCACATGAAGCACACGGTCTAGACAACTATGTGGCAGTAGGTGGCTCATGGACCAAAGAGGAAGCATCATAGACTAGTGAGAACTGCTAAATCACTAGGTGAGTTCCACACCAACAAGTAAATATGTAACCAAAAGAGAGCATAGCACAATCCATGCCCCCATCTTAAAGTGATTGCTAACTCCTATCAGGGAGCAATTTCTTTAAGATAGAACAAATCACAAGTTGGTATGAGAGCTTTTATGAAGCACATGCACATAAGATATGTGTTTCTAAAGAACTATATCATGCAAAGGGGGTTGCCCCCACAAAAGGAAAACCAAGGCAATGCTACATGTATGATACACAATGTCTTGTGTAGTCATGGTATGACACCAAGCATAGCAACAAGGTGCCACATAAATCAAATCATAAAAGAAAAAAACAAGTAATATCACAAAAGGATCTAGTTAACTAGTGTCAGTATTAGAATGGTTGTATAATATGAGATATCTCAAGACTATATATTATATATATGGAACTATAATCATCCACCAATTAGTAGAACTATGGAGTCAAAGGAAGAAGTATCACATAAAAGTAAAAATAATCATCCCTTGGGTCAACAAGAGTGAATGCCAAAACATTAGATATTCCTTGAATTCCCCCAATGGACATAGAAACAAACAAGGTATGATGCAAAGAAGAATTATGATGCAAATAGAGAGAATGTCACAATAGATTTTGGCCCCTTTGGATCCTTACACCTACAAGTGTGTCAATGGTCATCTAAAGAGAGCTTAACAACAACAACAACAACAACAACAACATAATAATAATAATAATAATAATAACACATCAACATAAGTAAATCATCAAGCAACACATCATGGGGGAAACACAATCACGTACATGCATAACAAAGAAAACAAGCTACCTCACGTGTGAGTCAACCTAAAGATAGTCATCCTCCTCCCAATCTAGTTCGTCATCAATTTGAAAAAGAGGACAAGATACATGAGGAACTATAGCATGCGATGTATATAGGACAAGAGCAATCCCTGTAATAACTTTAGGTTTGCTATTGAAATGTAGTACAATAGATTTTATACAAGCTTGTGAAGATTCATCTTTCTTTGCAGGAGACATAATGGTAGTATATGTCTCTTTGATGTCCTTCAGTGATAAATGCTTACGAGTAGGGAGATTATTATCTACTATAGAATGGTGAGTCATAGCATGATGAGACACTTCTTTCTTTCTCTTGCAATCTTATTTCTCTTAGCTTTATTCATGATGTTCATAGGGTAACCGTAGCATCTTCTAATGCAGGTTCCTTTTCTTCTTTTGTTTTAGGAACATTAGAAAAAAATACGAGTAATCATTGAAGGAGGGGAGACTATAGGGAAAGCATTCCTCAATGTGAAATGCTCTTCCTTCTGAGCTTGTGAAACAAGTGGAAATATAGGAGCATCCTCACGTGGTTGAGAAACCTTGAGAAATCAAACTTGTGCAACCAATTGACCATCAGTAGTCTTTGTAGAGGTGCACAGAACAAAAGTTATATTGCAATTGAGGGGAGGTTTGTTTTGTGCACGAAGGTTGCCTCATTAGCCTTGAAGTGATGGTATAGGGGGAACCTTGGAATATTTGTTGCATCGTAAAATGTGTACACCACCATTTTACCCTTAGTTTAGCTCCTAGATGGGCCTCAAATATTTGTACTTGATTATTAGGACCTATTTTAACCCCTTCTTGGGCATTAAGTGTGTAATACTTGATCCAAATGTACCAAACATGGAAAAGAATCATAAGGAATAGCTGTGTACTTTAAGTGCCCTGTTTCAGGGACTATGTGGCTAAAGGACCAGGGCACCAAAGTGCCCTAGGCCACCTTTAACCCTAGCTTAAATTGTGGCCTTATCATCTTAGGCCCCTTAAAACATTCCTAATGTTAGCCTTGTGTGGTGTAATTATATAAAAATCAATGAGTTTGCATATAGAAGTAAATTATTCTATTCATTTGAAGATCTAGCTCTCTCTACAAAAATCATGGCCCTCTTGTTGAAATTAATGAACACTAAGAGGGGGAGTGAATCAATGTTTTGCAAAACTTATTATTATGTTCCTTTATTAATATACCACATACATTCAAAAGAAAGAAGCATGAACTTAAGAACATCAACAACAAGATCATCACACATGAACACCAAGACTTTTATGTGGAAACCCGGTTAAGGGAAAAACCACAGTGGGGGTTCACACATCCTTGCCACAATGTTTTCTTTTTCTTTCACCAATTTCTTTATTTCATCAATCAAGCTAATTACTTTACATTCTTGACTCGCTGCAAATACTGTCAAAGGATCAAAGGATTGAGATATATTTGACAATTTTTGCTCGGACTCATTTATTTTCTTCTCAATATCCTCTACAAATTTTGGCCAAGATAAACAAAATTTATAGACATCTCCTCCATCAATGAGGGAATTTTGAATACTCTTTACACTAGTATCTAACATAATTCTATCATTGTAATTCATTCCTTTCAGTTCACTAAATATTTTATCATTAAATTCATTTGGGACTTTGACTTCCACTAACTTTTCAAAAGACTCAAAGTGAGTACTTATAGAATTTATTAAGCTCTTCATCTGACAAGAAGGAGAATTAGATGAATCCTTCTGAAGAGTTGGCATAATATTTTCTAAAACGCTGGAAGCAAGACCAAACAACTCATTGTCCTCAATGTGAGATTTTAGGATCTCCTCTCTTGCCTTTGCTTGTGTAAATGATGATAACTTCAAGTTTTGAAAAGGGAAAGAGTATCCAAACTGATAAGCCCTTGAATTATATCTAGTTCATCAAATTCAAGCTTATCTTTATCAAGAAATTTATTCACTGCATCTACAATGTCTCTTGTCGTGCATGTAGTTCCATCTTTCTTCTCCTGAGATTCACAATTCAGATCATTTCTAGTATCATCATCAAGATTATCTTTCTTTTGTTCTTAAACACTCTTAGATGTTTCTTCTTTTTGATCTTCCTTGTCCTTAACTTCTTCTTCTTTCTTCTCTTTATTCTTCTTAGAATCACCTTTAGTAGGAGCATTTATTTCCATATTTGTCTCTACATTTGCTTCACCACATTGGTCCAGAGGAATTTGAATATTCTCTGCACCATAGACATTATCTTCCTTCACCATCTCTTCATCTCCTTTATTGAATATTTCCTCTTCTAGAATAGAGAAATCATCTACCTCAGCTTGTTGCTCATTTTTCTTCAACTCTTCATCATTCAGAATGGATGTATCATCAACATCAATAGATTCTTCAGTGACCGCATAAAACTTATTCTTGTCCAGGGATTTCTTCAGAATTTGTTCTATTTCTTTGACCACTTCATCAATGTCTCCAAGCATTAGCTTATTCATCCTAATTTTTCTTCTGAATTCATCTTTAACTTCTTTGAAAATTTTATTTGCTTCCTTCCTAGAGATTACTGGACAACACATGTTCTCTTAGCTCTAAATCCTTTGCTTTAGAAGCTTCTTTTCTCATCTCCAAAATGTCACTTAGACTCTTAGGGATTTGTGACAAAATTTTCACAAGTGCTTTGTTGAATGTATTCAAGTACCTAACAGTAGCATCCTCCAAAATTTTCTTGTTGGCATCATCAAGGTTGTCATAATATTCTATTATGGGCTTCAAATTCCCATGAAAATTACTGCATTCACAATATCTTCAACTAACAAGGTGGATTTTTCAACATGAGTCCCAGTCTTTTGTCTTTTTCTCACCTTTACACTTTTGGAGGGCTTGTCTTTGGCAACCCTTCATGCTTCTTCTTTCATTGACTTTATTTATTTCATTGCTTCATCTGATTCTATCTCGTCATCATCTTTTAGGCTTAGGTACATTCTAGAGGTTTTTGTCTTCATTCTCTTTCCTTCTTTACTGGATGGTTTATCTTCCAATTTCTTTGTACTAGTAGACTTTTAATGACCAGAGGTAGCAGCATAACTTCTTGTTCTTCTTTGTTAGCTAGGGGAGGCTTCCAGAGCATAGGGTTGTTCACTGTCTAGCTTTTCTTCTTCAACTTTCTTGGCCCTCTTCCTAGCCTCTCTCATAGGTTCTTTGGTTATTCCAATACTTTCTGCATACATTTCAACTTGCCTTTGGACATTTTTCTTAGTTTCAAGTCTCTAAAGCTCAACATGCAGTTTCAAATTAAGCTCACCATATGTATCGAATCTGTCAACTAAGGTATCTTTTGGTTTGCTCAGAAGGTGTTCAGCATACATTTCTAGTATTTGTTCATCAACTTCATACCCCATGGGCATGATCCATATAGTCCTTGGTTCAACTACTTTTGTCAAGCATTGATCTATTTCCACCATTGAACAAATTGTATCATTGTACTTTTCCACCACAGACTTAGGGATTCTTTCCCTTGATTGCATCATATTCTAGAAATTCTTGAAATATCCCCAAAGAGCAGTCCTTTGGGCATTGGAGTAACGAATATTGTACAAGTGCTCTCTTATTTGTATGGCAACAAGCTTGTCACTAGTCTTGTAGACACCTAAAAATGTCTTCATCATCGAACCGACAACTGACATCCCTAAACATACTAATTTCCCTTCTAATCAATTAATTAAATTTTTATTTCATTAATTATCCTTTCATCACCTAATTTTTCATCATTTTTGTTGATAACTGAGAGGGAGGGGGGTGAATCAGTTATCTTAATTACTTCTACTTTTTGATCTTCCTTAACAATTAATGTAGCATTAAATCATATAAGCAAACATAACCATGAAATGGAAATAACATCAATACACATGACACAATGATTTTGACGTGGAAAACCCTATTAAGGAAAAAAACCACGGGGTGATTAACCCAAGATTGTATTCTCTATTAGAAGAATAAGATAGTACAAAATGGCACTTGCCAATTAGGGCTCATTGCCTGAGCACACTGCTCACAAGAGGCTCACTACCTACAATAGTTTATATAAGGAAACTAGATACTTGAACTGATGAGAAGCATCCACATATGCTGAGGTTCAGTTCCGGTTAGGTTCAATACATGGATCTGCTGCACTTCATTCTTTCTCTTCTTTGGTGTTGCTATCCTGTCACATACTGAACCTGCCTTACTGCTCTTCTACTTTTCTCCACACACCACAACACACACACCACACCTCATACCAAAAACAATCTAGTATATATATCTACACTGAGGATTTCATCCACTTTCTAGTTGGCATCTAGAATACTTATTATTTTCCCAAACTCTTGGTTTGTCAGCTAAATCCTTGCTTAACAAGTGATGCGTATCAAAGAGATGCTCATAGAAGTCATCGATCATGTCAGCCAATCATGAATGATACCTTAGTAAGCTTGATCACCATCAATATCTCATCTAGATCAAGGTTTGATGCTCTGCCGATCAGTTCTTCCTTTGTTTACTCTGCCAAACAAGAACCCAATACTTAGGTGCTTATATATCTTCATTCTTTCATCACCAGAGGCTCAATCCCTAGAATCTATCGGTCAAGGTACTCCTCTTGACTTCCCCAAGTCTGCACCTTACATAGATACTTCTTATGAGAGATCTGGACCTGATTGTCGGACCTTGCTACATACTCTGTTCTTGGTCACTGGACCAAGTTACTCTACAATCTAACTTCCGGTATAGACACACCATATCCTGCGGATGGGTGGGATGAACTTTGTTGCCATCAATGACAACACTCATTAAGCTACATTGTGTCTCTTGCCAACAATCTCCCCCTTTGGCATTGATGGCAACACTTAGTGAAAAATGACTAAGTGTCATACTATACTCCCCCTTAGCTAATGCTCTGTTCTTATGTACATTTTTTAGATCTCCCCCTTAGCTGGATTCCTCATTTTTCATAACTCCTCACTCCCCCTTTGACATCAATGGCAAAGGGTGGGGTCCGTACACCAAAATTTTCAAAACTCAATCTATCGCATAAGTATATTATCTGGTTATACTTTACATATACTTTAGTATATCTACAAAAGTATTCTTCAATTGTATAACTTATGTTGCCCAGCTCAGCTTCATCCTGTCCAAAATTGAGATGTGACCACTCAATAAGAATGCAAAAGCTTATGTCCTCTTCAGATCTGTTGGATCACTTGTCTGAGCTGTGGTTTGAGCATCATTTAAGGCTTCACGCATGGCCTCTAACTTAGGGATAATTATCCCTCTAAGCTCACTCAACCTACTTATTCTATTTTTCTACTCCTTCTTAGGCTTCTTAATTTCATTCAAGACTACAATAGTCTGACATTCTTGATATATTATGGAAGTGGTGAGAGGATCAAAATTCTGAGATAGTCTTGTTAGTTTATCCTCCTGTTCTTTCACTTTCTTCTCAATCTCCATTATTACTTTGGACCATGATAGACAAAATTTATACATTTCCCCACCATCTTTAAGAGCATTTTCTAATCTCTTTATCCCTATATCCATATTTCTCCTATCATTGGTTATTAGACCTTATACTTTGGAGAATCTCTTTTCCACAAACTCATTCCAGACTTTATCTTTTGCTGACTTCTCTAAGGAATCAAAATGTGTGCTAACACTATTTACTAGAGATTTGAGATTACCAGATGAAGAGGCTAAGGGATCCTTCTGAAAAGATGGCATGATCTTCTCCAATACACCAGATGTTGTTTCTATGAGCTTGTAGTCTTCCATGTGAGAGTTCAGAAGTTTTTCTTTTACCTTTGCTGAAGTAAAGGATGCTAGCTTCATGGTTTGAACTGGGGAGAGGGAGTCAAAATTGAATGGTCCTTGAAGAAGTTCTAGTTCATCAAATTCCATCATCTCCTTGGTTAAGAATTCTTTGACTGCTTCTACTATGTCTCTTGCTGGTGACAGGGTTTTGTCCCCTTTTGCAGCCTTACCACTATCATCTGTGGTCTTTTCTATTGGATTTTTCTCTCTTTCTACACCCTTATTACTGTCATCTTCTTTTTCCTTCTCCTCTGCTTCTTGACTAATCTTCTCTTCTACTCTTTCTTCTTCTTTAGATCTGGAGTCAACAGTGGAAACTGGAGGAGAGATGTTTTCTTATTCATGGATCTCCTCTTCCGGAGCAGAGGATTCTAAGTCCTTATCTTTCTCTTCGCCTGTCTCCTTTACCTCTTCTACTACCATCTCAGTAAATTCTTCTTTGTTATCCATTCCCGAGGGATCATTACCTAAATCCTTTATAATAGGAATATTGAATCCTTTATAGGCATTTCAAAGGATTTCTCCTATTTCTTTTGCCACTTTATTAGTTTCTCCAAGCATGACCTGATTCATTCTAGCCTTACTCCGGAATGCATCCTTGCAATCTTTGAAGATCATATCCATTTGTTTCGGAGTAATTGAAGGATAGAGCTGAATAGCTATATGTTCTCTAATCTCTAAGTCCTTAGCCTTGGCATTTTCTTTTCTCATTTCAAGTTCCTTTTCTAAAATTTTAGGAATTAGAGAAATTATTTCAATAAATGCTTTATTGTATATGTTCAAGTACTTAACTGTGGCGTCCTCCAAGATCTTTCTATCTGCATCATTATATGCATCATAGAATAATGTTATTGGTTGCAGGTTCCCATCCACAGTAACTACTTTAACTACATCATCTAAGGACAAAGTGGGCCTTTCAACAAACTCTTCTGCCTCTACCTCCTTGCCTTTACTGGATACTTTCTTCTTCTTCTTCATCTTCTTGATCTCTTCATCAGATTCTGTCTCTTCTTCATCCTTCTGACTAATATAAGACCTTGTTGCCTTTGTCTTTGTTCTCTTTTCTCCTTTACCGGATGATTTTGCTTCCAATTTTGATGCTTTTGAGCTCTTAGCAGTGATAGATGTAAATCTCTTAAAGGATTTGGTCCGGGAGGGGGCTTCTACCGAAGCACTTTATTTTTCTGCCTCTTCCTTTTCTTTTTTTGTCCTTTCCATCTTTTCTCTATGTACATCAAGTGCCTCTTTTGAGATGCCATATCTTTTGGCAAAATTCTCTACTTCTTTTCTCACTTTTCTTTTCATCTCCGGTTGTCTTAGTTCCACATGAATCTTTATACTCAATTCTTCAAAGGTTCCAAACCTTTCTACCTTGGGATCCTTGGGCTGACTTAGCATGTGTTGAACATGCAGCTCTACAATTTTCTCATCCACTTCATACCCCATTGGCATGATCCACACTATTCTTGGCTCCATAGTCTCCATTAGGCACTGATCAGTTTCTACCATAAAGCACACTGTATCTTTGTACTTCTCAACTAGAGATTGGGGGATTCTTTATCTAGCTTGCATCATGCATTGGAAGTTTTTGAGGTAGCCCCATCGCACTGTGTTTTGTGCCTTGGCACCACCAAGCCCATGCAAGTAATCTCTGATCTAAATTGCAATCGGTCTGATATTTTTCCATACCCATCCATTGGATCTAGCTAGCTCATTCATGTAGTAAAAGAATAGGCAGAGTATCAAACCATTGTATTTGAAAGAATTCTTCTTATCCTTCTTTATCTTCTGCAGATTCTCCAAAGGTTGGTTCAAAAGGAGCTCACAAAGATCATAGTCTATATTCTTCCTCAACATTTCATAAGCAATATATACAGCAGTTTGAGATACTGAATTCTCCCTACTAGAGTGATATATCTTATATCCAATTATCATTGATGCAAACTTGATATCCGGATCTGTGATATCCTCAATTGTCATTGCTCTTTTATCAAATTTAGATCTAGTAGCCTCACTTACAATTTGGTTTTTGACAGATTTGAGAGTAGGCATCCCACTGATTGAGTGTAATCTAGTTACTACCCTAATGGCATCCTTAGTGATCTTAAATGGCTTGTTCAACCACATGAAGTTGTCATGCATTTTGCTCAAAATATACTGGACCCATTCATCTTCTAGAAAATAGGGGAAATGAATGTACTATGCAAAATGTTTGTCTCAAATAGCCTTATACTGAGGTTTGAGATCAAAAGAGTCATCTATTAACTGATTGTGATAGATATCTAATAGCTTGGATTCTCCAAACTCTTCAATGTTTGCATGAATGTTGCCCTAACGTCTTCAACATGCAAAACCCCATGCGGAATGCTGGAAAATGTACCTAAAGGATCCACTTCTAGAGATTTGTAGGGATGTTTCTTAAATTTAGGGTGCACAGCCCATCAGAAATCTTCACAACATTCAAAGTAGTCATCTTTAAAGATTTAGAAAAAGAACGAAAAATACCTCTTATGCCTTTTAGGGTTCACGGAATGAACCAAAGAGATCACGAGCTGATTTGAATTCTACGAATGATCCTTGAGAGAGATGAGGCAAGATTGTTTGCAGAGCTCTTCTTGCCTATTTTACTAATGCAAATGTGCAAATGAAGAGTAAAGGAACCCTTTTATCACTGAGCAAACCCTAATTTCATATTGCAATAAATGCGAAACTCAAGTCATTCTGGTTGCCTTGTTCTCCTTGTTCTAAGAAAGATCTTTTTCCAGATCATTGAGATATGCTTTGAATTATAATTGGTGATTATTGACAATCTATCTTTCTTTCCTCAATCATTTGATCTATCTATAGATTAAGATTCCTCAATTTTGAATCAAACTAGATCTAACTGCAAAGACCTGTTTCTTACAAGATGACTGTAAAACTGGATATATCTTCAAAGATTAGACTCTTCAAACCTTCTTATGGATCTTTCATATCTTTATCAAACCTTCTTTATATGTTTCTATGAGAATCCTTTAATCCCCAACCTTTTATGTGCCATTTTTAGGCACCTAATGACTGGCTGGGGGAAAATGTTTTTCTTTTGTTACTCCCCCTGAGCTAGAGCTCATCTATTTAGTTTCTGGAAGGAATATCAGCACCAGATTCTGGTGCAGATCCATCCTCAACATTTTCTGTACTCCTCTTTACCCAAATCTTGTTCATCTCCCTTTGAATTTCATCCGCATTCATTTCTTGGTTTTGATTATGATGTACCAGACCCTTATTGTCCTGATTCTTACTTCTGTAGAATTTGGCAATATGACTGGATCTATTGCAATTGTAGTAGACAACATTTCTTTGAATATTTGACTGATATCCTCTTGATCTACACTAATTAGCCATATGTCCCATTCTATTGCATGCAAAGCATCTTCTATTGAATGAATTGTTTGTTTGCATATTTCTACACTCATGAGATTTGTGACCATACCTTTTGCAATTGAAACACTGTCTGAAGAAGGATGAATTAGTCTGGTTCATTCTTCTTCTGCACTAATTTGGTTTATAACCTCTATTGAAGGATGGATATCTTTGAGCATTGGGTTGCCTTACCGAAGGTCTTCTAGGCCTATTTCTTGGATTTTCTGATCTAGAGTTCTTCTGACTGGATCTGGAGCTTTCACCTTTCTCATACCCCAAGCCTTGCTTGTCATCTACCCTCTTTTGGCTTTGAAGAAGAACTTCAAGTTGGGCAGAGCTTATTTTGAATTTCTCTTTGTATTCATTTGTTGTTTGAAGATCCTTTTTAAGAGTGTCAATCTGATTCTCAAGTTGTTCTGCATTATCCCTAGCTTCTTCAAGATCAGATTCAAGATGCCTGATTATTCTATCCATTTTGTGGCAGTCTTCTAATTTCTCTTTGAGAGATTGTCTTAGATCATCTCCAATTTTCCTTTTCTCTTCAATTTCTTGGGTAAATTTCATAACTCCTGATTTCATTTCATGTCTTACCATAATGACCTCTTTTCATAACTTTTCACATAACTTGGTTTTCTCCTTCAGATCTTCATTTGTATTATTATCTTCACCTTGACTTGCCTATTGCTGAAGTAGATCCTTTCTCTTTTGCATAGAGATACTCAGTTTCCCTTTTAGTTCATTTATGAAATCATCATCCTATTTGAGTCTTTCCTTCATTTCATTGACTTGAGAGTTGGATTGCTCAAGATCATCTAGGACAGACTAAAGTTGTTCCCTCATACCATACACATCCATTTGAATTCCCAGATCTTCCTCAAGCTGTTAGGCTCTGTTTGGATGAACTTAGCTCTGATACCAATTGTTGATAACTGAGAGGGGGCGTGAATCAGTTATCTTAATTACTTCTACTTTCTGATCTTCCTTAACAATTAATGTAGCATTAAATCATATAAGCAAACATAACCATGAAATGGAAATAACATCAATACACATGACACAATGATTTTGACGTGGAAAACCTTGTTAAGGGAAAAAACCACGCGATGATTAACCCAAGATTGTATTCTCTGTTAGAAGAATAAGATAGTACAAAATGGCACTTGCCAATTAGGGCTTACTACTCACAAGAGGCTCACTACCTACAATAGTTTATACAAGGAAACTAGATACTTGAATTGATGAGAAGCATCCACATATGCTGAGGTTCAGTTTTGGTTAGGTTTAATACACTGATTTGCTGCACTTCATTCTTTCTCTTCTTTGGTGCTGCTATCTTGTCACATACCAAACCTGCCTTACTTCTCTTCTACTTTTCTTCGCACACCATACCACACCTCATACTGAAAACAATCTGGTATATATATCTACACTGAGGATTTCATCCACTTTCTAGTCAGCATCCAGAATACTTATTATTTTCCCAAACTCTTGGTCTATCAATTGAATCCTTGCTTATCAAGTGATGCATATCAAAGAGATGCTCATAGAAGTCATCAATCATGTCGGCCAATCATGAATGATACCTTATTAAGCTTGATCACCATCAATATCTCATCTGGATCAAGGTCTGATGCTCTGCCTTTCAGTTCTTCCTCTATTTACTCTGCCAAATAGGAATCCAATACTTAGGTGCTTATATCTCTTCATTCTTTCATTACCGGAGGCTCAATCCCTGGAATCTATCAGTCAAGGTACTCCTCTTGACTTCCCCAAGTCCGCACTTTACATAGATACTTCCTCTGAGAGATCCGGACCTGATTGTCAGACCTTGCTGCATACTCTGTTCTTGGTCACTAGACCAAGTTACTCTACAATCTGACTTTTAGTATAGACACACCATGTCCTGCAGATGGGTGGGATGAACTTTGTTTCCATCAATGACAACACTCATGAAGCTACATTGTGTCTCTTGCCAACAATTCTATCCCCAACAATTGGATTAATTTTATTAATTCCATATTTCAAACCTTCGCCAATTGATTTAATAAATATGTAATATTTATTTGGTCAATTTCTCCCTCCTCACTAAACTCAATTAATTAGCTAAATCATGTTTAACTAATTAATTCATCCTATTAATTGACCTATCCCTACCCTAGGTAATTAAATAGCTATTATTTAATTGCCTACCTTAGCCTATCTCATCCTAGCCTTATGATTAATTAAATAAAACCTATATTTAATTAATCTTAACCCCTCATTTAAGTGGTCAAACCTAGTTTAACACCTCCCCAAATGCTCCAAATAAAAAATTAAAATATATCCCACATCACAATTAATATCTCTTACACCCGTTACCCATGCCATACCTTATTTATGTCCACTCATCCCCAAATGAATTTTTAATTCATTTTACCCTTCCCCATGTGAATTTTTAATTCACAAATATTCCATCTCACCCATACTCATTTAATTCACCCTTTTCCCAAAAATGAATATAAGATTCATATTTATTCTAGCCCTCCATTCCTCCAAGATGAAATCTAGGCCCTCCACATCATCTTCATCCTCCACCATTGATCTCGCAAATCAATCTCAACCCTTGGATCAAAATCTCTCCAAAATGCCTATAAATACAGCATCCTCCAACCCATTGATCCATCTAATTTTCATGTAATGTTACCATGCCAAAATATCTAATGAGCTAGCTTGTGAGTTGCAATTAGAATAGAGCATTTCACATTTGTTTTCAGTTATCTAGGGTATATCTTAGGAGCTCTTTTGTACAAAGTTGCTTCCCCTTTGATGAGAATGGGTCTCCTTATTAAGGTATAACTTCTTGTATTAGTATGCATTTGGTTTGTGTTTTACATGACTGTCATCTTCCATGATCTTTTCCACCACATCATGGAAGACTATGTGGATGACTTGCTATGAAAATTAAAGACAAGTGAGGAACACCTAGATGTTTTGGCAAAGATCTTCAACCGATTGGAGCAATATTATCTTCACCTGAATCCCAAGAAATGTGTCTTCAGGGTCACCTTCAGATTTTTTTGGGATACATAGTCTCCAGAAGAGGAATCGAGGTAGATCCCACAAAAGTCAAGGCCATCACTGAAATGCCTCCTCCAAAAACATTACAACAACTAAGAAGTCTGCAAGGGAAACTCTAGTCCATTCGTCAGTTTATTGCTCAACTCACCGATAAATGTCAACCATTCCAACATCTACTTAGAAAAGATACAGCTTTTGTCTAGAACAATTAGTGTCAAGCTGCCTTCGACCAGCTAAAGGAATACCTAGCTAATCCCCCTCCAAGGCAAGGAGAACCTCTCCTATTATATATCTTAGCAATAGAGATAGCTATTGGAGCCTTATTAGTACAGCACAATGAGCAAGGAAAGGAAAGAGTCATCTATTACATTAGCTGCACTCTGATATCCTATGAGCTAAACTATACACCAATTGAATGAGTATGTCTAGCCCTGGTCTTTAATTCACAAAAATTAAGACACTACATGCTCAATCACAAAACCAAGCTCATCGCTAAGATTGATCCACTAAATTATCTGCTAAACAAAGCTGCTCTTGCTGGGAGAATGGAAAAATGGGTCATGACCCTCACAGAATTTCACATAGAATATACCGAGAGAAAAGCCATCAAAGGATAGGTTATCACTGATCAACTGGCTGAAGCACCCATTCCTACAAAATATCCTACATTGGCAGAGTTCCCTAACAAAGCCATCTTGAATATAACGCTAACAATAGAAACACGGAAAATGTACTTCGATGGATCATACACATAGAGGATCAGGGGTAGGCATCCTGTTTGTTACTCCTCAAGGTGACACAATCCCCAAGTCATTCAAAATCACATTCCCATGTACCAACAATGTGGCAGAGTATGAGGCCCTTATCACAGGTCCCCGAATGGAAATCAAATGGAGAATTGAGAAGCTGACAGTGTATGGAGATTCTCAACTAGTCATCCAACAAGTAAACAATGAGTACAAGACCAAGGATAATAAGCTACTGCCTTATAAAAAGATGGTCGATGACTTTAAAGACTATTTCAATGACATCCACTTTGAACAAATCCCAAGGCTAAACAACAAAGCTGCAGATGTCATGGCCACCATTGGATCCCTGGTCGACATGAAGAAGGATAGCAAGAAGTGTGAATTCCTTATAAAGGAGCTCCCTATTTCGGCATATGATGTTCCCTAATCAGAGCTAGTGTGCAAAGTCATTGGTCCCTTATCCTCATGGTATCAAGAAACCTATCTAAATCTGCATGATAACATCATCCCTCCCAACCTATCCACCTCACAACAAAAAATTTCCATCCACCGAGCCTCCTGCTTCACCCTTGTAGGAGATACCCTATACAAAAGGAGTCTTGAGGGCATACTTTTACAATGTTTAGACTCTAGGGAAGCTGAAGTGGCCTTGCAAGAGGTACATACAGGCATCTATGGGGCACATTCAAGTGGACCCACTCTTGCCAAAAAGATCCTGAGGACTGGGTACTATTGGCCAACTATGGAACAAGACGCCTACCGGTTTATTAAAAAATGCCTACCATGTCAACAGTATGGAGATCTCATCCATGCACCAGCACAAGAATTGTAACCAATCATGATGCCATGGCCTTTCTCACAGTGGGGACTCAACCTCATAGGAAAAATACATCCACCTTCATCCAATGGCCATAAATTCATCATCACAACTATCGAATACTTCATTAAGTGGGTGGAAGCAATACCACTCACCTTCACCATTGGCACCCAGATATCCAAGTTCATCCTCCATTATATCATCTATCATTATGGTATCCCTCATTCCATCGTCACTGACAATGGAAAACCATTCAAGAACCAGGAAGTCTGCACTTTGTGTGAAAAATTCCAAATCAAACACCACTTCACTCCATATTACCCTCAAGGAAATGGTCAAGTAGAAGTTTCAAATATAACCATCCTTCACATTCTAAAGAAAACGGTTAATGAATCTGGCCATGACTGGCACCTCCAGCACAACCCCTCCCTATGGGCATATCGTACAAGCATCCATACCCCCACTAGAGCCACTCTATTTTCCCTGGTCTTTGGATCTGAAGCCATTTTACCTATTGAGGTCAAGCTCCCATCCCTAAGATTATCCCTACAAAACATAATCAATGAGGAGGAATATTGAGTCGCAAGGTTGCATCAGCTAGAATTACTGGATGAGAAATGTCTGGATGCGTTGAATCACCTGCACGCCTATCGAAATCACCTCAGAAGAAGCTATCACAAGAGAATCAAAAATTGAAAATTTGAAGTAGGTGACCTTGTCCTCATGGAAAAATAGAAAAAATTGCAAGAGCACCCTAAGAAAGGCAAGTTTGAACCCAACTAGCTAGGGCCTTATGTCATCACAACCAGCTATGGATCAGGAGCATACTAGCTTGCAACACCTAAGGGGCAGCCTTTGGATGAGCCTATGAACATTCTACATCTGAAGAAATTCTACGCATAACCCATCAAGTAACCAAATCAAAAAATAAAAAAAATAAATAAATAGAAAAAATAAAAAAATTGAAAAAATCAAGAAAAACCCAAGTGCAATAAAGACTTCCAATGGTGAAAACCACTTCGATGATGCCTTGGATAAGTACCATGGTGAAAACCTATTTCAGACGCCATGTGTAGTGGCTAGTTCTACCATCTAATAAGTCCTTTTGTCACAACACTCCACATTGCCCACATCCCATGGCTTGGAATTCTGAAATATCAAGTTCTTTTGCCCACCCCACAATATCCCACCCAAGGCTCACTTATGGGAATGAGGATCCTTGTAAGCTTCCTTCTGTACAACAGAAAATCAAAAAATCCAAAAATAGTAGAATATCAAAAAATAAAAAAATCCAAATAATAATAGAAAGTCAAAAAATCCAAAAAATAATAGAAAATCAAAAAATCCAAAAATAGTAGAAAATCAAAAAATCCAAAAAATAATAGAACATCACCAAAATCCAAAAAAATCCTTCCTAACAATTCACTGCAAAACACCCTGATACATCGATCTCGCTGTAATTCACGACCATCAAACATTGATCAACACTCAACATCACACCCATCCTAAATCATTCCCACATCATCAAGTCATACTAGAACTACATATTCATCTCACCCACATCTTGAAAGTACTTTGATCCCGTGGACACAAGGTATGTACGCAGTCTGGAATATGAAGGAAGTTTCCAGTACTCAAGTACATAAGATGCACCCATCCATCCCATTTGGATGGTCCCCATTCACTGAGCTTGTTGGAGCCAATAAATGATACACACCCTAAGTATACACTTGAAGCATGGTCCCTAACACAAAAATTATCAATCAACATACCAACTATAATCCTACACATAGCTTGACTATCCTTTTGCCCACCTTTCAAAAATTATCCAACAAAATCCAACCAATTTGCGTTCTAGGATATATCCTTCCTACAATGGACAAGAATCTAGCATTCTATCATCACGTATCTTGGCAAGAGCACACAAAGGCTATTTGTATCTTTTCATTGGTCTTTTTGATTATTGATTTTTATCTTTTTTCTCTCACTCTAAGTCATTTCCAAAGCTACCTTGATCTCATTATATCATGGTAAGTAGCGGACAACACCTGGAGTAGACATGGTCATTGTTTCTGTATGCTGTGCTTGTGGGTTGGTTTCATTACTCCAAGAATAGTATTCATATCTTGAAGCCTAGGTCAGTTCTAGCATGATGTGCCCCATTTGCATATATAGGCATCAAAACCTTATATGTACTATTAGCACTCATCGCTATGAGTCCCCTTCCTAGGCTAGGCAAGGTTATACGACCTTGGGCATGCATGAAATCACCCTATTGTTTACGGGTCTAGTCCATGCAATCGTAAGATATGTATCATCACCTAGGTCATTTCATACCTTTGTGAATTATATCCTACATTTCTATAGTAAACTAAGAAATGCTCTCAATTAATGTTATGCAACTACTGTTACTAGCTCAAATCATCATCCTAATCATTTATTCAACTATACAATCTGGGCCTAGATTTCATAATCACCTACCCTACCACCCACCCTACCAAATCCCCTCACTAATCCCACTCCTCCAACTTATTCTCACTCAACACAACCTGAGCCAAACTAACTCCCCCCTCAATGATGTGGTATTTCATGACCTAGAAACTCCCTCATTAACCATCCCACCCCTCCTCCCAATCCAGCCATAGCCAATCATATCTGTGCCCTATCCGTCTAACCTTATCCTATCCCCCCCTATTCCCTTGTCACACAGCCCCACCACCCAGGGTCCAACAAAGAACATCATGTGTATCAAGACTTAACCATCTCACATATCACCTAGTTTGCATCTCACATATCATCTAGCTGCATATCATATCTCATTTTATTTACATTTCATTTAGGTGCATTTTAGAGTCATCTAGGTTCCATATCATAATAATTTAATTTGCATATCATTTAGTTGCATATCATATATCATTTAATTTGCATTTCATTTAGTTACATTTTAGAGTCATTTAGTTTCCAAATCATAATAATTTAAGTTTGCATTTTATTTAGGTACATTTTATAACCATTTAAGTGCATCTCATAATCCTTTAAATTTGCATTTCATTTAGGTCCATTTTAGAATCATTTAGTTGCCCATTATATATCATTTAACATTGCATTTCATTATCCTTTTAGTTTGCAATCATTTAAGTGCACTTTAAAAACATTTAGTGACATTTCATAAAAATCATTACATTCCACGTACATTGCATTTCATATAATCATTTAATATATATCATTTAACATTACATATCGTAAATCATAATCATTTAGTTTGTAATCACATAGGTGCATTGTAAAATCATAAATCATCACATTCACATTGCATTCCATATATCATCTCATAATTATTTAGTTACATTTACTTGCATAGCATAATCATTTAGTTACATTGCATAATCACAACCATAATCATTTAGCTACATTTTATAATCATCTAGTTGCATATCCATATTTCCATATATAACATGTGTTTATTAAGATAAGCATACATTTCCATTGCATCACATTTTACATCCATAATAAGTGTTTATTAATCTGAACATTTATTTGCATTATACATCATAGTCCATAAATCACAAACCATGCATATATCAAAACAAGTAAACCATCATTACATCCATCATGATACATCAATAGGTACATCCATAACATCAACGTAATAAATTGCATAAACACAACACATCCATAGCATACAATCCATAAAGCATACTGTATCCATCAACACAAGCATCATCATAATCATATAAAACCATAAAAAATAAACAAGTAGGCCATCAAACAACATCATATCATATATCATCATCGCAAAAATGTACATTGCTCATGTATATATATCAAAAAATATAATGTCATGATACAATGCCTCTAAGGGCCAACATGATACAACTATCACATAGAGGACCCTCTCTCTTATGCATTGGGAGAGCCTGGCCCTGGTGGTGGCTTTGGTCCTGTCTATGGCCATAGTTGTGATTGAACCTGAACCTATGGAACAAGCTGGGGCACATGTGATGGAGGACCCATCACCTACTGAACATTCTGAACTGATCTAGATCTGTGTGACCTAGATGACCTAGCCCCACTGAGCTCACTGTAGCTCAGTGCATGCTGCTCGGATACCACTACCGCATCATAGAGAACCCAATAATAATCTGCCCGTTGACTAGCCTCTGATAACTGTCCCTATACCTGAGACACCTGTCCCTGTGCCTGAGACAACTGTGTCTACATCAATGTCAAAACTAGGGCCAGATTAGCACCTAAGGCCTGTAAACTACTCACCGTAGCCTCTGCCTGCCGAGCTCTCATAAGGGCATCATCCCACTCCCCTATTAAAGTGGCTATCTCACCCTGAGCTTGGGCTAACTATGCCCGCAATGCAACCACCTATCCATCTGTACCATCTAATAAAGCCACTGTCCCCCGTAGCTGCACCAACTCTGCCTCACAGCTCTCCAAAGCGTCCTATAGGCTAGCTACCTATGCCCACAAGGTCTCAACCTCCTCCTCTCCACTCTGAGGCTACCAAAAAGAGGTTGACCCTTGAAGCCCTGATTCTCCACCTGCCCCTCAGGTGCCTGCCTTTACTTGATGCCCTGCTACAATAGCTTGCTGCTACTGCGATACCTAGGGTGGGGGTAGAACACCCCTATCCACCCTCGGCTGTCCCCCATGACATCGAGGCCCTCCATGCCGTCGCACTATTCTAATCTAAACTTGCTCAATAGGCACCTGTTACACAGGTGCCTATTGTCTCACCTGTTGTTGGGGCACCTGTCTAGCTGCCACTGTTGCTAGTACATCCATTGGCTGCCCATCCCTCCCAACCTCCCTCTCCTCTCCATCTCCCCCAACCTCCACAATGTAGTCTGCAATGATCTCCTCACCCTCCTCTAGGAAATCTTCTCCATCGGAATCATCATCCCCATCATCCTCTGACTCGTCATCCCCTGACCCCATCGCCTCCTCTATCGGGACTACCCCATCTGATGGTTCAGTGAACTGTGTTAGTCGCCACATCTACCACCATGTCTCATATGTAGGAGTAGTGCCTGCATCCCTAACGGTACTCTGCCAATCCCATAATAATGACTGCAAAGCCATAAAGTCCTCTAGGACAACCCACGGCTATATGGTTGTAGACCAATAACACGCATCTCGATAGGTCTATGCAAAAATGGCCATCCGCTGTGGAGTATCCTGCCACAACCCAAACTGTCACATAACTGATGACAATAGATACATGTCAATCATGTGGTCTCCTCAACCTATCAAATAGCACTGCTAGAAAGTGAAGGGTGTGTGCACATCATCATCTAGCCATGGCTCCACTCCCACATAATGTCGCCATGTAACTTGAATGACATCATCTAGCACCCGTGTCCAATACCGAACCTATCCAGTATATGTGTACTCAGCATCCTGATACAGGAACACAAAGGGCTCAAACAGATGGTGATAGTACCCACATCTCAGCTGAGTAACTACAATATGCTCCCAAATCTACACATGCAACAAAGTAACCCCTACTGATAAAGCTAAATCATAGTGATAGACGACTATATGCATCTCATGATGTAGTTACGCCAGCATCGCCGGTCCCTAGACATACACGGTCTCATGCCTGACCATTCCCTCAATCATCTCTCCCCAGCCAACTGGAAATCCCCTGCCCCTCCTATCACGCATCACTACACCACCAATTGATGTGCATAGAAATAAGGCAAAGTGGTCTGCACCTGCCGCCAGTGACCCCTTGTAACTCATCTCCTGCTCATCTACTGACAAAGCCATGTGATCCTAGCTAAACAATCTAATCAAGGCCCTTCATCCCCTCCTTGTGTCGTATCTCACCTGACGGCCATGAATAGGTAGCTTGAGGATGGTATAAACATCCTCAAGAGTGATAGTGATCTCCCCAGTAGGTAGAAAAAATGTGCAAGTCTCCGACTGATACCACTCCACTACTGCTATAATCAGAGCTCTATGCACTTGCAACACTAGCATCAACGCAGCTATTAGGAGCCCCAACCTAACCAGTTGGGCCTAGGTGGCATCATCAAACTGGTCAAATAGTGCCATCACAGATGGCACACGTCGCTCCCATGAGGACACTAGAAACGACCTCGTCTCCTGCATCCACAACTTTCTGGTCAAATATCTACCTATCTTCAACCTCTTTCTTCTAATGTTGAAAACTAGAATCATTTGGTATCAAAATAGACCATTCTTTGTGCCATTTTTAATAATGGCGCTACCACTTTTCCTCAAGGCACTATTATAGATAATAGTGCCATTGCGCGAACCACTTTGCGCCATTTTCAAAAATGGCGCCACCTGGCCACTTGGCGCTAATCTAAGGAATAGTGTCAATTCTCTCAATAGTGCATATATCACATATTGCACTAACCCTCTACATAGTGCTAAAACAAAACATAGCGCTACTACCTAAAATAGCGCTAGTCTAGAACATCGTGCTAACCTAATACTAATTTGGTGCTAAAATTCTAAAACCCTAACTCTTCCACACATTGCGCTACTACAGAAGATAGCACCAAAACACTAAACACATGGCAACAATATGCCTCTATTCTACCCTAGCAGATTGCGCTAATCCGCTTATTTTTCGCGCTGTGCGATCTTGCGATACCACTGTAATCCCAAACCCAATTCGTGAACACAAAAATGAGACACAATCAAAAAATTACAAAGCTAGGGTTAGGCCCTACCTACGGTCTAGCCTTCGGTGCCTGGCCAAACAATCAGATATGCTCAGAAATGTGTGTGAATCACGAGAATTAGGGGTTGCGCTCTGCCATCTCTCCTTTGCTCCTTCTTCTCACCAGGTCAATGTGTGCAAATGTGGCATCCTTAGGGCCCACTAGTCCTAATATAGTAAGCCATGTCATCCTTCCGTCCACTCTATTTCCCCTCTAGGGTGCAGATCACAACCTTTTTCCTTTTTTTTTCTTCTTGTCATCTTCTTTTTCCATCCTCTATCCAACTTTCTCTCTCGTCGCATCCTTTCTAGAGCTCGCCCTAAATTTTTTTAAATTTTTCTGCTGACCTCTCGAAGGGGCATCCCTCACCCATCTTATTCCTTCCCAGTAGCTAGGGCATATTTTTCTTTGACCTAACGCCATTTCCCTCCTAGGTCCTGACACCACGTCAAAGATGGGCAAATGTAGACACCTAAAAATGTCTTCATTGTCGAACCGACTCTCGACATCCCTAAACATACCAATTTCCCTTCTAATCAATTAATTAATTTTTTATTTAATTAATTATCCTTTCATCACCTAATTTTTCATCATTCTATCCCCAACAATTGGATTAATTTTATTAATTCAATAGTTCAAACCTTAGCTAATTGATTTAATAAATATGCAATATTTATTTGGTCAATTTCTCCCTCCTCACTAAACCCAATTAATTAGCTAAATCATGTTTATCTAATTAATTCAGCCTATTAATTGACCTATCCCTACCCTAGGTAATTAAATGGCTATTATTTAATTGCCTACCCTAGCCTATCTCATCCTAGCCTTAGGATTAATTAAATAAAACCTATATTTAATTAATCTGAACCCCTCGTTTAAGTGGTCAAACCTAGTTTGAAACCCTTCCCCACATCCTCCAAATAAAAGATTAAAATATATCCCACATCACAATTAATATCTCTTACACCCCTTACCCATGCCATACCTTATTTATGTCCACTCATCCCCAAATGAATTTTGAATTCATTTTACCCTTTCCCATGTGAATTTTTAATTCACACATATTCCATCTCACCCATACTCATTGAATTCACCCTTTTCCCAAAAAAATGAATACAAGATTCATATTTATTCCTAGTCCTCCATTCCTCCAAGATGAAATCTGGGCCCTCCACATCATCTTCATCCTCCACCATTGATCTCCCAAATCAATCTCAACCCTTGGATCAAAATCTCTCCAAAATGCCTATAAATACAACATCCTCCGACCCATTGACCCATCCAATTTTCATGTAATGTTACCATGCCAAAATATCTAATGAGCTAGCTTGTGAATTGCAACTAGAATAGAGCATTTCACATTTGTTTTCACTTATCTAGGGTATATCTTAGGAGCTCTTGGGTGCAAAGCTTCATCCCTTTTGATGAGATTGGTTCTCCTTATTAAGGTATAACTTCTTGTATTTGTATGCATTCAGTTTGTGTTTTACCTTCGATTTGGATTTCCTAATCACAGGTCTAATACAGGCTTTTCATCTCGGGCAGCTCATTCATTAAAAAAAGAACAAGAACAAGACCAATGTACCATACTTGAATGTATTCTTCTTATCCTTCTTGATCTTGTTTAGATTCTCCATTAGCTGGTTTTGTAGCAGTTCACACAAATCATAGTTAGCATTTTCTTTTAACATAAGATATGCAGCATAAATGGTTGTACTGAACACTAAGTTTTCCCTGCTAGAGTGGTATATCTTATAAACAATCATCATAGATGCAAATTTGACATCCATATCTGTTATATCATTTATTGTCATTTCCCTCTTATCAAAATTTGACATAGTAGCTTTAATTATAGTCTAATTCTTCACTGATTTTAGCATCGACAGTCCACCTGATGAGTTCATTCCTGTTACGACCTTGATGGAATCCTTAGTGATCTTAAAGGGTTTCATCAACCACATAAATTTAGCATGCATCTGACTCAGTACATACTGGACCCACTCATCCTTATCGAAGGACATGAACTCAATATCCTGAATGAAATATTTGTCTTCTAGCGCCTTATACTTAGGTTTAAGATCATAAATGTCATCCCTTAGGTGATTCCCAAACAAATCCAATAACTTCAAATTCCCAAACTCATTTATGCTAGCGTGAATGTAAGCCCTAATATCTTCTACATGCAGCACACCATGCATACATTAGAAAGGGCACCTAATGGATTAACCTCTACAAATTTGTATGGATGTTTTTTGAATTTAGGTCAGGGCCTTTCAGTGATGTCAACAACCAATGGAGTAGCCATATCCAAAGATTGCAAATTCAGAAAGCTTTACAAAGAATACCTTATTTTGACAGTTAGGGTTTTCACTCGGATATCTTCTTCACACTTCAGTCTCTTGGAAATCTTCACATAGAGCTCTCCTTCCTTCTTTCTTCTTGGATGCAAAGTGATTCTGAAGTCACTTGAGTTTCTTTTTTACCTCCACACACCTACTTTTTGATGTAATAAATGCTTTTTCCCTAATTCTTCTGGATACCCTATTTCTTGATACAATTTCTCATAGATTACTCTACAAGTTGCCACATCAACCTCTTTTCTTCCCCAAATTCTTTCAGATGACCTACAATAGACCACTCTATCTTCTCTCATCATGCCAGATTGAAGCATCCACTTACTGGCAGGGGGAATTAGATTTTCAATGCACCTCCCCCTGAGCTAGAGATTGTATTTCATTTCCTAGAGGAATTACCAGCATTGGATTCCGGTACGGAGCCATCACCATTATTCATTACACCTTTCTTCACCCATGTTTTGTTCAATTCATTTGAGATCTCATTAACATCTACTTTTCCCTTGCCTTTATCTTGTCTCTACACATTCTGGTTTCTATTTACTAGACCTTTTCTATTTTCATTCCTGCTTGTGTAGAATCTTGAAATATGACCAGATTTGTTGCAATTAAAGCACGCAACATTTCTTTGCTCATTTACTTGATTTCCTCTTGATTTGCACTAATTAGACAAATGTCTAAACCTATTGCATGCAAAACATTTGCCATTGAAAGAATTGACATTTTCTTTGTTGTTAGATTTATTCATCATCATACTTCTAAATTCATTGGATCTATTACCATACCTTTTACAATTGAAGCATTGATCAGAGAAGGATGGACCACTTTGATTCACTCTACTTCTATACTAAGTAGCTCTATGACAAAATTTATTGCAATTGAAATAATTTCCATTGAAGGATGGATACCATTGAGCATTAGGCTATCTAACCAGAGGTCTTTTAGGTCTGTTTCTTTGATTCCTTGATTTAGAATTTCTTTGATTGGATCCAGAGATTTCACCTTTCTCATATCCGAGACCATGCTTATCATCTACCTTCTTCTGACTATCAAGTAGTAGCTCAATTTTAGTTGATCCTATCTTAAACTTCTCTTTGTATTCATTTGTAGCTTCTAATTCATGTTTGAGAATGACAATTTGCCTTTCAAGTTGTTCCTCATTATATCTGGTTTCTTGTAGATCATACTCTAGATGGCCAATTATTCTATCTAATCTACAACACTCTTCTATTCTTTCTTTCAGAGACTAACTCAAGTTTTCTTTAGTCTTCTTCTTTTCCTTTATTTCCTTGGTTAGCCTCATCACCCCAAATTCCATCTCATGTTTTAGGACAACAACTTCTTTTGCCAACTTCTCACATTCCTTTGTCTCATCCTTCAGAGCCTCATCCATGCCATTGTCTTCCTTTTGATTTGCTAACTACTGAAGTAGTTCCTTCCTCTTTTCCATAGATTTGCTCAGTTGCCCTTTTAAAGTCTGAATGAAATCCTCAACATCTTTAAGGTTCTCTTGCAGTTCTTTGACTTCTGCTCTAGACTGATCAAGATCTTCTAAAGCAACTTGAAGTTATTTAGTGATGCCATCAGAATACCTAAATGAACCCATTGAAACACCTTCCCAAATGTTCCTCAAGCTGTTAAACGTTTTCCAAGGAACCTTGTTCTGATACCAATTGTTGAAATTAATGAACACTGAGAGTGGGGGGGTGAATCGGTGTTCTGCAAAACTTATTATTATGTTCCTTTATTAATTTACCACATACATTCAAAAGAAAGAAGTATGAACTTAAGAACAAAAACAACAAGATCATCACACATGAACACCAGGATTTTTACATGGAAACCTAGTTAAGGGAAAACCACAGTGCGGGTTAACCCATAGGATTTTTTACTCTATTAAAATTATTACAAATGGGAAGGCACATGCCTTTAGGCACACTGCTCAGAGGTCACTACTCAAAAGAGGTTCACTACCTACAAGATCAATTACAAAGAGTTTGTTGAAACACTTGAACTAAAGAATAGCTTCTAACAATGTAAGATTACAATTCCGGTTAGGTTCAATATACTTACTTCACACACTTCATCTCTCACTGCCCTGTTGTACTATTTTGCCATGATCCAGAGCTTAGATCTCTTTACTTTGCACTTGATACACCCATACTTCACACTTATCACCTCATATTCACACATACATGTCTCTAAATTCTTGAACCCATCGATCATATATATCTACAACATGAAATTTCATCAACTATAGTCTGCCTCAAGAAAACTTAGAAAAATTTTCAAGATCATTGTTTTGTCAGCCGAATCTATGCACAAACATCAATAAAGACCAAAACCTATGTATTCAAGTCACCACATATGTCAGCTAGTACTACTGGATCTCATAATTTACTCAACCAACCACTTCGCTTAATCCGCACAAGGATTAAACACCAAGTCAGCTTGTTCTTCACTGGACTGAATTGTCTAACCAAAACTTGATACTCAGATGCTTTTAACTTTCAATCCCTTCATCATTGCAGGATAAAACATTAGATTTAGGTAGCCTTGACATTCCTTAATATTCCCTTAGATCTGCAACATAATATGATTACCTGTGGAGAAATGCAGACCAAAATGTTGAAACCTATCATATGCTCTATTCCTATCTATCTAGACTTAGACAAATCTACAATTTGACTTTCGATATGATCAAATGATACAATGCAAATGTGTAAGATAGATTTAGTTTCTATCAATGACAACACCTGACATGCCTAGTAGTGTCTCTTGCCAACAACTCTCTCTCTCTCTATTTCTCTCTCATGCTCTCTATAAGATCTCTATGGTGGATTATTGTTGTGGTACTAACATATTGTAGGCCTTGTGAAGATCTTGGAGGTTACACCAACTTCTTGAGTCAAGTTGTGACACTATCTACAAGCATACAAGGGTTTTCATGCTCATGATGACAACTTTCCTTCATGCTTTGCTCTAGCATTCCATTCCATTCTATATCAGATTTGTCTCTACCCTCCTAGGGCATGCACTATTTATCATTCATATTTGATATTTTGGAAGTGGAAACACCATTCATGGGGTTCTCCTAAATAATACCCCACCTTTTCCCTCTTTTCATATGTGCAAGTCAGACGAATAGGTTTCAGAAGGTGATCTCCGAGAAGAAGACTAAGGTTGTTGGTATAGGCCCAATAGATTTTATAGTTTTTGGAAACCCTAATTGGGGACCAAGGCACCCAATTAGAATTTTCCTAGGAATTATGACCTCTGGAATTAGGTTCTAAATTGTTTCCTAATCTTTTCTTTCCGTTTGGTTTCTAGGTCTTTGTCAACTAGGATTTTATGCCTTGACTCTAGCAAGCGATTGATTAGATTTGGTTAATTCCTTCTATTTACCACAAAAGAGTAGAACCCCTATAGTTTGGCTCTCCTTCTAAGGTATAATCCAAGCTTGGTTTGTGCCCCAAATGTTTTGTAGAAGAGGGTTTGACCTAGTTTGATCTATTGAGCTAGTCTCTCTTTTCTACATTACATTTTGGTGAACTCGTTTCTTGTATGTTTCCACCCTTCTTGCATCATATTTGATATTTTCTCCACCTTATATCTGATTAGTTTCAATTTATTCATCATTTTTCATGCTTTCATAGCTTAATTTTGCATGGTTTCATTGTTAGGGTTTGTAGAAAGCTTGCATTTTAAAAAAAAATTAGCTAGTCTTCAACCTAGGGTTTGTAGACTAGCAAGTTGTATCAAATCTTCCTAAATTATTGAATTGATTAAAGGGTTTTAAGTTTTTGTTCCATTTCATCCATTCTTTTCTATGGCATTCTTGAATATTTGTATTGAAAAATTAAGCAATTTAGGCTTAGGAAAAGGCATATTTGTTCTTTGTTTTCATTGCATATGTTGAAGAACATAATAGAAATATTTAAATCTCTAATTTTTGCATCAGACATGATGCATTTTATAGTAGATAATCACTTCATCATTTTCTATCTTGCATTTAGAACTCTCATTTGGCAGGGTTTTGTTGAAGAACTTGCATTTTTGAAAAACCTAGTCGAAGTCAAAAACCTAGGGTTTGTAATGAAAATCCTATTTCAGATTTTTTTCTATTGTAAACATTTAAAATCAGATATTACGTTCCTATATCATTTCATAAATTCCATTTGTGTTAAAAAATAAGACTTCAATTGAAATTTATTTTGGTCTAGAAGTGAGCATTTAAGATCTAGGGTTTGCTAGTAAACCCTAGCTAGTCTTGCATTTAGCGGACCTTCACAGAAAACTATGACTTTTTGCATTCAAGTGAACACATCATTTAATAACTTCTTTTTAAAATAGCACACATCCTACATTTTCAAGACTTAGTTGTTGTGGTTACCAAGTCCATATCACAATTTTTGGAAGATCTCACTTCTCTTACACTTGTAGGTCTTTAATTACAATCTTATTGTGATATTGGTTGTACTTGGTAAACAAGGAATTTGATTGTGGCTTCTTCTTTTTCATAATCTTTGCATTCACATATCATGGATTTTGAAAGTTTTGCTAAATTCATTAATATGCATCCTCACATTTTAGATAACATAGCACCTATGCATGATATATCTCATGATGATGATAAATCTTCTTCTACTACTACAAATTGTGACAATGCCTTGGATCTACTCTCTAAAGAATATAATGATGACCTATCTTTTCATACTTCACCTTATGCTTTGGATCCCTCTTCCAAAGATGACAAGATTTTGGTGTAATAAGGTGAGATCATTGATAAAGTTGAACATACAATTTCTACTTTTACCATGTAATACATGATGATTCCATGAGTCATCCTATTGATATTCCTCCTTTTGTTGAATGTTCAAGCACCTTGGATATCACTAAGGAATTGATGACCCTTGATCTTCCTCCTTTGGTCAAATGTCCAAGTATCCTAGACATCACTAAGGATGCAAAAACCATGGATAGTTCTCCTTTGGTTGCATGTTCAAACCCCTTAGACATCACCAAAGATACAACCATTAAAAATTATCTTAACAAAATTTTATCTTCCCTTCATTTGAATGCTCCCCCTTTAAATATGAATCTTTAGTGGATGAAGAGATGTATATCACATTAAATCCCTCAAGGATAGATGTTGAGCTTACTCGAAAGGAAAACAATGTCAATTTAATCATGATTAATAGACTTATTCCACCACTAAAGGGATAGTGGATAAGTGTACTAATGTTCCTAAAATCATTTTACATGAGGCACCTAATATGCCTCCTCACTTCAAACAAGTGATTATGGTCGAAGGTGATCCAACACCACATCGACCCCCAAGTTACATTCTTAATTATGCAAACCAAATTACCCAAAGAAATCAAGGTGCTCTAGACATGTCACGACATCACATGATTTCTCACACATATAACACCTATAAATAAAAGTAAGAAAGCACCATGTGTGCCCATTTCTCTTCCACCTCCTCAACCTATCCTACATTAAGCACCTCATCTTCCTACTTATATTGGTAAATAATATGATCTTGTCGAGTATCTCTTTACTTCTTTGACTAAGATCTCTCTATGGGATTTAATACAAACATCTCATACATACCATGAAATGCTCTAGGAGGCTCTTCAAAAGGTGAGTGTTCCTCCTATTTTTAGAATGAATGATGTAGCATCTTTGTTAGATTGTATGTAGGTGACATCATCAGATATATCATTTCAACAACATGAGTTACCTCCCATAGACATTCAAAAACAAAATAAGCCTCTTATGATTTATTTGTGATCTTTAATAGAAAGAGGATAAAATGTACAATGATTGATGGTGGATCAGGTCTTAATGTTTGTGGAATAGGTTTGTTACATAAACTTAATATTGATACATCACTAATCAAATTGGATTATAAACTCAAAATTCATGGCTTTGATAATGTTGGTAGGAAATCATTCGGTAGTATTACCTTACCTCTTAGGGTTGGACCGGTGACATTGCCTACCCTTATCCATGTCATGCCTAATTCTCCTTCATACAATCTTCTTCTTTGTACACCATAGATTCATGCCATGGGGGAGTTCCATCTACCCTTCATCATTAAATAACCTTCATCTTAAAAAACAAAGCACATACAATTAAAGCCAATATGACTCTGAATAGTTTCCTAGAAATAGAAGTGAGACATCAAACTCCTTTAAGTAGTTTGATCCCTTCTTCAACACTACCCTCCACTGCTAACAATAGTATTAGTCAGGATAATGTTGGTCCTTCAAATACATTTTTTGGTGAGATTGGGGTTCGCTAGATTTTACACCCTTATTTGTGGATGAATATAAAATCCCACGCTCACACCCCAAGACCTCAAAGGTAAATACAATTTCTTCAATACAATCTCATACTCCTACAAAGTTTAAACTTAAATTTAATGAGGATAGAACCTTTAAAAAAGATAAGGATCTACCTTATCCTACAAGAATAGCAATCATTTGTGATAAAGTATCATCTACATAGAATGAATCATCTAATTCTAATGCATGTCTTAGTACTGATGAGGTTTCTTTAGATTTCAATCCCCATGGGATGATTGAAACAAAGATGGACCCTCATCACCATGATAAAAATAATGATCCTTCTTCATCAACATGTATAATCATACTTCTAAAAACAACAAGGTTCATCATATGACCTCTCTTCATCCTTCAATCTTATAGAAGAATTATGGGTTTGGATTCAAAATTTTCTCAAAACAATGATACAATGGAAATGGGTTAGGATACAAAGAACAAGGAATTAAGGTACTTGTGGAACAAACACCACACTTGTCTAAAGTAGGTTTGGGTTTCTGACCTTCCACTATGTTTTTTCCACCATATTCTCACAAAAAATTATTGCTTCATTCTCCAACAAAATATCCTCTTCTATCACAACAAAAAGGATTACTCCCTACTCCTAAATCTTCTCCATTATCTCAACAAGAGTGTATATTGTTGAGTCTACTCAAAGATGGCTTAATCACTCTTCTTTCTCTTGAATGTAAAAATAATCATCAAGATAGTGATCGGACTAAGTATTTTGCATATCATCAAGCACTTGACCATTCCACTAAAGAATGTCAAGTGTTGAATAGAAAAATTCAACAACTTCAAGAAAGGTTTGGTTCTAGCACTTATCACCATGATTGACATGGTCCATAGAGCACTTTGTCCTTCTTTTGTCTATGTGGCACCTCATAGAAATGCTTGATGTCACACCATGACTACACAAGCCATTATGTATCATGCCTATAAGCATTGCCTTTGTTTTCTTGTCTTGGGGGCAACCCCTTTTGGCAATGTACCTTTTGGAGAACACAAGCCATTTTGGGCATGTGCTTTAGAAATCTCTCATGCTTGATTTACATTTCTTTCCCACTCTACCTTAAAGACAATTGCTCCCTAATGGAGTTAGCAATCACTTTAAGGTAGGGCATATCTCATGCTATGTGCCTTACTTTCTAAACACTTATTGGTTATCAAATCTCCTCTCTCTTGGAAAGGATTACAAAAAGCTTAGAAATAAGATCTTGAGTCTATCTTGTTCTCCTAGGATAAAAATTGGAAGAAAGATCATGATTCTATCTTGTTTTCCTAAGTTGAAGACTTCCCTTACATTTTTGGGAGAAGGGTTGAACCACCAACTAGAGTTTTGTAGTAAGGTCACATCACCTTATTTTACAAGGTTTCAAGTAATTCCTCTTACATGAGGTAGATTTGTGTATTCCCTTGAGTGGAAACACTTTCCTTGTGAGATGGATTATTTGTTTGATGTGTTTGTACTCCTCTTATTCTTCTTCTCCTTTCTAACTAACCCCTTAGCATTTTTCTTTATTGTGTCTTGGGGAATGATGCATGATGATTGAGACATCACTTAAATCGAGGTTTCCTTTGTCATGTTGACTCAAGGTCTTCCATTACATGTTGTTTCATATGTATCTCATGTGTATTTTATGTATACTTTTTTCCTTAGACATGTATGCTTCGTGTATACTTTATGTATTGCGTGTATGTTGTGATTTCTCAACTATATGCCTTGTGTATGTTATGTGTTTTATGTGTATGTCAATCATCATAAACTTGTCTTGTCTCATTTCTTCTAACTGATTTGTGTATGTTATGTGTTTTATGTGTATGTCAATCATCATAGACTCCTAGAATCCTAAACTTGGGGGCTTGGCCACCCTTCAATTTTAGTGCCATTCTTTGGTCTCTATGTTTGTTGTGTTTGAATTGTGTCTTATCCATCGTTTAGTATGAGTTAGAATGTAAATTCCTACCCACAATAAAGTGGGGGCTAAATGTAGCATCATAAAATGGGTACACCACCATTTTATCCTTAGTTTAGCTCATGGATGGGTCTCAAATATTTGCACTAGATTATTAGGACCTATTTTAACTCCTCTTTGAGTATTAAGCATGTAATCTTGATTGATGCACAAAACTTAGAAAAGAATCATAAGGCGGGGCTAAGTGTACTTTAACTAACATCTTTTGGGTCCTGTGTGGCTAAAGGACCAAGGTACCCAAGCACCTTAGGCCCTCCTTTAGCCCGACCCTAAATTATGGCCTTGTCAACTTATGCCCCTTAAAACATTCCTAATGTTGGCCTTGTGTGGTATTATTATCTTGAAATCAATGGGAATGCATATACAAGTAATTTAATCTATTCATTTGAAGATCTAAGTATCTCTAGTAAAATCTTGGCACTCTCTCTCTCTCTCTCTCTCTCTCTCTCTGTTTCCTTCTCATGCTATCTATAAGCTCTCTATGGTGGATTATTTTTGTGGCACTAATATATTTCAGGATTTGTGAAGATCTTGGAGGCTCCACCAACTTCTTGAGTGAAGTTGTGATACCATCTATAAGCATACAAGGGTCTCCATGCTCATGGTGACCTCTTTCCTTCATGCTTTTCTCTAGCATTCCATTCTATTTTAGATTTGCCTATGACCTCCTAGGACATGCACTCTTTATCAATCATATTTGGTATTGTGGAGGTGGAAACACCATTAATGGGGCTTGACTAAGGAAAGCTCCTAAATAGAACCCAACCTTTTCCCCTCTTTTTGTGTGTGCAGGTAATCAAACATGTTTCAAAAGGTGATCTCTAGAAAGAAGATGAAGGTTGCTCATACAAATCTAACAGAGTTTATAATTTATATAAACCCTAATTTGGGACAGGGTGCCCAAGCGCCCTAGTCTTGGGCATTTTGACCTCCAAAATCAAGTTCTAAAGTGTTTGCTAACCTCTTTTGTCCATTTGGTTACTAGGGTTTTGGTTCTGATAGTCAGTTTTACTCTGATCTTTGTCAACTAGGGTTTTATGCCTTGACTCTAGCTTGATTGACTGGATTTGGTTAATTCCCTCTATATAAAACAAAATGGAAGAAACCTATAGTTTGGCTCTCCTTCTAAGGTAGAATCAAAGCTCAGTTTCTACCCTAAATGTTTTGTAGAAGAGGGTTCGACCTAGTTTGATCTATTGAGTTGGTCTCTCTTTTCTACATTACAATATCTTTCAAATGCTCAAGGATGGGGAAGAACCTTTGATTTGGACCTAGATTCCTTTGCTACCTATGGTATAGGAGGAATTATAGTTAGATCCTCAAAAGATTGAGGAGGTTTGGTAACATCACTATGGGGAATATTACGAAGTGATAACTCTGCTATCTTGTTTTCTTTAAATTTATGATATGATTAGAAAAATATATCCTCTCTTTCTCGAGTGACTCCTACTAGTTATGGCCAGAAGTAGTCAAGTGAAAAGTGTCCATTTTGATCAATAGGGTGATACCTACTCTGATGTATAACATGCACTCATCCCTCAAATAGAAACTATAAGCACTCATGGAACATAGAGGGGACCAGTTTAATGGAGCAAAGCCACTCATAGCCCTACTTCACATGAAATAGATTCGATGTAAGAATGATGAAAAAATCAATGTCCAAGACTCTTGGCCCAACTTGAAAATCAAGAGTTAAAGAACCCAGAGTTGGATGGATAGACCCATCATGTGCTCTAATAGCCACCTCTGATACATCATATGCATCACAATGTAAACCATGTATGTAGAGGAACTCTTTAGTTACTACATTCACCATGCATATTGGATCTATCATAGCATCTTGAATAGGTTTATCATTGATTCAAATAGTAATATAAAGAGGCCCATTAGGAGCTTTGATAGTAGCATCATGTAGTGTAAAAGATATAGCATGTTACAAATCCACTTGCTCTTTATGAGGGCGAGCATCCACCATGCAAATATCTTCATAATAATCTTCATTGTGAGATATATTTTCCGCATTAGACTCATAATGAGGTAAAGAATGAGTATATATTTGAAGGTTTTGATTAGGAGTTGCCACTAATTTATTCCCTTTGTCATTCACACCAACAAATTGGATGACATTAGCATCAATGAGGTTTTGAACTTCATGTTTAAGACACATACATCTTTCAGTGTCATGGCCAACATAGTAGTGAAATTGACAAGAAGCCTTTAAATAAAAGGAAGATGATTGCATCTTGCTTGGATCGAGAGGTCTAATAGGTGGAAGCTTGATGAGATTGTTTCACAAAAGTTGTGTCATGATGGAATGAAGAGATTCTGATAATGGTATAAATTTTCTTGTTTTTATTTTCTAATGTTATTTTTTGAAATTTTGCTTATCTTGATAAAATTCTTGTTTTGTCTTTTGAATGATTGAATATTTGAGGCTTCATATTGACCAACTAGAGCTGATGAGGGATTATGCTCATATTGACTAACTGAAAGTTGATAATCACAAAGAGTCATGCAAACATGAGTGAATGAATCATACCGTATCAACAATATCTTATCATGGATGTGAGATTGTAAGTTTCATATAAGGAAACTTTGCACATTAGCATTCAAAATAGAATATCAGATTTGTGAAAAGAGAGCTTGATAACACCCCATCAAATTAATTATTTTCTCTTTTGTTAATCCTTGTTTACAATGAACAAAGTCCATAAAAGAGACTTGAGGTCCAATGTTCACCTAAAAGTTCTTGAGGAACTTATTAGCTAATTGTGAAAAGGTAGTTATAGAATTAGGAGGAAGCACAAAAAACCAATCCAAGGTTGTTTCCTTGAGTGGCCAAGGAATTTTTTTTGGTAAGATCACATCCTCAAAGTAGAAATCACTACACTTAGTGTTAAAAGCTACTACATGGTTGCTAGGGTGTCTCCCTTCCCATTAAGTTTTCAAAGTGAGGAGTCTCAAACTTCTCAAGAATAGGAGTTCTTAGGATGGAATAAGACAAAGGACTACATTGATAGTGTCTTGTTATACTAGTTTTAGGTGGACTATTATTCATGTAACACTACTTTTCCCCATATTTATTTAATTATTTGTAGAGGATTTATTATGGTTAATATTTAGAGTTGGGATAATATAGAATGTGAAAATTGTGTAAACAACAAAAGTAAATTACAACATTGATAATTTAATAAGATCTTTTATGTAAATTATTAACAAGATAAATTGGATAATATAATCTCTCTCTCACACACACACATCTATATATATTATTTCCTATATATTTATTAAGAATAAGTTCAATACTTATCTATGAAGCAAGGAGATGCTATTATATGACACTCAGAGGGATAATCATAGGTCTCAGTTGTTCCTAACAAAGAGCACCCCTGGAGGAACCAATTCTTACATAGAACAAACCATTCCTCATGGCATAAAACAAACATATCTCTGGCTAGGACACTCTTGGGTGTACGTTGTACCCCAAGTTGGACACACTCTATGTGCCCCTTCTCCAAATTCTCAGTGCCTAGCAAAAGACCCTAATCTTCACTCCTTTGTGCCCTCTGATTCTTGTATACTTTCATGTATATGTTTCATGTATACTTTCCTATATACTTTCATGTATACTTTTGCTGTATACTTTTTTGTATCAAATCTATAATCCTTTCCCTGCATGATTTCTTGTCTTTCTTTCCTCATCTTCCTTGTTCCTTGAGTGTTCTCCATGCTCTTTCCAAGTCTCACACAAATTCCTTATGTAACCTGATGCAGAGGCATCCACACTATATCATTCGCATATAGCATGAATGTCTGCAGACCAACCTCATCATCATCATATTCCCTAAAACTACCAACATCATCATATTTCGGCTTTACTCTGTCAGCATCATGTTTCCTAAAACTAACAGCATCATCATATTGCGGACACTCGCAATCATCCTCCTGCCGACTACTATTCACCTCCTCCGCTTTCCTCCTAACATCATCATCATGATGTTCAGCGGGCGCAAACATCCTCCGGTTGCACTGTTCATCGGGCTCCGAACTCCATCGTCAGCATCATATGCAACACTTCCTTCGTCAGCAGGATATTCAACATCCGGTTGTCCCAAATATCCTGATGACGTTCACCTTCAGCAGCTTACCTTCGATGCTCCGCTACCCGACGACACAAGCAACAGCATCATGATATAATTTATCCGGTTCTCTTCGAAACCTCCTGATGACGATAATACACTTTCTGCCGATGCCGATACTTAACGACAGCAGGATGAACTCGCATAGGGGGGATATCTCAATATCCTGATGACGATAACGTCATATCCTGATGACGATGACGTCACCCAATATCCTGATGACCTTCTCAATACTTAGTCAAAAATCTGAACTTTCTCTCCCGCATCTACTCGCGATATGCGGATGTTTGGCACTCCCAATATGATGATCCTGATGCCGATACGCTCCTCGGCTCCTCCTGCTGATGATCACCCCGACGAACCCGCACTTCATGCGCTCAACTGCATCATGTTCATCTTCACTTATCCGGATGATGATGCCTAACCCGACTGCAGGATATTTGCAGAAATATCCTGATGATGCTGTCTTCACGAACTTCTGCACTTAGCGAAATCTCTCTTCGCCGATCCACCAGGGATGACCCGATCCTACTCAGGGTGATCTTCCAACTCAAACTTCTCAACTTGACCTAGCACATGAGGATGCTAGGCTTCTCAGCATCTGTCGACCGCGATCCTGCACACCTGCATACAAACAGAAAACAACCTACAATCTAGCCTACTGTACATTACCATTCCACCGATCAGATGAGTCAACCGGTGGAATGGATCAGTATATCCATGAAAACCTCTCAAACCAGCAATCGATCAAGCAATGGAATGCAACAGAGGATGAACACAAACAGGAATACTTTATTCGATTTCAAAAGATGCAACTACAATATGATGTTCCTCTCGCTCTGTCTCACTCTCGCAAAGTCTGATCGATGATTTACAATCAACTGATCCCATGCTTATAAAGATTTCCCTATGAGTACTACTGACCCGACTCCAAGCGGCTGGGAACTCTCCAAGCGGCTGGGAGATCCCACCGAACATACATCATGACAGCTGTTATAACTAACTAGCTAAAAATAGCAAAAGCCCGGTCAGCATGATCTCATCCTGATCAGCATGACCTTATTACATGCAGCTGGTCTTAACAGACCTTCTTGGAAACATAAACTGGACCTAAACTACTAACTGCCTTATCCAGACCAGCTGTCAGGTAGGTGCTCCTGCACCATACTCCCCAAAAGAAAAGAACTCATGTCCCATGAGTTTAGCATGTGGAAGTCCTCCACCTTTACACTTTGCTTTGGCAGTCTTCTGACCTGCTCCAGCTTTGTCTGCTGCTGTCTCTTGGCTGCGCCAAGTCTTCTGAACTGTAACTTGCTTGCTGGCAAGTAAATCCTCACGCCTGTTGATGTAGGCCTTTCTCAGGTTGTCCCTGTGTTTGTCAGGTTGCCTAACCAGAACCTCTGGCTGAACTACCTCTTGAACTTCTGAAGTGTTCAAGTCTATTGTCCTTTCAACTCTTATAGGACAAACAATAGTCCCAACTATGACAACATCCTTGTCATTCTTCTGAACTGGTGGCTGTTTGCACCCCTGTTTCTGAACCTGCTGCTGACCTCTGTCAATCACAACTGAAACTTTCTTCAGCTTGTTGTCTGTAACAACTCCTTTCTCTGCAGTGTCCTGAACTGCCTTCATGCCTGCTCCTCTAGGCATCTGCACATACTCCTTCTTTCCCATTAAAATGATTTGAGCTGCCTTCTGTACTGCAGCTTTTGCCTGCAATGGCATCAACTTGATAATCTTCCCATCCTTCTTGATGGTGTAGGTATTAGCATACCCATCATACAGTACCCTTCTGTCAAATTGCCATGGTCTACCCAACAGTAGGTGACAACATTCCATAGGCAATATATCACACAAAATTCTATCCTGATATGGCCCAATCTGGAAATCCACATATGCCTGTTCAGAGACAAAAAGTGATTGCCTATCACTCACCCAAGATGCCTTGTAAGGGTGTGGATGTGGAATTCTTTCCAACTTCAGTTTATCCACCATTTCCTGAGATACCATGTTGTCTGTTGAACCAGTATCAATGACAACTTTACATACCTTACCTTTGCTCTTGCATGTGGTTTTGAAAAGAGCTCTTCTTTGCATCGTATCCTTTGATGCCTGCAAACTTGTTTTCCTTAACATCAGTGATTCTCCACTCTCTGGATAGCCAAAATTCTCAGGACCTCTGTTTGAACTCTGTGCACTTTCTTCTTCCTTCTCTTCTTGTACCAATTGTACTCTCTTATCATTTGTTCTATCATTTCTGGATGATGAACCTTTGTTTTCTGGACATTTGAAAGATGGATGACCAAACTCTCCACAGGTGTAACACTTTCCTGAAAACGTAGTAGAACCTCTACCACCTCCAAATCTTCCTCTATTACCTTTCCATCCACCTCTGAAATCAGACTGTCCCTGTCCTTTACCAGTGTCTTCTTGACCCTCATTGGTTTGCTTTTGTGCAGGGGCTGCTCCTCTTCCCCTGTTGTTTCCTCTTCCTCTCATGGACTTATCATGTCCTCTATTCAGCTTTTCTTCAATCCTGATTGCCATTTGATAACAATCCTCCACATTCTTAGGGTTAGCTAACACTAACTCATCCTGTATGTTAAACCTCAAACCAGCCAAGTACCTAGCCACCTTTTCTACCTCATTCTCATGATGACCAGATCTCATACTCAACAGATAAAATTCCTCAGTATATGATTTCACATCCCTGTCTTTCTGCTTTAAAAATTGCAGCTTCTTAAACATCTGGATTTCATAATCCCTTGGCAAGAATTTCCCCTTGATCCTTGCTACCATCTTATCCCATGAAGTGATCTTAGACTTCCCTTGTTTCCTTCTCTCAGATTGTACATAATCCCACCATACCAAAGCATGACCTCCTAACTTGGTCTTTGCAATCTTTACTTTCTGATCCTCAGCAACATCTTCACATTCAAAGTGATTATCTAGTGCAGCAATCCAATCTAACAACTCATCTTCATTCAAGCTTCCAGTATATTTGGAAACATCAACCTTTACCTTAGGTTTTTCACTCTGCACTGCCTTTAACAGTTTTGCCAACCTCTGGTCTTCAGCATCCAGATCTTCAACTACCTCTTCATACTCTTCAACAGTATCTGCATCTTCTTCAGACTCACTGTCTTCCACTTCCCTCTTTTTGTTCTTTTCCAGGGCTGTCAGCCTGGCTTGAAGTGCTTCAGCAAGCTCCTTCATCTTCCTCATCTCTCTAGCATGTTTCTCCTTCATCTCCTGCAATTCCCTTGCAGTACCACTACCTTTAGGAGGCATTTTGTCAACCTCTCAATCAACACACAACACAATCAACTCTATCTCTACCTCTGCCCTTTCGGTGACAGAATCAACACACAACAGCCCAGACCTTTTGCTGAGCTCTGATACCACTATGATGCAGAGGCATCCACACTATATCATTCGCATATAGCATGAATGTCTGCAGACCAACCTCATCATCATCATATTCCCTAAAACTACCAACATCATCATATTTCGGCTTTACTCTGTCAGCATCATGTTTCCTAAAACTAACAGCATCATCATATTGCGGACACTCGCAATCATCCTCCTGCCGACTACTATTCACCTCCTCCGCTTTCCTCCTAACATCATCATCATGATGTTCAGCGGGCGCAAACATCCTCCGGTTGCACTGTTCATCGGGCTCCGAACTCCATCGTCAGCATCATATGCAACACTTCCTTCGTCAGCAGGATATTCAACATCCGGTTGTCCCAAATATCCTGATGACGTTCACCTTCAGCAGCTTACCTTCGATGCTCCGCTACCCGACGACACAAGCAACAGCATCATGATATAATTTATCCGGTTCTCTTCGAAACCTCCTGATGACGATAATACACTTTCTGCCGATGCCGATACTTAACGACAGCAGGATGAACTCGCATAGGGGGGATATCTCAATATCCTGATGACGATAACGTCATATCCTGATGACGATGACGTCACCCAATATCCTGATGACCTTCTCAATACTTAGTCAAAAATCCGAACTTTCTCTCCCGCATCTACTCGCGATATGCGGATGTTTGGCACTCCCAATATGATGATCCTGATGCCGATACGCTCCTCGGCTCCTCCTGCTGATGATCACCCCGACGAACCCGCACTTCATGCGCTCAACTGCATCATGTTCATCTTCACTTATCCGGATGATGATGCCTAACCCGACTGCAGGATATTTGTAGAAATATCCTGATGATGCTGTCTTCACAAACTTCTGCACTTAGCGAAATCTCTCTTCGCTGATCCACCAGGGATGACCCGATCCTACTCAGGGTGATCTTCCAACTCAAACTTCTCAACTTGACCTAGCACATGAGGATGCTAGGCTTCTCAGCATCTGTCGACCGCGATCCTGCACACCTGCATACAAACAGAAAACAACCTACAATCTAGCCTACTGTACATTACCATTCCACCGATCAGATGAGTCAACCGGTGGAATGGATCAGTATATCCATGAAAACCTCTCAAACCAGCAATCGATCAAGCAATGGAATGCAACAGAGGATGAACACAAACATGAATACTTTATTCGATTTCAAAAGATGCAACTACAATATGATGTTCCTCTCGCTCTGTCTCACTCTCGCAAAGTCTGATCGATGATTTACAATCAACCGATCCCATGCTTATAAAGATTTCCCTATGAGTACTACTGACCCGACTCCAAGCGGCTGGGAACTCTCCAAGCGGCTGGGAGATCCCACCGAACATACATCATGACAGCTGTTATAACTAACTAGCTAAAAATAGCAAAAGCCCGGTCAGCATGATCTCATCCTGATCAGCATGACCTTATTACATGCAACTGGTCTTAACAGACCTTCTTGGAAACATAAACTGGACCTAAACTACTAACTGCCTTATCCAGACCAGCTGTCAGGTAGGTGCTCCTGCACCATAACCTTTTAAGGGGTGATTTCTAAACCATCTCACCCTTTCCCAAAGGTTGTCATTAATAATGGTTTAATAAACATAATAACTCCTCTCTTTTTAAAGGGGTTTTCATAATTAGTCTTTATTTATCACTATTTTAACAAAAAAGGATCATAATATCCTTTATTCTCCATCTCTCTTTTAATTTTAAAGGGTATATAAATTTTATCCTCTTAGAATTTTAGAGGGTTATTCATAAATAGCTTTCTTTTTCCATTTCGGGTAAAAGTCACATAACATCTCCCCCTATAAATCAGCTACTGTCCTCAATAGCTCAAGTTGACTATACAACATATTTCAAAAAAAAAAATAGTCAAGTAAGTGTGGATGTAACATTATCGATATGACAATGAATCTACTTCATTTATAATCATACTTTTTAAATTTTTATCTTTCCAATAACTCTTCTTCTTTAACTAAAACCACAGTTAAATCCCATTGGAATACTTTATTAATCAATAACATGATTAGAACTATAAGTACATTTTCACATAAAATAGATCATGACTTTATACTTGAAAATCTTTAATACAATTGTATACAATAAATATCCTATCAAATAATCTTTTAAATTTTATTATAATGTGTAACCTTATCTTTAATACAAATATTTTAATCTTTTAGCTATCACTTCAACATAAAATATACAAAAGTATTATCATGTGAATGACATGCATATTCTGTACATGTAATCACTCATCATTAAGTATCATATACTCAAAATATATTCAAAGATGATAGTCATGCATTTTAGACTACATGAATATATTGTTTTCATGTATGAAAAAAAATTGAATGCAAACAAGTGCACAATAACCTTTAAACAAAGTTTATATTATTTCACATACATCACCTTATCATAGCTTCACAAATAATGGACAAAAGCATAAGTACAAGGTTATTGGGTTGATCAAGTCCAATAACAAATTACAATAAAATATGTTACAAATAATTCAAATAAAGAATCTTAAGAAAAATAGAGAGATAATTTATTACTATCTAAAACAAATTCCTTAAATTTGTATATAATAGGTTTATACTAATATAATTCTCTTTGAACTTTCATATTGAAAATAAAAATTAGAGGTTGTCTCTCCCCTTGTAAAATTTTGGCATGTCCCCCATGGAAAATGCTAAGATAATATGTTTGGTTTTGTATCTTATAAAACATTATTTTATTCCACTTAAACGATACCATATTTTCTGAGTTTTTAAGATGTAGAAATGATCCTGGGACCTATGGGTTATGGAACTCAATGTAACTTATGTTAAAGAAATCTAGGTATCAAGTTTGTCTTTATCTAACTGTATACACCTAAAAATGACATGACTCTACTTAAATAAATATTTTAAATATTTATTTCATCTTCATATTCCTCTATCAATAAATAAATAAATATATTTATTTATTTATTTGATTCATTCTCTCCCATTTAATTAAATAAATTACATTTATTTAATTGATTTCATCTACATTAACTTTATTCTTCTAAGTAATTAAATAATTTTAATTATTTAATTAAATCTTCCATTCTTCCTAATTTAAATAAAATGCAAAATTTATTTAAATTAAATTTCCACAAAATAAAATATATTTTTATATTTTATTTATTCTTCAAAATTATCTACAAATAATTAAATAAATTCATTTATTTAATTATGCTTTCTTATCTTTTAAAAAATCTTCAATATCTTCTAAAAATAAATTTTTCTTGTCACGCAAAAGCAAAAACTGAGTTAAAGCAACTTTACTCTTAAATTAGAAAAATAAAATCTAATTTAAGAAAATAAAAACTCATCCTCATCAAGAAAGCAGTTGACTCAACAAAGCTTCTTTTTAAATGACACATGTCCTTCTATTCGCACACGTTCTCTCGAACATTCTCCTCTGTTGATCTTCTCATTTCTTCTCAACCATTGATCTTCTCTCACACAACTCTATAAATACAAACCTCTTCTTTTTCATTTGATATCTATCATTCGAGTAAACTTATGCTACAGAAACCATAGCGTGCCATTGGCACCCCACTTTCACATCACTTCAAATCTATCATCCATTTTTATGTTGAAGGTCATCTTCAACACAACAAGTATTCGAGTCATTTCTCCTTGTCATCTTGAGGAATCAAAGCAAGGAAGCAAGCTTCTTAAGGGCCATCTTCATCACCAAAAGATCAAGAAAGAATAGGTGAGCAATGGAAATTGTAAGGTAAAAGGTTGTAAGTATCTCTCTTATTTTTAACCCTTTTTATCTGCACATTCCATTGATGTTTTGGGTTTTTATTTTTCATTTGATTAATCCCACATTTTACCCATAACACTAACAACTACCTAAAAAATAGACATAAAACTAAATGAAAATTGGAATGGATTTAGATATTTGCCTATTAAAAATACTAACTTATTAACTCTATATTTCTAAGACAACTTCATTGTATAAGAGAGTACAAGAAAGACTTCAAATTAATACCACTAAATTTGTCATCTTATGATGTATAAATCAATCTTTCCAAAACATCATGATTAATCCAACTACTATGCTGACATAAATGAATTATCAAAGTTATGATTCTAAACACCCTTTATAAATGGTCAAGAAGTTAAATGAAATGAAATATTTGTCCAACCTTTAAATATGGTTCACCCCAATACATTTTAAATGTATTTATTTACCATGTTTAAATTATTATATAATTCTCCAAAATATCTCCTCTAAATTACTTTTGCACCTTAGAAGTATACTTTACTATAACTAAGGTAATTATTTCCTTTAGACTATGCAATTAATTTACTATCATTAATATCTACTCTAAATGAATGACACTTCACATATACATGATTATTTTCCCCCTTATTCAACAATTGCACTATATATTAGTATATAAAAATAGGTTACATAGGATAATTCCCTCATCTAAAAAAGTATAAACCTAAAATTTTATTCAGGATTAATTTTTGTGGCACAATCTTAATTATAACATCATTATAGAGAAACAATAGTTATAATGAGATAATATTGTGGTATGTGCTTAAATATTGTGTGGGCATAACTTAGATCTACATATTTAAATACATTACCACTAGACCATAGGTAAAGGAATGACACACCTAACATTATGAGTTCTTCTAGAAGACTAGCCCTAGACCTTAACCACTAAACTTCCTCATAAATGATTTAACACAATTATTTATTGAGATACATGTAATTTTCTAGGAACAACTAGGATTGGACAGGCCCCTCATAAGCCCCATCTAACAAAAATACTTAGATTCAACATGTGTGTACCTAATTTGACAATGAGTAGATCAATACCAACTTGGTTTGACTGATATATTACAATAAGAAAGGATGATCCACATTATGCTTTTATCAAATTCATCTTTTCCATTATGATTTATTTCTTATTATAACTTCCTAAATAATTAAGGACACCTAAATTCAAGTTCTATTGATTGACTACCAAAATCCAAATCCTAAACAATATTTTAAAAAAATGGGTTACTAATATTTCTATTCCATTGGAGTTTTAATTTATGGTAGCTATAATTATGAACTATATTATGCTTGAACTTGATATTAAAGTTGATTATGCACTACATTGGACTTAAGAAAGGATAGGTCATATAGGAATTAATACTTGTTCAAAAAAATGAAGATGGTACCATCACCTTACGAGAGTGCATACAATGGAGTGATAGGTGAGAATATGATGTCTATGCATTCAAGAATGTAAAGTGACGACCACACTATCTTTAGAATCTTTTGGGAAATATATAATGTGAATAATGGACAAGCTTAAAGATGACACAACGAAATATATTAATCTTTATGATGCACTAATCTTGAAAATACTTGACTAGAGATAAATTCCTAAGATCCTTCAACTATTGAGCCATTACATTGAATATTAACCATATAACCTGAGGATTACAATTCTTACGTGTAATTGAGGCATGATTTCTAACTATATCACATAAACCCTTAAACAACCATAATTGTAGTAAGAGATCAACTTTTAAGTACATTATCAAACCCTACATGATTTGACTACTGATAGATGAAACAAATATGACCACTACAATCGACCAATCATGTACTGCCAAAAAATGCAACAAGTTGAGGTAGTCCATGTTAAATTAAATGGAATAGTGAAAGCAAAGTGAAATAGGGGAACAATTTTATTATCTCTGTATGAAGTACGAATACAATGCATGACAACAGCAATACATCTCTCTTATAAAGTAATATCCACAATGGATAAGGAAGACCAAGAGGCAAGAGATTTGGTGGGAGAAAATATGTGTCTTTTGGACTTCACAATCCAGCAATCTCCCACTTGAAGTCCATTGATTGCTGCTCACTCCCCTACTCCATTCTCAATGTCACATCTTGACAATACCGAGAGAAGCCCGACAGAATTTAAACTTCTCTCAAGGTGCAACCTTGGTCAATGCATCAGCCGGATTGATCTTGGTGTCTATCTTTTGAACTTGTAACTTGCCTTCTTCAATCATGCTACGGATGAAATGATACCTCAGCTCAATGTGTTTGGTTTTGTTGTGGAATGTCGTATTCTTGGCCAAATGAATAGCATTATTACTATCACAAAAGAGTGAAAGTTTGTTGTTTGGAACCCAATTCAATAAACAAATGCTGCAACCAAACCATTTCTTTTGCTCCTTCAGTGAGGGCAATGTACTTAGCCTCAGTAGTGGAAAGAGCAACTACTTGTTGCAATCTTGAGATCCAGCTAATAGCTGCCCTGGCAAAAGTGAAAACATAGCCTGATGTAGACCTTCTTTTATCCAAGTCACCTGCCATATTAGAGTCAATGAAGCCTTGTAGCTGTGCAACTTTCCCACCAAAGCATAAGGCATAATCTGAAGTGCCTTTTAGATACCTCAATATCCACTTCATAGCTTTCCAATGAATTTTTCTGGGATTGCTCATGAACTGGCTCACAACTCCCACTGCTTGGGAAATATTAGGATGGGTGCATATCATTGCATACATAAGACTTCCCATGGCTGAAGAATATGGAATGTTCTTCATGTAATCTTGTTCTTCTTGTGTCTTGGGGCACAATGCAGAAGACAAGTGAAAATGATGGGCAAGTGGAGTGCTAATCGGCTTAGCACTTCTCATATTGAATCTATCAAAAAAATTCAATATATTTTTGCTGAGTCAATCTAATTTCTTTCTTCTTTCTATCCTGAAAGATGGTCATGCCAACAATCTTCTTTGCTACCTTGAGGTCCTTCATTACAAATTTGTTTCCCAAGAGTTGCTTTAGATCAGCAATGACTCTCATGTTGGTGCCGGTAATGAGCATGTCGTCAACATAGAGTAGTAATAAAACAAATTCACTACTTGGAAAGACCTTGTAGTATAAACATGGATCAGATTCACAACGTATAAACTAATTTTCCATCATGATGTTATCAAACTTGATGTACCACTGCCTTGGGGCTTGTTTTAGCCCATATAAACTCTTCCTTAATCTATAAAATAGATTTTCATGCCCTTGCTTGATAAAACCTTCTGGTTGATGCATGTACAATTCCTCTTTTATATCATCATGGAGAAATGCAGTTTTGACATCAAGTTGCTCAATTTCAAGGTCATAAACTACTACCAAACCCAAAACGGCTTGAATTGTGTTCATCCTCACGACTAGTGAGAAAATCTCATTGAAGTCTACTCCCTTTTGTTGATCACATCCTTTCACAACAAGCCTAGTCCTATAGTGTTTTGTGTCGCTTTCTTCCACTTTGATTCTATAGACCCACCATTTCTTCAAAGCTTCGCGATCGGGTGGAAGTCGGACCAAATCCCATGTATGGTTTTCCATTAGTGACTCCATTTCATACTTCATTGTAGCCATCCACTTCTCACTGTCCCTATCATTGCAAGCCTATCGAAATGTATTTGGTTCTGATAGATCAACAACGAGCAATTGATAATCATCCAGCTTAGGAGGAGGTTTGCTCTCCCTGGCAGACGTCCTCAATGGAGGAATTTGATCTTGAATTCTACCTTGTTCATGTGCAACACCTTGTTCAATTTCAACATTCCTCTATTTTTTATTAACATCACTACCCTAGTTAATTCTAACATTCTATTGTTGAGTATAATTTCCAACATCTCTTATCTGTTTTCCCTGTGAATCAATTTTGCCACTCTGTATTCCTAGCGACTTCCTTACTGCTGACATGAGAGGATGAGAGTGCTAAATTTCATTCTTTGAATACTGTAAATCTGCCAGATGAGGGGTCATGATTTGTATAGGAACTTCCACATTCTTTTAAAAAATTTCACTTCCCTGAGGCCATGGGTAAAAGTAGAGAGGTTGCGTGGCATTTGTAACATTGTTTCTTTCTAGAGGCTGTGTGAGACATTCAATAGGTTGCGTTGAACATTTTGCAAGCTGCGTTGAACATTTTGTAAGCTATGAAGGATAGATAATAGGCTACAATGGATAGTTATTAACCTGTGAAGGAGTAAGGATTCTTTGATTTTGTCTTTGCAAGGAGGACATGTCACAAAGGTACGTAGCATGCTGTGAAGGCAAATTAAAAGAGTCTGGAGGGGTGTTTGAATTTTGTGCATGAAATTCATGACAAGGCACTCAGATACAAGAATGTTGAAGCATATTAGAGCATATTTCATCCTCTGCACATGTGGGATTATATCCCACTAGATTTGGTGATTGCAAATTTCACAACAGATAGGAGCCAGAACATTGGCTAAATTCAACATTTTTAGAATGTAAACCATAATTAAGTGGTGGCAGAGTAATTTGGTTACCTTGAGCCAATGATGGATTTGAGTTGCTTTATGTATTTGATGCCACTTTTGGATGTGAAAACTACATATCACACCCAATATCATCAAGTAATATATACTCCTTATCTTGTGTTTTTTGTGCTTGCAAGGCTGGGAACACTTTTTCGTTGAATACCACATCACGACTGTGAATGATTTTCTTTGCAACATGATCCCACAACCTAAATCCATATTGCTCTTCCCCATAACTGACGAAGATACATCATTTGGATTTCAAATCCAATTTTCTTTTCTTTTCCTTTGGAATGTGAGTGAATGCCTCACAGCCAAAGACTTGAAGGTGATTGTAGGAGATCTTCCTTTCAAACCACTCTTCTTCTAGAATGTAAAAGTCCAATTTAGTGGAAGGACTTCAGTTGATCAAATAAACTGTCGTGTTAACTGCCTCAGCCCAGAATTCTTTACTCAAACCAGCATTAGAGAGCATGCTTCATGCCCTCTCTAAAATCGTACGATTCATCCTTTCGGCTACACCATTTTCTTGAGGTGTAAATGGTACAGCCTTGATGTGTTGAATGCCATTATCTTCACAATAAGTATCAAAATCTAAACAACAAAACTCCCCCCGATTGTCAGTTTTTAGACATTTAATTTTTCTCCCAATTTGATTTTCAGCAACAGCCTTAGAATTTTTTAATTTTGTAAACACTTCTAATTTTTTGTTGAGCATATAAACCCAAAGTTTACGGGTGCAATCATCTAAAAAAGTTACAAAATAGTTTTCTCCTCCTATGGAGGTTACCTCTGTGGGACTGAAGACATCTGAATGCATGAGTTCCAAGGGTCTTGACTTCTTATCGTGTCTAGTTTTGGAGAAGTTGGCCCAACTTTGTTTCCCATAAAGACAATGCTCACATAGCTCTAAATCTGCTGATTGTAAACTAGAAAGTTGGCCTCTTTTGAGAAAAACTTCCATTCCTTTCTCGCTCATATGGCCAAGTCTCCTATGCCAAAGTTTTGTTCCAGAGTCAACTACGGCCATCACAGCTCCCACTTCAGCGGTACATTCAAGCACATAAAGAGAACTTGATTTGCTACCTTTCACAACAACTAAAGCTCCTTTGGTTACTTTCCAAATGTTGGAAGAGAAAGCGATGCTACAGCCTTGAGCATCAAGTTGTCTAGCTGAAATCAAGTTCCTCTTAAGTTTAGGAACATGTCTTACATCATTTAGAAGCCACTTTCTTCCATTCTTTAGTTGTAGCAATATGTCACCTTTGTTGACTATCTCGCATGGCTCATTGTCACTGAGATAAACTTTGCCAAATTTTCCTTCTTGATATGTTTGGAAGGCATCCCAGTTTGAAGTTGCGTGAAAGGAGGCACCAGAGTCTAAAATCCATGAGTCGGCTTCAGTTTCACTTGTTGCCAAGACAAGAGCTCCTCCATCATCTTCAAGAGTCATGTTAACCTCATTTTCTTTCAGTTATTTTTGGGCTTTCTTGTAACACTAACAATCCTTCTTGACATGTCCATCTTTTCTGTAAAACTAGCAATCTTCTTTTCGTCCTCTTGACTTTGATCTCTTGGCTAATTTAGATCTTCTCCTGTTACGTTTTCCTTGATCTTGGGTTCTTCCCCTATTGCCTAAAACCAAGGCTTCACCAGATATTTTATTTTGTCCTCTCCTTATGTCTTCGTTGAGAAGGGTGGCAGCGACATCATCAAATCTTAGCATTGCTTTCTTTTCCTTGTCTTCGGATCCTCTTCTCCCAGGTACTGAATTGTTGATCGTCATCACAACATTATCCCAGCTATCGGGAAGTGATCACAAGAGTAGCATAGCCCTCATTTCATCATCAAAATTGATTTCTATAGAAACTAGTTGGCTGATTACAATGTTAAATTTGTTCAAGTGATTTGAAAATCCCTTTCCCTCTTTCATTTTCAGATTGAATAAGTTCTTTAGCAAGAAGACCCTATTAGTTGCGGATGCCGTCTCATACATGTCGCAAAGCTTGTCCCAAATCTATTTTGCCAAAGTTTTTATTGCAACATTAAATAAGACATTGCTGGATAGTGAGAGGATAATTGTAGCAGCTGTGTTTTGATCCATCACATCCCATTCGTCATCTGTCATCTTCTCTGGATTTCCTTCCTTTCCTTTCAGCATGATAGCTAGGTCTTTTTTGATTAGTAGGGCACGAATTTGCAGCTTCCAAAGTCCAAAATTCTGCCCTGAAAAACTTCTCTATTCTCCACTTATCCACTTCTTCCATTTCTTTGAAATTCGTCACGAATTCCTCAACTAGCTCCTTAACTGAGCTCTGATACCAATTGTTAAATTAAATGGAACAGCGAAAGCAAAGTGAAATAGAATACACAATAAAGATCACACACATGAGACAACAAATTTAACGCGGTTCACCATAAACTAGCTACATCCATAGGAGCAGGGGAACAATTTTATTATCTCTGTATCAAGTGCGAATACAATGCATGATAGAAGCAATACATCTCTCTTATAAAGTAATATCCACAATGGATAACGAAGACCAAGAGGCAAGAGATTTGACAGGAGAAGATATGTGTCTTTTGGACTTCACAATCCAACAGTCCATAGGATCCTATCCAATAACAAGAAAATTCTTTATTAATGTGAATATGGTCAATCTAAACAAATCCATAGAGTGAATGATTAGAAAATACAGATTTATAGTTTGTAATCAAAATTATTTGTAGAACTCTTCAATCGAAATGAACTGCATTCATCGCATTATGAGTATATCTATCTCGAATGACAATCTTTTGCATAGTCCCAATAATAATTCTATAAGTAAATAATTCTAGGTTTTCTAGGACATGTGATATCCTATTCACAATAGTTAGTAACCCAAATATTCATCTAAAAGAAAGCTCCCATCTTTAATTCAATCAAATATAAAACATGATATCTATTATATAACATTTTACATAACTTGTTATGCACTTTTTTTGAAATCTTCCTTCCTTAATAAGCATACATATACTTTACATGGGACATAATTCTGCACCTCTCATGTCTTTTAATTTCCTAACCGTTAACCCTCCACATGTTGTATTGTACTTTTGTTTGTTTCATTGAGGGTTCACTTTTCCCAAAATAAATGACATCTTTTAAATAGGGACACGGCCTTTCAAAATAATCCTTGGTTGAATGGTTCCATATCACAAAGCTTAGTTGATTAAAATAAAAACTATCATCTATTTGATTCTTCTTACAATAGGCCATGTGATCCAATATCTATTCTTGACCATTCAACTCAGTAACACACGCTTGATTTTTTAAATAATTGGCACTTTAATACTCATGTATATTATGAATATGACTACCATTCCATTCTTGATTGGATCACCAACTTTCCTTCCACCCTGGTTGATTCAACCACGACCATATTCTCACTAGCCGCATGAATGACCTAGCACAAACATAGTTATATAAGTATCCTACCCTAATGTATGTTGAGTGCTCAACTAGGTCCTCATATGGATATAGATATAAGCTAACTGAGCATATTGATGGCCAAGCCTTGTTATCCCTCAACCTTGATGGGAATTATAATAGTGTAGTCTTTTTCTTATATTTTGGGCCCATGTCAACTAGATTATCCTTTTACATGTTTTCTTACCATTTATTCTCCCAAATCATTTTCAAACCAATATGAAGTCTAATTGCATAGAACCTTTAGCTATTCACTTGTAAAGGTATCAATGAAGATTGGAACATTTGATGGTAATGTTATGCTTGTCTATACGAAATTGTAAATCTATAACAAACAATGTTATACTCTTGCATTGATATTTGTATACATTTTTCTATTGTTATTCAGTATGTTATATATTTTATTTTCATATTATCTATGCCTAAAATATTTATCTTCTTAATATTCACTTTATCCATTATTATAGACATGATTGAACATCACTATTTAGAGACATATTTCATGATGGAATGGTCTCAACCCTTAGGAAGTGAGATACATGTTCCTTTAGTGAAGGTTCCCATAAACTATATACAATTGCTCGAAGATTATGAATTGAATCCATAGGTTCATATTGGAGGACATGCCATTTGAGTTTCAAATCATGGCATTATTAAATCCAAAAGTATACACTAGTGGTGCTCGAGTTTTAAGATACTAAAGCAGAAAAAAATCTTATAATTACAACTTTAGAACATATATTGAAGCATCTTTCAACGTTATCCATCTAAAAAATGATTAGTACAAGGACTTTCTTATGGAACATATAAGCCATCTCAAATTAATAGAAAATACAAAGTCTTTATTGTGCATTTCATAAAGTGGGATATATTTATGTAATATCAAAGATGATAAATGTTGTTGTTATTCTATTACAATAGGTAAGAGCTAGTATAAAAAGATGTTCCATGGGAATGCATACCCCATCTCTAAAACCTAAGACCAAGTGTTCCACCATTTTGAAATGTAAGCCAACTTACATAACACCCTATTACCATTGAAAATTGGTTACTAAAGAAATAAAACAAAAGGACCTATGCCATGGAGTGGAACCTTGTAAGAGTATTTTACCATCAATGCGACCTTTGAACAAGGCACAAGAATGACTATGTAAATCAATATCACACTTGAATGCATGTAGAGAAGCCTATTGAATATCTATGCACATGGTTCCATAGAATAAGTTCACCTACAAGTAGGAGTTCTCAAAGTAACATTAACTATCAACAACATTTTCAATAATGCTAATGAAAAATGAAGAAACCAAGGTTAGTATATGGACAAAGTTAAAATTTAGGTCTTCAAGCATTAGGTATAATGGCTAAGGGGATGGGATAGCTGTATAATTCTAGATATACAAATGGAATATATTAAAGGCTATTTAATATGAAATTTGAATGCATGCTAACCTAGTTCTTCGATCTGATACCAAATGTAAGGCTACTTACCCCAGAGTTATTTAATTATTTGGAGTAGATTTATTATGGTTAATATTTAGAGTTAGGAGAATATAGAATATTAAATAATGTGTAAACAACAATAGTAAATTACAACATTGATAATTTAATAATATATTTAATGTAAATCATTAACGAGACACATTGGATAGGATAATCATATAATCACATATATAATATTCCCAATATCTTTATTAACAATAAGTTCAATACTTATTTATGAAGGACTAAGATATTGCTATATGACACTCAGAGGAATAATCGTAGATCTTGGCAATTCCTAGCAAAGAGAACCCTTGAAGGAACTGGTTCTTAAACATAACCAACCATGTGTCATAGCATAAAAAAACAAAGCTATGACCAGGACACTCCCGAGTGTACATTGTACCCCAAGTTGGAGACACTATATGTTCTACTTCTCCAAATTCTTAGTGTCTAGCCAAAGACCCTAATCCTTACTCCTTTATGCCATATTATTCCTGTATAATTTCTTGCATATGCTTATTGTATACTTGTATACTTTTCCTATATACTTTCCTTTTATTGATATATTCTCATTGATGTCAAAGTTGGATGACCAAACTAAGGACTTCATTTTGTTAAAGACCCAAATGAGTATCCCTAGTTTTAGTTTGGTGAAGTTCTCACAAAAATTGGCTAAGTTATAGCCAATTCAAGATTTCTTTAGTTCGTGAACTAGCAGGTTCGTTGATTCTATTTTTTTCTGATTCATCAATAGAGGGCAAAGTTAAGTGTTTTCGATGACTTGGAAAGATAGAAAAAGCTATGGTTCATCGATTTGGCATTTCACAAATAGGGGAGGAGGAAAAGTCTTTTCAATAAAGACTTGGAAGTTCCAAGTTTAAGTTAATGATGAAGTTCTTATTTTTAGAACTAGTTCACAAGTTTGGATTTGTATTGATTTACCAACTAGCTGATAAATGTTTCAAAAGGCAAGCTTGTAAAGATAAGTTTATGGTGAAGAACAAATTGAATATACAAAGTTGTTGCAAAAGTTCTCTTTTTGAGAACTAGTTTGAGAGTTTAAAATTTTGATGATCATTGACCAAACAACACATGGCAATAAAAAGGAGACTTTCAAGTGATAAAGGAAAAGATTGAGTGTTTCGAAGTGAAGGAGTTCAAATATTTTTTGGTTCACTGACTAGGAGAAAAAAAGAAAAGGAAAGGACTTTTTTGCCAATAGAGGCAACAAAGACTTGGTTTGTAAAATGCAAGGTTTGCCAATAGGCAACTTCACCCATCAAGCAAAGAGAGCTTGAAAGGAAAGTTAAATATTATTCAAAATCACTAACAAGGAAGAGTCAAAAGTGATAGTTCAAACAAAGTTGATTTCACCGATAAAAATGATAAAGAAGACCAAAGGGAAAAGTTTGAAGAAACAAGAAATTGCCAATAGAAGAGACAAAGGATGAGGTTGGAAAAAAGTAAAGTTTGTAGAGGCAAAGGAAGAGTAAATTTGAGATTTTGAGGAATCACCGATAAAGAAGAAGAAAGGTGAGGTTATGAAAAGACAAGATTCACCGATAAAGGAGTAAAAAGATGAAGTTCAAAAAATATGATATTTGTTGATAAAGGGATGAAACCAAAGCTTGAGAAAGGATAAAATCATTGATAAGAGAGGATAATTAAAAAATAATCAAAGGTACTAATGGCTATCTTTTTGGTGTGAAATTACGATGCTTTTTTAGTGGATAAGGACTGATAGTGGATGCATCACAATGAAATAAAAGATGGATTTTTGCATGTAGATATTAATAGAACTATGACTAAATAGTAGAAAAACATATTTAATGCATGTGCAGATCTACATGGAGAGCTATTTTTCTAGACATGTATAAAAAGTGAGAGTGTTTAACATCTAGAAAAACTAGAGTGCAGACAAGTAGATGGCATAATACATACAAAAAATAGAAGTACAAAAAGACTGAAGTGCACATATGCAGATGTGTGAGTGTATGCAGAGATAGATGTATAAATGTAATTGAAAATCCAATCTTGTAAGATATGGATAGACAAATTGATGTATGCATGATAATAATTTAGTTTAGAGAAAATTTGGGTGAGCAGAGTGAGAAAAGAAGACTATATATAATTTGAATAGATGCAATTAAGGTTAATGAAGAACCAAATGGCTGCATACATGTATATGTAAAGTTTTAGTGCCTCCTATGGACTGAGTTGGTGCTCATATTAATGGATTGTAGTCTCCTTAGAGTTGGTGCTCTTAAATCAAGGGTTTGGTAACTCCTTAGAGTTGGTGCTCTTAAATATTGTTATCAAGGTTTCATTTGTGAGGCTGGATTAGGACAGTAGATCCTAGTTGCATTTTCTCACCATGGTTTTTCCCATATTAGGTTTTCCATGTAAATCTAGTGTTGATACGTGTGTGCTTTCTTGTTGTTGTTATTGTATTGAAAGTTAATTTGATCTGCATTCTAGAGACTTAAAGTTTTAAGTTTTATTTATCTATCGTTCACCCCCCCTCTCAATAGATTTTTTGTGTTCTAATAATTGGTATCAGATCAAGGTTCGTTGGAGAAGCATAATAGCTAAAGGTTGATCTAGGGGATTGAACACATGGTTGGTCAAGAAGGATCTCACTCAAACAAAGCACTGTTGTTTGATGGAATGAATTATGTGTTTTGGAGTTAATGGATGGAAGCCTAGATAACCTCAATAGGGTTTTATGTAAGGCAATTTGTTAAGGATGGTTATATTGCTCTTGGAACTCCTCCAATAGACTTTGTGGGTAAGAAGGAATGTGATAATAATGCTAAGGCTAAAAATGCAATTCTATGTAGTTTAGCTAACTCTAAATTTATGATTGTAATACAATGCAAGTCTACCAAAGAAATTTGGGATAAGCTTCAGATCATCTATGAAGGAGAAAAAAAGGTGAAACAAGCCAAGTTGCAGAGCTTTAAAGGAAGATTTGAAAGCAAAAAAATGAGAGAGGAAGAAAAGATTAATGATTACCTGCTTAGAGTTGATGAAGTTGTGAATGCTATAGTAGGACTAGATGAAGAAACTTTAAAATGCTAGTGATTGTTCAGAAGATACTTAGATCTTTACCTTCAAGGTATGATTCTAAAGTATCTACTTTATGAGAAGGAAAAGATCTTAATAAGATATCAGTTAATGAGTTACATGGTATTTTTATTACCAATGAAATGAGGATAGGTGGTACTAAGATTTCAAAGAAAGAAGGTACATTTAAACCATCAAATAAGGCAAATAATATAGAGCCTAAATTTGAGTTATATGAGGAAGAGGCCAATTTTGTAATAATATTGAAGAGAGGATCTAGGAAGTATAAAGGTAAGTTATCCTTTAAGTTTTTTAATTGTAGAAAGGTTGGTCACTTTGCTTCTAAATGTCCCTTTGAAGGAAAATATAAAAATGATTAATTTGATAGTAAGAAATGTAACAAGGAGTTCTATCCAAAGAACAAGATTTTTTAGAAGAATTCTTAGAATAACAAGAGTGTTTACATAGAAGGTGACAATACTTCCTTTTAAAGATAGCCCTATATCAAAAGACAACAATGAAGTCATTTTTGAGGCTAAAGAAAATGAATACATGTTCATGATAGTGGAGACTACTGATATAGATCAGAATAATACTAATATGGAAGATCTTGAGAATGAAGAAGCAAAAGTAGATTTGGATGGAGAGCTAGTATGTACTTTTGAAGAGATTGAGAAGCTTAGGAAGAAAAAATGTAAAGTAAAGATGCAACTTCAAGAAGATATGGTGTCTAAGAAGCTTGTTGAATCAGAAGAGCTAAACATTGATTTGAAGACACAAGTGGAAGAAGCCAATAGAATAGAAGAAGTTACTTAATCTACATTGAAAGCTAAATTAGAAGAATGCCTAAAACTGGAATGTAAAGTGGTATCTCTAAGAAAAGAATTGGAAAAGGCTAAGGATAATATTGACCTAAGTATGAAATTTGAAAAAAGAAGTGGCATGCTTGAAGAAATGATAGGCAATCTAAGAAGAACCAAAAGAAAGATGATGGCACTCAAAGTCTAGTGAACAAAAGTCAGAGATCTAAAGGAGAAAAGATTCATAGGTACCCCTCCTGCAAGATATTCTAGCATGATAAGGCTTCCTCAATCCTTTTATGGCTATTGTTATTCATGTAATCAATATGGTCATAAGGCTGTTAGTTGTAGAATTGCTCCTAGAAGAGGAAATGATTTTATTAGTAAAAATTATTTTGCACCTCTAGGAGATTTTAGATTAGTTTGTTATAAATGCAATAACTTTGGTCATATTACAAAATTTTGTAGAACAAACTTTGTTAATACTAACAAATAGGAAAGAAAGGTGAATGTTCCTCCTAAGGAATATAATGCACCAAACTCTCTCATGAATAAAGAGAAAGAAGAATAAGGATGATTAGAAGAAAGAAGCATCTCTGATAGTACATACTACATTTCAAGCTAAGACATAGAATCAGTGGTTGATAGATATTGGTTGCTCCAGTCACATGACTGGACGTAAAAGTAAGTTTATAAGTTTGCAAGAATTGAATGGAGGCTTAGTTAAGTTTGGTGACAACACATCTAAGAAGATCTACGGTAAAGGAACACTAAGTATTTATGGAAAAACCAAGACTCACAATGTCTACTATGTGGAAGGACTAAAGCAAAATTTGTTGAGTGTAAGTCAGATGTGTGACAATAGATACAATCTGACCTTTAATGCAAAAGGTTGTGAAATTAAGAAACCAACTTCTAGTAAATTAGTAGCTAAAGCAAGTAGAATAGATAATAATCCTTACAATCTCAAGGAGATTCAAGGTAAAAGTTGTTTGATGGGACAAATTGACAAAGTTGGTTGTGGCATAGGAGAATGGGACATATCAATTTTAACAACCTTGTGAAGGTAAGTTCAAAAAATGCAGTTACGTATTTGCCTAAAATCAACAAGCCAACAAAATACAATTTGTAAGGAATGTCAACATGGGAAGTAGACAATGTCAAGCTACAGAACAAAAGAAAACTCTACTTCAAGACTCTTGGAGTTTGTTCATACTAACCTATGTGGTCCAACCATGACACAAGGACTGAAAGGTGAGAGATATTTCATGTTATTGGTTGATGATTTCTCATGAATGACATGGGAAACCTTTCTAAAAATTAAATCACAAGCCTTTGAGAGATTAAAGGTTTTTAGGTCTTTGGTTGAGAAGGAGAGTGGTCTAGCAATCAAATGCCTAAGATTAGACAGAGGTGGAGAATTCACCTCCAACGAAATTATTGAATATTGTGAAAAGAATGGCATAAAAAGACAATATTTTGAACTTGCAACACCACAGTAGAATGGCATTGTGGAAAGGAAAATAGAATGGTAAACGAAATGGAAAGAACAATGATAAATGAGGAAAAAATTACCTGTTGTTTACTATAGAGAGGCAGTACACATAGTAGTGTATACTTTGAATAGAGCATAAATAAGGGTAAATACTAACAAGATGTATGAATTATGGCATGGTAGATTTGTGATAGTCAAATATTTTAGGGTATTTGGTAGCAAATGCTACATTAGAAGAGATGAAGATGGCCTTGTAATCTTTCATTCTAGATGTGATGAAGGAATTTTTATGGGATATTCTAGTAGATTCAAAGCATATAAGTGTTATAATAAGTGATTGCATAGAATCGTAGAAAGCACTAATGTTAGGGTAGATGAGGGCCCGCTACATCTAACTACTAACAAATACATCTGCTCAAAAGGATTAGCTATACTAGAAGAAAAAGAAGATGTTATTGATGAAGAAGAACCTAAAGAATCAACTAGTAAGGCACCTGAAGGATATGTGTAAAAAGATCATTCTAAACAACAGATAATTAGCAATAAGAATGAAGGAGTCCAAACTAAAAGAAAACTTGCTAAGGAAAATGAACAAGAAAATTTCTCATTACTTTCTAATATTGAACCTAGAACATTTAATGATGTATACAGCTGAAATTGACATGACTTTATCAAAATAAATATTCTTAATATTTATTTTATCTAATTTCCTCTATCAATAAAAAAATAAACAAATTTATTTATTTGATTCATATTCTTCCAATAATTAAATAAAATCAATTTATTTAATTAAATTCTTCTAATGTCTTCGGAAACAAATTAAATAATACCAATTATTTAATTAGTTCTTCCAAAATCATTCTAAATTAAATAAAACCAATCATTTAATTGTTTCTTCCAATAATATCTTCTCTAAATTTAAATAAATCCAAATATTTATTTAAATTGTCTATTTCCTCTAAAAATTAAATTATCTAAATATAATTCAATAAACTGTGCACATGCAATTGAATATTTTAAATATTTAATTGAGTTAAAATATCTTCTCACACTCATGCAATTTCCATCCTTCACTTAATTGATTAATCTATTTTGTTCAATGATTTATCTCTTTAGTTAACTCATTCTTCTATTTTATGAATTCCTCTCAAGCAAAATAGAGAAAGACACATGTCCTCTTCCTATTCGCGCACATCCTCTCAAGTATCCTCTACCATTGATCTTCTTATTCTTTCTATACTGTTGATCTTCTCTCTCACAAGTTTATAAGTACAACCCTATTCCTCCATTTCTATCATCCAAACTTTTAGTAAACTTACTCTATAAGAATTATAGCGTGCCTTTGGCACCAAATCATTCCATAGCTTGCAATCACACCATTAGTATTGCAATTGTGTTGAAGAATCCTTCATTACAAACCTATCATAGGCAGTCCCACTTGACATCTTGGAAAATAGCAAGGAAGTGCACCTCCTAAGGGCCATATTCATATACAAGATCATTTGAGATAGGTGACCAATGGAAGCCACGAAGTAAAGAGGTTTGCAAGGTTTTAGTTCTTTGTTTGTTTGATCTTCTTTGTTTCTTATTTCATTGAGTTATTGGGTATTATTGATATTATTGTTATTCATGCACGATTTCCATTAACATTTTTGGTGCCCACTGTGGGGCCCTGCCCCAATTTAACCCCAAAACTAAGTTTTTGTACGTTAGGTTCCATACATAGAAGGATTCTGCACATCTGATCATTTCTAACATGTATCTATTATTTGTTTCGACACATCTATTCTTTTAACGCATCTATTCCCTAAAGCTATGCTTTTGTGATCTATAACAGAGCATTTACTGAAACTACACATATACTCCCTGATTCTACACTTCTGTCCTCTGTTTTAGCACATTTCTAATTCTATGCATCTGTGTCATGTTTTTGTGCATATAATCTCTGTAACTACGCATCTATTCTGATAGTGACTTTTGAGCTTTTTCTTATAATTTTACTAACACTAACACTTCTCGCAAGAATATTCTCTGATCTACTTGTAGGTTAGGGGTTGGTTAGACATCTAGCTACATTGTTAAACTCACATCATAGATCTAATTAGCAAGGAAAGTAATTGCATTGTGCATGCAAATCTCATTTAGCTCTAACTAGGAGGATTGTAATCTGATCGTGTTACATCAACAACTCAAACATAGTCCCTACTAGAAAGATATAAAATTGAACCATTGTTATCTTGCTTCTTTCAAAGTTAACAAACCGCATGTGTACCCAAGTAGCTAACTCATTTAGTCTTTTTCATTTTAACTAGGGAAAAAGAACCATTGTTTATCGTTCTTTCGGAATGATACTAGGCCTATTCCCTCGTCTATCTTGGGTGACCAAAATGCCAAACATATCATTTCACATGTTTTTCCTTTAGAGAGGCTTGCCTTGGGTTATCCTTCTATCCAAGTGGAAATGACCTTAAGTGGTAACAAGCTAAAGCCAAGATCTACCTAGCCACTATAAATAAATTGTGCTTGAGGCGAAAGCTTCATGCAACGAGTGTTGATTAGTTATACCAATAGCCAAGCTCCCCCAAAACCCTTCAAGGTGCAACCGTTGAAGGTTGGGAGACTCCATAATGGACAGTAGTGTTGCCACATGTAAAACCACTCAAATGGTTTCCTTCACTACTTATCCTTTGTTTTAGAAGCTAAAATCCCCTATAAATCGGTGCCAAAAAGACTGATTATCATCTTCCTAAGATGGCTCATGTACTTACGATTCAATAGTAGAGATAACAGGGAAATCTCAAGGTTTGTGATCCTTGGGAACCCAAAACTTGGTGTACTAGAGAAGTTTGTGTACTTGTAAGGGGGAGCCCACATCCCAAGTTCCTAAGTTATCTGCTTTGAATAGCGTAGCTGGTGTAAAAACCAAATGAGAGTTCATCTTATATCATCCCTACCATCCTAGGATTTGTATTTGTTTTAGTAAAAAAAGTCAAAAAATTTAAAAAAGATCAAAAATCATTAAAATATTCTTTATGTTTGTTGTGTCTTACTTGCCATAATTGAAAAATCAAATCAAAAAGACTAACTTTCAGCCAAGAAACCAAAAACAATGAAAAATATGCCAAAAACATTGCAAAATCACTCAAAAACCCAGAGCTACACATTTGTCCCATAGAGCTATGCATACATTTTGACCTATTGCACATACACTTTGACTTTTAGCACATTTGTTGCATGTTCCTGTACTTTTATCCTTCACCAGAGCTACACATTTATTTCAGCTTGATGTGCTTTTATCCTCTATTTCAGCACATTTGTTTCTATGCATCCGTGAAAGTGAACATTTCCTAGTCTTTTGAGAGAAAATTTTCAACATTTCTAGGTACCCATTTTAGCCTTGTTCTAGTTTTTGAGATCAAATTTACCGAGCAGTCACTTCTCCCATCTGTTTCCATAGTGTACCCTCCTTTTTCATCAGTCGTCTCATCCACCTTTTTACCAAATTTTCCCATAAACAAGTCAAAGTATCGAAATTAGGTTAGTACAAGACCTTTTTTAGATCATTTTAGATTCAAGTAACCCTAGTAAGTCTCCACTATCAAGGATCCATCATCCTTCACTCTTGGAACTTCACTAGTGGTCTTGGTGCAAGACTAGTCTCTACATAGTAAATGGGTATCAACTATCCTTACTTGTGGCTAGCATCTTGTGTCGACCAACTTTCTTGGAATCATTGATCAAAAGAGTCCCTTGTTCAAATATCATCACCGTAAGTATCCTCTTCTCAAAAACATACACTAACACCTTACCAAAATCTCTAGTTTCACCCCACTCCTTTCCACATTGTCTTTCATGGTCTTAACTAGATCCCAAACATAAAAACAACTTGAAATAGTAGGAATGTCTACTAGAATTGTATCCCCTCGTGATAGTGATGATGAAATCTATCATGAGGACTACCAAGGAGCTCTCCAAGATCAAAAATTTCAATGCATGTTAGACAAAGTGCTCAAAGATGACCCTCAAAAATACTTTCTTCATCTTGCAACCCAAGGACTTACACTCCCCCTGGACTTTGATTTCAACAAACTAAGAGAGTCCATAGAAGAAGAAACTAGTGAAGATAAAGGAAAACTAGCCATAGACCCAAATACACCTATGGAAGCATTGACGAAACAAGCTGAGGGTCTAACATAGAAATTGGTGGATCTCCAAATGGGGACATCCACTAAACATTATTCCTTGGAGTATATCTCACTATACCCCTTTGACAAGAGCTTAAAAATGCTCCCTTTCCCCTTTAGATTTGAAGTACCAAAATTTGACAAGTATAGGAGAAAAGGAGATTCAAGAGATCATATTAGGGAATTTAGCACTGCGTGTCTAGAAGTAGCTCACAATGACACCTTCCTAATGAGACTATTCCCTAGATCTCTAAGTGGACAAGCCACGGAATGGTTCTCATGACTTCCCCCGAGTATCAAAACTTTTGATGAGTTAGTAAACAAGTTCATCACCCACTTCTCATATAACATTGAACATGAAGTTTTGATGCTTGACCTATCTAATATAAAGAAAAAGAGTGGTGAATCCTTTGTTGCTTTCTTACAAAGGTGGAGACAACTCATGAGCAAATGCTTGTATCACATGCCTAAGAAATAAATGACACAGATGTTTGTCCACAACCGTAACCCCGATCTAAGCTACCAAATCCAAATTCAATGCCATACCTCATTTACGAAAGTCATTGAGATGGGATTATTTATTGAGAAATCTATGATCGCCAAGGAGAAAATAAAGTTGTTTAAGGATACCCCTAACTCTAACTACACCATGGACAAGTTAAAATTTTGGACAAAGAACAAAAATATCATCAATGATGGAGTAGATGCCAAAGTAGCGACTCCCAAACAACAACCAATCTTCACTCTCAAAGGAGAGATAAACAATGCTACGCCAAACAAAACCTTCTCTAGTAAATAAAGACAATGATTCAACTTTGCTCATAGATGAAAATTCACACAACTAAGGGAGTCCCGGGAGTCCACTCTAAGAAAGCTATTATCCAACAATCAGATCACTCTTCCTCGCACTAGCAACTGTGAAACCATAGTAAAACCTACTTGGTTGAAAGAAATTTACTTCTATGAATATCATAGGGAAAAAGGCCATAAGCCTAATGACTGTATCCATTTGAAACATGTCATTCAAGACCTACTTGACCAAAATCTTGTAGGTACAAAAGAGCATACCTCTAATGAAACACATGTGGCATACAAGGATCCACTCGTCAACCATGACAGGCCATACAACAACAACAATAGGTAGAACCAAAATAATGGGAACAACAATGCTAACTATGCAAATGTACCATTCAATTATACTGTCAACTGCATATCGGAGCACATCCCACAAATCAATGTGGTCACATTTAACCAACAATCAGGACCCAATAAAACTAATTGCAACATCACCACCCACAGTGGTAAGGTCACATTAGACACACTTCCTCCAATGTCATCACCTTCTTTGTCTAACTCCCACAATTATAGTGTCATAGACCAACTTTGGAAAACTCCTGCCCACATATCCATCTTAGAGTTGTTGCATCTATCTTCCTCCCACAAGGAAATTCTCAATAAAGCCCTAGTGGAAACAACTGTGCCCACAAACCTAGCCCAAGAGAAGTTTCAAGCCATGGTAGGACATCTAACCTTCTCCAACACCCTATCATTTACCAAACAAGATGACTTATCAATATCCCAGCCCCATAACACACCCTTGCATGTCATCACCTTCATTCATAAACATTGTATCAAAAGAGTTCTCATTGATGGAGGAGTCGGTTTAAACATTTGCATGCTCAAGCTAGTCCTTACATTGGGGTTCTCAGAAGGTGTAGTGAATCCTAGGAAAAAGATCACTATTAAGGTCTATGATGAAGAAGAAAGAAGCACCAAAGGAACAATGGTGTTACCAATACAAATTGGACTAGTGATAAAGGACGTTGTGCCTTCTACCTACCACCAATGCATCAAATTCCCCCATAATGGCCAACAGATCACCATCTAAGGAGATCTAGATCATTTTTAGAATTGTAACTCTATTCGCTCAAAGCCTAATTGCATCATTCCCAATAATAGAGCTTCCACATCCCCATCTCATGGCATGATTCTATCTCCCAAGCTTCCTCATCCAAGCATAAAGAGTAGAAAGTCAAAATTAGAAAAGTAGGAGTAGGAGAATACTCCATCGAGCATAGCCTCAACTTAGCCAAGATGCCTTTATCTCCAAGATCCTTTGGACAACCTACACATTTTCCAAATCCATCTGCTCCTCCCAAACCTCCCATAGCCCCCTTTATTAAATGGGGGACCCTATCAAATAAAAGTGATGAAAGAGATGTCTTACAATGGCTTTACACAGAGGAAGATAACACACCACAAGAACCACCTAAGCTCCCAACAGAAATCTATGGTCATGGTGAGTCTATCTTACATAGAATGGGTTACGAAAGAGAAGGTCCCATTGGCCTAAGAAAAGAAGGAATTACGAAATGCATCCAACCCTCCTCATCCTCATTAGCAAGAAATACAAGAGGGCTAGGATACAAGGACAAAGGTAAGGCTAAAACCAATTCTTGTTTTGTGGAGTAGATCCATACCCTACAAGAAGATAGTGACATAGACTCTAACGAGTATGAGTGGGAGGTACTCTCTGAGTACTCCTATGAAGACAAGGGAGTTGACACAGTTCAAAATTATAGCCCCTACTGTGAAGGACAAATGCTAACGCATAGACCGATAGAGTGTGATTTGCCCACTCTTGAAAGTATGACTTTCGAGGAAGGTCAAAGTTCCAACGTGATAAGAAATCTTGAGGAAAGTACCATTCCAGATCCTATACCTACCAATCCGAGTCTTAATCATGTATCCATCCAAACTATCACACCCAATGAATTAGATCTACTTTTTTATCCCCTCCCCCTTGTGCATCTTGAACTTATCAATTGGGATTTATGAGGAACCCCACAACTAGACAAGTTTTGAAATGATGATGCCTATATTGACTACATGGAACTTAGGGACCATCTACCTATAGAAGATCATAAATCTGGCTTTGCCATTGAACTCAACACCGTGGTTTATTTCAGAGAGGGTACCAAGCCTTCCAATCAAAAAAACATAAAAATAAAAATTGGATCTGATGGTTAAAACCACTCTGCGGCAATGTCAGATCCCAACATAGTAAAAAGAAATGACACATCAGATGGTGAAAACCTCTTTGAGGCACTTGGTGATGGAAGGCTTGACACTCTCCCCAACAACATGTACCAGGAGAAGTCTCAAATTGTCGTGGAACCCATAGAACCTATCAAGATTGGAACAGAAGGCAAGCCCAAGATCATTCACTTTGCAAAGTCTCTATCTATAGAGGAAAAGACAAAATTTGTACCCTTCTTCAAGAGAAAGCAAGTCAACTTTGCATGGTCATATGCAGACATGCTCAATTTAGATCCAGACTTGATCCTACATCATCTTCCACTAGATCTAGAAGGCAAACTAATCAAGTAGAAGCTTAGGAAAATGCATCCACACATTGCATTACTTGTAAAAGAGGAACTCAAGAAGCTATTGGATGTAGGGTTCATTAGAGCAATTGACTATCGAGAGTGGGTATCCAACATAGTGCCAATATCTAAACCAGATGGTAGAGTTAGATTGTACAATCATTTCTGAGACCTAAACAAATCTTGTCGCAAGGATGACTTCTTGTTACCTAATATTGATATCATTGTCGACTTGATAGCAGGACACAGCATGCTATCTCTTATGGGTGGCTTCTCTGGGTACAATCAAATCAAGATAGCACCAGAAGACCAACATAAAATTGCATTCACTTGTCCATGGGGAACCTTCTACTAGAATGTCACACAATTTGGGTTAAAGAACGCAGGGGCAACATATCAACATGCTATGACCACTATCCTCCATGATATAATGTACGTCACAATGGAGGACCATGTAGATGACATCCTTGCTAGGTCACTAATAAGAAAATCCCACCTGGATGTACTAGAGAAGGTCTTTCAGAGACTAAAACACTTTAAAGTCAACTTGAATTCAAAGAAGTGTGTATTTGGAGTCACCTCTGACAAACTCTTAGGGTTCATTGTATTAGCAAATGGGATCAAAGTGGATATAGCCAAAGTCAAAGGCATCATGGAAATGCCGCCACCAAAGAACATCACTCAACTATGGTCTCTATAGGGCAAGTTACAGGCAATCCGTCAGTCCATATCACAACTGACAGACAAGTGTCAACCTTTTACTCACCTATTACACAAAAACATACCATTTCGATGGGATGAAAAGTGTGAGGAAGGATTTCGCAAGCTAAAGGAGTGCCTTGTGAATTTGGACATTTTGATGCCACCTAGCCAAGGTAAGCCATTGTATCTATATTTATCTACTATGCCAACAGTTCTCGAACCCCTCTTAGCACAACTAGATTATGAAGGCAAAGAAAGGGCTATCTACTACATCAATCGCACATTGGTGAGCTATGAATTGCAATATTCCCAAATAGAAAGATCATGTCTTTCTATGGTTTTTGCTTCCCAAAAAATATGACATTGCATGCTAGCACATTCAATCAATCTTATTGCAAAGATAGATCCACTAAAGCACCTATTAAGCAAAGCAGCTCTAACAAAGATGCTGTTAAGTGAGTATGACATCAAGTATGTAGAAAGAAAGGCTATCAAAGGATAGATCATCACTGATCAATTAGGAGAAGCACCTTTGCAGGACAACACACCATTGACATTTGAATTCCCAGATGAATCCATTTTTAGCATCATAGCACACTCATGGAAACTCTACTTTGACAGCTCCCACACAAACCATGGATTGGGGGCAGGACTCTTGTTGGTCATCCCTCAAGGCGATACCATACCTAAGTCTTATCGTCTTCTATTTCCATGCACAAACAATATAGTAGAGTATGAGGCCTTGGGGATTGGTCTCAAAATGGTAGCAAAATGGAAAGTAAAGGAGCTACATGTCTATGGCGACTCCCAACTGGTAATCAATCAAGTCAATAATGACTATCAGACCAAAGATGACAAGTTAATACTATACAAACATATGGTAGATGACTTTAAAGGGTACTTTGTGATCATATTCTTTGAGCAAATACCCCACATTGAAAATAAAGCAACGGATGCCATGGCGACCATTACCTCACTCCTCGAGATACCAGCAAATGAGTCATAGTATGAGCTCTTGGTAGAGTTAGTTATGCAACCAGCTTATGATCTCCCTAAAACACACTCCATATGCCTCTTAATATGATCTAATTCACCCTTGTATGGTAAGACTTACACTTACCTCAAGGATAACACCCTACCACCTAACTTGTCCTCAAACCAACGCCAAACCTTCAACTACGAAACCTCTCATTACACCATTATCATTGACACCCTATACCCACACAGTCTGGATGGTACTTTACTCTGATATTTAGAATGAGAAGAATCTCAAACCACCTTAGGAGACATGCACGAAGGAATTTATGGAACACACTCTAGTGGTCCTTTGTTAGCTAAGAAACTCATGTGTTTGGGTTCTATTGGCCGAACATGGAAACTGATTCATATCAGTTTGTGAATAAATACAAGAAGTGCTAGATACATGGTAACCTCATCATTGCACCAGCTCAAGAGCTACGACCTTTAACGACACCTTGGCCCTTTTGTCAATGGGGACTCAACCTTGTGGGCAAAATCCACCCTCCATCATCCAACAGCCACAAATTCATAATAACCGCCACTAAATATTTTACCAAGTGGATTGAAGCCATTCCACTCACCACCATCACAAGTAAACAGATCACATCATTCATCCTCAACTACCTCATTTGAAGATATCGAATTCTCTTATCCATTGTCATAGATAACAGAAGACCATTCAAGAACCAGGATGTCTAAGAGATTTGTGACAAATTCAAAATCCAACACCATTTCTCCACCCCCTACTATCCCCAAGGCAATAGCCAAGTAGAGGCATCTAATAAAACAATCTTGAAAATCCTTAAGAAAACAGTCAATGAAGCTAGTCGTGATTAGCACATACAACTGAATCCTGCTCTGTGGGCCTATCGAACCAGTATATGCACTCCCATAGGTGCTATCCCTTATGCCCTTGTCTATGGATCAGAATCCATTTTGCCCATCGAGGTCGAGTTACCATCTCTAAGAGTGTCGTTAAAAGGACTCATAACTGATGAAGACTATAGAGTTACTAGACTACAAGAACTAGAACTGTTGGAGGAGAAGAGACAAAATGTTTTCAATCATCTCAAAGCCTATCAACAAAGAATGTCATGGAGCTACAATCATAGGTTCCACCCAAGCGTCTTCAATGGTGGTTATCTAGTACTCAAGGAAAACCCCCACAATCAAAAAGATTGAGAAAAGAAAGGTAAGTTTGAACCCAACTGGCTTGGTCCCTATGTAATCATTGATGCCTATGGATCAGGAGTGTATCAGTTGGCAACATCTAAAGGTGACATGTTTGATGACCTAATCAACAATATGCATCTTTGTTGGTTCTATACCTAAGAGAACCCTAATTTAAGGGGGGGAAAAATCAAGAAAAAGCAAAAAAAAAGCAAAAAAATCAAAAAATGAGAAAAGACAAAAATAAGCATTGCAATAAAAGTAAATTAGTGAAAACCTGGCAAACAGGCACTCTCTGCAATGTGAATTGCTTCCTCCATCTTTGGGAAACCAATCACCTTGTGACCATTCCTCCTACCATCCTCCCTCACCTGATCCATATCTATCCCACAATAAAAATGTGAGGACCACCTTTTTACTTCTATTCTTGTGACTATTTACATTACTGTTATTGATACTTTTTATATGTGTGGGATAGTAGTTCCTAGATTTGTCAAACTATTAAACTTTATTTTGTTTACAAAAAAACTGATTGGGTGATGTTTGGATAAGTTTACATTTCAGAAAATTTAATTAGGTGATGATAGAAAATCGTAATATGATTTCATTTATGCTATTTAGAACTACGTCATGATAATGCATGTTTTTAAGTTGCTTCGGCTATGATGATTATATGTGAAACTGATCATGCAATTTAGTGTGCAGGAATTTACTAATCAAACCACAGATTTCAGAGATCATTCCGCACCTTGTTATTGTTATTCCCTGTTAAGCTGATCTGGTTCCACAAGGAACCAAGACCACTCTGTGTTTGATATGGTGTTGTAATGTGGTCTTTCATAAGGTCGAATGGGTTGGTCTACCCTCTAGTAACACTGACTTATGTTTTGTGTTGTAAAAAGATTGAATTTGAATTTCTTTTCTTTTATTTAAATCTTGGAGGCCTTTTCTTGTGCTTTACCTTGACCATGGTTGTCCAGAATGGGTTAAAGTTGACCCTGGGTTATACCCCATGGGTCCAAGGCCCCATTTGGCATGGGTAACCCTTGGGTAACCTCCATCAAGTCATCCTAACCACCCCCTGAAGTTAAGTGGCGAAAATTGGAGGTATGGGGGGGACATGATGGGTTGTACCAACACCCAACCCATCCCTCTTCAATTCCCAAGGTAAGAGATGACTACAAACCCATCCATTATAGAGGGATTGACTTGAAGTCACCCTCACCATTAGTGAGATTCCCCATGTGCTGTGGGGTCATCCATGTTGAAGGAAGGGAGAAGAGGCATGGGTCACCTGTCTTTTCCTCCTTTAATTCCATTTATTTCTCCCATGCATAAGAGAAATGACATGAGGAGAGGGATAAGGAGTACTCTAGGGATGGGTGAGTGACATAAGCCAACACTCATCCCTTGGGCCATAATAGTGGTTTTGGGAAGGGTGAGGAGGTGACAAGTGTCACCTCCCCATTCCTCTAAACTAGAGGGTTTAGCGTTATTTGAATTCCATTTTTGGAAGGGAAGGGAGTGAGTTGATTTTCTTTTTGAGAGTTTCATTTTTATTGCAAAAAAAAAAATTGGAAAGTTAGCTTGAGGGGAGGAAAGGAAGAGGGAGTTGGTGGCTAAGGTTGGAAGAGATCTCAGTGGAGCTCTGCAATAGTTTCATTCCAAAAGGGCTTTGTAAGGTTGGTTTGGTTTTACCTTTCCTTCGTATATATGAATGTTGTATGAAAAAAATTGTGTGAAAGATGTTATTTGTTTGTGTTTTAGATTTGTTTCTGTGGGATCTATTGTCGGGTTGTTGATAGAGCTTCTCCCACTTGGGAGAAATGCTCATCAAGTTTGGGGTAGGGGAGGAGTGATCCTCCTCGGGTGCATACCTGTTTCTCTTCTTTTGGGATGTTGAAAGCCTTAAGGGCTTGTATTTGTGACCGGTTCTTTGACTTGAGAGTCAGATGCAGATTCTTTGGGAAATTTTGTGATCAAACTTGGTTTGAGGCCAAGAGAATTGTGTTGGTTATAATATCTGTAAGGGTGACACCCTGGAGTCGAGTGTGTCCACTCTCCTGCCCCTTATGAAGGTCACCGTTGTTGAGTTTTCATGTTGTGTAATTTATCCACGGGTGTTTGTGTGCTTTGGGTTTGTTGTTGTTCCCTGTTGTGAAGTGGAATGCTTGAGTTACCCAGGTGTGAGTATGGTCTCCCTAGCTTGGGGGTGACCCTCTTGCAGGTCTACGGAAGGGAGGAGAGCTATATGAGTGGTGTTTTCTTCTTTGTTTGTCTTTGATACGCAGGTTTCCTTTTGAAGCTTGTGGTTGGAATTGGAGGAGCACTATATTTAGGGAGAAAGAACTTCATCCTTGCTATAAGAAGAGTTTGGTTTATTGAGTACATCCTGTTAAGTTCATTATGGAAGGATTCTCTTCCTCTGAAGTTGTATAATTTATTGTTTGGGGAAAAAGAGAAATTCTACCCTTCAGTGTTGTTTGTAGTTATGAGTTTTGACAGTTATGTATATTTGAAGTAACTGTTGTTAAGTAGTGAAATTGTATGTTGATCTTGACAAAGGTGTTAAAAGTTTTACGATAGTATTGTTTGGAGGTGGTTGGGGAAAACTATGTATTTTGTTAATGTTTGGATATGGTAATTTGAATCAGTTGAGAGCCAATGTGTTATTAATTATTCTTTCCATTTTTAGTTTAAACTAATATGCGTTAAGTTGAAATTAGTAAGTTAGAAATTAAGAGAAGAAAAGCAAGAAAAAAATCGATTTTTACATTATGATTATCAAGTCTAATTCTTGAATTGTGCATTGATACATATCTTAATAAAATTGTGATTGGCGGATTAAGGGATTCATTCTCCGTATTTATGTTTGTAATGTGTAGATGAACTGAAATTGTTAAATAGAAAAATAATTCAATCTCTACATTTAAGAACTTCAATTCTTAACGAAACGGTAATTGTAAATTGCATTTGACAGAATTATTATTTGTCCTCTGCATATGAAATGTTTAATTAATTATATGAGAATGTGTTTGTAAGATAAAATAGATTTCTTTGTGTTCATATCTTTGTAATTATAGAGCTACCTGTGAAAGAAAATTATTAATACGATTGTTAAAAAAAAAAGTTATATTAATAGCCTCACTTATTTAATTCTCTGTTTTTCTTTTAAATTTCTCTGTAAATAAAAAAAATATTATGTCTGAAAGTTGTGGGATAAAACAATATATATATATATATATAAATATATATATATATACATATATATATAGATATATATGAATTTATCAAAATATGATTTGAAGAATTAAAAATATAAAGGAATTTTCTTAAGAGATAATAGAAATAAAATTACAAAGAATCGCTATCGGGTCGCTATGTATTACACAGCACAGTATAAAAATAAAGTGATGTGGTGGTGGGAAGGGTTTGAACCTTCCCACCACCTCGAAGGCGCTCATTGGGTGTGGGGAGGGGCGGAGCCCCACCCACACCCCACGTAGTTGGATGTGGGTGGGGGCTCCGCCCCTCCCCACACCCCCTATTTATATCCACAGTCGCAGTGGAGTCCACAGACTCCACTATAAACCTTCGCTGCTCTGTTCACGGCCAGCATACCCTGCTTCCCTCTTTCCGCCGCACCTCCCTTGCTCCGCCCTCTGCAGTAGTCTCTGTGGCCGCTGCGCCACCATGACTCTGCCACCTCCGCCGCGGCCCGTGCTCCGTCCTTCACCCTACACACCGTCACCACCGCCGTCCGCGCCTCCACCTCTGAGTTCGGTCTCCCCTTTGCTCTCTGCGCCCTCTGCCCATGGATGACGCCGCTCCCCTTGCCTTCTGTCCTACACCAAAACAAAACACAAAAGAAATTCTTAGTTAGGGTTCCTAAATGTTTAACAATACAATCAAACAAACTATGTTATAATTTCCTTGGTTAGTTTTTTATAAAGAGGGGAGCCTCTTATATCATAGACAATGGATTATTAAAAATAAAGAATTACAATTGTAATAATAGCATTAGTAATATAGTAATAATAACAACAGTAATTATAACGATAAGAGAAATATACTTGTATATATATTTTTGTATATATATATAATCTTATATATATATAAATATATCGATACATTCATATATTAAATAGGTGATATAAGATATCAGAGAGTCCATTTTCTCCTTACAATAATAAGAGAATATAAAATTATAACTTAAAGAGAGCATAACGGAATATATTACAACACCCCGGGAAGAGTTTCTTGGAAGTTTAACTATCAACGAAATTTAATAACCAGGAAAATGAAGAGGAAAATTACGCGTCACCTTGTTTAAAAGATCACTAGAAATAAACTTAAGAAGCCATCATAGACATTCCATGTGAGGCCATTGTAATCTCAACTATAGTTAGTAAACGTCCAGAGAAGAAAACCTGCAAGAGAGTAAGAAGAAGAAAAACTAACATTGGAAAACACAGAGGAGAAAATGCGCAGCATTTCCCACATGGGATAAGAGAACTAAGTTGATGGATCCTTCCGCTAAATTTGCTTAGGAACAAGTTTAATTAATACAACCGTAATGGTGAATCTTAGATCAGAGAAAAACAGGAGACCGAGTCCAGTGAAGTAGTAAACCAGCTTATGAGATCTGGACAAACCGGAAGTTAGGAATAAAGTTAAAAGTAGATACAGTGATAACTCTGATTGATGTAGAATATGAAGAAATGACAGGATAAACATAAAGAAAATGAAGAGACCCAAAAGAGAGAGACCGAAATACAAACAAACCAAAACTTCAAAGAAATAGTTAAGGTGAGTGCGATAGAAATACAATCAAAATTAAGATCCGGAGAAACAGAAGAGAGGGCAAATGAACTGTCTTGTTGAGAATGCTAAGTTCGAAGTAGGAGTATATTTCAGGTAACGAGAAAGAAGGCAGACAAATGTGCTTTGCTGAAAAATAACCCCATAGGGAGATCACGAGTCAGTTTAGTAGGAACAAGGCGTCGTTGGAAGTTGTTAATCTATCAGGGAACCCCGTAAGTAGTATAGTGATGAGTAATTCCAACTTACGCCGTAAGGCGACATGCTGTCGAAATCTGCTGAGACTTAGGGTTAGGAAACCTTGGTAATATAAACCTTGCAGTGACGTTAATGGCGTCGTAAGAAACTCCCTTGTTGATCTGCTAGTGTTTAGTTGCACGCAATTGTACTTGTACCCCGCCGACAACTGTATTGTGTTCACTTTGAGCATACACCACCGAGCATGCTTACGCATGCGAGGGGGTTTCTAGGGAAGCGTGAGAAAATTTTTGATAGCTCGTGTCAGAACCACATGACAGATGTGGCTATGACACGTGTGACGCGTGTTGTGACCACATGGAAAAATGTGGGCATGACATTTGGTATCAGAGCACCAGTTTAAACACTGGGCATATTTGGGCACGTTATTATTCCGCAACTTTGATTTATTAGTCTCTACCTTGTTTTGTAGGATGCCTCCCCGACATGTTTGATGAGCACGATCACGCCACACAGCGTCTGTCGAGGTGCACAGCGATTCCTCAGCTGAGGGACGGGCACCCGCCATTACAGCACCACCACCTGCACAACCTGTACCACAAGCACCACTGGTACCACAGGCACCACCAGTATTGGATATAGGACCGCAGATCTTATAGGCACTGCAGGCTATGTTAGAGAGGTTACCGCCAGTGATTCCTGAGCCACGTGTCGAGCCTCGTGTTGATCTGCGAGAGGTGCCATGCGTGGAGCCTTTCGTTGAGATCCCCGACACAACAGTAGAGGAGGTAGGGTCAGCCTCCTGTGCATGGAGCAGGAGTCCTCCAAGGCCTTTGAGACGAGATGAGACCCAGAGGGCAGAGCAGGTACATCATGGATTATATGAGGATGGGGTGGAAGAGCTAGTTGTGGGACTTAGAGACAGAGGGGACCCCATCAGAGATCTACTTAGGCTCAACCCACCCACTTTCGTAGGTGCTACAGAGGGAGCTGTGGCCGAGGCTTGGCTGATTAGTTTAGACAGGTGTTTCGCGTTGCGACCATATGAAAGCAACATGAAAGCACGAGTGGCAGTCCATCTTCTGAGGGATGCCGCAGCTACCTGGTGGCACACTGAGGAGTGCAAGTGCCGACTTTCCGTGGATACACTCACTTGGGAGATCTTCATTGAGTGCTTTAATGCACGATATTTGTCAGAACATTACAGACAATGTAGGATTGATGAGTTCCATGATTTACAGCAGAGGGGACTCACTGTTACTCAGTATGAGAGCCGATTCATTGAGCTTTCTTATTATGCAGAATACCTCAATGACGAGAAAATCTTAATACACAAATTCATCAGAGGGTTGAATCACGGGATAGCAGGACTAGTTCATATGGCAGATCCCCAGACCATGAGCGAGGCGGTTGAAAAAGCCCTTATATCAGAGGAAATTCAGTGACGAGGGCAGAATTCACGCCCACAGTATCAGGATCGTAATCCCCAACAACAGCAGAACTTTCGAAGGCCTCAAAACACAACACAGAGAGGAGGATATAACTTTTCATCATTACCTCCTAGGCCTCCACAGCAGCAGCAACATCAGCAAAAATCTAAATTCCAACAGAGGGGTCAGGGAGGACAGAACCGTGGTTGGCAGCAGCAGGGTTCACGTAGAGATCAGAGATAGGAGGGTTCATCGGTAGGACCCGCGAGGTCCCAGCAGTCTTAAAGAGGCTCACAGGGGTCCACGGGACGGACTGGGCAACAACAATCAGGCAAAACATAGTCAGGGCAGTTACAGGCTAGAGGACCGTGTTATGTGTGTGGTGGGGCAGGGCATTTGGCTAGAGAGTGCCCACAGGGATTTACAGTAGGAGGACAGCCCCGACCAGGAGGATCTGAGCAGACCGTAGGTGACGTAGTCAGATCCCACCACATGTTTGCAGCGGTTGATAACTGCCAGGCTGATTTCTAGGCCTCAGTCATCGAGGCAGCAGGTACGATAGGGGATTTCCCCATCTCTATCCTTTTTGACTCAGGAGCTACTGACTCCTTTCTGTCTACATCGTTAGTGGAGCGTTGCAGGCTGGTGGCTTCTAGGCAAGACATTAGGTGGGAAGTTGAGTTGGCCTCAGGGGCCAGGATGTCAGTAGATACCTTGGTTAAAGACTACGAGATCACATTACAAGCCTTCACTACATCATGTGACCTTAGGGTTATGCCCTTAAGATCCTACGGTGTAGTACTGGGTATGGATTGGCTTGCGGCACATAGAACCAAGCTAGATTGTCGTCAGAGGACAATTAGCTGTTTAGACGATCATGGTTCACCGGTTGAGATAGTGGGCATTCAGAAGCCCACCGCTGTTCGTATGATATCCGCTCAGCAGCTTAAGCGTTGTATGCAGAAAGGATGCCAGTTGTTTGCAATTACGGTCAGTAATAGAGCAGAGGATGAACCTGAGGCTACCTTAGATGATCATCCTGTCCTTAGAGAGTTTGCCGATGTATTTCCGCCAGAATTACCAGGTATGCCACCACGCAGAGAAGTGGACTTCCACATCGACTTAGTGCCGGGTGCAGAACCGATATCTCGAGCACCCTATAGGATGACTACACATGAACTCACTGAACTTAAGCTGCAATTAGAGGAATAACTTGAGAAGGGGCACATCCGACCTAGCGTTTCACCATGGGGCACACCGGTTATCTTTGTGAAGAAGAAGGATGGGTCTCTTCAATTATGCATGGACTACAGGCAGTTGAACAAGGTAACGGTGAAGAATCGTTATCCTCTGCCTAGGATTGATGACCTTTTTGATCAAATGCAAGGAGCCAGAGTGTTCTCAAAAATTGATCTAAAATCTGGGTATCACCAATTGTGCATCACAGAGGCAGATATTCATAAGACTACTTTTCGAACCAGATATGGCCATTATGAATTCACAGTGGTACCCTTCGGGTTGACGAACGCCCCTGCAGTGTTCATGAGTCTCATGAACGGGGTGTTCCGTACTTACCTAGATCAGTTTGTGATCATATTTCTGGACAACATTTTAATTTATTCGCGGACCAAGGAAGAGCATGTGGAGCACTTGTGTCAAGTTTTGCAGCGCTTATGAGAGGAGCAGCTTTATGGCAACTTGGCGAAGTGTGCTTTCTTCAGGACAGAGGTGCAGTATTTGGGACACATTTTATCAGGTGATGGCATCTCTGTAGATCCATCTAAAATCAGAGCAATTTAGGAGTGGCCGGCACCCACCAATGTGACAGAGGTCAGAAGCTTTATAGGGTTAGCTGGGTATTATCGTCGGTTTGTCGAGGGCTTTTCCAGCATAGCACATCCCATCACTTCCCTTCAGCGAAAGGGGAAGGGTTTCATATGGACCGAACAGTGTGAAAAGGCCTTTGGAGTCCTCAAGGAGCGTCTTACCAGTGCTCCTATTTTAGCGGTTCCAGATCCTACAGAAGAGTTTGTTGTTTGCACAGATGCATCATTAGAGGGTTTAGGAGCCGTGCTTATGTAGGGTGGTCGAGTGATCGCATACGAATCGCAGAAACTGAAGACACATGAATTAAACTACCCTACTCACGACTTAGAGCTCGTAGCAGTTATTCATGCTTTGGTCCGTTGGAGACACTTTCTCTTAGATCGACGCTTTGAACTCCATTCAGATCATCATAGCTTGCAATATATTTTTACACAACCAAACTAGAATGCTCGCCAATGGCATTGGATGGAATTCCTATGCTAATACGACTTTGATGTCCACTACATCAAAGGGAAGGAGAACGTGGTCGCTGATGCTTTGAGTCGAAGGCGCCACGAGATCCTAACCCTAACCTTGAGGGTGGACTTGAGAGATCGCATCTTACAGCATCTGCCGAAGGACGAGTGGTTTCTTGAGGTGCAGCAGGAAGTTCTAAATCAGAGGGCCCTTGAGGGCAAATTTGCTGGATATACCCTTGAGTCTGATGGCTTTCTTAGACATCAGCAACGCATCTATGTACCGAATGCGGGTAATCTTCATACAGTAATCCTATCAGAGGCTCATAGAGCACCCTACGCAGCACATCCAGGAGTGAATAAGATGCATGCTGATTTACGACAACTTTATCATTGGGCTGGAATGAGGCGAGACATTGCAGAATATGTTGCTCATTACCTAGAATGTCAGAGGGTCAAGGCCGAACATCAGCATCCAGCTGGACTGTTGTACCCTCAAAAAATACCTGAATGGAAATGGGACACCATTTCTATGGATTTCATTGTTGGTCTACCTATGTCATCATGTCGCCATGATGCTATTATGGTGACAGTTGACAAGCTGACCAAAGTGGCACATTTTTCACCAATATGCATAACGTACAATGCACCATCGGTGGCAAAGGTGTTTCTTGATCAAATTGTTAGACTTCATGGGGTACCTCACCACATTATATCCGACAGAGACTCCGTATTTACTTCATCATTCTGGAGAGCCTTACATTAGGCATTGGGCACACAGCTCAACCTTAGTTCAGCCTATCATCCAGAAACTGACAGACAAACAGAGAGAGTTAACCAGGTGTTAGAAGACATGCTTCGCATGTATGTTATGGACCATCAGTCTAGATGGGAGGAGTACCTATATCTAGTTGAGTTCGCCTAGAATAATGGGCATCACAGCTCGTTGGGTATGCCTCCTTTCTAGGCTTTATATGGCAGACCATGCAGAACACCTTTGAGTTGGGATCGGATAGAGGACAGAACGGCCATAGGTCCAGAGATAGTTTAGAATATGGAACAGCAAGTCAAAGAGATTAGACAGAGACTTCAGGAGGCACAGGACAGGCAGAAGAAGTATGCCGATGTTAAGAGGATAGACCGAAGCTTCTCTATGGGTGATAAAGTATTTTTGAGAGTGCGACCGCACAAGAGTCTAATCTGTTACGGGAAGGGCTCTAAGCTCGCTCCTTGATTTGTAGGACCTTTTGAGATCCTGGAGTGGATAGGACCTATAGCCTATTGTCTAGCCTTGCCACCTAGCCTGTCACGTAACCACGATGTATTTCATGTCTCAGTTTTATGCGAATATATTTCTGACTTATCTCACGTGTTGGATTGGAGTGCTCTTCAGGTAGAGGCAGACGGATAGCTGGCACTGGAGCCAATTCGCATATTGGCTTGTCGGACGCTGGCCCTTCGAGGTCGAGAGCTGGACCAGGTTAGGGTCCAGTTGGACCTATACGACGAAGTCACAGCGACATGGGAAGATGCAGAGAGACTAAAGACCCTTTATCCTCACCTTTTTGACGACTTCCAAGAGGAAGTATAGTCTTAGGGGGAGAGGATGTGAGGACCACCTTTTTACTTCTATTCTTGTGACTATTTACATTACTGTTATTCATACTTTTTATATGTGTGGGATAGTAGTTCCCGGATTTGTCAAACTATTAAACTTTATTTTGTTTACAGAAAAACTAATTGGGTGATGTTTGGATAAGTTTACATTTCAGAAAAGTTAATTAGGTGATGATGGAAAATCGTAATATGATTTCATTTATGCTATTTAGAACTATGTCATGATAATGCATGTTTTTAAGTTGCTTCGGCTATGATGATTATATGTGAAACTGATCTTGCAATTTAGTGTGCAGGAATTTACTAATCAAACCATAGATTTCAGAGATCATTCCGCACCTTGTTATTGTTATTCCCTGTTAAGCCGATCTGGTTCCACAAGGAACCAAGATCACTCTGTGTTTGATATGGTGTCGTAATGTGGTCTTTCATAAGGTCGAATGGGTTGGTCTACCCTCTAGTAACACTGACTTATGTTTTGTTTTGTAAAAAGATTGAATTTGAATTTCTTTTCTTTTATTTAAATCTTGGAGGCCTTTTCTTGTGCTTTACCTTGACCATGGTTGTCCAGAATGGGTTAAAGTTGACCCTGGGTTATACCCCATGGGTCCAGGGCCCCATTTGGCATGAGTAACCCTTGGGTAACCTCCATCAAGTCATCCTAACCACCCCCTGAAGTTAAGTGGCGAAAATTGGAGGTATGGGGGGGACATGATGGGTTGTACCAACACCCAACCCATCCCTCTTCAATTCCCAAGGTAAGAGATGACTACAAACCCATCCATTATAGAGGGATTGACTTGAAGTCACCCTCACCATTAGTGAGATTCCCCATGTGCTGTGGGGTCATCCATGTTGAAGGAAGGGAGAAGAGGCATGGGTCACCTGTCTTTTCCTCCTTTAACTCCATTTATTTCTCCCATGCGTAAGAGAAATGACATGAGGAGAGGGATAAGGAGTACTCTAGGGATGGGTGAGTGACATAAGCCAACACTCATCCCTTGGGACATAATAGTGGTTTTGGGAAGGGTGAGGAGGTGACAAGTGTCACCTCCCCATTCCTCTAAACTGGAGGGTTTAGGGTTATTTGAATTCCATTTTTGGAAGGGAAGGGAGTGAGTTGATTTTTTTTAGAGAGTTTCATTTTTATTGCCAAAAAAAAAAATAGGAAAGTTAGCTTGAGGGGAGGAAAGGAAGAGGGAGTTGGTGGCTAAGGTTGGAAGAGATCTCAGTGGAGCTCTGCAACAGTTTCATTCCAGAAGGGCTTTGTAAGGTTGGTTTGGTTTTACCTTTCATTCGTATATCTGAATGTTGTATGAAAAAAATTGTGTGAAAGATGTTATTTGTTTGTGTTTTAGATTTGTTTCTGTGGGATCTATTGTCGGGTTGTTGACAGAGCTTCTCCCACTTGGGAGAAATGCTCATCAAGTTTGGGGTAGGGGAGGAGTGATCGTCCTCGAGTGCATACCTATTTCTCTTCTTTTGGGATGTTGAAAGCCTTGAGGGCTTGTATTTGTGACCGGTTCTTTGACTTGAGAGTCAGATACAGATTCTTTGGGAAATTTTGTGATCAAACTTGGTTTGAGGCCAAGAGAATTGTGTTGGTTATAATATCTGTAAGGGTGACACCCTGGAGTCAAGTGTGTCCACTCTCCTGCCCCTTATGAAGGTCACCGTTGTTGAGTTTTCGTGTTGTGTAATTTATCCATGGGTGTTTGTGTGCTTTGGGTTTGTTGTTGTTCCCTGTTGTGAAGTGGAATGCTTGAGTTACCCAGGTGTGAGTATGGTCTCCCTAGCTCGGGGGTGACCCTCTTGCGGGTCTACGGAAGGGAGGAGAGCTATATGAGTGGTGTTTTCTTCTTTGTTTGTCTTTGATACGTAGGTTTCCTTTTGAAGCTTGTGGTTGGAATTGGAGGAGCACTGTATTTAAGGAGAAAGAACTTCATCCTTGCTATAAGAAGAGTTTGGCTTATTGAGTACATCCTGTTAAGTTCATTATGGAAGGATTCTCTTCCTCTGAAGTTGTATAATTTATTGTTTGGGGAAAAAGAGAAATTCTACCCTTCAGTGTTGTTTGTAGTTATGAGTTTTGACAGTTATGTATATTTGAAGTAACTGTTGTTAAGTAGTGAAATTGTATGTTGATCTTGACAAAGGTGTTAAAAGTTTTACGATAGTATTGTTTGGAGGTGGTTGGGGAAAACTATGTATTTTGTTAATGTTTGGATATGGTAATTTGAATCAGTTGAGAGCCAATGTGTTATTAATTATTCTTTCCATTTTCAGTTTAAACTAATATGCGCTAAGTTGAAATTAGTAAGTTAGAAATTAAGAGAAGAAAAGCAAGAAAAAAATTGATTTTTACATTATGATTATCAAGTCTAATTCTTGAATTGTGCATTGATACATATCTTAATAAAATTGTGATTGGCAGATTAAGGGATTCATTCTCCGTATTTATGTTTGTAATGTGTAGATGAACTGAAATTGTTAAATAGAAAAATAATTCAATCTCTACATTTAAGAACTTCAATTCTTAACGAAATGGTAATTGTAAATTGCATTTGACAGAATTATTATTTGTCCTCTGCATATGAAATGTTTAATTAATTATATGAGAATGTGTTTGTAAGATAAAATAGATTTCTTTGTGTTCATATCTCTGTAATTATAGAGCTACCTGTGAAAGAAAATTATTAATACGATTGTTAAAGAAAAAAAGTTATATTAATAGCCTCACTTATTTAATTCTCTGTTTTTCTTTTAAATTTCTCTGTAAATAAAAAAATATTATGTCTGAAAGTTGTGGGATAAAACAATATATATATATAATTATATATATATACATACATATATATATAGATATATATGAATTTATCAAAATATGATTTGAAGAATTAAAAATATAAAGGAATTTTCTTAAGAGAAAATAGAAATAAAATTACAAAGAATCGTTGTTGGGTCGCTATGTATTACATAGCACAGTATAAAAATAAAGTGATGTGGTGGTGGGAAGGGTTTGAACCTTCCCACCACCCCGACGACACTCATTGGGTGTGGGGAGGGGCGGAGCCCCACCCACACCCCACGTAGTGGGATGTGGGTGGGGGTTCCATCCCTCCCCACACCCCCTATTTATATCCATAGCCGCGGTGGAGTCCACGGACTCCACTATAAACCTTCGCCGTTTTGTTCGCGGCCCGCATACCCCGCTTCCCTCTTTCCGCTGTGCCTCCCTCGCTCCGCCCTCTGCAGTAGTCTCTGTGGCCGCTGCACCACCACTACTTTGCCACCTCTGCCGCGGCCCATGCTCTGTCCTTCACCCTGCACACTGTCACCACCACCGTCCGCGCCTCCACCTCTGAGTTCGGTCTCCCCTTTTCTCTCTGTGCCCTCTGCCCATGCATGCCACCGCTCCCCCTGCCTTCTGTCCTACACCAAAACAAAATACAAAAGAAATTCTCAGTTAGGGTTCCTAAATGTTTAACAATACAATCAAACAAACTATGTTATAATTTGCTTGGTTAGTTTTTTATAAAGAGGGGAGCCTCTTATATCATAGACAATGGATTATAAATGTAAATATATATATATATATATATATATATATATATATATATATATATATATATATATATATATATTTTATTAAAAATAAACAATTACAATTGTAATAATAGCATTAGTAATATAGTAATAATAACAACAGTAATTATAATGATAAGAGAAATATACTTGTATATATATTTTTGTATATATATATAATCTTATATATATATATATATATCGATACATTCATATATTAAATAGGTGATATAAGATATCAGAGAGGCCATTTTCTCCTTACAATAATAAGAGAATATAAAATTATAACTTAAAGAGAGCATAACGGAATATATTACAACACCCCAGGAAGAGTTTCTCGGAAGTTTAACTATCAATGAAATTTAATAACCAGGAAAACAAAGAGGAAAATTATGCGTCACCTTGTTTAAAAGATCACTGGAAATAAACTTAAGAAGCCATCATAGACATTCCATGTGAGGCCATTTTAATCTCAACTATAGTTAGTAAACGTCCAGAGAAGAAAACCTGCAAGAGAGTAAGAAGAAAAAAAACAAACATTAGAAAACATAGAGGAGAAAATGCGCGGCATTTCCCACATGGGATAAGAGAACTAAGTTGATGGATCCTTCTGCTAAATTTGCTTAGGAACAAGTTTAATTAATACAACCGTAACGGTGAATCCTAGATCGGAGAAAAATAGGAGACCGAGTCCAGCGAAGTAGTAAACTAGCTTATGAGATCTGGACAAACCAGAAGTTAGGAATACAGTTAAAAGTAGATACAGTGATAACTCTGATTGATGTAGAATATGAAGAAAGGATAGGATAAACATAAAGAAAATGAAGAGACCCAAAAGAGAGAGACCGAAATATAAACAAACCAAAACTTTAGAGAAATAGTTAAGGTGAGTGCGATAGAAATACAATCAAAATTAAGATCTGGAGAAATGGAAGAGAGGGCAAATGAACTGTCTTGTTGAGAATGCTAAGTTTGAAGTAGGAGTATATTTCAGGAAATGAGAAAGAAGGCAGACAAATGTGCTTTGCTGAAAAATAACCCCATAGGGAGATCACGAGTCAGTTTAGTAGGAACAAGGCATCGTGGGAAGTTGTTAATCTATCAGGGAACCCCGTAAGTAGTATAGTGATGAGTAATTCCCACTTACGCCGTAAGGCAGCATGCTGTCGAAATCTGTTGAGATTTAGGGTTAGGAAACCTTGGTAATATAAACCTTGTAGCGACATTAATGGTGTCATAAGAAACCCCCTTGTTGATCTACTAGCATTTGGTTGCACGCAATTGTACTTGTACCCCGCCGACAATTGTATTGTTTTCGCTTTGAGCGTACACCACCAAGCATGCTTACGCATGCAAGGGGGTTTCTAGGGAAGCGTGAGAAAATTTTTGATAGCTCGTGTCATAACCACATGACAGATGTGGCTATGACACGTGTGACGCGTGTTGTGACCACATGGAAAAATGTGGGCATGACAAAAAACCTAATGATAACCTATCATGGCTTGATACTCTATCTCTTTTTATCACCTTATCAACTAAGGTCTTATCCAGTATCCTATCAATAGTGCCAGCCTAGCATAGCATCATCATCAGTATCATAGGGTCATCCCAAACTACGCTGGCTCTGTATCGTCACATAGGAAAGGCCATTTTCAATGCACCCTCGAGGCTTCCCGTCCATCCCATATCTTGTCTCCTATCCTCTATTCCATCCGCATCCAAGTCAAAGTCCTGAACTACGTTGCCTCTGCGTCGTCACATAGGTAAGGCCATTGTCAATGCGCCCACTAGGCACTAGGTTAGTCCCTTAGGGTCCATTTCACCAGGCATATAGAACAAGCAGAACCTGCTTACAAAGAAAGAAGTTTTGATGCAAGACATCAACCTATCCAAAGCAAAACAAATAAGTACCAAAGCAATCTAAGTCATTCTATCCAAATTATGGAAAGAAAGATACATCTGATAGAAGAATGTTTTGTTTCAGTCAGTTGCATCTTAAAATCTTTACTTTTTGTTATCATGTTTCCAAAGCTACTCGAGGATGTCTATTGATGAGTGTCTTAGCACATAGCAATGTAGGTGTGATTGCTAGTTTCACACCTCTCTTGAAAAGTATCCTACCCTAGGTAAGACTACTCCAAGGATAATATAGCTAGGTCTTAGCTTGCTTGGAATAACTTTAGTGGAATGTCTAACTGTGCCAACAAGGGGTCTTAAATGCAATCTATAGATCTTCAAGTTGGAATAGAAAATACACATAAACCTTTCAATATTTCAACTGATGAATAATGTTAAATGCTGTTGAAATTCCTAATCTAACCAAGGTTTTTTAAGAAAATGCTAAAGGTATAGGGTTTTAGAGGAATCTTAAGTGACATTCACAATGCATAGATTTTACTTTAAGTAGACAAATGCTCTGACACTTAACTAGTTTTCTGAGTTACCAAACTAAAATAGGTGTTACAGCAATGCAGAAAATGGTGCTATCTTCAATGGAAATCTAGAGATTTTTAGATTACATTCATTCATTAAATACCCAATGACTAGTGTAATTTAACTCACAAAATGCAATTGAACTAAGCACAACTGATAAGTCCAGACTAACTTTACAAGCCAATCTACCATCAGCAAATAACCAAAAGTATTGACTAGGACACTCATCAAATACTTTCAGCATTATAAAGCATAACTAACTAACTATGGGAGAGAGAGAAGTGAACCATGAAAACTAAAATGAGCTAATACAAAATACCAATTCTCAAGATAATTGCAGAAACTTGCTTTGCATTACTTCAAATGGCAGTGTCAATAATTTGGTATCAAAATCTCTCTTACAAAAAGTGGAAATGGTATCCCTTTATATAGGAAAGTAGCATACCAAGTTTTCAAATGAATGGTGGAGATTAACTTAACATCGAAGGTCCAAATTACATCAATAAGTGCCAGCACAATAGCTCATATCAATTCCTAGATTACACTTTGTCTTTTATGAAAAAGACGAAAAAACAACCTCCAGATACATTAAATCTAGTCAATTTGACTAGCCAACTCAATATATTAATAGAAAAGAACATTTTTAAAGCATAGAAAAGACAAAATAGAGTCACATGCTACCCCGAATACAACAATTTACAATTATGACAGGATTACATTCTTAAAATATTCAAAATAATATCAAGACTCTTCATCTAAATTGATTTTGTCTTCATTAGCCAGCTTATTGTTGTAGTTTAGCCATGCCTCAAGCGCAGGATTGATCTCCGAGGGATCTAAATTCTTCAAATGATTGATCCAATAATCGAACATCTCTAGTTCCTGGCTAAATCTATTGTATATCCTTTCTATCTCTGCCCCAGCCTTGTGGAATGCTTTGAATTTGGCTCTGAGGCCACTTACCTTATCCAACCTGTCTTCCATACTGAGTTCGGTACTTTCAAAATTTACCTTATGTAATTTGCTTTTATACTTCTCAATATCATAAGGGGCATAGTCATTATAGGATGTTTCTAGCCAATCCATCAAAGAATCATTGATATCATATATGAGAAACTAAAGTTCTTCATCTACTGGATTATATGCTTTTTTATGTTCTCAAAAGTTTCTTTCCTCAAATGTAGCTATTTATAGCATTCAATGGCCTTGGATAACTTATCTCCAGTTAGAATATTCTCTACTATTAGAGTCTAGGTAGGCAAATCCCTAATGCTCTTTATCTGTGGAAACATATCAGAGTAATATTCATTGAAGGAGTCACATTCTTCGCGTAGATCTTTCCATTTTTTATGAAGTTCAACCAGCTTCTTGTGCACTTGAGCAGAGGCATTGATAGTCTCACATCCCTTTTCAAAATCTCTAAACAACCAATTCTCAATACCTTGGGATATGGTGCTTACATCGCCTATTCTCACCATTTCATCAATAGATAGGAAAGTGGGCACTATCATTATATCTCCTCCCGCATTAATTGGCTTGATCAGAAACTGGGGACAAGTGCGGAGTTCCTCATTTTGTTGCTTTAACTCCTTCTTTGACATCTCATCTTTATCTAACTATTCCAAAATTGAAGTGACTGATCCTTTAAACTCATCCACTCTTTGAGCATGAGTGGTAGGTCCCAAATCAACTGTGGAAATTACATAATCTTCCGCTCTGACTTGTTCTTTAGTTGCATTTGCTAGTGGGATGACTACCTTTACAATTCTAGATCCTAATTCATTCTTATAGATTCTAGACTGTATCTTTGCCTTCTTTTGCTTCTTGGGCCTATGAGCTTGTTACATGATAGTACTCAAATCCAGTTGTATTATCTCTACTTGTGGCTCAGGATATGCCACTCTATTTTGCAACCATTCGGGTGCTGTAAAAGATGATTTGTTCAGTTCCGTGGCTTTATCATCATTAGTTTTAGCCAGCTCTTCAAGTAATCCCTTCTCCTACTCTGGTTTTTATCCATACTCATCTCCTCTGCCTTCTCTCCTCCTTCAGCCAAGTTACTCCAGTTTATCATCATACTTTCCTGGGCTGCCTTGAAAAGCTCCTTTGTTTGACCTTTATCTAGAGGGATGTTGGATATGTCATTGATTTCAACATTGACTATCTTAGTCAGAGGTTCATTTGGAACTTCATTACCCACTTCCAAAAATGCATCTTTCTCTACCTTAAGCATCAATTCAGTTTTAGGCTCCTACAAACCAAATTCTACACATGCTTTATCAATTCTAGGCAGCAGAGGTACGACTAAGGAGGTTGAATTTGTGAGCATTTGTGAAATAGCAATGGTAAAAGATATGGACAATGTAGGTAAGTTTACCTACATCAGATTAGCCAATACTGCTGACAAAGTGGAAGAAATGACAAGGGGGGAGGGAAAAGCTAGTGAAGGTATGAGAAGGGAAGGTGAAAGAATGGTGGAAATGGGACGTAGTGTTGTGGTAGTGGATAATTGAGTAGAAGAAGTAGAAGGTGAAGGTGTAGTAGCATTAGAAGGACATGAAGTGGCAGCAATGGAAGAAATAGGGCTGATAGGGGCATTGGAAGATATTGCCAGTGAGCAGGAAATAGTTGAAACATAGGAAGCAAGAGAGGTGGTAGCAGGGAATGTTTCTTGGAAAATGGTAGCTGATGTCATGGGTGAAGTGGGTGCAGCATAAGTGGAAGTAGTGGGGGAAGAAATAATAGTAGAAGTTACAGAGGTTGAGACAGCCATGTTTAAACTTGGAGCAGCAAGAGATGGAGAGGTTGGTAGACTAGTATCTACTTGTGTTGCAGCACCTTCTTTAGTTACCCTCTTCACCTTAACTTTCTTGGTCTTAGAACCTTCCCCAGGACTACTTGGCATATCTCTTTTCTTGGTGGCCCTTTTCCTAGTGGAAGGAGACTAGTCTTTTTTGGAAGGAGGCCTTGCAGATGGCTTCTTAACTTTCTTTGCTTTCTCTGCCAAAGATATATGTTCTTGATTATCTAATTTCTACTTCTCGATGGGCTCTGCCTCATTTGTGAGGTCTATGGGTTCATCTTCTTCACCTCTAGAGTCTTTGTTTGATTCTAATGCAGTGTATGTAAGTTGCATTCCTTTTCCCTCCAAAGCAACTACTTGGCCTCTTACCCAGACCTTACTCAATCTGATTGGTTCTCGCATTATGATATCTAAAGAGCTTTCTTCTACATTGGCCCAATTTGGTAGTGGGATTGGTTTATGGTATTGGGCTTCCCAAGCTCCTCTGACCATAACATTATAATCATCCTCCAACTGATCTAGCACTGCAATAATGTGGAACTTCTAGATGAAGGCTAGAGATAGCCTTGAATGATCCTTTTTCATTACTTCATTGTCATCCATGCAATTGGCCCAAAAGTCCTCGATATGCATCTTGTGAACAACTTTTTGCTTACAAACCTTTCCATTACCTTATTTGGATTGAAGTGATCTTTTGCATTGTAGAAGTGGAAGTTGAGAAGCTAAAGGTCATTGTCAGAATGTTCTACTAATGCCGTGGAAGGACATCCCCTTACCAAACCTGATAGGAAACTGGACACTGGTTCTATGTAAGTTCTTAAGTTTCTCAACACAAGGTATCAACTATCTAGTCAATTCTAGAAGCATTGTTTTGTCATCAGGATATCTGGGAAGTCTATAAGCCATCCTAGTGAAACCTTGTACTCTTAGATATGTGAACTTCTTAAACTAGATATACCATCTACCATATCTAGTTACTTCATTCATTGCTTTAGTGGAAATCCTCAAGGCTGTATTACCTTACAGCAATCTGGCTATATACATTGTAAAAGCATCATTCATCCTTTTAAAGTGTATCAGAGATTGAGATGAGGTTAGCTGAGGGTAACACTCATATACTTTTACTTGGGTTTGCTCATCATTTCCAACTTCTCCAATCTTAGACAACCCAACATAGTGATTTCTTCTTGCTAGTGCATAGACAACATAAGATGTCCATCTGAAGTATCTCTTCTCTTTGAAGTTGCTGAAGGCCTCATGAATGTTGTCACTAAGGATTTGGGACTAGTGAAACTTAGTCCCTTTCAGTATCTCAATTATAATGATGAACATCCATTCCTCAAAAGTAGAGGTTGTAGGTAATCCATATATTCGGCTTAAAAAGGTTACCAAATCTCTAATTTCATCATGGAAATCACTTCTATATAATACTTGGTGAAATTTGCTGAGGGCAGACCTTCTGCTTTTGGCCCAATGATCATTCATGTGTTTCGTGCACCCATTCACATCTTTGTTGTAAGTCTCCTCTGATCCTTGTTTGTTTGGCATTGTCATAACTATGTGCCATGGAATATCAAAAGTCTTACCCAAAGAGAGTGGGCTTAAATCAGCCAAGATATTCCCATTGGTAGTGTGGATTGTCCTTGTCATGATATTATATATTTTTGCACATGTTACTATTAATTCTGCACAGTGCACTGAGGTGGGGAAGGCAACAGCCTGTGATATACCACTTTGAGTGTTTTGGCCCCAGGAGTTGGATTTGGGCCAAAGATTATCAATTTGAAATCATCTAAGTCTATGTGACCTAGATCTGTGTCTCCTACATCACTCCACCCAGAATGACTCTTAGTCTCTGGAGCGATACCCTTGAACTTATACTTCATGGTTTGAGCTCGGGCAGTCATCTAACCTATAGGACTGGGCCTTATAAGTTTGATACCTTGAGAATTTTCCACAAACTCCTAAGTTTGAGATGAATTTAATGAATCTACTAATACTATTGATATGCCCTTTTAAAGAATCACAAATCTAATAGTTTATTACCATTGCACTTACTTCATAGCAATTCACCATTAATGCATGCAAAGAAAAACATTTAATGTTGCAAGACATCTCATTAGAAGCATGAAAACTATCATTATCTACATTTGCAACATTAATTGCATCATTTTTGACATTTTCCCCTTTGAAAATTAATTAAACATAGTCATTTTTTACCATTTGCACTAGTTTCAGGGTCAACCGACCTGTAAGCATGAAAGCACTATATTTGAGGTCCACCAACCTTAGCAGGGAAATCTAGTTGATCCGACCTAATATTCTATCAGTGTTGAAATGTCTTTTCACTTTTGCACGGGTTTCTAGATTGACTGACTTGCGCAACTTTCAAAGGTTACCAACTTTGAGTATGGTTGTTTTAGTTAGTTGGTTGGAATTTAGCGTGAGACCACTGAGATCATACTTGCATGGGATTTGGCTTTGTCAGACTTGCACAAGATTTTAAGTCAACTAACCGAATTGGTGAAAGCATGCTTTAGCACAAGTTTAGCTGGGTTAATTATAGTGCAGAGTTGTTTTTCTTGTTTCTAGTAGGATTTTGGGATGTTACCAACTTGCGGAGATATTCTGAGTGTCCGACCAAGTCAGAGTTGAAATCTGTTAGCGTATGGTCGGTACAAAAGGTTTTTAGTGCTAAGTAGCTTTTTAAAGTTTGTGAGGTTTTTAGGCCTCGCCGATCTAATCAGTTAACATGGTAAAAGCTATGTAGGTCAGATGCTAAAGTTTTTAGTACTAAATGGGTTTCAAAACACAGTGTGAGTTTTCATGACCGCTGACCGACTAGTTGAGCTAAATTGTTTATAAGTCGGTTAGTCTCAAATTTGGAAGGTTCAAATTTTATCATACTGCATCTAAACCTAGTTAAGTCATTCTATTTAGCCCATGGCGATCCTACTACATTTTTAGGGAGAAATTTGAATTAGGTTTTGAAGAGAACAAACAATCCATGCACAAAACCCTAGCTGAAACCCCAAACATGTTGCTTAGAAGAAAAATGTACTTTGAATGAAACCCTAACCACTCCTTGAAAAAGATTAAAGAGTATAAACCCTACTTGGTTAGTTGCAAAAAATGTGTCTGAGATACACAGGTAGGAGATGGTTGCGGGATCGAGTTCGAGGGAAATGACGGTGAGAATGCTGGATAGGCTGCGAAGGGGCTCTCCAAATTTCTTATCAAAATGTAGAAACTGATCAAATCAATGCAATTTAACCTTTTATTATTTTGGCCAAATCACCATTGATGCGTGACGTACGCAGTGTCAGTCATCTGATTTAGGGTTTCACGTGATTTTTCGTTTGCTCTGATTTGGCAGGGAAATCAGTCGTGACAGACTTGGTCAGTGAAAGGTCTTTTTAGTGCTACAACAATAAATTCAATTCATGCCATTTTGTGGGACCTTGAGGCTCTTCAGACTTGTGGGAATTTTGGTGTTCTCTGACTTAGTCAGTAATCGAGTAATGTAGCGCAAGTCAGAGACAACAGACTTTAGCGCTAAAGTCCATCGAGAGGGAAAACAATGCTAAAGTTGGTAACAAAGGCTTTTAGTGCAAAGTCAGTTAGGCAACAATTTAGCACAAAGGTCAGTTAAGACCAGATTTAGTGCAAAAGGGCTACTTAGAGTCACTGGAAGGGATAAAAAGATATTGACTTAGCAGATTTTGAAGTGATTTTCAACATCATCATTTAAACATGGCCAAAATGCACCTTGATCACTTGGTTATTTAGGAGGTGAAAAATCTCCTTGAGACTCTGGACCAAATTGAAAGAGGGGGTCCCTATTTGAAATGGGGCGTGTGTGCAAGGAACAACAATGTCTAAAAAAAAACTCGAGATGTTATGATGGGGGCATGATTATTTTCTTTGTTTGTTGCTTGTGGTTTTATCTTTACTAATGTGAAGCCTTGTCTAAGGACATGATCAACACAATGATCATCAAGGACATCAGGGGTCTAACATGAAACATGTATAATCCTTGTCTATTGATATGCAAGAAATACTTAGGTAATCTTAGTTTAATTATACCTAGATTCTTGTATTTTCTTACAACATTTCAAAAACACAAAAAAACAAAAAAGCCCAATGATGAAATAAGCACTTCAAAATACTTGCAATATCAAGATGGCAAAACCATTTACATCCACAAAGAATTTGTATCCCATGCAATAAAAATTCTATGTAGAGTATTAATGTTTGTATATAAAATCTTGCGATCCTTTCATTTACATTTCCTCTATCAATCAGTCTTCTATCTATCATTATGTCATTTCTGCGTCGATTGCGTACACTTGGACATAACAAAAAACATCATTTTGCATATCATAAAAAATGCGATAGTCATTAACATGATTAAAACATTTCCATACATATAGGTGAATTAGATCATCTGTATATATTTGCATCCACATAGCATAATATCTCATCAGAAAAATATCAAAAAAAACATAGACATATATATCATCGCATAAACTACATCATCATATAGCATTCACATTTACATATTAGAACATAAAGTAAACATGCATCATCATATAGACACCAATAAATATGAGCATCATCACATAGTTATCAATAAACATGTGCATCCATATAGATGTCAAAAGTAAGGTGCATCCATAACAAATCACATCAAGCATGTAGATCATAAACTACAACATCATATATAAATATGTCATAATCATGTCCATGTGTATGAAATTAAAGTCCATCATCTCTGAGTCAAATCATGAATGCGTATACATACATCACAAAATAATGATGATACATGTACAAAAGTGAGATAAATATATACATATCAGGCTATCTATGAGCCATCAACAATGTGTGTATACATCAAAAAGTATCAGTATAAGTGTAAAGGCTAGCCCTGTTGCCGTGGGACACTACTCTCAACACTACCCTCTCCACCTTCTCCTTTGCCAGTCCTCGACTACTGTGGACCCATAGCAAACATTACAGATTGTGAACCCCCTATCCTCTAAGATGTGCCTGCTACAGACTGACTCATATAGCTGGGTGCCCATTGATCTACTGGCACTACCCAATGGTATAACCCCCTATAGTACTAGGTCCATGACCTAGCAGTTGCCAACTCACCTTGAATCTATGTAATCTAGGCCTAAAGCTATGCAACCTGGGCCTGAGCCTGCTACACCTAAGTAATTAAAAAAGTAGTGGCCCCATTAGTACCGAAGGCAGCTAGGGCGCAATCTCTCTCCACCGTAAGAGCCTGCACCCTCACCAATGTTGTGTCTCACTCTATAGTGAGACCAGATATAATCCCTGTGTCTACCTCCCTTCAAGACTCTACCACCCTAAGTTGTGCCCTGAGTTGTTTGACTTGACCCCGCAGCATGGTAATAGCCTGCTACTATAGTTCAGGCTAGACGGGAACTTGAGGAACATGTACCTGTAGAATTAGCTATGGTGCCACCTACTACTAAGGCACCTACTACTATACCTATACCTGTGGTGCCACCTACTATGGTGCCACCTACTATGTAGCCTACTACTACGCTGCCTATTGCTAGGAAGGTCCCTCCCCAACTCTCTACCTCGGTCTTTGTCTCTCTCCATCACCTCCACCATCTCCCCTACCTCCATCATCTCCTCCACATCATCCTCCTCTCATCATCATCATCGTCCTCCTTCTGCCTCCACTATCCTCTTCGTCTAAATCCTCCTCCTCTAGGTGAGGAACCAACTCTCTAGGTCCTGAGTACCTCAGGAACGGGTGGGCCACAAACCACTGCTCATAGTCGGGGTCATCCCCGCATCTACTACCTCCCTCCTCATCGACCAAGCCTAGTAGGGTATCTATAGGAAATCTGCTCTAGCCTCCTCATAGGAAGCAACTGGGCCCCATTGAAAGCACTTTGTGTGGGTCCTACCAAAAAGTGCCTGCCCCTGTGGTCAACCACATACTCTCCCAAACTGCCTCTGCACCCAGTTCACTATCTGCCTCTCTAAAATGTACTGTGTCCACCCAATCAGCCACCGAGTCTGGAAGCAATACATGAGCTCATCATCCTCATCATCCCATGGCTCACAATCTATGTAAGGGTATCAAATAACTTAATCCAAATTATCTACCTGGTGTCTCCAGTAGTCAAGCTTTCCCAACTTTATACTGGGAAATAACACCTGCATAACCATATGAGTAAGCTCCCCAGGCTTCCTTGAAAAAATGCATATTGGTCAAGTCACAAATATATGCTCCCATAACCAAAACTGTAGCAATGAGACACCTGTAGACAAACTGGCAGCTCTATGGTAGACCACCTGGTGCATATCGAGATATAGGTGTGCAAGAACACTAACACCCTATGCAAAGTGGGTGCCCTCTATAACCATCCTCTCTAAGGTCCTACCCCAACCAATGGGGAACCCATGTGACCTCCGATCGGAGCATACCACATCTCTGATCAATCCTACCACAATCCATGGGAAGTAGTAATAGTAGTCATATAAATCCTGCCAGGAGATTACCTGACCCTCAAGGTTAGAATCATCAAACACATGCCTACACTCTACTAGTCCAGCATCACGCTGAGACTCGCACTCCACTAGTTCACCCCGGATCAGTAAGTGCAGGATCCTATAGACATCCTCCAGAGTAATGGACATCTCATTAGTAGGCAGATGGAACATCCCATCCTTGCTATGGAAACGTTCCACCACAACAGTCAGCAAACCAAGGTTTGCTCAAACCTCAGGCATAAAGCAGATGTAATCCAAACCCATCACATCGAGTGCCTCCCAATCCATCTCTGTTAGCATATACAGCTGCAACATCGGCAAGGGAAACTACTCCCGTGACATGAGTACATCACGAATGTCCTCCTACAATCAAGCAAACCATAGCATCAACCATAACTAAATCTAAGCAAACATGCTCAAATTATCAAAGGTATCATATCACTTACTTAACATATCAAATTGATCAAAACAACATATCATCTCTTGTCTAGATTCTATGAATCTTAGAGATCGCTTATCAATTGACGCATTGATCAAGATGCCAATTGAGTCAATTTCTCTAAGTAACTGATTATTTGAGTACAAATGCATCGAACTAAGTTGTAAATGTGTGATATCAAGGCAAATGCACTAATCTAGGCAAATGTGCTGAAATATAGAGCAAATGCACAATTTTAGGACAAAAGCGTAGATTCAGGTGACATATGTGCATTTCTAATAAATGAGCAGCCAAACAAGGTAAATGCTCAATTTCCTAGAAAATCCACTGAATCACATCATAGATGCGCAGTTTTGGCATATGTGCAGCTAAATGTCACATATGCACAGGTTCGTGATGAATGAGTAGTTTCGGAGCACAAATGCACAAAAACATGAATTGACGCATTCATTTTGGTATCTTTCCCTAGCATTTATTTCCCTAATAAATGACCCTAGCTAATTTTTTTCAAACTATGTATCGGTGGTCCTACATTGGCTAGCCACCCGAACCATTAGAATCACTCAAAGTGGTGTTCCTCACATGGAATATCCATCTCTATATCGACTGCTCTAGCTCTTGTGCTCTCCTAGGCTCTGTAGGACAAGTCAACTAAGGACAAGTGTGCAAATGACTAGGATTTGTGGACCTAGCTTCTATATAAAGTAAATGAATCCTAATTGGTTGTGTGGTGACTGTGACTACTTCCCAAGCCCATTTCCTCTCGTTTCTCTAAACCGTGACCCATTTTTTGTCAACCTAACCTATTTTTAACCTTCTTCATCGTGAGGTCGTCTATCCCACATTCTTCTACCTTCTTCCCATCCAATCTCCTAAGGGGGCATCCTACCATCGTTAAACCTGTACCAAGGGCAAACTGGGATATGTATCATTATTAGAAAAATCTATTCTTTGAAACAACGTGATAAAACACATTGCATCAAAGAGGGGCAAAATGTATACACCTAAAATTGACACGACTCTATCTAAATAAATATTCTTAATATTTATTTTATCTAAATTCCTCTATCAATAAATAAATAAACAAATTTATTAATTTGATTCATATTCTTCCCATAATTAAATAAAATCAATTTATTTAACTAAATTCTTCTAATGTCTTCCAACAAATTAAATAATACCAATTATTTAATTAGTTATTCCAAAATCATTCTAAATTAAATAAAACCAATTATTTAATTATTTCTTTCAATAATATCTTCTTTAAATTTAAATAAATCCAAATATTTATTTAAGTTATCTATTTCCTCCAAAAAATGATTATCTAAATATAATTCAATCAAGTGTGCATATGCAATTGAATATTCCAAATATTTAATTGAGTTAAAATATCTTCTCACACTCATGCAATTTCCATCCTTCACTTAACTGATTAATGTATTTTGTTAAATGATTTATCTCTTCAGTTAACTCATTCTTCTATTTTATCAATTCCTCTCATGCAAAATAGAGAAAGACACATGTCCTCATCCTATTTGTGCATATGCTCTCAAGTATCCTCTACCGTTGATCTTCTTATTCTTTCTATACCATGGATCTTCTCTCTCACAAGTCTATAAGTGCAACCCTATTCCTCCATTTCTCTCATCCAAGCTTTAAGTAAACTTACTCTATAGGAATTATAGGGTGCCTTTGACACCAAATCATTCCATACCTTGCGATCACACCATTATCATCGAAATTATGTTGAAGAATCCTTCATTGCAAACCTAACATAGCCATTCCCACTTGACATCTTGGAAAATAGCAAGGAAATGCACCTTCTAAGGTCCATATTGATATACAAGATCATTTGAGGTAGGCGACCAATGGAAGCCATGAATTAAAGAGGTTTGCAAGGTTTTAGTTCTTTGTTTATTTGATCTTCTTTGTTTCTTATTTCATTAAGTTATTGGGTATTATTGATATTATTGATATTCATGCACGATTTCCCTTAACAAATAATGCTAGTGGGGATGAAGGATATATCATTATAATGGAAGAGGAACTTAATAATATTGAGAAAAATTAGACATGGGAAATGGTTCTACAGCTTGCAAAAAAGAACATGATAGGCACTAAATGTTGCAAATATGTGCCTATGATGTGTTGTCATTGATGCCAACATATCTCTTTGTCAGAGAGAGTGAAGACAGTGCAGTTCAATAAAGTAGATTGCTTTGCATTCCCAATAAGATGAAGATTAGAGTCTATGGATTAAAGGGTTTTGTGGAGGATTGTCTGAAGTTGCTCCAGTTAAGATTTGAGAGCTCCACATGGAGGATTCGTGAAGTTATGGCATCTAAGTAGAACTAGGTTTTGCAATTGTTCAGAGGTAACAAAGTGATAGGAATTTGGTCCGGATTGCTCAAAATTGGAATATTATGGTATGCAGTTCTAGAGGTATGTTTGGGATGTTACTGTGTATCCTCAACTCAAGTGGTTCATGGTTTGGAGGTCCGAAAGAAATCTTTCTAGTGTGACAGTCATGACAGTTAGTGTTCTTAAGCTCCCATATGAAGATGCAAGTGACTCTAGTGATTTGAGGTGGTGTGGTTGTTCTTGTTGATTTTATTGTGCTTATGGAGGTCTCTGGATCCTATGCCTATTGTGTTGGTGGTCTGTATTGAGGATTGAGCTCATAGTTTAAGATTTCTCCTTGGGTGTTGTTGTTCTTTCAAGTCTTGCCCAATTAGATGCTTCATGTGTGTTGCGAATGATCTAAGAGAAGTTCTATGGATCATGGCATGTTGTTCAAGGAAGATTTGAGTCTCAACTATGTTTGGTTAATAGTGTAGTGGTCCGGATGTAGCATTTTGTATTATCTCAAGTCTTGTGATTGTAATTGCTTGTAATGCCTATCTCAGAGAATCTTCCAGATAGATGATTGTAAGGCCGACTTTGATGTTCATTCCAAAGTTGATGTCATGTATAAATAAGTATAGTGAATTCGTGTAAATGTACCCATGTTTGTGAAGATGTGGAGGTAGCAAAGAAGTGTTTGGGGGTAGAGCAGAGGTGTTGTGAGCTTCAATGGAATTAAACCTTTGCATGGAGAAGATGTTGTTTCTCAATTCAAACTTTCAGTGTTAACCATGTGAATGTTTTCTGTAGATAGTGAGTCTATTAAAGCAATGAGCTCTAGGTAGTGTGCCTGAAGGTAGGTGCCATCCCATTTTTTTATTCTTTTAATAGAGAATAAATTTTGTTGGTTAACCCCCACCTTGGTTTTTCCCTTAACCAGGTTTCCACGTAAAAATCCTTGTGTTATCTGTGTTGGTTGTGTTTTTCCTCATGTGTTGTTGATTCATGCATTCACGGTTATATCATTAATCTATTGATAAGTCATAAAGAAGATTAAATGTAGAAAAATATAAAGTTTTGTTATAATTGATTCACCCCCTATCAGTTGTCTACCCTAATTTCAACAATTGGTATCAGAGTCGGTTCCTCTAAAAGAAGCTTGACAGCTTGAGGAGATCTAGGATGTCGACATACAAGAAGGATAGTCTGAGATTTGATGGAACAAATTACTCCCTTTGGAAGAATCATATGGAGTGTAATTTGTAATGCATGGGTGCTCCTTATTGGTTGATAACTAAGAATAAGTATACTCCTCCGAAGAATGGTCCTACAACTCAAGATGAAATCAAAGAAGCTGAATACAACATTTGGTCTAAAGAAGCATTCTGGAGTGTTCTGACTAATACAGAAATGACAAATGTCTTAGAATTACAAATGGCTCATGAAATATGGAAGAAGTTGGAAACTCTATATGAAGGTGATACATATGTCAAATGTGCTAATTTATAGAGCTTAGATGGTAGATACAACTTTTTGAGGATGAGTGAAGATGAAAACATCACTTCCTACATATGCAAAAGGTGAATGAACTTGTGTGCACTATTAGGTGTGCTGGTGGAAAACTGGAAGAATCAAAGATTGTTGCCAAGGTGCTCAGATCCTTACTTGCTTCATACAAACATAGAGTTATTGCTATTGAGGAGATCAACACTGTGACAGATGTTATAAGGGACCAGTTGGTTGGAAAACTTTTAGCATTTGAAATGAGTGACTTTGGTGATTCTCTTCCTAAATTAGAATTTGCATTTAAGTCTAGTGTTTTCAAGAAGAAAATATTTGATCTAGGTGAAATCTCTTCAAGAAGACTAACCATATATGAGAAGGCAAAGAAGGAACATGAAGAAGATGAATTTGAACTTGAAGAACTTGAAGCCCTCATTGCTAAAAGATTACAAAGAGGATTCGGTAAGTATGAAGGAAAGTTACCTTTCAAATGTTTTGCTTGCAATAAGATTGGTCATTTTGCTTCAAGATGTCCGGAGAGGGTTTCAAAGCCAAACCCTAATAGACCTAGGGTTTAGAAGAAATGCTACTATGTCTAAGAAGCTATTGATGAAGGAGTCACAGATGATGAATCTGATATGGGAAGTACCTCTAGAAATGAATGGGTGTTCATTGCTATCAAAGAAGAAGAGTTGGTGCCTACTGAATCCACTATCTATGGAAATGTGGAAAGTTGCTTGGTTGCTCAGGTTGAAGAAAAGGATGAATGGGTGATTGACAATAGATGTTCTCATCATATGATTGGTGATAAAAGTAAGTTTGTAAGTTTAGAAAGATATGAAGGTGGAATTGTGATGTTTGGAGACAATTCAGCTCATGGAATCCATCGCAGAGGATCCATCTCTCTTGATGGTAAGAATAACACTAATGATGTTTTGTATGTAGAAGGGTTGAAGCATAATCTTCTTAGTGTTGGACTGTTGATTGAAAAAGTGTATGATCTTTGTTTCAAGGATGGAAAATGTAGAATTTTGGAAAGCTCCAGAACTGAGATTACATCTGGTACATAGACTAAAGGTAATATCTTTCATTTAAGTTGTACTAGTAAAAGTTGTTTGATTGCTTAGATTGATCATAGTTGGTTATGACATAGGAGAATGTGTTATGTAAAATTTTATAACATTTTCAAGATAAGTACTACTTAGGCTATGAGAGATCTTCTAAAGCTTGTGAAACCTACTAATAGCATGTCTAAGGAATGCCAGTTGTGAAAACAAAATAGAGATACATTAAAAAGTAAAGAACAATTTTCAAGTGGATTATTGGATCTTTTGCACACTGATTTGTGTGGTCCTGCTAGAGTTAGGAGTTTGCAAGGAGACAGATACTTTATGTTGTTGATTGATGATTACTCCTGGATGATGTGGGTTACTTTCTTGAGAGAGAAATCAGAGGCTCTGGACAAACTCATGGTGTTCAAGGCTAAGGTAGGGAATGAGATTGGTGTGAAGATGATGCAGAGGCATCCACACTATAACCTTCGCATATAGCATGGATGTCTGCAGACCAACCTCATCATCATCATATTCCGCTTTATACTGTCAGCATCATCATCATGTTTCCTAAAACCACCAACAGCATCATCATGTTTCGCATTACACAGTCAGCATCATCATATTTCGGACGATCACAATCATCCTCCTGCCGACTACTGTTCACCTCCTCCGCCTTCCTTCTAACATCATCATCATGATGTTCAGCGGGCGCACACATCCTCCTGTTGCACTGTTCATCAGGCTCCAAACACTATCGTCATCATCATGACCTTCAACACTGTCTTCGTCAGCAGGATATCCAAATATCTGGTTGTTCAAATATCCTGATGACGACCACCTTCAGCAGCTTACCTTCGATGCTCCGCTAGCCGACGACACAAGCAACAGCATCGTGATCTACTTTATCCGGTTCTCTTCGAAACCTCCTGATGATGCTAACACAACTTCCTGCTACAGACTTCCGCCGATACCTAAGCACTTAACGACGGCAGGATAAACTCGCATAGGGGATATCTCAATATCCTGATGACGATGATGTCATATCCTGATGACGATGACGTCACCCAATATCCTGATGACCTCTTCAACACTTAGTCAAAAAACACGAACTTTCTCTCCCGCATCTACTCACGATATGCGGATGTTTGGCACTCCCGATAGATGATCCTGATGCCGATACTTGCACTTAGTCTATGTCTGACCTAAACATCCTGATGCACTCGCAACATGAAAACTCCAACAGTTTCATGACCCGACCTTCTTCCTGATGCCGATGCACTCCTCCTCGGCTCCTCCAGATGATGATCACCCCGACGAACCCGCACTTCATGCGCTCAACTGCATCATGTTCATCTTCACTTATCCGGATGACGATGTCTAACCCGACTGCAGGATATTTGCAGAAATATCCTGATGATGCCGTCTTCACAAACTTCTTCACTTAGCGAAATCTCACTTCGCCGATCCTCCAGGGATGACCCGATCCAACCTCAGGGTGATCTTCCAACTCAATCAGCTCGACCTAGCACATGAGGATGCTAGGCTTCTCAACATCTGTCGACCGCGATCCTGCACACCTGCATGCAAACAAACAAACTACCTACTAACCTACTGTACATTACCATTCCACCGATCAGATGAGTCAACCGGTGGAATGGATCAGTGAATCCATGAAACCACTCAAACCAGCAGATCTATTACACAAAGGAATCCAACCAGAGCAAGAACACAAACAGGATCTTTATTGATTCAAAGATGCAATACAATATGATATTCCTCACACAGAACACTCAACCTCCCCTGTTTAATGCAATACTAGACTGCCGATCGATGATATCTGTCTGTATGTCCAATATCAACCGATCTCATGCTTATAAAGACTTTCCTACGAGTACTACTGACCCGACTCCAAGCGGCTGGGAGATCCCACCGAACATACATCATGACAGCTGTTATAACTAACTAGCTAAAAATAGCAAAAGCCTGGTCAGCATGATCTTATCACGAACAGCATGACCTTATTACATGCATTTGGTCTTAACAGACCTTCTTGGAAACATAAACAGGACCTAAACTACTAACTGCCTTATCAAGACCAGCTGTCAGGTAGGTGCTCCTGCACCATTGATCTTAGATCAAAAAACACAGAACAAATTTTTTGTTACCTGGTCATATTTCACCCTGCTCCTCCAAGTAGTTTCAAGGAACTCTGCTACCCAAGAAAAGTCCTCAACTGTGACCATTTGGAGCATCTTCTTCAAGAAATCACAACCCTTGCAGGATATGGCATGGTGAATGAGCATGTCACGTCCCCTTAAATGTAGCAAAAAGGGAAAATATTTCACAACTTCCTTAGGGAAATCAATTTTCTAAAGGTCCCTTAGCCTCAACAGCCCAACACCATAAACTACTTTCTCTAGAACCTCCTCTAGCCCTATAAGTAGTTCTACCATAAACATGTTGAATATTAGGGTATTAACTTCCACCTTGGCCATGTTCAAATCTAGCAAGGATGCTACGAATTGGGAGGCTATATCCTAGTCAACACTATATTGCTCACCTCCTTCCACAAAGGTCCTACCTAGAATAAGCTTTGTAGCTCGTACCATGAAGGTATCATTCTACCGAAGAACCCTCCTAAGGTGCTAGTTCGTAACCTTATCCAAAAAAGGTATCTACCTAACTATGTTGTTTAAACAAATGGGTGTTCCCATTCCTCCACACACTAGACTCTCTATAGATAGGTCAAAAATAAACTTGGTAGCTCTATCCATCTACCTATATTATGCAAACCTATGAATTTATGGACTTCAAAGTTTTTTACCGACCTATCTATAGTACTAATTTTAGTTGGCTTTGAATTCTCAATTAGCAAGTCTCATGTGAAACCATCCTCTCATTCACTAATGCCTTCATTCAGTCTATTTATGCTAAATCTGGTGATATCTAAAGATTTGGGTGATGTGAATTTTCTTACTAGAATTAGGAGGATGGGAAATCCCATCAAGAATGCTCTTTCATATCTTCAAATGATTTCCCCCTAAGTGATCCATCTATTTGATCCTACCACCACTCTTGAAAGGTCCCTTCTAATAAACTTGCCTTCAATCCACATTGAGTAATCATTAATTCTAAATATAAATGGAAAATGATGTCACACTTCTAAGTTGATCTATCCAAAAGGATCTCGTGATCCAACATCAACCCCAAGATGCAAACGTGTCTCCTAACTTGCTCCATCTCACCAACCCATGCAAGAATCCTTATCCTTTTTTAAAAAGCATAGATTTATCTAGGCCCACTCAAATCCATGAATCTATTCTCTTGAATCAAATTATAGATACTGATTCTATTTTCTCAATCCCCTTTGGTTCCATTTTGTAATTTTGAATCCTCTATTTCCTTTATTTCCTAACCATCGACACCTTTGTTTGCTAGATTCCACTTCCAATTTTCCTTCTCAGTATGTATGATTGACTCTATGAAGTTCAGAATCTTTGAGGTGGGCAATTGTTGTTTCTAGCATTGTACCTAGTTGCCAATTCACCATTTTCCCAGTTTTAAAAGATTGATGATTAGGGCCAAATCACCCTATATGATTACCTTCTAAAGTTTCAGTTTTATACACATTTCCAAGCCAAGAACTAAGGTTTGCATCTCAGGTACATTATTTGTTCCTACAGAAAGAGACTTAGCCAATATCCCCAATACCCTTCCTTGCCAGTCTTAAATGATACACCCTGCCCCTAAGATGCTAGGGTTGCCTCTGGTAGCCCCATCAAAGTTCATTTTAAACCACCCTAGTTCTAGGGGAATCCATACAACTTGGATTCTATCTATTTTTGCATTCTTTCCTTCCTCCCCTACAAAGGAGGGAACCTTCAAGCCATGCCAATTTGCCCTCATGACTGTATCTCACTCTATGAAATTTGAATTCTTTTATGTTCGCTCCCCCAATCTTGTGTTTGTAGCTTCTATTATAACCGCTTCTACTTTATTGAGAAATGAGATTAAGAGAGTCTTTTTTTCTTTGAACAATCTTTGGTTTCTTTCTTTCTAGATCTCCTAGACAAATAGGGATGGGGAGATTAGCCAAAATATTGAGAATAGGGCAGTTCTATTTAGAAGTGGCCAAGCCTTAAAAAGGATTAGAATGTCCTGAGGCAAGGCTACTTTCCAATTTAACTTAGCACAAATCCAAGTCCAACATCTGTTTGTGTATGGGCATTATAAGAAGAGGTGATTTCCTCATTCCTCTTCCTATTTGCACAAAACACACCTAGAAGAACCATAATATCCCATCTTTAGAAACATGTTTGATGTTAAGATTCTATTTTGCACCATTCTCCAAGTGAAGATCCTTGCCTTGGGAATGTAGTTCTTATCCCATAAGAGTTTGAGAGGAAGGTGAGAAGCTACCTCTGAGTGCTACACCAAAATCTTGTATCCTTCTTTCACCTTGTAGGATCCTATTTTGGAGCCATTCTATCTTAGGGTTTCCCTTCCTTCTCTAATGAAAATGGTCCTATTATTGAAGGCCTCTTCAAAGACTACTACTTCCTGATTGGAGATACCTAATGTTCTCACATCCTTCCATCGCCCCTTGAAACCTCCATTGATAGTGGAAATCTGAAGATAATCCCTCACTTTGTCCCCCCAAACTTGCTTGGTCCTTTCATTAATTATATTGAGCTCATTTTTATTTTCCAATTTAGAAACCCTCCACAAGAATCTTCCTAGAGCAAAGCATGGTTCCCATCTCTGACATCCCAAGTCAAATGATTTGCAATCATATCTCTACAACATTTTAGAAAATTCTAAATTCTAGAGCCTACAGGAAGAATTCTAGAAGAGAAGATACTCAAATCCCCTTCATCTACATATTTGGCCTTTACTATTATCACCCATTTGACACCTGAGTTTGAGTAGATGTTCCAAACTAGTTTTGCCCCCAAATCCTTGTTTTGGAACACCCTATTTCTTAGGCCCACTCCTTCTACCATCTTTGATTTGTAAATTTTCTCCCAACTTATGAGGGGAAATTTCTTTTGTTCTGATTCTCCTTGCCAAAAGAATTTCCTCATTCTTTGATTGATTCTTTGGCATGCTATAACTAGGACGTCAAGAAAGAGCATCATATAAAAAGGGATTGCTACTATCACTACCTTGAGCATCAATGTTTTGCCTACACATGAAAGTCACCGATCTTTCTAGGAGGCCAACTTCTTGTCTATATTTGAAATTAAAGAGTTTCATCATTTGTCTAATTGAAGGCCAATGGCTAAGGGAAGACCCAAGAATTTAGTTGGTAGAGTACCTTTATTGAAGTCCAACACTCTAAGGATTTCATTTTTCAACGTTGGATCAATGAAGAAGGAAAAACATTTTATTTTTTCCTATTAACCTCCTATCCTGAAGTAGAAGTAGTTTTCTAATATTTACTTGAAAATTTTGGCCTCTCCTATGTTGACCACACCAAAAAGCATTGTGTCATTTGTAAATTGTTGGTGTGAATTTGTTCAACAACCCTTAGTGATTTGAATTCCCTCTTTTCTTCCCTCCTGCAATGCCTTATTCAGAGTTCTTTCAAGTGCTTCTGCCATGATGATGAACAAAAATGGGGATAAAGGGTCCACCTATCTTAGCCCCCTAGAGGCCCGAAAATATCCTTCTAGAGAGATCCATTAATTAACACAAAAAATCTTGGTGTAGCCACACCATTTTATAACCATTATAGCCATTCTTTTTGAAAGCCAAAAGCCTCAAGAACCTTGAAAACAAATCTACAATCTACTTTTTCATAGGCTTTACTGATATCAAGCTTTATCAACATGTTTGATTTCTTGACCATTTTGATGGAGTGTATAGCTTCTTTAGCTATAATTACCCCATCAAAAATTGATTTGCCAAGTACAAGACTAGTTTGTTCCTCTAAAATAATGTCAGGGAGTGTTTGTTTGATTTTGTTTGCTGTTGTTTTTTCGATAATTTTACATAGATGGTGTTGGAGAGAGCAATAGGTCTATACTCCTCAAGAGAATTATGTTTTTCCTTCTTAGGTATGAGTGTGATAAATTTATTATTTATTTCTTTTAGCACCTTCCCATAACTTCTAGAATCTTCAATTGCCTCCACTATCTCTCCACCTATGATGTCCCAACATTTTTTGAAGAAAGATGCTAGAAATCCATCAGGCCTAGAGGCCTTGTTCAGGTGTAGTTGAAACAATACTTCTTTGATCTCATCCTCAGACAATTTCTGCATTAGCATTTCATTTTGTTCTTCTATGACTAGCCTGGGGATGTGTGTGAGAATCTCCTATTGATCCTTCAAGTTTGACCCATCCCAGTTTTTAAAGAGGTTTTGATAAAATCCTATTGATTCTACAATGATTTCCTCTAGCTCCTCCAACACTCTACCCAATTAAGATTTGATTCAAGTGATCCTGTTTACTTCTCTTCTAACCCTGGTTGCATTATGGAAGTATTTTATATTTTTGTCCACAAAGTTCAACCATAGTTCTGTATATTTTTGCATCCTAAAGATTTCTTCCTTGGATAGAATATCTTCTAATTTGTTAAGAAACTTCTTCTGCTTCAAGTAGCTCTCATTATCTATTCCTCTGGTGATCACTGATTCATTTACCTCCTTCAAACTTTCTTCAATTTTTTTCTTTTCTTGAAAGATGTTTTTGAAGTAAGTCCTATTCCATTCTTTTAGTTGTTATTTAATCACTTTTAGTTTTGTGACAATGGTGAACATCATGGAGCCCTCCGGGTGAATTTGATTCCACCAAAATCTTGATTAGGTCAAAGAAACTGTGGTCTTTGAACCATATATTTTCAAACGTGAAGGGACATTTGATATGTTTCTTATCTCCTAAAATTTCCAAGTTGATTAGAAAATGATTGAAACCTAAATATGTTTCTGTACTACTTGACAAAGCATAGGGAAAATGTAATGCATAAAATTTCTAGAACATAATAGATCACTTCCTATTTATTAAAATAGGTAATTATATGATGGAATCATTAATACTCCATTATGCCCTAAAGGCAAGAAAGTGTTTAAAACTAAACAATAAACATACACTTATAAAATCAGGATAAAACTGCACAATGGAATATAATTTAACAAATAATTGTATTAATTCAATTTTATCAATGCAAATGAATATTTTAAACAATGCAAATAAATATATATATTCAGTCTCAATAATTGGTATAACTGAGCAATGATACTTATCTGTGTATAATTAGCAAGAATCCAAACACGAGTGCTGGTTCCTCTGGAACAATGCTCAACACTTGTGCAATACGCAAGCCCTAGCCAGGACAGTCCTGAGTGCACTTGTATAGCCCAGGTTGGACACACACATAGGATGTGTCCCCTTCTCCATCTTGCTACAGCCTACTAACCAAGAATCCTATTTCGTAATGTACAATGCTTTCTTTCTTCCTCTTTCCTTTTTTGTGTGTTTTCCTTTACATTATTTTCACATGTTTAAATATTAACCCAAAGAGTGGTTCCAAATATCACGCCCTTTAATAAGTAATATTACAAATAACCTTTTAATTGTAACTTCATGTAAAAGACACTCCAATATGAGTGTACTTATAAATAAGTCCTTATTTTCTTCTATTCCTTTTTTCTTTATATATATTTATTTTTACTCTCTAAAGTTTTTTTACAAACTTTATTTCTTTAATTCACTTCTCGGGGAAAAAGTCCCATAAAAATTCTCCCTCGCTTAGCTTGGTCGCTATCCTCAGTAGCTCATAGAGAATCTATAACAAAACATGCAAAATCATCTAGTTAAATAAATGTGGATGTAGCACTATCAATATCGTTCTATGAATTCATTTCACTTCACTTCATCTATAATTCCATTTCACAATTTTTTTAGTTATTTTCACTAATATTTTTTAATGAAATTTATTCACAAGTAGATTCAACATGAAATTTTTCTATTTAATAACCTAATCATACTTTTATATGAAAGAGATTATGAATTTGCAATTACACATTTAATTCAATTCCATATACTAAATCCCTAATTAGTTTTCAATTTGGTCACTCATGCACTACTTAGTAAATATCATACATATCTCATATTCTGCATTCACTCACCATTCACTACTATATAACTTACATAGTCATAATTTCAAGGTGATAATCATGCATTCTAGACTATAGGACTATCCTCTCTTTCTATATAATATTGCACAAAGAACATGTATAATGTTATTAATCCTGTAAGGTATTTAAAAAAAAAAACAAGGCATAACAAATCACTCACATAGATTGATTGTTCAACTACCTAATTATATATACTTCTAAAATAAATGGATGATATTATCTCAATTCAAAGTCTTTGGATTGGCCATCCAAATCTAAATCTCAAAGAATTATCTAAAAAATGATCTTCAAAAGGTTTGTCAATCTAACTACTCCCTGGAGCCTTCAAATCACATGTCAATTACAATCATGGATTAAAGCATACAATACATAGTGTATAAAAAAATGTCATTATAAAGTTCCAAAGATACACCCATTATAGTTATAAACTTCTACAACAACTAAAAATATACATTAATAATGAGAACGACATGTACCAACTATGTAAATTTGAATTGACAATTTTGTAATAGTAATGACTATTTTTATTAGGAAAAGTTCATCTTATGCCTTAGCCTTGGGAATATAGGTTGTGTCTTTTCTAATTAGTCAACAAGAATTCCATTTAAATATCCATGTGCCTAATATTTGTAAGTTGATTATATCATAGTTACAATAATGAGCTCAAATATGTTGTTCATTCAAGACTTCGACTATGTTCACATGCTTGATTTGGTTCGAGTCAAGGTTTTAGTTTGTTTTGTCAAACATACTAATAAATCATTAACAACCTAGGCTTGGTCTGAAAGAGTCTAAAATTATTTATGAAAGGACATGTGGAAGATTTAAACTTCCCATAAAACATAATCAGCTTTATACCATAAACTATTTTCTCTCTTTTTAAAATCAAATATGTATAATTGGTCTATAGTAATATATAGTCTATAATCATAGATCATCTCTCCCCTATAAGATAGTAAGATTTGACATGTCCCCAGGTTTGATCTTAAAAAATCTTCTTGGTTTCATATTCTATAAAAAAATATTGTTTCGTTTGAACTATCACATTTAGACATCACATTTTCTACAGCTTAACACGTGAAAATAATCCTAGAACCTGTGGGTTATGAGCCCACAATGTAACCTAGGTTATATTTTATGTAATAAATCTAGATGTCAATTTTTTTCTAACACTAAGCATATTATCACTACCTTATCCAACTAATTAATTGACTTCCCATAGTTTCAAGGAAAAGATTTGCAACAATCATGCTTCTTTATATTTTATTTTTCTTCTAACATTATTCTTTATTTACATATTTTCTTCACGTCACAATGTCCTATCTATTACAACATATTTTATTGGTCATTTTGTTAGGTTACGTTGAATTAGAGATACTCATAGCCAATTTTAAGTTTGAATGTTCTTTAAGTAAAATAATTTTGTTTCTCACAGTATAATTTAATTAATATGTATTTCTATCTTTTATAATCACCACCTATACACCTATTACACACTTGATTTGGCTAATTATATACATAAATATAAAATAATATTAATATCCAATACAATACACTAAAATATATTACTCTAATTGATCCATTTAGAACTTTATATTCATATTCATATTAATAGCAAATCATATGAATATAAAATTAATAATTGAATGGGTTATTACTCAAACAACTTAGTCATGTAATAATCTAAGTTTCTCTTATGCTTCTAAGCAAAACCAATAGGTAATTCTCTTGGTCAATTACCACACATTAAAATTATAATATAAATAACTATAAGGGAGCAAGCAAAAATAATTACAATCAATTTAATAGTCAATTTTTTTTTCTCTATATATAATATATACTTTTCCTAGCCAATCTTTATAGTAGCCCAATTAATTCTATATATTAATACCTATTAAATAAGTTGGTTATAAATATTTAATATTGGTATTAATAATTTACCTTTTAAACCCATATCTATGGGAATAAAGAAAACAAGGTGAGAATATTTCTTATGGGTCATTTAAGTTTTCTAAAATATACATTGTCCTATATATTAGATTTTCTAAATTTATATAATAATATATTATAGTTCTCTTATACTAGTAAATAATGTTTCAATACCTTAACATTTTATTTCATCATTATTATTATTATTTATATATAACTTTTATATTTATATATAACTTTTAAATTTAAAATTTTACTCTTCATAGAAAAAAATTATAATATGAATAATTATAGTGATATGATGATTAAGGCTTATCTATATACACTTCAATTTATAGCTATATCATATAATATTTATAATAATGTAATTAAAATAGTTATTTATTTAATATATATAATAAATAATAATAATAAAACAACTCTTAAGTAATAATAAAATTATTTTAGGTAATTATGGTAAATGCAATAATAAAATAAAGAAATTTAAGTAATTAAAATAGCTTTATAACTTTTATCATTTATGTGTTGAAGATAATATAACATTGTTATTTTTAAAAAACTAAATATGTATTAAGATATATCTACTAAAGTTCTCATACATTAATATATTAAACACCTTTATTTTTCAACTTAATACTATTTTATATATCATATTATATATATTACATGTAATAAATTCAATTAATATTATATGAAAGATAAATATATAATATAAAGTTTATATATAGAAAGATATATTTTTAAAACTCAAAACTTAAAAATATAGATATACATATAAACAATTATCTATGTATTTGTAATCATAACAAACAATGGGATTAGACCCACATTCCTATTAAATATAGTTCTATTTATTATTATTATCATTTTAACATATATGTAACCATTTTAATAATAACAACATGACCTATACTTGTTTAAAGTCTAATGTAGGACTTATACTATAAAACATCTACTATATTTATAATAAATGGGGGAGATATATATGTTTTAGTCAACTTTATTAATAAACTCAAGTGAAGTTATATTTAGCTTTACACTTTTCACTTGTTTAACTTAATGTTTCTACTTCTTATACAAATAAATATTTATATTACCACTTTTAGTTTAATATTAAATTTATTTTAAGTTTAGATCTATATATCTTTTAATTTAATTTAACTTGTCTAATCCTTTTCTATTACTTTGAACTATTAATCTCTTTTCAAGTTAAATGGTAAAAATAATTTCTTTTCAAATAGATCGATAAATGGTAAAACAAGAATTTACTATTATATATGATAATGATAAAATTAAAAATCAAAGTCTCCCCTAAAAAATTTACTAGAAAATTAAATATCAAAGTCTAGGCTAAATTTTTATTTTATTTTTTTGTTTTTTTGCAATTTACTATTATGTATGGTAAAAAAGTAAAAGTCAAAGTTTAAATAAAAATCAAAGTCTACACTAAAATTTTTACTTATGTATGTTAATGAAAAAAATTAAAAATCAAAACTTGAATAATTGGAAATTATAATAACTCAACTAAAATGAGAATTTCTAAGTGTTATGCTTGATTTACACTTTAAGGGTTAAAATGAAACATTCGGTACAAATTATGCATGTAATTTAAAAAAACAAAAACATATATTTCAAGCACTATGCATCACTCTTCCTAGACATTAATAACTTTTAGGGAAAAGATAGTGGTATTTAATAAACCAATAATTTGTGCATAATAAAGGAAATTGCAAGTAACTTTGTTTTTCTCTAAGACATTTTTTAGGTTTTGGTTTGTGATATTTTCTCTCTCAATGTAAAACATGACTAACGAGAGGAAAAAACCTACATAAAATACAATGGCAAGAACCAAAAATATTGCCAATTTTAAAACCTCAAATGCTAGAATATTCCACAAAACTAAACGTGGTGCTTTTAAAATGCATTAAAGTTTTTGAACATAAATTTTTAGGTTTTCAGGCAAACATAACCCCAATATTTAACAATATATGTTATATCAAAATTTTAGAATGTAGAAATAATATTCGTAATAGAAAAGCCTAACAACATTCTCAAGTCCAACCAGATTAAATTTGGAAAATGAATTTTGCTTATAGTTTTAAGACAAACAATTTTCAATAGATTTATTATTATTAGTGTTACTATAGGCATGATTCAAATAAAAAACTTCAAATCATGACATAAGCAAGATAACATCTCGGCATAATATGTTGATAATGTTCTAAGTTTGTTGGTTGCTTAGAACAATGATCCAAGAGAACAATTTATGGTTGGTTTGGATATTATTATCTAAGAGATTCTTATATCTGCTAAACTGCCATAGAGGACAACGTTGTTTGCAGAAATCCAAGTATGTTTCTTTTAAAAGAGAATTTAGGAATGGTTGTTACTAAGGTGGAGAAATCAAAATATCTTTCCAAACTAGACGATCATCTTCATAATAGTGGCAGCTATATCAGATTCATTAACTCAATTAAAAAAATTGTGGAGCAGATAAAGAGGTTTATATGTGCAGGAATATGAAGAATATGTGTAGGTAGATTTGAATATTCTAAAAATGTACAATCATAATCAATCATGAGCCAGAACAATCATTTCTACGTCTTTTTCTTATCAAATCATGTATTTTATGGGTTTTAGGTTTTGGTAAGAATGCTATTGATGCATAAAACTGTGGGTGTAATCCAGTAACAACATGGGAAACTCCTCAAAGTGACCTCCAGATTTTAAGGAAGTTGGCTCTTCTGTTCTTCAACAGGGTTTGAGAAAACGGTTAGAAGGAAACAAGATTGCAGAAAATAAATGCCTAATCTAAGATGATCCGCCAGATTTGAAACAATTATTTGCACAGTGTCTAACTTTGAAACTAGAATTAAAGAGCAAAATATACATTGTTAAAACCCAGTTTTAAAACATATTAAACAGAGGTAGAGAAATAGGGAAATCAAAACCAAGAAATAGAGATATTCAATATGCACAAAACACATCTCATTATTTGAATAACAAATTACAAAAGCAAAAGTTGCTGCACAAAATGACTATTACATTCTCATAAAGAAATAACTACAAAGCCGAAAAGAAAGAAATCTACTGCTTCTCCAAACTCTCTGATCTATATGAATGTAGAACTCTAAATGTGTCTATGGAAGAACTAGAACTCTATCTCCCTAAATGTGACCTGGATCTGGCTATTTGTAGCCCAAAAAACTCAATAAAATCTCAACGGCCTTTGAAAATCTGCAACTGAATCCGCAAAATCTACCATAAAATCTGGCAAAATTTTATTATTTGAAACTAAACTACTATTTCTATTTTGCTCATGGCTATATCTAGCACTAAAAATGCATCTCTGTGCGAGGAAGAAAACTCCCTCCGCTTCCTGTAGCTTGCCTCATGAAAATGAAACAAAGTGGTTGTTCATCTTTTAGGGTTACATCATTTTATGCTTCACGTGAGAAGTGAATATGATAAATTTTTCTTATAAAGCCATAGCTTTATTAGCTGGGACACACCATTTAATATGAGAAGCTTTATAAAATATTCTCTTTAAAACCTACCTCTCCCGTAACATTTGATACATATAATTAAATGAAATGAAACATTTCCCCTTCTATACGCGGGCTGCTCCATGTGGCTCCTTCCGTATGATTCTTTTATTTCTTTTCATTGCTGCGAGTACTTACAAATGTCACTTTCTGCTGCCTTTGAGTTTTTTGTCATGAAAAATAAAGTGGCTCATTTAATTTGAGGTTTTCACTATTTATTTCCCATGACTTCATTCCATGAGGGACCCACCATATGACTTAATAAAAGACTCTCTCTTAGAAAATCTCGTAACATTGCATTTAATAAAATGAAGTGAAGCATTTGTATCTTCTGTGCACGGATTCCACCGTGTGGCTCCTTTCGCATGATTCTTTTATTTCTTTTCTAAAACTTTCAGGTGTCTCCACGTGCCCTGCTCTGTAGCAAACTTGAGCTACTCTCCATTGACACAGATATTGACAAATGTCACAATCCGCATCAATCCTTTTTACTGCTTCCAAACCATTTACTCCTGTACATCTTACCATGGCTATGAGTGATGAAACTTTGTGTCTTATGCACTTGAAAAAGTTTGAAATGGTGCAAAATTTTGTCACTAGTTTATGGCGACTGGATGGGAGAGTGGGCTTGCTCACTCTGAATTCAGAATCTCTGATTAGTAAATTAGTGCCTTATACATTGGGCATATAGAGTCACATTATCTGAAACTAAAACATTCATGAAACTAAAGACACATCTAAAGCTTCCATTTTATGCAACCAAACCAATGAAAACCATTCAAAAAAGACATGAAGCTTAAATGAAGCACTGCTGAACACACACTCTACAACTGAAACCAACCAACCATAATTGACTAAACCTCAGAGACTAACCATAGATCCTCCATTCTGCTTTGCACTTGAGACTTATTGAAAATAAAACTAACTAAAATGGGAACTAATGCTACTGTTGTAGCTTATTCTAAATATTGAAACCAAATTACTGACAGTAGAAACATACATGAACATATCCATTTACTGGAACAACAAAGTAGCTACCATGTCTGATTATGTTGCTCCAATTTATCTTCATCAAACTGAAAAGGAACCAGATAAACTGTATGAAGAAATACAACAATATTTTCTACCTTTTTACTTCTCTGCACTTGGCAGATTCTCTTTTTCCTTCAAAACACCAATCATGTTGATCATCATGCTTTTCCTGTACTAGTGGAGGGTGGGGAGGGAAAATAAAACACTGAAACTCTTTCCTCTATTTGCATTTAAAAACTTCTACTGCCAAAAACGCATTAGTGACCTCTTTTGTTGACTCTTCATCTAATTGATGATCCATGATAGCATCAAGATCTATCTAACAAGTGACAAAACTGCCCAGAATAGTCCTAAATCTGATTGAGATCCCTTCATGTAAGAAGAAATGTGTAGAATCTAACTCTGTTTGTGACATCATATGTAGCTCTGCACTGTGGCAAATGACTCTCTGAATCTCATCATCTGGTAGAGGCAGAACTTCACCAAGAAGAAGACAATAACCATTTTCAAAAATTGAAAACAAATCAGCGCTAGAATCTTCCTCTGTTTCAACATTTTTTTCATGATCTGCTACAATCCTTACAAAAGAACCTTGTACTTTCTCAATTGCAAGATCTTCCTCATTTAGTAGCTGATAGCCTTTTTGTAAGAGTGAGAACAAATCCTCATCATGCCCCAAATGTTGCTCATGCATCTTTGTGCCTTCTTCCTGCAGGTGTGAAACTTTATTGCAGTAATAAAGACACTCATCTGGTATAATGTCATTCATAACCTCCCCAAAATTAGGCATAGACTGTTCATAACTATTTACCCAGTACTTTTTAGCTTCAAAGGCCTTCCTATAGTACTTTTCAACTTCTAGAAACCTCACCTCATAAGCATCTTCTGAACCTAATTTAAGATTTGACAGTAACTTTGGATCTCCCTTTGTCACATAAGCTTGATGTTGGTAACTAGAAGGACACACATGAGCCACTTTTTTGCTTGTAATTTGATTCTTGATACTTGGTTTTTCTTGAATGTCAAAGTGACAGAGGACTTGGTCAATGGCTTCTATAGGTTGATTTGCAACTATGGGGGCTTGTAGAGGATAATTTTCAAGACAATTGGGCATTCTATGGCTATATTCATACTATTGTTCATAAGAATCTTGAGGTATTAAACATAGATCAACATGGTATAGGTTTTGTCCTTTTAACTCAATGATCTCATAAGAGAGGGTTTTAATTAGTTTTTTCACAGCACTCATCTCCTCATGATTTGTCAAATCAACAAGGACGGTGGGTGGACTAAAATTTGAATGCCTTTGGCCACAAGAAAGGGCATGAGACAGGCTATTTACATGAGGCATCGGCTGTTCTCAGGGCAGGGGAGGCAGTTTACCAGACAATATGAGGCTACTTTCAGCCTTAATGGCAAGATCATATGACTGAGGAAGAGTTTCTCCCCCCAAAGATTGTATCATGATAGAGATCTCAGGGTCTAAAGCCTTTAAATAGTAAAGAAATGCAAAAACTAGCGATGGCCTAATATCAACAGAGAATTTCTTCCATACCTTAACAAATCTTGAATTGAAATCATGTATGGGCTCCATAGGATGCCTCTTGATGGTGATCAGGTTCTGGGTGAGGGTGCTGACATCTATCCTGTCTCTGAACTGATTGTAAATGAGTTCACCAAGCTGATCCCATCTAATGACTAAACTAGGCTGCAACCTTCTGTACCATTCTTTTGCTTTGTCCTTGAGAGAAGATGCAAGCAATAAGAGGGCATGATTCTCATTCGTGACATTATGAACAGTGCATAGATTTGCAACATCTTGAATGTGATCTTCAGGGCAAATTGATCCATCTCCTAGAAAGTAAGGCAATGCCTTCCAAACTGTGTCAGGAACTTGACCCTGTTACTGAAGAACAAGGGTACTTGAATCCCAGGCTACAAAGGGTAGATCTCTTTGAATATTCAGATGCACATATATACTAGGGGCTGCCATGGTCTGCAGAGGCAAAGATTTAAGAAAGATATGCCAGTAGAGTCGCCAGATGGATGATTCATGCTCCTATGAGTAGATATTTTTGTGAGTTTCCATCAAAACTACAAAATATAGGACAAAAATTCTCTGAAAACAAAGAAAAAAATATTTGAAGCGTGTCCCACCCAAAGTGCCAAAAACTATTGATGCATAAATCTGTGGGTGTAATCTAGCAGCAACATGGGAAACTCTGAGACGTGGGAATGCTCTTCAAAGTGACCTCTAGATTTTAAGGAAGCTGGCTCTTCCATTCTTTAATGGGGTTTGAGAAAAGGGTCAGAAGGAAACAAGATTGCACAAAATAAATGCCTAATCTAAGCCGATCCGCCGGATTTGAAACAATTATTTGCATAGTGTCTAACTTTGAAGGATTAACTAAAATTAAAGAGCAAAATATGCATGGTTAAAACTTAGTTTTAAAACATATTAAATAGAGGAGAGAAATAGGAAAATCAAAAGCAAGAAACAAAGATATTCAATATGCACAGAACACATCTCATTATTTGAATAACCAGTTACAGAGGCAAAATTTGCTGCACAAAATGATGGTTACATTTTCATAAAGAAATAACTACAAAGGTGAAAAGAAAGAAATCTGCTGCTGCTCCAAACTCTCTGATCTATATAAATGTAGAACTTTGAATGTGTCTCTGGAAGACCTAGAACTCTATCTCCTTGAATGTGACCCGGATCTGGCTATTTGTAGCCCCAAAAGCTCAACAAATTCTAAACGACCTTTGAAAATCTGCAACTCAATCCGCAAAATCTGCCATAAAATCCAGTAAAAACCTGTTATTTGAAACTGAGCTACTATTTCTGTTTTACTCATGGCTGTATCTGGCACTATAAATGCGAGAAAGAAAACTCCCTCCGCTTCCTATAGCTTGCCTCATGAAAATGAAACAAAGTGGCTGTTCATCTTTTAGGGTTACATCATTTTATGTTTCATGTGAGAAGTGAATATGATAAATTTTTCTTATAAAGCCATAGCTTTATTAGCTTGGACCCACCATTTAATATGAGAAGCTTTGTAAAATATTCTCTTTAAAACCTACCTCTCTTGTAACATTTGATACATATAATTAAATGAAATGAAACATTTCCTCTCCTGTGCATGGGCTACTCCATGTGGCTCCTTTGGCATGATTCTTTTATTTCTTTTCATTGCTGCGAGTACTTACAAATGTCACTTTCCATTGCCTTTGAGTTTTTTGTCATGAAAAATAAAGTGGCTCATTTAATTTGGGGCTTTCACTATTTAATTCCCGTGACTTCATTCCATGAGGGACCCACCATATGACTTAATAAAATATTCTCTCTTATAAAATCCCATAATGAAGTGAAGCATTTGTATCTTCTGTGTGTGGATTCCACCACGTGGCTCCTTCCGCATGATTCTTTTATTTCTTTTCTAAAACTCTCGGGTGTCTCCACCTGCTCCACAGTGAACTTAAGCTACTCTCCATTGACGTGAATACTGACAAATGTCACACTCCGCATCAATCCTTTTTACTACTTCCAAACCATTTATTCCTGTGCATCTTACCGTGGCTATGACTAATGAAACTTTGTGTCTTATGCATTTGAAAAAGTTTGAAATGGTGCAAAATTTTGTCACCAAATACCAAACAATCAAAATTAAATTTAGAAATTACTAGTTCAATATATTTAATGCAGGAACAAAATTAGTTGTGATCGATACAAGCTCTAATACCAAATGTAATGCATAAAATTTGTAGAACATAACAGATCACTTCCTATTTATTAAAATAGATAATTATATGATAGAATCATTAATACTCCATTATGCCCTAAAGGCAAGAAAGTGTTTAAAACTAAACAATAAAGATACACTTATCAAATCAGGGTTAAATTGCATAGTGGAATATAATTTAACAAATAATTGTATTAATTCAATTTTATCAATGCAAATGAATATATTAAACAATGCAAATAAATATATATAGTCAGTCTCAACAATTGGTATAACTAAGCAATGATACTTATCTATATGTAATTAGCAAGAATCTAAAGATTGCTGGAATGGACCCTGGTTTAGCCTCTTCTGTCTATGAGCAATCTGGGAGAAATAAGCGTAGTTTGCTGCTCTACATAAGATGTGCCCCCTTCTCCATCTTGCTCACAGCCTGCTAACAGGAATCCTATTGTGCAATGTACAATGCTTTCTTTCTTTCTCTTTCCTTTTTTTATGTGTTTTCTTTTACATTATTTTCATGGGTTTAAATATTAACCCATTTAGAGTGGTTCCAAATATCACACCCTTTAATAAGTAATATTACAAATAACCTTTTAATTGTAACTTCATGTAAAACACACTCCAATATTAATGTACTTATAAATAAATCCTTATTTTATTCTATTTTTTATCTTTATATATATTTATTTTTACTTTCTAAAGTTTTTTTACAAATTTTATTTCTTTAATTCACTTTTCGGAGAAAAAGTCCCATAATAGAAAACTTCTCAAATCCTATTTGAACATAAATATGTCCAAATGTTCTGGTATGTCGTAGAATCCAAATCTCCTATTTGTCCACATAAATGTCCCATTCCCCAATTGAATTTCCATCAACAAGTTTTTTTTCACAAAAATTTCAAAATCTATTTGAGATTGTAACTTTCTTCTCACACACCCCATTTTATCTTCAGACTTTAAAATTGGATTAAGATCCCCTCCCAAAAAATAATAACCATGGACTATATTGTTGCAAACTGTCTCTATTTCTATCTAGATTTCTCTCTTTAAAATACATGAATTTGGTGTGTAAACATTAAAGAGAATGAAATTTACGTTTGAAGATAGACTTTCGACGTTACTTACTATCCAATTTCTACTTGATGCCTGTTCTTCCACTAAAATTTTCTGAGGTCTCTAGAGAGTTATCAATCCACCAGAGGCTCTATTTGCTTCAACGGCTAGGTACTGCCATAGTTTCAATATGTCACAGAATGTCTTTGCTTCTATATGGGAGAGTTTAAATTCCTGCATTATGAATATGTCTACCTGAGACACCTCTAGTAGGCATCAAAGTAGGCTTTTTTTGTTAGGGGTATTTAAGCCCCTAACATTCCAAGAATATATCTTCATTGTTCCTCAGGAAGAGGCTCCCCCTTCCCTGTCAAAAGCATCTCCAGAATCTCTTTTTGCCCAAAGGCTTCTCCATCAATTTTCCTCTTCTCCTGGTTTGAAGTTCTGACTCCCTTCTTGTTGTCCTCACAATCAGACATTGTCTTTACATGTTCCCTTGTTACAATACCTAGTTTCTCCACCTCTGTCTGTTGTGCATGATTAGCCTTCTAGTTACAATACCTATTTTCTCCACCTCTCTCTGTTGTGCATGATTAGCCTTCTACTTTTTTTCTTGTAAAGGAGTGAGTTCCTCTTCATCTTCATCCAATCCAACTTTTTCCAAAATTGGCCTTGATTCCCAAAACCCCCCTGAAAGAATGTTTTCACCCATCTCCTCTTTCTTGGCTTCCTTTGCCAACTCTAGTAATTCACTTCCCACTTCGATCAAGGAATCCAAATTATTTTCTTTGAAATTATCTCCAATCAGTTCTAAGACTTCTGAGATCTTCTCATTTACTCCAACTCAATCAGTTCTTTGATCCAGATTTTCCTTTGTCCCCTGAGCTTGCCTTTCCAAAAGGCGCTCTTAATTCATCTCCTTCGCTTGTTTAGTCCCATTTGTGTTGTTACTCCTTATTCCTCCAATGCTTTCTTCTTGGGTTAGTTGTTTATGAATTTCTACGGGTGTCTCCTTCGCACCTTCAGGAAATTCATCAATTTTCTGAGCATTTTGCCAAAAACCCTAGCTATCCCACCTTTAGGTCTTAGATCCGGAATGAGGGTTTGATTCCATTTACCCCAATATGTAAAGATCTCCAATTCCTTCCATATAAGCTGTTGGGAATGTTCTCAACACAAATTCTTACATAGGAGTCGATTCCGTTAGGGTTCCATCTTTCTTCTGCACATACAAAGGTCCCTATTTGATCGGTCATTTCTTCAAGCACTACCACATCCCCGAATTCTTTCGGTAGGTTAGCCAATTTGAACCAATCCTGGACCCGATCTATCTTATGTTTATGTAGATTGAAACAAGGTTCCCATCTTCTGATATAAAATCCACTATTGTCGATCATCCAGAACAGTTCTATGCCATCTCAAACCTCTTGTGTTGGGCAGATCAATATGAAGAAACCATTATCTAGGGGTTTAATTTGCAGGTTTTCTCCCTCATTTTCTTTCCACCTTTGGAAATTTTCTCCCATACCATTTGATTATCAAGCCCAACTTTTCCAGCCGCTGAATGTTTGGTTTGAAAATGTTGGCTTGTATGGCTAGAGCTTTGCAATTCTTTCCTCGACCAGATTATTCTGCGTTCGAAGGTTTCCAGCCTCCTTAAACCTAGGATTCCTTCCAAAGTTTAATTCTATTATAAAGAATTCATGAAAAGTATATTATTTCTATCTCAATTTATAGGTTAAGAAAAATATTACTTATTAAATTATTATATTAGAATTGAAGTCTATTTAAATTAATTTATATATATTCCTTCCAATAAAATTGTATTATACTTAACTTGTATTCTTTATGATAAAGATTATATCTATATTCAAATTTGGGAAATTAACCATATACAGTCTAATGGATTTTGTTATTATAGGTTGAATTAGGGTTTCATAACATTAAATGGTTATCTAAATGAATGTGTGTTGGTATAATAAGTTAAATTAGCTATAGAATCGAGTGGATTTTGTTATCATAGCTTGAATTAGGGTTTCATAACATTAAATGATTATCTAGATGAATGTGTGTTTGTTATAATAAGTTAAATTAGCTATTTGAAACCAAGACTATTTTGTCATCCTACGAAAAGTTAATTCTTTTTTAAACAATTTTCTCCTCCTACCAAGAGTTAATTCTTTTTTAAACAAAAAGTTGAAACCACTGTACAACATATTAAGCAGGTCCTGGAAGACTATATAATGCACCAAATCCCCATTGATTTACAATCAGAAAACAAAAGCCTAAGCGTTTGAAAAAAAAAATCAAAAGAAAGAGCATGAAACAATAGGACCACAGGGAGTTTAAATTTATTGAGACCGGGGAGAGTTATAAAAACAGCAAACAAATTAGCAGATGCTTGACAATTTTATCTCAATCTAAATTTGAACATATAACAATAACAATAATAAACATTATCTGCTTTCCACAGAAGCAAAACATTCTTCTGCATTCTCTAAAAACACCAATACATTATTGTTTAGAGTGAAATCAAAATAGAATGGAAAAACCAAGAAAGCACAGACATTCTGAAATACAAGGGCAATCTGCTATATGTCTGCGATCTCCATCTTGATAAATTCAGAAATTTTGTTCAATTTTCTTCGGAGTTGTTTGAGGTCTGTTTGTAACCGAGCATTTTGTATCTGCAACTCCTCCTTTTCTTTCTGCAACTCCTCCTTTACTTCCAAGGCTGATGACTTTTCACTTTCTAGGTTTATCTTCTGAACTTCCCACATGGACTTTTCAGTTTGTAACCGAGCATTTTGTATCTGCAGCTCCTCCTTTTCTTTCTGCAACTCCTCCTTTTCTTCCAAGGCCAATGACTTTTCACTTTCGAGGTTTATCTTCTGAGCTTCCCACATGGACTTTTCCCTCAATAATGTGGAGAGATCAGTCTGGACGCAGTCAAGTTCTTTATCCTTTTGCCCCTGCTGCTCCTTATTAGACTGCATAATACACAGATCTGTGGGCGCCTCACCACTCTCGGGAAGCTGTGAAGAAGAAGCCAACTTATTACTCCCGTTTTCCTCCACACCAACTGTAGCATTTGGCAGCATTTCGAGCATGTTGGGTGTTTCATTAGCGCAAGCTTCTAGCCTGGCTTTCTTATCTGTGTACCGCACATAAGCAGGATCCATCGTCCTCTTTTTTCCTGTTGGATTTTGTACAGTTTCTGTCTCGTCTTTTTCCTCTGGGCGACTTCCACCACGGACCCTGTGTCCATGCTCTCTCATAATTTTATGTACTATATATGAGATCCCCACACTAGCTAATTTTTTCTCCTCTTTACTCCTCCCAACATCCCTTTCCCAGATGTCATATACATTGATCTCTGGATCTCCATGGCCAATAACACTGCGAGGAATCAAGTCTTCGGCGAATGCTTTGAATGCGATATACTGGAGAATAGTGGAATAATTAAACGATTTCGTGCGCTTCTTGAGGACAGATTTAATCTGCCCCAACATCCTCTCCTTAACAAATTTACACCAATTAAAGCAGACCCCCTGAGAAACCTCAATGGCAGTCTCGACATACTTTAACGGGATATAGCCCGGTCTATTAACCCCCAACAGCTTGTAAACCAAGAACATACAAGCAAACTGCAAAACTGGGTCAATGATTAAATCTATTCTAATCTCAGCCGTTTTAGATCTAATCTCACCCGTTTCAGATCTAGTAAGACGCCTTGTCATTTCAACGCGATTGTAACCTTTTGAGGGGGAGACATCCTTACCTGAACTTGGAAGACCCGTAGCTTGTCGAATTTGGTCTTCTGTGATCTGCATTCGGCTTTCTCCGACTGTCAATTCTTCGTCGACCATGAAATTGAGGAGTGCCCCGCAGAGAGCAGTGTCCTTTCGGTAGGTGACAGCCTTCAAAAATGGAAGAATACCCGCTTTCGCAAGAATGGATTGTTGGGAAGGGTTTAAATTTTCCTCCCACATAGTACACAGACTTTCTGAACTCATCTCGTAGAGTTTCACACTGCGCCACCGGATCTTGCCCTGCTGCTGCTCGCCCATTTTTATGGCTAACTCTTTTACTTGCGGAGACGCAATTTTTTTTTACTTGTACACAAATGGATGGATTGTTTACGACTTTGACTGATACTGATATATATAGGAATGTCGGTGTGCAATGATAATCGTGCTGCTTCCACATATAAAAAACAAGAGAAAACTAGTGGCCGCATTGGAGTTTTTGTCACTGATGATTTAAGATAGTAATTACTAGTATATCTATACTTAAAAAATAATCTAAAAATACCAAAGGTATCCTTATGGAGGTGGTTATTTTTATATAGGTTTAGCAATAAAAACAATGTAATAGAGATAATAAAATTTTAAATAAAATAATTCTTGAATGAAAACCTAACAAATTATTTACTTTCATATGTTTACTTATTTTTTCATAAGAATTTATTAATTTAAATTAAATTACTTATTAAATTATTGTAAAAATAATATTTCAATTTAAACCTAACTTGTAACAAAGAAAATACTATCCTTTTTTGTCACAACAACCTTAATTCATTTTCCTACTTTTCTCACATCACTCTAAATTCTTTTCATCCTTTATAAAATATATAATTAATAAAAATTAATAATTTCATAAAATAGTCAAACTAATAAATTAATAACATTAAAATTTATATAAATATAATTAATAAAATCCTATTATTGTTTACTTACGAGTTATTTTATTTTATTTACTTTGAATTATTTTATTTTAGAACAATTTAAGAATTATTTTATAATTTTGTTTTTTAAAATATATATTTGTATGCCTCTCACCTTAAAAAAATTATTTTAATTATTTAAGAGTTACCTTTATATATTTGTATATGTAAAAGGGGTTCCTATATATACCACTTTTCATATAAATTTATTTTAATTATTGAAGAGTTACCTTTATATATTTGTATATAAAAGGGGTTCCTATATATACCCCTTTTCATATATATTTATTTTAATTACTATAATATCTATCTTTAGAAAAATCTGTCTAAAATAAGTCGAGAAATATCCTTCCCAAGAGACCTATTCAACTTATTTAAGCACAAATTATATATATTTGTTTTATTATATATTATATTATATTTATATTATATTATATTTATATTTAATAATTTATATTGTGCAAAAAACAAAACAAAAGAATATAAATTTGATGATTATATAGTAAACTAGTATATTTATATTTTAAAAAAATATCTACATATGCCGAGAGATATCTTCCAATTTGTTGGCATTTTTAAATTATTTGTAATTAGAATATTTGACATGCTTACATCAGTTACTATGCTATGAGACTTTTCATATTCTTCAAATGTAATAAAGATTTCACTCCATAACTGCGGAAGTTTTTCTATTTTTCTATCCATTTGGCTTCCACGAATTTGTTTATTTACACATTTTATGGATTTTGCAGAATTTGAATCTTAATTGTTTATGGGAATCTGAATCTTTCAGCCCTTGCTATGAGTGTAGAATGCCTCTCGGCATAAATATATAAAATATAATGCACTTATCTTTCAAATAAATAGTGGGCTATTTTTTTTGTTTGATTTGATAAAACATATTTTAGATAGATTTTTCTAAAGATAGGCATGCTGATATAATAAATAGTTATGTAGTTCAATGAATAAAAATAAAATATAAATGAGTTTAATGTGTTTTTATCCTTTTATTTGATAATAACCCCTAGAGTTTCATTCTTTATTGCATATTTGCCCAGGGTTTGATTTACTAATATTTCGTTAAATAAGCAATATAAAATAACTCTACAGTAAATAAAACAACATATTAATTTCCTTTAATATCTTTTTAAACTTTTATTTCATCTTGACCCTAAGGGTTTGATATTTCATTGTGCAGAAAATAAAAGAATATAAAATTGATAACAATATAAGAAAATCTATAAAATATAATGCACTTATTATTCAAATAACTTTTATGTTTCTCCACTATACTTTTATTAGTACTTACCTTTATCTATCTGGACTAAACTAATCAAAATAGAGTATTATTTTCATATTAAACAAATTTTAATTTTTCCTAAGTTTACATGAGAAAATTTTAACAAAAGCTATTGGGAAAACTATTTATGTGTGTTTTAATATTTCCTAAGTTCACATGAGAAAATTTTAGCAAAATCTATTGGGAAAAACATTTATCTATGTTGTGATTGGCTCAAAATTTCAACTGTTAAGCATTAATTTTGTGCAAATTCTATATTGAGTAAAACAAACACACTAAATTTTGATTGGCTAAATTCTTGAATTTTGGTTATTAAACAAAATAATCTTTTTAATGTTAAACAAATAATTCTTTTTTTCTTTACCTCTAAGCAAATATTATAACATAAATTCTAATATGTGTGTGTGTGTTTATTTAATTCTTTTTGACATTTTGACATTACAACATTATTTAAAACAAATTGTTATGAATAGAAAAGGTGTAGAAGCATGATAGACTTTGTGAGTTCTTATATGCTTGTTTACTACTACTATTTAACTTTTTTGTTTATGATATTATTTAACTTCTTGTTTAATTAATAAATTATGATTATTTAATTTTTAAAATATTGATTGTAGAAAACTAAGATCATGGAAAAGATTAATAAGCACATGAATTGCAATCGAATCTACTAGTTTGTATTATTAAATGAGGCGAGTATAAATACAAAATTGTAGGTACCTATCTCCATAAAAAGATGATAGGACTCCTCCTTATGGAGTTGTGGCGAGTAACCTCCACAAGCATAGTGTGAGGTGTCAATGCAATTCGACACCTCTCAAAATGTCTCAACTACTTTGACAAGTTTAAAAGAACAAGTTTCAATACACCTAGGTATTATTAATTACATATGTGTACACCTATAGATTAAAGGTATACACCAACACCACCCCTAAAGCATAGCTTAGGTGAGTATTATGAAAAATGGGTCATGGGTATAAGCCTGGTGAGGTACCCATGTATAATACAAAAGAAAAATGAGTCTTGGCAATGAAGCCTAATAAGGTACTCAAGTACAATGCAAACTCTCTAAAAATCATAGTAAGATAAGAAACCTAGTGGGAAAAAACTATCCTCCAAAAAGAGAGTAAAATGAAAGATTACAAAGTCCCCCTAAAGATGATGCTAATGTTGATGTAGTGATGAAGAACTCCAGGAGCATGAAATAGTTCTAAATCCTACCCTTCAATTACTTCTAAGAGAAATTTGCAAACTAATTAGAATTTGTGGTGTGCAAGGAATTTGATTTTGAAAAATTATAAGATCCTAAAAAAAGGATGTGCATTAATGGCACATATGAATGAGAAGAGATTTTGAAAGATTCATTGTTGTGATTGTTAAAACCGCCCCATTACACTTTACATATTAGTGTGAGTACAATTTTCCCAATTTCCCTTTATGTGATACACACATTCAACTATATAACACTTTATGAGTGCATTTACAACATATATGCTTTTTTGGAGTTCAACAACCTACTATACAAAACCAACTGAGCTAAGATGAAAAGTAACACCAGGCTCTAAAGTTGCTACTGTAGTGTCCTCTTCACCTGAAGTAAAGTGCAAAAAAAATGAAGCTATAATCGATGTGGCAAATCTTCGCTACTATGACATTATTTTGACTTTGTGATTCTAGAATTAGGGTTGTTATGGCAGTGAACTCATTTATTTTGTTGAAACCAGTGAGTTGATATATAGACAGATGAATCCTATATAATTTGGGAATGGAAAGCACATTGTGTACATATGCATTACCTAATTTTATAGTTCCCTTATCACAAACATTATAATAGATATCATCTATTAGTATTTTGAAGGTGTTGTATGGAAGAATTGTCACAAACACCTCTTTGTAAGCTGACATGTGCTTAATTGCATGTGAACTGAGAATCCATTTGTTGACTTCTAATTTTGAAGTTGCCATCAATTTATCTTTTTACCTTTATGAACATGTGTTCCCTAATTTTACAAATTGAATCCCTAATTGAACTTTATGTAAAGTGCTACTTTATAAGATGAGTTTGTGATTACTCTTGCCTAATTCCCCCCTTAAAGTGAACACTTTATAAAGTATTGCCTTATAAAATATGAACACACAAGACCCCCCCCTTAATTATGTGTTCCCCTCCAAATTTGGTACTTTATAGGAGTGCTTTAGGTCACCTAAAAGAGCATTAACATGAACTTTATAATTTCAGTACAATTTTATGCTTGTTGGATCTGTGATGAAAAAACTTCACTTTTGCAAAAAGAAGCACTCAATTCCAAGTTGATTTGTGAAAGTTAATGAAGTTGTAAGATTGGTGCAATTAAAAAAACACTTCTTTGAGCAAAAGGAATTTGCATGCAAAATTTGTGAGAGAGAAACAAAGTTTTGGATCAAAAATAATCCCCCTTGGGTTGTGCGTGACCAAGGGCTAAACCCCCATGTGACCAAGGGCTAAATTGTTCAAATGGTCTCCCCTCCACCTTGCTGACAGCACGCCCTAGTTTCTTACATCAACAATTTCACCTCTTTTTTGGATGAATAGTTACCACATTTGCTGCAAACAAGTTGATTAACATCTCTCTTTATGGTGGCAAACAATGTAAAAGGAGACTAAGTAACAGAGGTGGTGTTGTGGGGCATTCAACAAGGCGCTTGTGAGGTTGTTCATAGGCACAGGTGAAGACACCTTTTGCTAGCTCAAGCCACCATGTCTTGTATGCAAAATGGGATGCCAGGAATGTGGTGGAGTGACCTTCACCAAGGTCAAGGTGGCATTCAGATGGGGCCATGGGTTGGCCTTTGTGCAGACCCCACTTCCAATACAGGTGTTGGGCCTTTTCAACAATCAAACCAAACATAAAACCCCTCACAGTATGAAGCTCAATGTGAATGGGGGCGAGTAGCACAACAAGCAAATGACAACTTGAAAACTAATCCACAAAGCTCTAATACCATGTAGAAAACCAAGATCATGGAAAAGATTAACAAACACATGAATTATAACATTTGGAATCGACCAATTTGTATTATCAAATGAGGCAACTATAAATAGAGAAGTGTAGGTACCCAAATCTCCATGAAAAGAGAATAGGACTCCTCTAAATGGAGTTGTGGTGAGTAATCTCCCATAAACATAGTGCGAGATGTCGATGCAAGTCGACACCTCTCAAAACATATCAACTACTTTGACAAGTTCAAAAGAACATGTGTCAATACACCTAAGTATGATTAATTACAAATGTGTATGCCTATCGATTAAAGGTATATACCAACATTGATTATACTTGAATAAATAGAATTATCATTATAATGTATTCATATTTATGTTATATTATAGTATAATGAAATATTGATATATTGATGTAACCAAACTTCACAGATTATATCCAGATACTAGAACTATTTTTAAATTATCCTTCTCATTCCATTCCATCATCCTCCAACTAAAAGTAAATACCAAATTTATATAAAAATGAAAATTACCTTTTTTGCAATATTTAATCTACTTTCTAAAATTACCATTTTTGGTAACTTCACATGATATCCATCATCATGAAAATTACCAATTATTTAAAAATAACTAAAAGAGGAATAATTGTCAACTTTCTAATCTAATTGCATGTAAAGTTCAAAAATAATTAGAAAAAACAACTTGGAAAAATCTTGAAAAATCATGGAAAAATCTCAAAAAATCATTAAGACCTCATTTTGAGGCCGTACATGATTGAAAAAGGTCCTAAAAAAGTGTCAAAATGACAACCTACCAAACTTGCCAGTTTCAATGGGATTTTAAATCAACTCCTCAAGAAGCATCTACCCACCAAATTTCAGCTCAAACCAACCCGGGGTCAAAAGTTATGACCTCTGGAAGTTTCTACATCATATATATTTGTGTTAGACCACAATAATAGAAAGTACTAAATTCTATAATAAATGAAAAAGAGACTATCAAATGGCAATATTAGACTAAAATTCAGATTTTCTACATTCTAATTTTAACTACAAAATGCATACTATTATTACAACAGTACAAGCTGGCCACTACATGGCACTTGTTTCAAATTGACCCTTAGGGTTTGATATTTCATAAAATATAAAATATAATGCACTTATTATTCAAACAACTTGTGTGTTTCTCCACTATATTTTGCTCCTTTATTTTAAAACAATGATAAAATATAGTTATAAGATAGTATTTTACAACACTATATTAAACCCTAATAAAATATAGTTATAAAATATTATTTTATGACACTATATTTTTATAAAACAGTAATGAAAAATCTAATAAATTAAATTTCATTCTATAGAAAAGAAAATAAACCATAATAAAATATAATTATAAAATATTATTACACGGAGTTATATGTGATAGTGTACATTCAAACTAAAAAGAGCCAACATAGTATTTTTAAAATTATGAAGTGTTTTAAATCTAAAATATAACCAACATACTTTTATTAAATGAATGTAACTAAAAATTATAAAGTAACTAATGAATGATAGAATGTTCGAGATAGGATCTAGATCCATAGGAGTTAAAATGTAGATTCTAAAATTTGGAGGATCCATTAGATTTTAGACTTAGCCAAATTCAGGGTGAGCCAAATTAAGGGTTTCAAGGACATGCATTAGGGTGAAGGAATAGAGACCCCTTAATAAAACATTGTGGAATTTGACATGATTTTGCAATGACACATTTTGAAATAGTGGCTTTTAGCACTATATCCAGTGACACAGGATTTTAGCACAAACTCTAGTGACACCCACTTTAGCACAGAAGGGAACAAAGGTCTATTTATTAAGTACAAAATCAATTAAGATTCACCCAAATCAATCACAAAAGGCATCAAACAACTTCAAACATACCTAATGCCTAAATTTGGAACAAATCTTGCATTCTAAGCACAATTTCACTTTCTCATCATTGTATGGAGGAAAGGTTGAGATTCTAAGCCAAAGCGAAAGAGGGGGTCTCCATTTGGCAAAATGGGGCATGTGTGTAGGGTACAACAGAACCAAAAATCTATAATGGAGGAAATCTTCTAGAAGTATTAGAAAAGGTTCTCTTGACAATATTAGCAGTGGAGGTACCATCAAAAATATCAACAACAATAGCAATGTGTGGAGGCATGCCTCGAACAATAGGAAAGGTAGGTGTGAGAGAAGACATCGAACTTGCAGTAATAGGAGAGGAATAAACATGGTCCATAACATGAGAAACAATAGATGAACCACCATTAATCCTAAACATATGATCCACTAGCAATCAAAAACAGGTGCCTCGAGAAGGATATCTCTTGGCGTATTTTAGATAGTTTTTCAAAAGATAGGTATGCTAGCTCTATAGTCATGGTCTTTACTTAATTGTTATGTTTTTTACTCAAGAGTGATAACTATAGATTAAAATCTATTAAATTAAATAATGTATCTTTTGAATTTTAGAATTACACAATATTATAATATAAAAGATAAAATATAAAAAATATAAAATTCCTCATCATTTATAATTTACCTTTGGATATATTTACCTTTGAAGGAGGTTTTTAAAAATGTGGATAATTTCTTTTAGAAGGGTATGATTTGTAGGTTTAATAGGTTGTGGCCTTAGCTTGGTGATCTCAACCATTGGATTTATGAGCAATGGTGACCCATTATGGAAGGTTGAATTGAAATTTACCCTTGTGCCAAGGGTTTCTTTATTGTTTGTTTTGATTCAGTCTCAGATCAAAATGCTATTCTTGATGGCTGTCCATTTTTTTCTACCACTAATACCTCTTGTTGAAGGCTTGGGTTTATTCCTTTAATCCTCTCACTAAATATTTCAAAGTGCTTCGTATTTGGATTAGTTTCCCTCATCTACCTCTTCTTTTTTTGTGTGTGAATCATACTATGTGGGTTACTTCATCAAAGTTAACCATGCTACTACATTTTTCTCTCACACCATCATTGCTTGTACTTTGGTGTAAGTGTATTTGTCTAAGCACCTCCCAGTAGAAGTTGTTTCAAAAGTAGAAGAATGTTATTAGAGTTAGTGTTTGCATTGTAAATGAAGGCATCCCCTTCTTTTGTAGGCAGTGCATTGCCACAAGACATTTGGCATCTAATTACCCATACCTTAAGGTTTTTAGTTCCTCCTAATCGTGGAAGAATGTTCTTCATGAGCATCTCATAGTGGACATAGTCAACGCTAATTCTGACTCAAAGTATCTTGAGCCTAGATTTATTATAGGGTGGAGGTCCCTCCTTCAGCTATGTTACCCAAATGTCCTATCTTGGATTCTTCAAGTATTTTTCTAAGTGGTGTTGGTGTTTCTCCTTTTATTGGTGTTGTGACTTCCACTTGATGTTTGGTTTCCCTATTTGGGCACTACACCCTTTGTGAGTTGTTATCGATTGGGGGCTTCGTGAAGGCTTCTCCTCCCCCTTCCTCGTAGTCATTGGATTTATATGATGCAATCTATTGGACCATGGTTCAAATTTGGAAGAAAGGTCTTCCAAATCATGTATCTTTATCACATGCTTGAGTTAAGGGTGTGATACTTGCAGGCTCTGGTTATGGAATTGTCTACTCCTTTTTTGTGGTTTTTTCTTGGCAACTTTTTTAAAGTTATGTTTTTGGTTGGCTATGGTGAGCTAGGATATTTTTAAAAGGGTCTGGACCCTTCCAAAAACTCTTCTTACATTATTAAAAAAATTATCTTAATGTATATGTATATGTGTTTTAAAAGGAGTACAAGACTATTTGTAGTCTTAGTTTTTCCTTGTTAGTTGAAGTGATAACTATAGATTAAAATCTATTAAATGAAATAAATATATATTAATATAAGGTATTATAATAATATAAATTTGTTTTCACTACTGAAGAATTAAAATAATATAAGATTTCTTTCTCTATATTAATATATCATTTCTTTCTAGGTTTATATATAATATGTTAAATATATGTATTTAAAAATGTTTAAAATACTCTTATCAATCTTGAATTAATTTTATTTCCTTAAGTAGTTATTTTATTTATTTAAGATTAATTCTATAAATATAGATTATATATAAATGTTATTTAAAATACATTCCTAAGATATAGGGTTATATAATATACGTTAATGTAAAGTATTATAATTATATAAAGTTATATTAATCACTTCTGACTTTTATTATATATTCCCTTTTTCATATAAATTATCCATCTCTTATGTAAATCTATATATTATATATAGAGGATTATACATAATACATATTAATGTAAGGTATTATAGTAATATAATTTTATTTTTATTCTTAAGAACTATTTATAATATAAAAGTTTATATATTTCTATTTACTTAGAGAATGATTCCAATGGATGAAGATTTTGGAATATTATGATCATTTACCAATGCAATATGTTAGTAATCATATTTTATATTGCACCACTTTATACTCTATTCAAAGGATAGATTAGTAGGTTTAGAATAATCATGACTTTGAGCTTGTCCTCAAGATGCAAACTTGTCTTCCTCTCAAATTGAATGCTACTCTTTGGTTCAACTAATTAACCATGATTTACAATGCTCCTCCTAGTAGCTTGGTGGACTGAAAAGATTTAAAAATACGATCTTATGTGATAATTAGGACACCAAAAATGTTCACCTAAGTCAAACCTTTGAGAGTATAAAAAAATTAAAGAATATAAGCAAGCCCTACAATGTAGATTTGTTACTCCTCTTAAGCACCAAACCTAAATGTGTCACTATTAATTGTCCCTTCAATGCTCTAGAATACTTTAATTTGAGAGGACTATTTGATTGTAAGAGATGAGAGGTGTGAAGTGATTGTGATTAAATACCTTTCAATACTATCACCTCACATTAATTCACACAAATATGTGTTTGGTTCCCTCTAGGTGAAAAAGGTAAAATGGGTCATTCAACTAAATATTGAGCTTTTAAAATTGGAATTGGGTGACATGATTTTGCAATCATGAGGATGTCCTAAGAACTATGAGTATGTACTAGACATAAGAAGAAACAAAATAAGGTGTATGACAACAACTTGAAGTAAGTACATGCATATATGTTATAATCAAACACATGGATAACATGACAACTATAAGCATAAGTATGGTTGTGCATACAAATTATTAATGGCTAGGTAAATGGGTCTAACTTCACACTAAATTGTGTCATTTGTCACTATGTACATATATCAAGACATTTGCTAAAATGGGTACAAAACTAACTTGTAAACAACATGGGTATGCTAATTTCACCATTAGAAATTGTAGAACTAGAACAAGACAATTTTTATTTATATGTGTTTCTATAATATAGGAAGTGAAGTCCCTTTTTACTAATTTATTATTTTTTTTGCTTCATAAGAGAGATTATAATACATTATATTAGAGAGAAATTTATAGCTTGCTTTGTCAAAATGACAAAGTTCATTTTGTTTTTGACTATTATCATTGTATACTGACCGAGACAACCTACTCCAAATAATTGCTATCTATTCAAAAGACCACATAGGGTCAAATCTTCTCAAAATGTCATACAGGGCCTACTGAACCTGACATTCATTTATAGTTTCATTCTAAGGAGACTATTGTCCCATACCCATATGACTATACATATATTTAATAAAACCAAAAAAAAACCATAGCTTGATCCTAGATCAAAAAACACAGAACAATTTTTTTGTTACCTGGTCATATTTCACCCTACTCCTCCAAATAGTTTCAAGGAACTCTACTACCCAAGAAAAGTCCTCAACTGTGACCATTTGGAGCATCTTCTTCAAGAAATCACAACCCTTGTAGGATATGGCACGGTGAATGAGCATGTCATGTCCCCTTAAATATAGCAAAAAGGGAAAATATTTCACAACTTCCTTAGGTAAATCAATTTTCTGAAGGTCCCTTAGCCTCAACAGCTCGAAACCATAGACTACTTTCTTTAGAACCTCCTCTAGCCTTATAAGTAGTTCTACCATAAACATGTTGCGCATTAGGGTATTAACTTCCACCTTGGCCATGTTCAAATCTAGCAAGGATGCTATGAATTGGGAGGCTATATCCTAGTCAACACTATATTGCTCACCTCCTTCCACAAAGGTCCTACCTAGAATAAGCTTTGTAGCTCATACCATGAAGGTATCATTCTACCGAAGAACCCTCCTGAGGTGGTAGTTCGTAACCTTGTCCAAAAAAGTTATCTACCTAACTATGTTGTTTAAACAAATAGGTGTTTCCATTCCTCCACACACTAGACTCTCTATAGATAGGTCAAAAATAAGCTTGGTAGCTCTATCCATCTACCTATATTATGCAAACCTATGAATTTATGGACTTCAAATTTTTTTGCCAACCTATCTATAGTACTAATTTTAGTTGGCTTTGAATTCTCAATTAGCAAGTCTCATGTGAAACCATCCTCTCATTCACTAATGCCTTCATTCAGTCTATTTATGCTAAATTTGGTGAATATCTAAAGATCTGGGTGATGTGAATTTTCTTACTAGAATTAGTAGGAGGATGGGAAATCCCATTGAGAATGCTCTTTCATGTCTTCAAATGATTTCCCCCTAAGTGATCCATCTATTTGATCCTACCACCACTCTTGAAAGGTCCCTTCTAATAAACTTGCCTTCAATCCACATTGAGTAATCATTAATTCTAAATATAAATGGAAAATGATGTCAGACTTCTAAGTTGATCTATCCAAAAGGATCTCATGATCCAACATCAGCCCCAAGATACAAACGTGTCTCCTAACTTGCTCCATCTCACCAACTCATGCAAGAATCCCTATCCTTGTTTACAAAACATAGATTTATTTAGGCCCACTCAAATCCATGAATCTATTTCTTGAATCAAATTATAGATATTGATTCTATGTTCTCAATCCCCTTTGGTTCTATTTTGCATATTTGAATCCTCTATTTCCTTTATTTCCTAAGCATCGGCACCTCTATTTGCTAGATTCCACTTCCAATTTTCCTTCTTAATATGTATGATTGACTCTATGAAGTTCAGAATCTTTGAGGTGGGCAATTGTTGTTTCTAGCATTATACCTAGTTACCAATTCACCATTTTCCTAGTTTTCTAAGATTGATGATTAGGACCAAATCACCCTATATTATTACCTTCTAAAGTTTGAGTTTTATACACAATTCCAAGCCAAGAACTAAGGTTTGCATCTCAGGTGCATTATTTGTTCCTACAGAAAGAGACTTAGCCAATATCCCCAATACCCTTCCTTGCTAGTCTTGAATGATACACCCTGCCCCTAAGATGCCAGGGTTGCCTCTGGTAGCCCCATCAAAGTTCATTTTAAACCACCCTAGTTCTAGGGGAATCCATACAACTTGGATTCTATCTATTTTTGCATTCTTTCCTTCCTCCCCTACAAAGGAGGGAACCTTCAAGCCATGCCAATTTGCCCTCATGACTATATCCCACTCTGTGAAATTTGAATTCTTTTATGTTCGCTCCCCCAATCTTGTGTTTATAGCTTCTATTATAACCGCTTCTACTTTATTGAGAAATGAGATTAAGGGAGTCTTTTTTTCTTTGAACAATCTTTGGTTTCTTTCTTTCTAGATCTCCTAGACAAACAGGGATGGGGAGATTAGCCAAAAGATTGAGAATAGGGCAGTTCTATTTAGAAGTGGCCAAGCCTTAAAAAGGATTAGAATGTCCTGAGGCAAGGCTAATTTCCAATTTAACTTGGCACAAATCCAAGTCCAGCATCTGTTTGTGTAGGGGCATTATAAGAAGAGGTGATTTCCTCATTCCTCTTCCTATTTGCACAAAACACACCTAGAAGAACCATAATATCCCATCTTTAGAAACATGTTTGATGTTAAGATTCTATTTTGTACCATTCCCCAAGTGAAGATCCTTGCCTTGGGAATGTAGTTCTTATCCCAGAAGAGTTTGAGAGGAAGGTGAGAAGCTACCTTTGAGTGATGCACCAAAATCTTGTATCCTTCTTTCACCTTGTAGGATCTTGTTTTGGAGCCATTCTATCTTAGGGTTTCCCTTCCTTCTCTAATGAAAGTGGTCCTATTATTCAAGGCCTCTTCAAAGACTACTACTTCCTGATTGGAGATACCTAATGTTCTCACATCCTTCCATCGCCCCTTGAAACCTCCATTGATAGTGGAAATCTAAAGATAATCCCTCACTTTGTCCCCCCAAACTTGCTTGGTCCTTTCTTTAATTGTATTGAGCTCATTTGTATTTTCCAATTTAGAAACCCTCCACAAGAATCTTCCTAGAACAAAGCATGGTTTCCATCTCTGACATCCCAAGTCAAAGGATCTACATCATATCTCTACAACTTTTTAGAAAATTCTAAATTCTAGAGCCTACAGGAAGAATTCTGGAAGAGAAGATACTCAAATCCCCTTCATCTACATATTTGGCCTTTACTATTTTCACCCATTTGACACCTGAGTTTGAGTAGATGTTCCAAACTAGTTTTGCCCCCAAATCCTTGTTTTGGAACACCGTATTTCTTAGGCCCACTCCTTCTACCATCTTTGATTTGTAAATTTTCTCCCAACTTATGAGGGGAAATTTCTTTTGTTCTGATTCTCCTTGCCAAAAGAATTTCCTCATTCTTTGATTGATTCTTTGGCATGCAATAACTAGGACGTCAAGAAAGAGCATCATATAAAAAGGGATTGCTACTATCACTACCTTGAGCATCAATGTTTTGCCTACACATGAAAGTAACCGGTCTTTCTAGGAGGCCAACTTCTTGTCTATATTTGAAATTAAAGAGTTTCATCATTTGTCTAATTGAAGGCCAATGGCTAAGGGAAGACCCAAGCATTTAGTTGGTAGAGTACCTTTCTTGAAGTCCAACACTCTAAGGATCTCATTTTTAATCCTTGGATCAATGAAGAAGGAAAAATATTTTATTTTTTCTATTAACCTCCTATCTTGAAGTAGCTAAGTAGTTTTCCAATATTTACTTGAAAAGTCTTGCCTCTCCTATGTTGACCACACCAAAAAGCATTGTGTCATTTGTAAATTGTTGGTGTGAATTTGTTGAACAACCCTTAGTGATTTGATTTCCCTTTTTTCTTCCCTCCTGCAATGCCTTATTTAGAGTTCTTTCAAGTTCTTCTGCCATGATGATGAACAAAAATGGGGATAGAGGGTCCACCTATCTTAGCCCCCTAGAGGCCCCAAAATATCCTTCTGGAGAGATCCATTAATTAAAACAAAAAATCTTGGTGTAGCCACACCATTTTATAACCATTATAGCCATTCTTTTTGAAAGCCAAAAGCCTCAAGAACCTTGAAAATAAATCTATAGTCTACTTTGTAATAGGCTTTTCTGATATCAAGCTTTATCAACATGTTTGATTTCTTGACCATTTTGATGGAGTGTATAGCTTCTTTAGCTATAATTACCCCACCAAAAATTAATTTGCCAAGTACAACACTAGTTTGTTCCTCTGAAATAATGTCAGGGAGAGTTCCTTTGATTTTGTTTGCTGTTGCTTTTTGCATAATTTTACATAGATGGTGTTGGAGAGAGCAATAAGTTGGTACTCCTCAAGAGAATTAGGTTTTTCCTTCTTAGGTATGACTGTGATAAATTTATTATTTATTTCTATTAGCACCTTCCCATAACTTCTAGAATCTTCAATTGCCTCCACTATCTCTCCACCTATGATGTCCCGACATTTTTGAAAGAAAGATGCTAGAAATCCATCAGGCCTAGAGGCCTTGTTCATGTGTAATTGAAACAATACTTCTTTGATCTCATCCTCAGACAATTTTTGCATTAGCATTTCATTTTGTTCCTCTATGACTGGCCTGGGGATGTGTGTGAGAATCTCCTACTGATCCTTCAAGTTTGACCCATCCTAGTTTTTAAGGAGGTTTTGATAAAATCCTATTGATTCTGCAATGATTTCCTCTAGCTCCTCCAACACTCTACCCAATTAAGATTTGATTCAAGTAATCTTGTTTGCTTCTCTTCTAACCCTAGTTGCATTATGGAAGTATTTTATATTTTTGTCCACAAAGTTCAACCATAGTTCTGTATATTTTTGCCTCCTAAAGATTTCTTCCTTGGATAGAATATCTTCTAATTTTTTAAGAAACTTCTTCTGCTTCAAGTAGCTCTCATTATCTATTCCTCTGGTGATCACTAATTCATTTACCTCCTTCAAACTTTCTTCTATTTTTTTCTTTTCTTGAAAGATGTTTTTGAAGTAAGTCCTATTCCATTCTTTTAGTTGTTATTGAATCACTTTTAGTTTTGTGACAATGGTGAACATCTTGGAGCCCTCCAGGTGAATCTCATTCCACCAAAATCTTGATTAGGTCAAAGAAATTGTGGTCTTTGAAACATATATTTTCAAACGTGAAGGGACATTTGATATGTTTCTTATCTCCTAAAATTTCCAAGCTGATTAGAAAATGATCTAAACCTAAATATGTTTCTATACTACTTGACAAAGCATAGGGAAAATGTAATGCATAAAATTTCTAGAACATAATAGATCACTTCCTATTTATTAAAATAGGTAATTATATGATGGAATCATTAATACTCCATTATGCCCTAAAGGCAAGAAAGTGTTTAAAACTAAACAATAAACATACACTTATAAAATCAGGATAAAACTGCACAATGGAATATAATTTAACAAATAATTGTATTAATTCAATTTTATCAACGCAAATGAATATTTTAAACAATGCAAATAAATATATATATTCAGTCTCAATAATTGGTATAACTGAGCAATGATACTTATCTGTGTATAATTAGCAAGAATCCAAACACGAGTGCTGGTTCCTCTGGAACAATGCTCAACACTTGTGCAATACGCAAGCCCTAGCCAGGACAGTCCTGAGTGCACTTGTATAGCCCAGGTTGGACACACACATAGGATGTGTCCCCTTCTCCATCTTGCTACAGCCTACTAACCAAGAATCCTATTTCGTAATGTACAATGCTTTCTTTCTTCCTCTTTCCTTTTTTGTGTGTTTTCCTTTACATTATTTTCACATGTTTAAATATTAACCCAAAGAGTGGTTCCAAATATCACACCATTTAATAAGTAATATTACAAATAACCTTTTAATTGTAACTTCATGTAAAAGACACTCCAATATGAGTGTACTTATAAATAAGTCCTTATCTTCTTCTATTCCTTTTTTCTTTATATATATTTATTTTTACTCTCTAAAGTTTTTTTACAAACTTTATTTCTTTAATTCACTTCTCAGGGAAAAAGTCCCATAAAAATTCTCCCTCGCTTAGCTTGGCTGCTGTCCTCAGTAGCTCATAGAGAATCTATAACAAAACATGCAAAATCATCTAGTTTAGTAAATGTGGATGTAGCACTATCAATATCGTTTTATGAATTCATTTCACTTCACTTCATCTATAATTCCATTTCACAATTTTTTTTAGTTATTTTCACTAATATTTTTTAATGAAATTTATTCACAAGTAGATTCAACATGAAATTTTTCTATTTGATAACCTAATCATACTTTTATATGAAAGAGATTATGAATTTGCAATTACAGATTTAATTCAATTCCATATACTAAATCCCCTAATTAATTTTCAATTTGGTCACTCATGTACTACTTAGTAAATATCATACATATCTCATATTATGCATTCACTCACCATTCACTACTATATAACTTACATAGTCATAATTTCAAGATGATAATCATGCATTCCAAACTACATGACTATCCTCTCTTTCTATATAATATTGCACAAAGAACATGTATAATGTTATTGGGTTGATCAAGTCCAATAACATAACACAATAAAATAGAAGGTAGTACAACAAATCACTCACATAGATTGATTGTTCAACTACCTAATTATATATACTTCTAAAATAAATGGATGATATTATCTCAATTCAAAGTCTTTGGATTGGCCATCCAAATCTAAATCTCAAAGAATTATCTAAAAAATGATCTTAAAAAGGTTTGTCAATCTAACTACTCCCTTGGAGCCTTCAAATCACATGTCAATTACAATCATGGATTAAAGCATGCAATACATAGTGTATAAAAAAATGTCATTATAAAGTTCCAAAGATGCACCTGTTATAGTTATAAACTTCTACAACAACTAAAAATATGCATTAATAATGAGAACGACATGTACCAACTATGTAAATTTGAATTGACAATTTTGTAATAGTAATGACTATTTTTATTAGGAAAAGTTCATCTTATGCCTTAGCCTTGGGAATATAGGTTGTGTCTTTTCTAATTAGTCAACAAGAATTCCATTTAAATATCCATGCGCCTAAGATTTGTAAGTTGATTACATCGTAGTTACAGTAAAGAGCTCAAATATGTTGTTCATTCAAGACTTTGACTATGTTCACGTGCTTGATTTGTCAAACATACTAATAAATCATTAACAACCTAGGCTTGGTCTGGAAGAGTCTAAAGTTATTTATGAAAGGACATGTGGAAGATTTAAACTTCCCATAAAACATAATCAGCTTTATACCATAAACTATTTTCTCTCTTTTTAAAATCAAATATGTATAATTGGTCTATAGTAATATATAATCTATAATCATAGATCATCTCTCCCCTGTAAGATTGTAAGATTTGACATGTCCCCTGGTTTGATCTTAAAAAATCTTCTTGGTTTCATATTCTATAAAAAAATATTGTTTCGTTTGAACTATCACATTTAGACATCACATTTTCTAAAGCTTAACACATGAAAATGATCCTAGAACCTGTGGGTTATGGGCCCACAATGTAACCTAGGTTATATTTTATGTAATAAATCTAGATGTCAATTTTTTTCTAACACTAAGCATATTATCACTACCTTATCCAACTAATTAATTGACTTCCCATAGTTTCAAGGAAAAGATTTGCAACAATCATGCTTCTTTATATTTTATTTTTCTTCTAACATTATTCTTTATTTACATATTTCCTTCACGTCACAATGTCCTATCTATTACAACATATTTTATTGGTCATTTTGTTAGGTAGAGTTGAATTAGAGATAGTCATAGCCAATTTTAAGTTTGAATGTTCTTTAAGTAAAATAATTTTGTTTCTCACAGTATAATTTAATTAATATGTATTTCTATCTTTTATAATCACCACCTATAGACCTATTACACACTTATATTTGGCTAATTATATATATAAATATAAAATAATATTAATATCCAATACAATACACTAAAATATATTACTCTAATGGATCCATTTAGAACTTTATATTCATATTCATATTAATAGCAAATCATATGAATATAAAATTAGTAACTGAATGGGCTATTACTCAAACAACTTAGTCATGTAATAATCTAAGTTTCTCTTATGCTTCTAAGCAAAACCATTAGGTAATTCTCTTGGTCAATTGCCCCACACTAAAATTATAATATAGATAACTATAAGGGAGCAAGCAAAAATAATTACAATCAGTTTAATAGTCAATTTTTTTTCTCTATATATAATATATACTTTTCCTAGCCAATCTTTATAGTAGCCCAATTAATTCTATATATTAATACCTATTAAATAAGTTGGTTATAAATATTTAATATTGGTATTAATAATTTACCTTTTAAACCCATATCTATGGGAATAAATAAAACAAGGTGAAAATATTTCTTATGGGTCATTTAAATTTTCTAAAATACACATTATCCTATTTATTAGATTTTCTAAATTTATATAATAATATATTATAGTTCTCTTATACTAATAAATAATTTTTCAATACCTTAACATTTTATTTCATCATTATTATTATTATTTATATATAAATTTTAAATTTTAAATTTTACTCTTCATAGAAAAAAATTTATAATATGGATAATTATAGTGATATGATGATTAAGGCTTATCTATATACACTTCAATTTATAGCTATATCATATAATATTTATAATAATGTAATTAAAATAGTTATTTATTTAATATATATAATAAATAATAATAAAACAACTCTTAAGTAATATTAAAATTATTTTAGGTAATTATGGTAAATGCAATAATAAAATAAAGAAATTTAAGTAATTAAAATAGCTTTATAACTTTTATCATTTATGTGTTGAAGATAATATAACATTGTTATTTTTTAAAAACTAGATATGTATTAAGATATATCTACTAAAGTTCTCATACATTAATATATTAAACACCTTTATTTTTCAACTTAATATTATTTTATATATCATATTATATATATTACATGTAATAGATTCAATTAATATTATATGAAAGATAAATATATAATATAAAGTTTATATATATATATATATATATATATATATATATATATATATATATATATATATATATATATATATATATATATATATATAACTCAAACCCTAAAAATATAGATATACATATAAACAATTATCTATGTATTTGTAATCATAACAAATAATGGGATTAGACCCACATTCCTATTAAACATAGTTCTATTTATTATTATTATCATTTTAACATATATGTAACCATTTTAATAATAACAACATGACCTATACTCTAATGTAGGAATTATACTATAAAACATCTACTATATTTATAATAAATGGGAGAGATATATATGTTTTAGTCAACTTTATTAATTAACTCAAGTGAAGCTATATTTAGCTTTACACTTTTCACTTGTTCAACTTAATGTTTCTACTTCTTATACAAATAAATATTTATATTACCACTTTTAGTTCAATATTAAATTTATTTTAAGTTTAGATCTATATATCTTTTAATTTAATTTAACTTATCTAATCCTTTTCTATTACTTTGAACTATTATTCTCTTTTCAAGTTAAATGGTAAAAATAATTTCTTTTCAAATAGATCGATAAATGGTAAAACAAGAATTTACTATTATATATGGTAATGATAAGATTAAAAATCAAAGTCTCGCCTAAAAAATTTACTATGTATTGTAGAAAATTAAATATCAAAGTGTAGGCTAAATTTTTATTTTATTTTTTTGTTTTTCTACAATTTACTGTTATGTATGGTAAAAAAGTAAAAGTCAAAGTTTAAATAAAAAGCAAAGTCTACACTAAAATTTTTACTTATGTATGGTAATTAAAAAAATTAAAAATTATAACTTGAATATTTGGAAATTATAATAACTCAACTAAAATGAGAATTTCTAAGTGTTATGCTTGATTTACACTTTAAGGGTTAAAATGAAACATTCGGTACAAATTATGCATGTAATTTAAAAAAAAAAAACCATATATTTCTAGCACTATGCATCACTCTTCCTATACATTAATAACTTTTAGGGAAAAGATAGTGGTATTGAATAAACCAATAATTTGTGCATAATAAAAGAAATTGGAAGTAGCTTTTTTTTCTCTAAGGCATTTTTTAGGTTTTGGTTTGTGATATTTTCTTTCTCAATGCAAAACATGACTAACTAGAGGAAGAAACCTACATAAAACACAATGGCAAGAACCAAAAATATTGCCAGTTTTAAAACCTCAAACGCCAAAATATTCCACAAAACGATAAACGTGGTGCTTTTAAAATGCATTAAAGTTTTTGAACATAATATGTTGATAATGTTCTAAGTTTGTTGGTTGCTTAGAACAATGATCCAAGAGAACAATTTATTGTTGGTTTGGATATTATTATCTAAGAGATTCTTAGATCTACTAAACTGTCATAGAGGACAACGTTGTTTACAAAAATCCAAGTATGTTTCTTTAAAAGAGAATTTAGGAATGGTTGTTACTAAGGTGGAGAAATCAAAATATCTTTCCAAACTAGAGGATTATCTTCATAATAGTGGTAGCTATATCAGATTCATTAACTCAATTAAAAAAATTGTGAAGAAGATAAAGAGGTTTATATGTGCAGGAATATGAAGAATATGTGTAGGTAGATTTGAATATTCTAAACATGTGCAATCATAATCAATCATGAGCCAGAACAATCATTTCTACATCTTTTCTTATCAAATCATGTATTTTACAGGTAGACGTGGGAATGCTCCTCAATGTGACCTCCAGATTTTAAGGAAGCAAGATTGCAGAAAATAAATGCCTAATCTAAGGCGATCCGCCATATTTGAAACAATTATTTGCATAGTGTCTAACTTTGAAGGATTAACTGGAATTAGCAAAATATGACTGGTTAAAACTCAGTTTTAAAACATATTAAAGAAAGGCAGAGAAATAGGGAAATCAAAAGCAAGAAATAAAGATATTCAATATGCACAAAACACATCTCATTATTTGAATACCCAGTTACAAAGGCAAAAGTTGCTACACAAAATGACTGTTACATTCTCATAAAGAAATAACTACAAAGGCAAAAAGAAAGAAATCCGCTGCTGCTCCAAACTCTCTGATCTGTATAAATGTAGAACTTTGAATGTGTCTTTGGAAGAACTAGAACTCTATCTCCCTAAATGTGACCTGGATCTGGCTATTTGTAGCCCCAAAAGATCAACAAATTCTCAATGGCCTCTGAAAATCTGCAACTGAATCCGCAAAATCTGCCATAAAATATGGCAAAAATTTGTCATTTGAAACTGAACTACTATTTCTATTTTGCTCATGGCTATATCTAGCACTAAAAATTCATGTCTGTGTGAGAAAGAAAACTGCCTCCGCTTCATGTAGCTTGCCTCATGAAAATGAAACAAAGTGGTTGTTCATCTTTTAGGGTTACATCATTTTATGCTTCACGTGAGAAGTGAATATGATAAATTTTTCTTACAAAGCCATAGCTTTATTAGCTGGGACCCACCATTTAATATGAGAAGTTTTATAAAATATTCTCTTTAAAACCTACCTCTCCCATAACATTTGATACATATAATTAAATGAAATGAAACATTTTCTCTCCTGTGCACGGGCTACTCCACTTGGGTCCTTCCGCATGATTCTTTTATTTCATTTCATTGCTGCGGGTACTTTCAAATGTCACTTTCCGCTGCCTTTGAGTTTTTTGTCATGAAAAATAAAGTGGCTCATTTAATTTGGGGCTTTCACTATTTAATTACCCACCATATGACTTAATAAAAGACTCTCTCTTAGAAAATCTTGTAACATTGCATTTAATAAAATGAAGTGAAGCATTTGTATCTTCTGTGCATAGATTGCACCACGTGGCTCCTTTCGCATGATTCTTTTATTTCTTTTCTAAAACTCTCAGGTGACTCCACATACCCTGCTCTGTAGCAAACTTGAGCTACTCTCCATTGACACAGATACTAACAAATGTCACACTTCGCATCAATCCTTTTTACTGCTTCCGAACCATTTATTCCTGTACATCTTACCATGGCTATGACTGATGAAACTCTATGTCTTATGCATTTGAAAAAGTTTGAAATGGTGCAAAATTTTGTCACCAGTTTATGGCGACTGGCTGGGAGAGTGGGCTTGCTCACTCTGAATTCAGAATCTCTGATTAGCAAATTAGTGCCTTATCCATTGGGCATATAGAGTCACATTCTCTGAAACTGAAACATTCATGAAACTGAAAACACATCTAAAGCTTCCATTTTATGCAACCAAACCAATGAAAACTGTTCAAAAAAGACATGAAGCTTAAATGAAGCACTGCTGAACACACACTCTGGAACTAAAACCAATCAACCATAACTGACTAAACCTCAGAGACTGACCATAGATCCTCCATTCTGCTTTGCAACTAAGACTTATTGAAAACAAAACTAACTGAAATGGAAACTAATACTATTGTTGTAGCTTATTCTAAACATTGAAACCAAATTACTGACAATAGAAACATACAGGAACATATCCATTCACTAGAACAACAAAGCTACCATGTCTGATTAGGTTGCTCCAATTTATCTTCATCAAACTAAAAAGGAACTAGATAAACTATATGAAGAAATACAACAATATTTTGTACCTTTTTACTTCTCTACACTTAGGAGATTCTCTTTTTCCTTCAAAACACCAATCATGTTGATCATCATGGTTTTCCTATATCAGTGGAGGGTGGGGAGGGAAAATAAAACACTGAAACTCTTTCCTCTATTTGCATTTAAAAACTTCTAGTGCCAGAAACTCATTAGTGACCTCTTTTGTTGACTCTTCATCTAATTGATGATCCATGATAGCATCAAGATCTATCTGACAAGTGAGAGAACTGCCCAGAATAGTCCTAAATCTGATTGAGATCCCTTCATGCAAGAAGAAATGTGTAGAATCTAACTCTGTTTGTGACATCATATGTGGCTCTACACTGTGGCAAATGTCTCTTTGAATCTCATCATCTGGTAGAGGCGGAACTTCACCAGGAAGAAGATAATAACCATTTTCAAAAATTGAAAACAAATCAGCTCTAGAATCTTCCTCTATTTCAACATTTTTTCATGATCTGCTACAAGCCTTACAAAAGAACCTTGTACTTTTTCAATCGCAAAATCTTCCTCATTTAGTAGCTGATAGCCTTGTTGCAAGAGTGAGAACAAATCCTCATCATGCCCCAAATGTTGCTCATGCATCTCTGTGCCTTATTCGTGCAGGTGTGAAACTTTATTGCAGTAATAAAGACACTCATCTAGTATAATGTCATTCATAACCTCCCCAAAATTAGGGATAGACTATTCATAACTATTTACCTAGTACTTTTCAGCTTCAAAGGCCTTCCTGCAATATTTTTTAGCTTCTAGAAATGTCACCTCATAAGCATCTTCTGAACCTAATTTAAGATTTGACAGTAACTCTGGATCTCCCTTTCTCACATATGCTTGATGTTGGTAACTAGAAGGACACACATGAGCCACTTTTTTGCTTGTAATTTGATTCTTGATACTTGGTTTTTCTTGAACGTCAAAGTGATAGCGGACTTGGTCAATGGCTTCTATAGGTTGATTTGTAGCTATGGGGGCTTGTAGAGGATAATTTTCAAGACAATTGGGTATTCTCTGGCTATATTCATACTGTTGTTCATAAGAATCTTGAGGTATTAAACATAGATCAGCATGGTACAGGTTTTGTCCTTTTAACTCAATGATCTCATAAGAGAGGGTTTTAATTAGTTCTTTCACAACACTCATCTCCTCATGATTTGTCAAATCAGCAGGGAGGGTGGGTGGATTGAAATTTGTATGCTTTTGGCCACAAGAAAGGGCATGAGACAAGCTATTTACATGAGGCATCGGCTGTTCTAAGGGCAGGGGAGGTAGTTTACTAGACAATATGAGGCTACTTTCAGCCTTAATGCAAGATCATATGACTGAGGAAGAGTTTCTCCCCCCAAAGATTGTATCATGACAGAGATCTCAGGGTCTAAAGCCTTTAAATAGTAAAGAAAAGCAAAAAATGGGGATGGCCTGATATCAACAAAGAATTTCTTCCATACCTTATCAAATCTTGAATTGAAATCATGTATGGGCTCCATAGGATGCCTCTTGATGGTGATCAGGTTTTGGGTGAGGGTGTTGACATCTGTCCTATCTCTGAACTGATTGTAAATGAGTCCACCAAGTTGATCCCATCCAATGACTAAACTAGGCTGCAATCTTCTGTACCATTCTTTTGCTTTGTCCTTGAGGGAATATGCAAGCAACAAGAGAGCATGATTCTCAGTTGTGAAATTATGAACAATGCATAGATTTTCAACATCTTGAATGTGATCTTCAGGGCAAATTGATCCATCTCCTAGAAAGTAAGGCAATGCCTTCCAAGCTGTGTCAGGAACTTGACCTTGTTGCTGAAGAACAAGGGGACTTGAATCCAAGGCTACAAAGGGTAGATCTCTTTGAATATTTAGATGCACATATATACCAGGGGCTGCCATGGTCTGCAGGGGCAAAGATTCAAGAAAGATCCGCCAGTAGAGTCACCAGATGGATGATTCATGCTCCTATTAGTAGATATTTTTGTGAGTTTCCATCAAAACCACAAAATACAGGACAAAGATTATCTGAAAACAAAGAAAAAAATCTTTGAAGCGTGTCCCACCAAAAGTGCAAAAAATTGTTGATGCATAAATATGTGGGTGTAATCTAGCAGCAACATGTAAAGCTCTGAGATGTGGGAATGCTCCTCAAAGTGACCTCCAGATTTTAAGGAAGCTGGCTCTTCCATTCTTCAATGGGGTTTGAGAAGAGGGTCAGAAGGAAACAAGATTGTAGAAAATAAATGCCTAATCTAAGGTGATCCGCTGGATTTGAAACAATTATTTGCATAGTGTCTAACTTTGAAGGATTAACTAGAATTAAAGAGCAAAATATGCATGGTTAAAACTCAGTTTTAAAACATATAAAACAAAGGCAGACAAACAGAGAAATCAAAAGCAAGAAACAGAGATATTCAATATGTACAGAACACATCTCATTATTTGAATAACCGGTTACAGAGGCAAAAGTTGCCGCACAAAATGACTGTTACATTCTCATAAAGAAATCACTGCAAAGGTGAAAAGAAAGAAATCTGTTGCTGCTCCAAACTCTCTGATCTATATAAATGTAGAACTTTAATGTGTCTCTAGAAGAACTAGAACTCTATCTCCCTGAATGTGACCTGGATCTAGCTATTTGTAGCACCAAAAACTCAACAAATTCTCAACGACCTTTGAAAATCTGCAACTAAATCCATAAAATCTGCCATAAAATCTAGCAAAAATCTGTTATTTGAAACTAAGCTACTATTTCTGTTTTGCTTATGGCTGTATCTGGCACTAAAAATGCATCTCTGTGCAAGAAAGAAAACTCCCGCTGCTTCCTGTAGCTTGCCTCATGAAAATGAAACAAAGTGGTTGTTCATCTTTTAAGGTTACATCATTTTATGTTTCATGTGAGAAGTGAATATGATAAAAAAAAAAATTAAAGCTATAGCTTTATTAGCTGGGACCCACCATTTAATATGAGAAGCTTTGTAAAATATTCTCTTTAAAACCTACCTCTCCTATAACATTTGATACATATAATTAAATGAAATGAAACATTTCCTCTCCTGTGCACGGGCTGCTCCATGTGGCTCCTTTTGCATGATTCTTTTATTTCTTTTCATTGCTGTGGATACTTACAAATGTCACTTTCCATTGCCTTTGAGTTTTTTGTCATGAAAAATAAAGAGGCTCATTGAATTGGGGCTTTCACTGTTTAATTCGCCTGACTTCATTCCATGAGGGATGCACCATATGACTTAATAAAAGACTCTCTCTTATAAAATCCCATAACACCCACCATATGACTTAATAAAAGACTGTCTTTTATAAAATCTCGTAACATTACATTTAATAAAATGAAGTGAAGCATTTGTATCTTCTGTGCGCGGATTCCTTCCGCATGATTCTTTTATTTCTTTTCTAAAACTCTCAGGTGTCTCCACATGCCCTGCTCCGCAACAAACTTGAGCTACTCTCCATTGACACGGATACTGACAAATGTCACACTCTGCATCAATCCTTTTTATTGCTTCCAAACCATTTATTCCTGTGCATCTTACCGTGGCTATGACTGATGAAACTTTGTGTCTTATGCATTTGAAAAAGTTTGAAATGGTGCAAAATGTTGTCACCAAATACCAAACAATCAAAATTAAATTTAGAAATTACTAATTCAATATATTTAATGCAGGAACAAAATTAGTTGTGATCGATACAAGCTCTGATACCAAATGTAATGCATAAAATTTCTAGAACATAACAGATCACTTCCTATTTATTAAAATAGGTAATTATATGATAGAATCATTAATACGCCATTATACCCTAAAGGCAAGAAAGTGTTTAAAACTAAACAATAAAGATACACTTATCAAATCAGGATTAAATTGCACAATGGAATATAATTTAACAAATAATTGTATTAATTCAATTTTATCAATGCAAATGAATATATTAAATAATGCATATAAATATATATATTCAGTCCCAAAAATTGATATAACTGAGCAATGATACTTATCTGGATGTAATTAGCAAGAATCCAAAGATTGCTGGAATGGACCCTGGTTTAGCCTCTTCTGTCTATGAGCAATCTGGGAGAAATAAGTGTAGTTGGGAGAAATAAGCGTAGTTTGCTGCTCTACATGAGTACTGGTTCCTATGGAACAATGCTCAACACCCGTGCAATACCCAAGCCCTAGCCAGGATAGTCATGAGTGCACTTCTATACCCTAGGTTGGACACACACATAAGATGTGCCCCCTTCTCCATCTTGGACACACATGAATTTGGTCCGTAAACATTAAAGAGAATGAAATTTAGGTTTGAAGATAGACTTTTGATCTTACTCACTATCCAATATCTACTTGATGCCTATTCTTCCACTAAAATTTTCTGAGGTCTCTAGAGAGTTATCAATCCACCAGAGGCTCCATTTGCTTCAACGGCTAGGTACTGCCATAGTTTCAATATGTCACAGAATGTCTTTGCTTCTATATGGGAGAGTTTAGATTCCTGCATCATGAATATGTCTGCCTGAGACACCTCTAGTAGGCATCAAAGTAGGCTTTTTTTGTTAGGGGTATTTAAGCCCCTAACATTCCAAGAATATATCTTCATTGTTCCTTAGGAAGAGGCTCCCCCTTCCCTGTCAAAAGCATCTCCAGAATCTCTTTTTGCCCAGAGGCTTCTCCATCAATTTTCCTCTTCTCCTGGTTTGAAGTTCTGACTCCCTTCTTGTTGTCCTCACAATCAGACATTGTCTTTACATGTTCCCTTGTTACAATACCTAGTTTCTCCACCTCTGTCTATTGTGCATGATTAGCCTTCTACTTTTTTTCTTGTAAAGGAGTGAGTTCCTCTTCAACTTCATCCAATCCAACTTTTTCCAAAATTGGCCCTGATTCCCAAAACCCCCCTAAAAGAATGTTTTCACCCATCTCCTCTTTCTTGGTTTCCTTTGCCAACTCTAGTAATTCACTTCCCACTTCGATCAAGGAATCCAAATTATTTTCTTTGAAATTATCTCCAATCAGTTCTAAGACTTCTGAGATCTTCTCATTTACTCCAACTCAATCAGTTCTTTGATCTAGATTTTCCTTTGTCCCCTGAGCTTGCCTTTCCAAAAGGCACTCTTAATTCATCTCCTTTGCTTGTTTAGTCCCACTTGTGTTGTTACTCCTTATTCCTCCAATGCTTTCTTCTTGAGTTGGTTGTTTTTTAATTTCTACAGGTGTCTCCTTCGCACCTTCAGGAAATTCATCAATTTTCTGAGCATTTTGCCAAAAACCCTAGCTATCCCACCTTTAGGTCTTAGATCTGGAATGAGGGTTTGATTCCATTTACCCCAATATGTAAAGATCTCCAATTCCTTCCATATAAGCTGTTGGGAATGTTCTCAACACAAATTCTTACATAGGAGTCGATTCCGTTAGGGTTCCATCTTTCTTCTGCACATACAAAGGTCCCTATTTGATCGGTCATTTCTTCAAGCACTACCACATCCCCGAATTCTTTCGGTAGGTTAGCCAATTTGAACCAATCCTGGACCCGATCTATCTTATGTTTATGTAGATTGAAACAAGGTTCCCATCTTCTGATATAAAATCCACTATTGTCGATGATCCAGAACAGTTCTATGCCATCTCGAACCTCTTGTGTTGGGCAGATCAATATGAAGAAACCATTATCTAGGGGTTTAATTTGCAGGTTTTCTCCCTCGTTTTCTTTCCACCTTTGGAAATTTTCTCCCAGTTGACTTTTTTCCCATACCATTTGATTATCAAGCCCAACTTTTCCAGCCGCTGAATGTTTGGTTTGAAAATGTTGGCTTGTATGGCTAGAGCTTTGCAATTCTTTCCTCGACCAGATTATTCTGCGTTGGAAGGTTTCCAGCCTCCTTAAACCTAGCATTCCTTCCAAAGTTTAATTCTATTATAAAGAATTCATGAAAAGTATATTATTTCTATCTCAATTTATAGGTTAAGAAAAATATTACTTATTAAATTATTATATTAGAATTGAAGTCTATTTTAATTAATTTATATATATTCCTTCCAATAAAATTGTATTATACTTAACTTGTATTCTTTATGATAAAGATTATATCTATATTCAAATTTGGGAAATTAATCATATACAGTCTAATGGATTTTATTATTATAGGTTGAATTAGGGTTTCATAACATTAAATGGTTATCTAAATGAATGTGTGTTGGTATAATAAGTTAAATTAGCTATAGAATCGAGTGGATTTTGTTATCATAGTTTGAATTAGGGTTTCATAACATTAAATGATTATCTAGATAAATGTGTGTTTGTTATAATAAGTTAAATTAGCTATTTGAAATCAAGACTATTTTGTCATCCTACGAAGAGTTAATTCTTTTTTAAACAATTTTCTCCTCCTACCGAGAGTTAATTCTTTTTGAAACAAAAAGTTGAAACCACTGTACAACATATTAAGCAGGTCCTGGAAGACTATATAGGGCACCAAATCCCCATTGATTTACAATCAGAAAACAAAAGCCTAAGCGTTTGAAAAAAAAAATCAAAAGAAAGAGCATGAAACAATACGACCACAGGGAGTTTAAATTTATTGAGACCGGGGAGAGTTATAAAAACAGCCAACAAATTAGCAGATGCTTGACAATTTTATCTCAATCTAAATTTGAACATATAACAATAACAATAATAAACATTATCTGCTTTCCACAGAAGCAAAACATTCTTCTGCATTCTCTAAAAACACCAATACATTATTGTTTAGAGTGAAATCAAAATAGAATGGAAAAACCAAGAAAGCACAGACATTCTGAAATACAAGGGCAATCTGCTATATGTCTGCGATCTCCATCTTGATAAATTCAGAAATTTTGTTCAATTTTCTTCGGAGTTGTTTGAGGTCTGTTTGTAACCGAGCATTTTGTATCTGCAACTCCTCCTTTTCTTTCTGCAACTCCTCCTTTTCTTCCAAGGCTGATGACTTTTCACTTTCTAGGTTTATCTTCTGAACTTCCCACATGGACTTTTCAGTTTGTAACCGAGCATTTTGTATCTGCAGCTCCTCCTTTTCTTTCTGCAACTCCTCCTTTTCTTCCAAGGCCAATGACTTTTCACTTTCTAGGTTTATCTTCTGAGCTTCCCACATGGACTTTTCCCTCAATAATGTGGAGAGATCAGTCTGGACGCAGTCAAGTTCTTTATCCTTTTGCCCCTGCTGCTCCTTATTAGACTGCATAATACACAGATCTGTGGGCGCCTCACCACTCTCGAGAAGCTGTGAAGAAGAAGCCAACTTATTACTCCCGTTTTCCTCCACACCAACTGTAGCATTTGGCAGCATTTCGAGCATGTTGGGTGTTTCATTAGCGCAAGCTTCTAGCCTGGCTTTCTTATCTGTGTACCGCACATAAGCAGGATCCATCGTCCTCTTTTTTCCTGTTGGATTTTGTACAGTTTCTGTCTCGTCTTTTTCCTCTGGGCGACTTCCACCACGGACCCTGTGTCCATGCTCTCTCATAATTTTATGTACTATATATGAGATCCCCACACTAGCTAATTTTTTCTCCTCTTTACTCCTCCCAACATCCCTTTCCCAGATGTCATATACATTGATCTCTGGATCTCCATGGCCAATAACACTGCGAGGAATCAAGTCTTCGGCGAATGCTTTGAATGCGATATACTGGAGAATAGTGGAATAATTAAACGATTTCGTGCGCTTCTTGAGGACAGATTTAATCTGCCCCAACATCCTCTCCTTAACAAATTTACACCAATTAAAGCAGACCCCCTGAGAAACCTCAATGGCAGTCTCGACATACTTTAACGGGATATAGCCCGGTCTATTAACCCCCAACAGCTTGTAAACCAAGAACATACAAGCAAACTGCAAAACTGGGTCAATGATTAAATCTATTCTAATCTCAGCCGTTTTAGATCTAATCTCACCCGTTTCAGATCTAGTAAGACGCCTTGTCATTTCAACGCGATTGTAACCTTTTGAGGGGGAGACATCCTTACCTGAACTTGGAAGACCCGTAGCTTGTCGAATTTGGTCTTCTGTAATCTGCATTCGGCTTTCTCCGACTGTCAATTCTCCGTCGACAATGAAATTGATGAGCGCCCCGCACAGAGCAGTGTCGTTTCGGTAGGTGACAGCCTTCAAAAATGGAAGAATACCCGCTTTCGCAAGAATGGATTGTTGGGAAGGGTTTAAATTTTCCTCCCACATAGTACACAGACTTTCTGAACTCATCTCGTAGAGTTTCACACTGCGCCACCGGATCTTGCCCTGCTGCTGCTCGCCCATTTTTTCGGCTAACTCTTTTACTTGCGGAGACGCAATTTTTTTTACTTGTACACAAATGGATGGATTGTTTACGACCTTGACTGATACTGATATATATAGGAATGTTGGTGTGCAATGATAATCGTGCTGCTTCCACCTATAAAAAACAAGAGAAAACTAGTTGCCGCATTGGAGTTTTTGTCACTGATGATTTAAGATATTAATTACTAGTATATCTATACTTAAAAAATTATCTAAAAATACCAAAGGTATCCTTATGGAGGTGGTTATTTTTATATAGGTTTAGCAATAAAAACAATGTAGTAGAGATAATAAAATTTTAAATAAAATAATTCTTGAATGAAAACCTAAAAAATTATTTACTTTCATATGTTTACTTATTTTTTCATAAGAATTTATTTTTTTTATACGTAATCAGGGATACTATTATATTAATCAACAAAAGATATTACAGTCATCAGCACTTTAATGGCTAGAAAAAGTTTTAGGCCATGAGTCAGCTCCTACCATATGAAAGCTCCTGCCCTAGGGAAGCTCCTACCAACTATCCAGAAAGCTCCTACCAAATGACCACGCAGGGTCGGAGATATATATCAATAAGCCAAACTAACACCATACTATGAGTCTAAGTATAAGCTGAAGAAACTAGCAATATTAACAAAACTAGGGGAGGCCATACTAGTAAATCCCCTCTATGTCTTATCATGCGTACTCAGCCAACTGCCTTCTGAACTCGTCCATCCACTTGAAGTCCCCAGTCTCCACCAGCCCCAGCAACCTTCTGATAAATTCCACTGCAGTCTAGCCTAGTCCTTCAACATGATCAAATCAAAACCTTTCACATCCAGGATGAAGGGATGAACTTTAATAACTGCCCCAGGGTTTGCCAAGAGTTTCCATTCCTTGGGTCTAGGAATGCCAACACCCGAGCGAGCAAAATGCAGAGTCTTCCCCAATTCCTTGAGGTGCTCGGGATAGAACAATGCTCGCATTATTGCTTCTGCCTCTGCCTTCTCCAATTGTAGCTCCAATAGCATAGCCAGAACCCACGAGATAATGTTTGTGTCAACGCGGTAATGGTCATCGCTTTCCAGAAATGTCTTCCCCAGAATCAATTTCATCGCTTCAACTAGCATCCCGTCCGCCCGTTTCAACAACCTCTGTAGGCGAAGATCCATAATACCCCCCAAGAACGCCATTTGCCGCTTAGTGCTTACCAGCCAGATGGGGGTGTCCATCCCTCCACAACAAATAGCATGTGCTGATATGATCACAGCAAAGTGAGATAGCATTTGAAAGAAACTAAGATAGCGATTGCAGAGCTCCACATACCCATCTTCCTTTAAGCTTAACTCTGAAGTTTCTCGAAGACGTTTCCCTGAATGATTGCCTTGCTGCGTTTAATGCCATCCCCCGTGGGCTAATAACTTCCCATTCCTTTCGGCTCGTGTCTAGTCTGATCGCCACCTTACAATGATTGTCTCAGCCTTGCCACCCATGATGGTGTGGCAAGGCTCCCTCCCTACCTCCCACAAGTTTTATTCACCCTATAATTCCTTATACAAAAGAAATTTCTCTAATTGAGATCCCATCTGCCCAACTCTTTGATAAACTATCTGCTTCAAGATTTCCTTCCCTCAAAATATGATTGAATGTGACCCTATGAAATCCTTCTGTCAACTCCAAAGCTTGATCCAGAATGGCTTGCAATCTCTAGTTAACTACTTTCTTACTCCTCAAACCATTGATGGCTAGCATCGAATCCCCTTCGATTTCCAGGTTTCTGATATTAAGGTCCCTAAACAACCGCATGCCAAGAAGTATTGCTTGAAATTATGCTATGTTATTGGTGCCCCTGCTAAGAGGCACAGCTATCTTGGCCACTGTTTCTCCCTTCTCATTCCTTACAATGCACCCTGCCCCTGACAGACCCGGATTACCTCTTGAGGCACCGTCAAAGTTCAATTTAAACCATCCGGCCTTTGGGGGAGACCATCTAATATTTTCTCTAGCTCGTTTCGTATTGATGCCTCCCTCTCCTATTTGGGAGGCTGGGGAAAGCCCTTTCCATCTTTTGACCATTTCTACATCCCAGCCTATAAAAACGAGATGAGCTGGGTCACGGTCTATAAGCCTAGAGTTGACCACCTCTACTAAACTAGCTTCTATTTTATTAGTCATGGAAATCCAGTGTGTTTCTTTATTTTGGAAGATTCTCCTATTTCATTCTTTCCAAATTTCCTAGATCAAGATGGAAGGAGCTGCAATCCAAAGACCTCCAAACATTGCTTTATGCTGAAGTAGGGGCCAAGCTATCAGCCATTCTTGTAGGTTTCTAGAAACAACAAACTTCCACTTAAGCTTGTTACTTAACCACTACCACATTCTTCCCATGAAGGGGCAGTGCAAAAATAAGTGGACTCCAGCTTCCTCTGCTTTGCCACACAACGAACACCGAGAAGGCCCCTTGAAGCCCATCCTTCTCAACCTATCTATAGTTAAGGCCTTACCCTGTGCATCAATCCACAGAAACACACCTGCCTTTGGAAGGCATTGTTTATGCCAACAAAGCTTAGAAGGATTTAAACCTGATTGCACATTCTCAATAGCTAAGACCTTGTATCCTTCCTTTACCGAATACTCCCCAGAAGCAGCAGCATTCCACCTGAGTCTATCCTATCCTCTTCTGAGCCTAATGTAACGCTTGGACATCTCCTCCTCGAACGTAGAGCACAGGTCTTCCTCAAAACCCCATCCCCTGATACTTTTCCAAGTAGAAGAATCTCTGTTGTCAAGAGGGAGTGATATATAATTACACACCTTCTCTCCCCACTCCTGTTTGGTAATTATCATGACTGGGGCCAAGTCTTCAATTCTGTCTAGAGCCTGTGCCCCTTCCCAAGAGTCCTCCCACAATCTGGCTTCCCTACCATCCTTTATTTCCTAGGTGAGGTGGTCTCGAATCAAATTTCTACTCTTCTTGATAAAGTTCCAAATCCTAGATTTGTCTGGTAGTTGTCTGGAAGAGAAAATACTCATCTCCTCCCTGTCTAGGTATTTATTCTTAAGCAACCGAACCTATTTAGGTTGGGCTTAATATGCATATATCAGACCAACTTTGCCCCTAGGGCTTGATTTTGTCTTAACAGGTCTTTCACTCCTACCCCATCTTTTGCTTTTTGATCGCAAACTTGTTTCTAGTTTACCAGTGGGAATTTAAACTGATCCAAAGGACCTTTCCAAAAGAAATTCCTCATTAGATGGTTTAATTCTTTATATATTTTACTTGTCAAGGGTAAGCAGGACAACATATAGATAGGGATCGCTGCTAGAACTGATTTGATGAGAGTCAATCTGCCTACCCACGATAGCCACTTGCTCTTCCATGATTCCAGCCTAGCTTTAATTCTTCTCAACAAAGGTTCCCAAGAGTTGCCTGGAAGGATCCCTTTGATTAAAGGCAGCCCAAGATATTTACAGGGAAGGGATCCTTTCTCAAAGGACAGAATTCGAAGGATTCTTTCTTCTTGACCAGGGGAGGTATTGAAGAAAAACACCTCTGATTTGACTTGGCTGACTTCCTGCCCAAAAGCCTTGGAATAAGACTCCAATATCCTTTTGAACCTGATTGCCTCCCGTTCCTGAGCCAACCCAAATAACAGGGTATCATCGGCGAATTGCTGATGAGAGAATCATGGCATATCTTCTATAATTTGTATACCTCTTATTAAACCTTCCTGGCACGCATTAGACAAGGATCTTCCCAAGGCCTTAGCCATAATAATGAAAAGGAAGGGTGAAATGGGGTCTCCTTGCCTAAGTCCTCTTGAGATGTTGAAGAAGCCTTCTGGCAAGCTGTTTAGAAGAACTAATAACCTTGGGCTTGAAACCCATTCAAACATCCAATTTAACCACTTTTGCCGAAACCCAAAGGCCTCTAAAACTTTGAACAAGAATCTCCAATTAACTTTGTCATATGCTTTATAGATATCCAATTTCACCAGCATAGAAGGGAATTTATTCTTTCGAACTGAATGGATAGCTTCTTGGGCTATAATTACCCCATCTAGAATAGACCTTTCTGGGACAAACCAGTCTGCTCTTCAAATATAATGTCCGGAAGAATTCTTTTGACTCTGTTGGCAATTGCTTTGGCCAAAACTTTATAGAGCACATTACACAGAGATATAGTTCTAAAATCTTCAAATGACTCGGGCTTGACTTTCTTTGGTATCAAGACAAGAAAGGTGTTACCAATTTCTTTTAAGACTTTCCTTTCCTTCCTAGCATCCTCGTAGGCTACCGTGAGGTCTTTTCCTATAAAGTTCCAGCATTTCTAGAAGAACATCGCTGGAAATCCATCCAGTCCAGGAGCCTTGTCCGGTCTGAGTTGAAAGAGTGCTTCTCTGATAAATTCTTGTTGTACCTGAAGGGCTGATCACTGATCTTCATTCAAGAGGTTCTGAAAATAATCAACCATTGCTTTTGCTATCTCTTCTAGAATATTTGTGACCCTGCCCTCCTTTGTTTTGATAGAAGAGATTATGTTGGTCTCTTTGCGAACCTTTGTTGAGTTATGAAAAAAAATAGTATTAGAGTCACCGCCCTTCAGCCATACCTCCCTAGATTTCTATCTCCAAAAGGCTTCTTCCTTTGCCAAGATATCTTCAAGTTTTCTCATCAGATCCTTTTCTTTAAGAAAAGAATCATTATCCATACCTTCTTTTATGACTTTCTCATTTAAAATTTGAATATCTGTCTCAAACTATTTCTTGGTAGCGAAAATGTTCTTAAAATGGTCCTTATTTCATTGTTTCAGATTTGCTTTGATGAGTTTTAATTTAGTTACTATATTAAAAAGACCAACACCCTCTGGGTTGTAGTTCTTCCACCAATTCTCAATTAGAGATAGAAAGGAGGGATCCTTGAACCACATGTTTTCAAATTTGAAGGGGCATCTCATTGGTCTCCTCTCACCCTGAATTTCAAGGCTGATTGGGAAGTGATCCGACCCTGACTCCATAAGAATCTTGCTATCCAGGCTGAAGGGAAATTGGCTTAGATCCCCTTTGATAAAAAAATCTATCTAGTTTTTTTGCAATGTTGCAAAAGCCAAGTCTACTCTTGTTCCAAGTAAAATTCCCATTACACATCTGAATTTCTATTAACTCATTTCTGTCAACAAAGGCTTCAAAATCTTTCTACGATTGGAGTTTCCTTCCAACCTCTCCTAGCTTGTCTTCAGCTCTCAAAATCACATTAAAGTCACCTTCCAGGATAATATAATCCCAAGACCTATTGTTGTACAAGTTATCTAATTCCTCCCATAACTCTTTTTTCAACCTCTGGGAATTGGGACCATAAATGTTAATCAGGAGGAAGCTTAAGTTTGAGGCCAGACTTCTTACTTTGCTGGCAATCCACCTGAAACTAGAGTCTATTAATTCTAGAAGCACAGACTGTGGTCTCCATAATGTCAATAGCCCCCCCGAAGGGCCTCTCGAATCCACCTTTGCAAGCTTCCAATACTTCAGACTCTTTGCAAAAGCATGATTTTCCTTTTCATCTAATTTTGACTCCTGAATCATGCAAATATCAGGTTGGATCAGTTTCAGTTTGTGCCTTAAGAGGCACTTCTTGTTAGTGGCATTCATGCCCCTAACATTCCACGACATGATTCTCATTGCTTTTCAGGAAGGGCCCCGCCCTTCCCTACTTTCATTAGGTCAAAAAGATTTAACTGACCACTTGCTTCTCCATCCCATTTTAGTTTCACCTTGTTTGGGATTCGCCCTCTGGATTTATGTTCTCCACAGTTTGGGAATGTTTTGTCACAATCTTTTAGCCCAATCCCTAGAATTTCTGGGGGTTGTGGTCGACTCTCTTCGTGGTTGGTTCTGAGGGTCGAGGAGTTTACTTCCTCTTCTCAACTAAAAACTTCCAGCTCTTTGCCTGCACTAGACATCCAATCCTCTACAAGTGCTTCTTCTTCTGATTTGATAGTGCCTTCCTTTACAGGCTTTGCTAATTGAACCAATTCATTCCCCACCTCTAACAATTGTCAAAATCTTCCAAATGCATATTTGGTTTGATTGCCTCAATTATTTCTGATATCTTCGAATTGATATTTTGAGAGAGATTTTTAAATTCTTCCACCTTGGACATGCTCTGAACTCCTGCTCTATCTCTGAAGAGTGCTTCCTTCTGTAGCGTCTCCTTTCCATTCGCCTTCTTGTTAACAATCTCAACTTCCACCAAACCAGGAACCAAGTCCGCTAAAAGAGACACTCCCTTAACCTTTTCAGCTTCCACTTCCTCTGCTGCTTTGTTAGCCATATTTGCTTGAGATTTATCCTCCACCTGCGAATGCCAGCTAATAATGCCTTGATCCGGCTCCTTAGACCTCCACCCTATTGTGCTCACCCAGCTCCCACAGGGATTAGATTCATAGACAAGGGGTTGGCTAAGGGTACCCCAATCTGTAAAAATTTCAAGTTCTCTCCAACGTTGTTCATGAAAGGGATTTTCAATACAGACTCTGATGTGCGAACCTTCCTCTTCTAGAGCCTTCCATTCTTCTGAACAGATGTATTTACCCAGAAAATTACCCATTTCTTCTAGAATCTTCTAGTTCCAAAATTCTAAAGGGAGGTTTGGCAATCTATACTAGTCCTGACTTCGGTCTAACTTAAACTTTTTTGGGTCAAATCCCACAAACTAGTTACATAAGTAGAATCCAAATCCATTTAAAAGCCAGATCCCTTCTAAAATCTCCTTTTTAACTTTGATAGAGGAACAAACAACAAAGAAGAGGCCATTCTCTAGGGTTTTTAGAGTTAAGTCCTTCCCCCATCTTCCTTCCCACCAGTTTCTAAGTTCCTCCGAGTCTAGGTTGGGACCATACCATTTCCCAATAACTCCAAATATTTCAAAAAATTCAATGGACGGTTTTAACAGATTAGAGCTTAGAACCATAGTTTTTTTGTTTCCATACCTAGGTTCCGATGGCCGCATACCAATACCTCCCTCTCCCATGTTTGATTTTCGCCACTGTTCTTGCCCGTGTCTTCGGTGGTTGCGCCAGTGGGACTTCCAATGTGCCAGATGCTCCCATCTTTTTCCAGGTCACATGGGAGGGGAAAATCTATTCGAAAACCTCAGGAGTTTCTGTCTTCCATTCGATCTCCAAGGTTCTTGAGAAGCCCTGTCTCTGACTTTACTAAATGGGATTTCAATCTTCATTTCCTCAGCCCATGATCGGGGCAAGTCTGATCCCTTACCTTCTGAGGGACCTACCTCCCTTGAAACCCTGGTTGAAACCTTCTTTTCTGTTGCCTGGTTCTCTGTTGTTTTCCGCTCCATTTTTTTTATGTTGATTTCATAATACTTTTTCATAAGAATTTATTAATTTAAATTAAATTACTTATTAAATTATTGTAAAAATAATATTTTAATTTAAACCTAATTTGTAACAAAGAAAACACTATCCTTTTTGTCACAACAACTTTAATTCATTTTCCTACTTTTCTCACATCACTCTATATTCTTTTCATCCTTTATAAAATATATAATTAATAAAATTAATAATTTCATAAAATAGTCAAACTAATAAATTAATAACATTAATGTTCATATAAATATAATTAATAAAATCCTATTATTATTTACTTAAGAGTTATTTTATTTTATTTACTTTAAGTTATTTTACTTTAGAACAGTTTAAGAATTATTTTATAATTTTAATTTTTAAAATATATATGTTGGTTATATTTCTGTTAAGACACTCACACCATTACACTCCACCCTTGCTACAATTGTTTGTGTGCCTCTCACCTTAACAAATTTATTTTAATTATTTAAGAGTTATCTTTATATATTTGTATATGTAAAAGGGGTTCCTATATATACCACTTTACATATAAATTTATTTTAATTACTAATTTATTTTAATTATTTAAGAGTTACCTCTTTATATTTGTATATGTAAAAGGGGTTCCCATATATACCCCTTTTTATATATATTTATTTTAATTACTATAATATCTATCTTTAGGAAAATCTTCTAAAATATGTCCAGAAATATCTTTCCCAAGAGACCTATTCAACTTATTTAACCACAAAGTATATATATTTGTTTTATAATATATTATATTATATTTATATTTAATAGTTTATATTGTGCAAAAAACAAAATGAAAGAATATAAATTTGATGATTATATAGTAAACTATATAAAATATAATGCACTTATCTTTCAAATAAATAGTGGGCTATTTTTTTTGTTTGATTTGATAAAACATATTTTAGATAGATTTTTTGAAAGATAGTTATGCTAGTATAATAAATAGTTATGTAGTTCAATGAATAAAAATAAAATATAAGTGAGTTTAATGTGTTTTTATCCTTTTATTTAATAACAACCCCTAGAATTTCATTCTTTATTACATGTTTGCCTAGGGTTTGATTTACTAATATTTCATTAAATAAATAATATAAAATAACTCTACAGTAAATAAAACAACATATTAATGTCCTTTAATATGTTTTTATCCTTTTATTTCATCTTGACCCTAAGGGTTTGATATTTCATTGTCCAGAAAATAAAAGAATATATAAATTGTTAACAATATAATAAAATCTATAAAATATAATTCACTTATTATTCAAATAACTTTTATGTTTCTCCACTATACTTTTATTAGTATTTACCTTTATCTATCTAGACTAAACCAATCAAAAGAGAATTATTTTAATATTAAACAAATTTTAATTTTTCCTAAGTTTACATGAGAAAATTTTAACAAAAACTACTGGGAAAACTATTTATGTGTGTTTTAATATTTCCTAAGTTTACATGAGAAAATTTTAGCAAAATCTATTGGGAAAACCATATATTTGTGTTGTGATTGGCTCAAAATTTCAACTGTTAAGCATGAATTTTGTGCAAATTCTATATTGAGTAAAACAAACAGACTAAATTTTGACTGGCTAAATTCTAATATGTGTGTGTGTGTGTTTATTTAATTCTTTTTGACATTTTGACATTACAACATTATTTAAAACAAATTGATATGAATAGAGAAGGTGTAGAAGCATGATAGACTTTGTGAGTTCTTATATGCTTGTTTACTACTACTATTTAACTTTTTTGTTTATGATATTATTAACTTCTTGTTTAATTAATAAATTATGATTGTTTAATTTTTAAAATATTGATTGTAGAAAACCAAGATCATGGAAAAGATTAATAAGCACATGAATTGCAATGGAATCTACTAGTTTGTATTATTAAATGAGGTGAGTATAAATAGAAAATTGTAGGTACCTGAATCTCCATAGAAAGATGATAGGACTCCTCCTCATGGAGTTGTGGAGAGTAACCTCCGACAAGCATAGCATGAGGTGTCAATGCAATTCAACACCTCTCAAAACATCTCAACTATTTTGACAAGTTCAAAAGAACAAGTGTCGATACACCTAGGTATTATTAATTACATATGTGTACACCTATAGATTAAAGGTATACACCAACACCACCCCTAAAGCATAGCTTAGGTGAGTATTATGAAAAAATGGTCCTAGCTATAAGCCTGGTGAGGTACCCATGTACAATGCAAAAGAAAAATGAGTCCTAGCCATGAAGCCTGGTAAGGTACTCAAGTACAATGCAAACTCTCTAAAAATCATAGTAAGATAAAAAACCTAGTGGGAAAAAACTATCCTCCAAAAAGAGAGTAAAATGAAAGATTACAAAGCCCCCCCAAAGATGATGCTAATGTTGATGTAGTGATGAAGAACTCCAGGAGCATGAAACAGTTCTAAATCCTACCCTTCCCTTACTTCTAAGAGAAATTAGAAAACTAATTAGAATTTGTGGTGTAAGGAATTCGGTTTTGAAAAATTACAAGGTATTGAAAAAAGGATGTGCATTAATGGCACATACGAATGACAAGAGATTTTAAAAGATTCATTTTTGTGATTCTTAAACCCCCCCATTACACTTTACATATCACTGTGAGTACAATTTTCCCAATTTCCCTTTATGTGATACACACATTCAACTATATGACAATTTATGAGTGCATTTACAACATATATGCTTTTTTGGAGTTCAACAACCTACTATACAAAACCAATTGAGCTAAGATGAGAAGTAACACTAGGCTCTGAAGTTGCTACTATAGTGTCCTCTTCATTTGAAGTAAAGTGCAAAAAAATGAAGCTACAATCAATGTGGCAAATCTTCGCTACTGCGACATTGTTTTGACTTTGTGATTCTCGAATTAGGGTTGTTATGGTAGTGAACTCATTTATTTTATTGAAACTGGTGAGTTGATACATAGATAGATGAATCATATATAATTTGGGAATGGAAAGCACATTGTGTACATATCCATTACCTAATTTTATAGTTCCCTTATCACAAACATTATAGTAGATATCATCTATCAGTATTTTGAAGGTGTTGCATGGAAGAATTATCACAAACACCTCTTTCTAGGGTGACATGTTTAATTGCACATGAACTGAGAATCCATTTGTTGACTTCAAATTTTGAAGGTGCCATGGATTTATCTTTTTACCTTTATGAACATGTGTTCCCCAATTTTATGAATTGAATCCCTAATTGAACTTTATGTAAAGTGGTACTTTATAAGTTGAGTGTGTCATTACCCTTGCTTAATCCCCCCCCTTAAAGTGAACACTTTATAAAGTATTGCCTTGTAAAAAATGAACACACAAGACCCCCCCTTAATTATGTGTTCCCCCCTAAATTTGGCACTTTATAGAAGGAGTGTTTTAGGTCACCTAAAAGATCATAAACATGAACTTTATAATTTCAGTGCAATTTTATGCTTGTTGGATCTGTGATGAAAAACATTCACTTTTGTAAAAAGAAGCACTCAATTCTAAGTTGATTTGCAAAAGTTAATGAAGTTGTAAGATTGGTACAATTACAAAAACACTTCTTTGAGCAAAAGGAATTTGCATGCAAAATTTGTGAGTGAGAAACAAAATTTAGGAGGAAAAATAATCCCCCTTGGGTATGCATGACCAAGGGCTAAAACCCCATGTGACCAAGGGCTAAACTTTTCAAATGGTCTCCCCTCTGCCTTGCTGACATCACCCCCTAGTTTCTTACCTCAACAATTTCACCTCTTTTTTAGATGAATAGTGACCACATTTGCTGCAAACAAGTTGATGACCATCTCTCTTTATGGTGGTAAACAATGCAAAAGGAGACTGAGTAAAAATGTGGTGTTGTGGGACATTTGACAAGGCTCTTGTGAGGGTGTTCATAGGCATAGGTGAAGACACCTTTTGCTGGCTCAAGTCACCATGTCTAGCATGCAAAATGGGATACTAGGAATGTGGTGGAGTGACCTTCACCAAGGGAAAAGTGGCATTCAGATGGGGCCATGGGTTGGCCTTTTTGTAGACCACAGTTCCAATATAGGTGTTGGGCCTTTTCAACAATCAAACCAAACATAAAACAATGCCTCACAATATGAAGCTTGGTGTGAATGGCAGCAAGTAGCACAACAAACAAATGACAACTTGAAAACTAATCCACAAAGCTCTAATACCATGTAGAAAACCAAGATCATGGAAAAGATTAACAAACACCCGAATTGTAACATTTGGAATCGACCGATTTATATTATCAAATGAGGCAAGTATAAATAGAGAAGTGTAGGTACCTGAATCTACATGTAAAGTGGATAGGACTCCTCGAAATGGAGTTGTGACGAGTAACCTCCCACAAACATAGTGCAAGGTGTCAATGCAAGTCGACACCTCTCAAAACATCTCAACTACTTTGACAAGTTTGAAAGAACATGTGTTAATACACCTAAGTATGATTAATTACAAATGTGTATGCCTATAGATTAAAGGTATATACCAACATTGATTATACTTGAATAAATAGAATTATCATTATAATGTATTCATATTTATGTTATATTATAGTAAAATGAAATATTGATATATTGATGTAACCAAACTTCACAGATTATATCTAGATACTAGAACTATTTTTAAATTATCCTTCTCATTCCATTCCATCATCCTCCAACTAAAAGTAAATACCAAATTTATAAAAAAAAATGAAAATTACCTTTTTGCAATATTTTAGTAACTTTCTAAAATTGCCATTTTTGGTAACTTCGCATCATATCCATCATCATGAAAATTACCAATTGTTTAAAACTAACTAAAAGAGGAATAATTGTCAACTTTCTAAACTAATTGCATGTAAAGTTAAAAAAAAATTAGAAAAAACAACTTGGAAAAATCTTGAAAAATCATGGGAAAATCTCAAAAATTCATTAAGACCTCATTTTGAGGCCCTACATGATAGAAAAAGGTCCTAAAAAAGTGTCAAAATGGCAACCTACAAAACTTGCTAGTTTCAATGGTATTTTCAATCAACTCCTCAAGAAGCATCTACCCACCAAATTTCAGCTCAAACCAATCCTGGGTCAAAAGTTATGACCTTTGGAAGTTTCTGCATCATATATATTTATGTCAGATCACAATAATAGAAAGTAGTAAATTCTATAATAAATGAAAAAGAGAATAAGAATTGGCAATATTAGACTAAAATTCAGATTTTCTACATTCTAATTTCAACTACAAAACGTATACTATTATTACAACACTACAAGTTGGCCACTATGTGGCACTTGTTTCATATTGACCCTTAGGGTTTGATATTTCATAAAATATAAAATATAATGCACTTATTATTCAAATAACTTGTGTGTTTCTCCACTATACTTTGCTCCTTCTTTATTTTAAAACCATGATAAAATATAAAAAACATGATAGTATTTTACAACACTATATTAAAACCTAATAAAATATAGTTATAAAATATTATTTTACGACACTATATTTTTATAAAATAGTAATGAAAAATCTAATAATTAAATTTCATTGTATAGAAAACAAAATAAACCATAATAAAATATAATTATAAAATATTATTACACAGAGTTATATTTGATAGTGTACATTAAAACTAAAAAGAGCCAACATAGCATTTTTAAAATTATGAAGTGTTTTAAATCTAAAATATAACCAACATACTTTTATTAAATGAATGTAAATAAAAATTATAAAGTAACTAATTTATTTTTTATTTATTTTAAAAGGGGTTAAAAATTTATCAATAAAAACAATAACAACAAAGATCAAAGGTTACCGAAATCCACACAACCAACTGGAGGGCCAGAGAAACCCAACAAGAAAATATCTAGACCCAACACAACTAGAGAGAGTCCCACCAAACAAAAGCCCTAAATGAGACCTCCATTTACCAAGCCATATCTTCTAGAATCAACTTATCTAACAATTGAGAATGATCTAGGGTCAGATGCTCCCAGTCTCCCACATTCCAATCACCCATTTTCTCTGAAGCCCATTTAGCTAGGCAATCAGACACCTTATTCCATTCCCTAGGAATGTGAACAAAAGAAATATACTCCAATGAATTACTCAGACAAAGAATCTACCTGACCATTGAAGCTAGCTACCAATTCACCCCATCAATTTTTTTCCCTTTTAATATATTCATCACAATATGATAATCTGCCTCACAGATATCCTTGTTCTACCCAAGAGCACACCCCCATTCCAAAGCATAAAAAATAGCAAGGGCTTTAATCCAATTGTTAGTTTGAAATCCATTATAAATGGAAAAAGAAGAAGAGTACATCACAAGAGCTATCCCTTCAAACTTCCCCAATCCCTGCATGCCTAAGATTTTCCATAAAGGGCCCCAGAGTATTGATCTTTAAGACACCTGCAAGTGAAGGAGACTAGAAACCATCTCTTTGAGTCTTTTTAATAGGGTTCTGACATCCCTTTGATAAAGAAGACTTCACACTACTTTCCAGTAATCTCAAATTCTACATCACCACTAGATCACGTGGATCTAGAGGAATAGAAAGATCACATCTAGCAAATAAGGTTTCCTGGAACATATCAATAATCCTCTATCAGACTTCCTGGACCACCAATCTCTTTCCCTAAAAAATTTACGATTCCTTTCCAATCAAATTTTCCATAAGATGCATGAGGGGCCAATTTCTCAAGCTACCCAAAGGAAGAAGGCCTTAGTTGGGGGTCTCCCCATACATCTCCAAAATTCAACCAATGAGGAAGCATGAACATGTGACTATTTCTAAGCCCCCACCAAAAGTTCCAAATCACCCTAGTAAAAGAACATTGGAAAAAATGAGAAGAATATTCCTCATTGTTACCATAGAGGACACAAATATATGGACCCTAAAATCCTCTCTTCTACAAATTTTGCAACATGAGGCACCTATCTCAAGCCACTAGCCAAATGAAAAAGTTGCGTTTAGGCCAAGTGAAATTATTCCACACATTCCTTCACTAAGGAATGCCAATTCCCCATAGTTCTATCTATCCAACTCCAAATAACCTGAAATGACTGAATACAATCTCTTAGGATTAGGGATTCAAGCTAGGACATCCTTCTCCATCAAGGAACTGCAAGATCTTCCAACAAGAATTTGAGCTAGCTCTACACAATCCTTAGCCAAGCCTCCCTATGGCCACTAATGGGGGAAATTCCATCTAAACACCTTAACTTGACCCAAGAATTGAAAATATTTGAAGGCCTTAACCTGACTCTAGCTAGCATCAAGGAAACTAGAGCATAGGAAATGCAAGTGTGGATACATGGACATGATGGGAGGATATCTGTCCCAAGAATCAAACTAGAAAAGCACTTTGGAACCTGTATTACAAATCCAAAACAACCCTTGATTAATAAGATTGGCACCCCTTTTAAGAGTTTCGCAGATCATAGAACCCTTACCAGCAATACAGAATCTTGGAACATCTCCACTCTACACTCCTCCTAGGTTCTTCGAGGTGAGGATCTTGGCCCAAGATTGATCCTGCTTAATACACCATCTTCATTATAGCTTAGCTACTAGAGCATGGGCATTGAGACTAGCTTGTTGGAGATCAAGCCCACCCTCTTGAATTGGTCTACAAATAGAATCCCACTTACCAAGACTCTACTTTGTTGATTCTAGATTGCTAGCCTATAAGAAATATTTGGAAAGAGCATCAAATTCCTTAATAAATATAGAACAGGAAACCTAAACAAAGCACCTATATATGGGAAGAGATTGGACCACATACTTCAATAACACCACTCTCCTAGTAGAAGAAAGCCACCTAAAGGTCCAGTGACTGACTCACCTCTGAAACTTATCTTGCACATTTTGCCAAGTCCCTCTGGGTAGAGGTCCATCAAAAAGGGGAATGCCAAGGTAAACAAAAGGAAAAGATCCAACCTAAAATCTTAGGATCTGAGAAATAGATGAGGGGTATTAAAGAAGAAGAATTGGCTAAGCCCATCAAAGCAGTGTCAACAACAAATTTGGAATGGGAGTGAGGAGGAATACAATTACCCTAGATCCATCCTTGAATCAATCCTTGTCGCACATAAGAACTCATATCCCTTCACAATCCTTCTGCCATCAGAATAAATAAATAGGGGGACAAAGGGTCACCTTGCCTATCACACCCCATTTTTAAACTTACTTATCATTTTATTTCAAGAGGACAAATAGTTAATCAGTGAAATTAATATAAAGAAAGTAATGTTGTGTTATCTAATATAGAATGCATTAATTTATATTACCTTATATGGAAATGATAAGTGTCTATGACCTTATTAATTTGTGTGAAATTTAATAATTTGATGGACTAACTACCGCTATGTGACTGAGGTGGATGCAAGAACAATGTCTTTCCCTCTAACATGAGGAGAGAGAGTATCACCATGGAGAGGGTACTAGATTGTGTGAATATATTGATCCTTGTGCTATTTGGAAACACACACACACACTCACATTAGAGGTTAAGTTAATATTGAATCAAGTCTTTTTCTATTTGTGGATTAGTCATGTTGAATGTTGTGATCTTTTCACACTAAATTAATAATATTGTCTTCTTGTCAATGGCCTAGTCTTTTTCATCAACAATTAGAAAGTTTGTATACATCTATAAGCATATTTAGTTGACATGAGTAATCGGCCAAACAAGTTGAACCTTACCATCAAGATCAAAGTCGGTTTTGCTAAGCTTCAATATCAATAATTGTGCCCATAAATAGCATAATTGAAGCATTCAAAAGAATGCAATACTGGCATTTAAATAATATGTATATTATTGTTTATATTCTTATTTATTTAATAATTTTGATGTGTTTAAATTTAAAAATTTAGTATAAAGTTAAGATGGTTATGTTTTGAATGACTACCATCGTACTCTCCCATAAATGCTAGGAGGAGTGGGAGGGAGAAATAGCTCCATAACTCCTACTTTTGAGCTCTCAAGACCATTCATGGATGCGAGAAGGTAGGGAATAGATAATGCAACTATTATGTTTGTAACTTATATGGAGTATATTTTAATAGTAAAGATTAGAGAGAAAAGGATAACTCTTTCATATCAGTAGATTAGAGATGATAAGAGGAGATCAAAGAATGTATATCAACTTCATAATAAGTGATAGGTATGTCAATAATAGTATTATTCAAATGATGATAAATTTATTCTATGTATTTGTGTATGTCAAGAGGTCACAGACATTAAAGGAAATAATGATAATTCTATGGAAAAATGAAGCCTTTGTACATATTAACAAGTAATGATATTGGGAAGAGGATACCATTGGTATGGCATTCCATTGAGGATATACGTCTATAGTATGTTGTTCTAGCAGAGTATAATGAATATAAATAATAGTCTTTTTTCTTAGAATCAACCTGTAGATTGATAATAATATCTGAGTTAAAAAGCTGATTGGTAGTTATGTTAAACCTATTCTTTATTGTCTTTTGATACAAGGTTTCATTGATAGGAAGCCATATCCATATAAACATTATGGAGATAGATGCAAATCTAATAGGCATGAATCTTGTAAAAAGAAATTTAAAATGTAAATGAAGCCTATGTTTAGTCTGAGAAATAAAATCATGGCTAGTCATTTAAACTTGAAGATATCCATGTTCTTTTATGAATGATACTATAAGTTGGATATTATTTATGTATATCTGTTATATGAATATTGGATATAAACTAATATAAGACTGAATGGCTTGGTGTGGTTGAATACACAAGGTCAACTAGTTATAAACATTTTAAACCTATCTAGTTAAGGAATGAAAATTTTTAGCCAGTCTAGAATAGATCGAGATCTCAGATTAGCCTAGAGAAGACTGACAACTCATATTAGTCTAGAAAAGATCGAGAGCTTAACTAGCCTAAAATAGACAATGAAGTGTAGTTAGTCTTGAATAGACTGAGGCTCATATGTGTTAGACATCTTAATATCTTTATAAAGGAGTTAATTAGTTTTATGTTTTGAAGGAATCATTACTCTATGTTTATTAGTAAAGCTTGTAGTTTATGGAAGACTAATGATTTGATTATTAGACTTTAACTTGAAAAGATTCCATAATTATGTGATATGCACAAGAATCTATTATACTTATAATGTAAAACATATGTGTTATCACTTTTACATTTTTGGAGTAATTGAGAGTTCTCATACACTACTTTTATTTTGGTTAAGAGGAAACCATTCTTTTATCTTAATATGGTGATATTATATGTTTAATTTGATAGTAAATAGTCAAATATATTTTCCTAGACTAAGCCAGACATATCTTAGTGGTGAGAGTCTTAGAAATCTATAGAAATCAAATGTATTGACTAATTGACATAATCGAGCATGTATTGAGAATGTATGTTTAGATCATGAAAATGAGTTGACCAATTGTTGAGTGGATGATAGGTCATCATAGACCTGTGATGGCAAGGATGAAAAGTGGGACTCAATGTATGTTTCATAAGTCACCTAAGCTCTCACCCTATACTTTTCTAGTTGACTATTAGATAAGGGAATATTGTATGTCTTTAAGACTGATTTTGTATAAACAAGTCAAAGAGTATTGTCATATATATGCAATATTGATGTAGAGGCATCACTCTCCATTTAAAAGTCTGGTTTTTAGTTTTTTTTTGTGTTGTGTTTTCTATGGTGGTTTGTGTGTTTTTTGGTGTATCTTCTTGTCACATTTGGGTCAAGAACTTTACATGTGGTGGAAACCAGTTGCTAAATCACTTGAGTTATGGACCCTATGTCATTTGGTGGTGTCACTTTGAATGATTTAAAATGCTTTGGAGGTATGCAATAGATAATTGAATATGAAGAGTTTAAAGTTAGTGAGAAATGACTCTAAGGTCATGGAATCTTTCTGGCACAATACAACAAAGGAAATGTCAGTGAATGATGTAGATTCCTATCATCATGGGAAGGAGAATCAATAATTACCAATCATAGTGTTCTTCATCGGTTACTCTTACAGAGTATTGCGCAACTGAAATACCTAGCACTTCTGGCACCATGGTGATAGTTTCTCTTTCAAAGAGGGGAATTTTGCTGACAAGCCCTTATGGGGAAAACGACGGTTGAATGGCCAGATGGAGGAATGAATAGGTTGTGAGGTAGTTGAGGTTAAGAAGGAAAAAGATTATTAAAAAGTTAATAACTGGCAATGAAGGACGAAACAGCCAAGGAAGAAGGCATGCAGAAGATGTGATGATAGATGGAGGTAGATCATGGAGGAAGAGTCTAGAAAGGCCAAGGAATCAGAACAAGATCAAAGTTTTTTGGGTGTTAATAAATATGAGAGGGGCCACCAATAGAGAGAGGCTGAGAAGAGAAGAAGGCCGAAGGCAAAGTATCAAGGCCAATAGTCGTGGACAAATAGAGGACATAGAACAACCAAAAAATAGAGAAAAAGGCCATAAGTATTTGAAAGAAGAGGCCATAAAAGTAGAGAGGCCACGAGACAAAACGATGCTAAGGCATTTGATAGAGTAGGTCGAGTGTTGAAAAAAAGGCCAATGGTGGAATGTGCAGGTAGAGAGATAGTAGGTCAGGAGCAGAAAACCACAGTTAGTGAGTCATTGTTTTCAAAGAGACTGATTGTGCAAGCAATATTCAGATGCATGGTTATGTTGGAGTGGCCATGTAGATCAAGGGCTGTGTGTTTTCATTTTGTATCTGCGACTTAAACATAAATAAGAATTTGTATTTCCCTACTTCCTATCATGTGCACATTTGTTCTTAAAGAATACATCTTGCTCCTATCATTGTTTGAATCTCTAATATATATTTAGTTCCTATCATGTTTGTATGAGAATATTGTGAGGAGAATATCTTGAATTCTTATCTTTATTCTGCATGTCTCTTAGATTGAGTTTCCCATAGATGGATTTGGGTGTTGTGCCTGGAAAGATAGCTTAAGGGGTATCAAAGCAAGTGCATGAGTTTTTGCTTCCTTGTGCTATTAGAGTGGTATCAAAGCACATAAGATTGCTGGCATGGTGAGAAGCATGTTTGAAGAAATAGATAGGAGAGGGTTGAAAGAGAGAGAGTTATGAAAGTGTTTGTTTGAATGAACTTATTGTTGTAGGCATAGGAAAGGGTCCGTAACTTCGATCCTCCAGCAGAGATAAAATAGGTAGGTGTATAACTTCCTCCACTAAGAGAGAGTAGGTAGAGGGGGTTTTGAGAGATACATCTTCTAGGGTCTTGGTGGGTAGAGGGTAATTGTGGAAAGTAAGAGATTCTATGTGAATCAATCGCCGAAGAAGAGACAGTTTGCACTGGAAGATTGAGTAGAGTTTGTGGATTTGTAGTAGTGAGAGGATGGGTATTTGTGCAAGGAAACCCATCTTAATCCCATTTTTTGGGATAGATATTGGGATGGAGTAGAAGGTAGAAAATATCATGAAGGATTGGAAGAGATGGAGAGAAGAATGGAAATCTTGGAAAAGATTTATTTTCCTAATAAGGTTGTGGTTGTAGAAAAAGCACAAGAAGGAATGAAGAAAGTCCTCATTAAAGATAATAAGGAAAAGAGAAAAGAAAAAGTGCAGCATGGAGCACCCAAAAAAGAAGAGAATAAGGTATCCATGATGGAGACACCTGAGGAGACCTCTTAGTCTCTTGATTTATTTTCTGATGATTTTTTTTTAAGTTGAGAATGCAGGTATAAAGAAGACTAAGAATAATCCTTTGGAGTCAAAAGGGGAAAGGGAAAGAAGAGAGCCTATAGATGAAGATGGAGATAAGAGTGAAAGAGGACAAGTTGCAACAATAGATAAGAGAAGACAGTTTGTAACAGAGGTGCAAAGAAAGCTACCCGAAGAGGAAGAGGTGGCAAGATATGTAGCCAAGGATGTAAGAAATTTGGGATGACAGACCAATAAGGAGGTAAAAGTAAGTTTTGGTAGTGATTTTGTTTGTACAAGTGAAAATAGAAATGTAAACCTACAAGTTGAAAATGAGGAGAATAAAATAGTGGATCATGGTTATATAATACCATATTGGCAAAGCAATCAATAGCAAAGTGAAGTGATACAAGGAGTGGTTTGTACTAACTCTTATGGAAGAAAAAAAGCATCAAGAATGGAGGATATGATAGAGAAATAGAGAAGACAAGAGGATAGGCCAAGTGTAGAGGCAACAATGCATCAATTCAAAAAGATGAAGAAACCAATGTGGGTAAAGAAGCATGGGACAACAATAGAAGAAGTTGATAATGAGAAGAAGACAATACAAGAAAATAGGAAAAGTGTCGATAGGGACAAGCCCAGTGAAGAGGAGCACATGATGAAGCCTCGGGAGGACAATAGGAAGGAGAATAATGCTCCAGAGCATATTGAAGAGCCTAAGAAAGTGTAAGGTAGATGATTTGATTTGTATAATGATGATGTTAAGGCTCTGAATAAAATCTATGAATATGAGGAAAAGATGTGGCTGACTGTGGATGAAAAAGAAATGAGAAGAGAATGATATAAAATGAAGAAGGAGGGAAAAGGAAGGCACAATGGAATGCCAAGTAATGAGTATAAAAGGGATATGCAGAATGAGTTGGCCAAATGGAAGGGAAACCAATGTGAAACAACATAAAATATAGATGAGAAAGTTGAAGCAACTGGTGAAGATAAATACAGTCATGAGGAAAACATGAAAGGGGCAGAGTTTGAAAAAGGGGCAACAGAGAATAAAGTAGAAGTTGAGGTACCTGAGAATAAAAAAGTAAAATTCATGATGAAAACAAGGTAGAGATAGAACTGAAAAAAGGGACAACAAACAAGGATGTTATAGATGGTTTGTGTACTCTGTTTTATGAGTTTGAATCAGGAAGAGCAAAGACGAATAATTGCAGAGGACTGCATGAAAATAGGACTCTGAAGAAGGGTGAAGAAAAAGAGATAGTAGATGGTAATAACGAGGTTGGTATAGCAATGCAGGTAGAGGTAACCAAAAATGTCTTTTATAAGAATGTAGATTTGTATTTCTTTAAAGTTTTAATCAATGAAAGGTTTGAGGTTTGTGATGAGAAAGAATTTGAAAGCAAAATTTTGTTGTCTAATTGGGCCATAGGAAAAGAAGTATATGAAATAGTACATGTAGATTTGTATAAGTCTAAATATGTTCTTGACAACACGATGAGTGAGGTTGCAACAATTGAAGTAAAAAATTTTAATTTATTTGATCTTGGTATACATGGATGGACTATTTGGAGTTTGTATATGGAAACAAGTAAGGTGATAAGGATCAGGTGTGATACTAAGCAGCAATGTTGGTGAAATGTGTTGAAAGTTCTAGAAAGATTATGGAAAAAGAGAAAGAGAAGGATGCAAGCAAATGAGTTTTGAAATAATGGCCCATGTGAAGGAGCACATGAATTTTGTTCCCTAGGGAGTTTGATGTAGGGGCATCACTCTCCATCTGAAAATTTGGTTTTATGTTTTGTTTTTGTGTTGCATTTTCTGTGGTGGTTTATGTGTTGTTGGGTGTATCTTCCTATCACATTTGGGTTAGGAACATTATGTGTGGTGGAAACTGATCGCTAAATTAATTCAATTATGGACCCTATGTCATCTAGTGGTGTCATTGTGAATGATTGAAAATGCTTTGGAGATATGTAGTTGACAGCCGAATATGAAGAGTTCGAAGTTAGTGAGAAATGAATCTGAGGTTGTGGAATCTTTCTCATACAATGGAGCAAAGGAAATGTCAGTGAATGATGCAGATTCCTATCAACATGGGAAGGAGAATAAACCATTACCAATCATATTGTTCTTCATCAGTTACTATTGCAGAGTATTGTGCAATTGAAATACTTGACACTTCTGGCGCTAGGGTGACAATTTCTCTTTCAAAGATGGGAATTTTGCTGACAAGCCCTGATGGGGAAAATGATGGTTGAATGGCCAAATGGAGGAATCAAGAGGTTGCGTGGCAGTGGATGGTTTAGAAGGAAAAATATTATTAACAAGTTAATAGCTAGAAATGAAGGATGAAATGACCAAGGATGAAGGCATGCAAAAGATGCAATGGTAGATGGAGGTAAATCATGGAGGAAGAGTCTAGAAAGGCTAAAGAATTAGAAGAAGATTAATGTTTTTTGGGTGTCGATATATATGAGAGGGGTCATCGACAAAGAGAGGGTGATAAGAGAAGAAGGTTGAGGGCCAAGTATTGAGGCCAATAGTCAAGGATGAATAGAGGAGATAGAATGGCCAGAAGATAGAGAAAAAGGCCACAAGTATTTGAAAGAAAAGGGCATAAAAGTAGAGAGGTTGTGGGCCAAAATGACGCTGAGGCTTTTGATAGAGTAGGTTGACTGTGGAAAAAAGGCCAATGGTAGAATGTGTAGGTAGAGTCATAGCAAGACGAGAGGAGAAAACCGCAGTTAGTGAGTCATTCTTTCTAAAGAGGCTGATTGTGCAAGCCCATTTTTAGATGTATGGTTATGTTGGAGTGGCCAAGTAGATCAAGAGATCTGTGTTTTCATTTTGTATCTATGACTTAAACATAAATAAGAATCTATATTTTCCTACTTCCTAGCATGTGCACATTTGTTCTTAAACAATACATCTTGCTTCTGTCATTGTTTGAATCTTTGATATATATTTAGTTCCAGTCATGTTTGTATGAGAACATTGTGAGGAGAATATCTTCAATTCCTATCTTTATTCTGCATGTCTCTTCTATTGAGTTTCCTATAAATGGATTTGGGTGTCATGTCTAGAAAGATTGCTTAAGGGGAATCAGAGTAAGTGTATGAGTTTTTGCTTACTTGTACTATCAAATATACTAAACTTTAAGAATGTTGTCTCCAAATTGAGAAAAGAGTGAGTGAACATATGACTTTATTTATATGAAAGTTTGGACAAAGTAATGAAAAAGTCACTGCTTGCATTTTCAGTTCACTTTGTACTAGACAGCTAAATTGTTAGAATGAGTTGTACATAGATAGAGCTAGACTAGAGTTGTAAGCGTAATTTTTATTAGCTAGGACAATTCACTAGTTCTCAGATAGCATAAAGAATCGGTTGATTCTCATTATCTACACCCTCATGAAGGGAATGGCCACTTTGAGAAGGAAGGTGTGTGGGGGACCACCAATCTATGGTTGGAGGAAAAGCACCAGGGTGATGCTATCTCTCTGCTATAGTTGACTTCTTAAGACTTTTGAAGAGGAAACATTATTTATTATGTAAATAAAATTGATAAATATTGTAAGTTGCAAGGAATGTGACCATCTATCATATGTTCATGATAAAAATGTGAAATTTTCTAATCACATGGGAAGTGACCATCTTTTGAAATTATGTATTGTACTTGGAGATTGGAAATGTAATATTATTGGATTTTGTTAGATAAAAAAGATATGATATTTTTACATTATTTGTGTTTAATGGTATTTAATGTTCCAGTTGGGATGTTACACATGGTATCAGACCTACCATGTTTAGTACGTGGACTTTGGAGCTCATTGTGAGGTTTCACAGAGCTGCACGATATGCTAATGATAAATTGATTGTTCCTTTGTCAGAATGGCAAGGAAAAGAAGGACAAGAAAGAGAAAAGAAAACACAACCTAGTGATATGCCTAAGGTCACCATTAAGAAAGAGCCATCTTCTAAGCCAAAAATGAAGGAATGAGTGAGCTATACAAAACCATCTTGGCTTACTAATTTTGAGACACTAGCTGATGCACTCAAATGTATCCACCTAGAAAAGAGGGAATAGATCGAAGCAAAAGAAAAGCTACCAACTCCTACTATTGTTAAGAATAGTAAACCATCTACCCACTGTGCTATTCCTTTCGAGTGTGGTTGGGATACACTTGTAATAGGAAAATAGGTGTTGATTGAATCCTCACAAGTACAGCAACCCACAAAGTTTGTGTTACTCAATTATGTCAAGGAGGAGGAAATCAAGGAAATCCCTTTATCAGAAAGTGAGTTGTAGCACTTCTTAAACATGAAAATAGAAAAGTTTTGTATTTGAAGAAGGCTGTAAAAATATAAACAGTGAGTGAAGTTAAATATTGGATTGAATTAATACTTTGATAGGGGTTCTCAGGCACCTTGGTCCTCTTTTAGGGTTAGGAAGAACTTTGAGTATTATCAAACCTGTTCCTATCTGCACTCTCTTCTTCCTGGAAATCAGCCTTCAAAATTTGTTCTTCTTACCTACACACATGGAAAGAGGGAAAAGGTTGTGTTTTGTTTAAGGGTTTGCCTTAGTCAAACTCTGTGTTAGTGTTCCAATCTCCACTATAGAAAATGATAAGATACAAGAGTTTATTACCTAGGAGGATGAGGCTAGATTTGCAATAATATGACAAATAATGATGAAAGATGATAACAACAACTACAAGGTATTGAACCTTAGTTGATTAAGACCTAACACCAACAAATGAGGGTGATGAAGAGGGATTAAAACTTCCTTTAAAACCTTCAAACAACTTTAACAACATTCACAAGTAGATGATAGCCCAAGGATGAAGAATCTTTTGGCATAGAACATCATATGAGGGCAACTTAGCATTCATCTTGTTAGGTGTAAAATGAACTACAAGACACACTTGAATATGCATTCTTGGTCATTTGTGACAAATAAAATAGCTTTAGGCTGATACATGCTAACTAAAGAAGTTTACTAAGTCGACATCACAAAGTGGGGTCAAAGTACCCAAGCCAGACCAAGGCCCTTGGGAAACTTGGATCTTTTGCCCATAGACTCTAAAAAGTGTCTTTTAATATAGGCTTACTTGTCAAGATCGAGATATTCATCGATTAGAGCTCGAAGAGGTGTTAAAATAGGTCTTAGTTACCAAAGGTAACAAAATAGGTCCAAAATAGATAAACTAGGAGTAAAATGCTAGTGTGCACATTTTACGATGCTACATTTAGCCCCCACTTTAGTGTGGGTACAAACTTATGTTCAAACTCATACTAAAAGGATGGACAAAATACACAAACATAGAAGAGAAAAGGATTCCACCAGATCATGAACTACGACTAGCCCCTAAAATTAGGATCCTAAGGTTGCAAACACATAAGCAAGGAAATTTTCCAAACACAAAAGACATTGCAACATTAATTCACATACATGGAGTACTAAAATCATACATAGGTATACACGTGCAAGACATGAAATACACAAAGCTAATACACAGTAAACACAAAACATACACACTTGACATGAAGCATACACATAGAGAGCACAAGGAAAACATGACGAGGACATGTGAAGACACAAGTTATAATGCATAAAGGAAGGAGACATAAGAATACAGATAGAACAAACACACAAGGTACATGACTTTGATGCTAGCTTGCTCTGTCGCTAGGGGTAATATGAAGAGAAGCACCACTATGTATCACACACTAGAAAAGAATGTTGAATTACTAGGTGACCATGACAAGTCACATGAACCACATGGGCTATCTAACTATGTTGCACTAGGTTGCTCATGGACCAAAGAGGAAGCATCAAGGGCTAGTGAGGACTATCGAATCAGTAGGTGAGTTCCATGCCAAAAAACAAATATGCAACCAAAAGAGAGCATAGCATGATGCATACCCCCACCTTAAAGTGATTGAGGTGGAACAAATCAGAAGCAAGCATGAGAGCTTACCAGAAGCACATACCCATAAGATATGTGTTTCCAAAGAGCTACATTGTGCAAAGGGGTTTGTGCCTAGAAAAGGTAAAATGAGGTGATGGTATAGGCATGATACACAATGGTTTGTGTAGTCATGGTATGATGTCGAGCATAGCAATAAGGTGCCACATAAATAAAATCATAAAAGGAAAAACAAGTAATAACACAAAGGGATCTACTTAACTAGTGTCAGTATTGGAGTGGTTGTATAATAGGAGATATCTCAAGACTATATATGTATGAAACTATCATCATCCACTAATTTGCACAACTATGGAGACAAAGGAAGAAGTATCACATAAAAGTAAAAATAATCATCCCTTGGGTCAACAAGGGAGAATATTGAAACAGTCTATGCCTTCAATCACCCCAAAAGGACACAACAACAAACATGGTATGACATAAAGAAGAATGATGATACAAATAGAGATAATGTCACAATAGATTCTAGTCCCTTTGTATCCTTACACCTTCAAGGGTGTCAAAGGTCATCCAAAGAGAGATTAACAACACAAGAATAACAATAATAATAATATGTAAACATAAATAAAGTATCAAGCTGCACATCAAGGGGGAAACACAGTCATGCACATGCATAACAAAGAAAACAAGGTACCTCATGTGTGAGTCAAACTAAAGCAAGTCATCATACTCCTAATCTAGTTCATCATCCATTTTAAAAGGAGGACAAGATGCGAGAGGAACAATTGCATGTGAGGTATAAGGGACAAGAGCCATCCCTATATTATCTTCAGGTTCGCTATTGGAATGTAGTACAATAGGTTCCATAGTAGCTTGTGAAGATTCATTTTTCTTTGTAGGAGACAATGGTAGTAGATTTCTCTATGGCATCCTTCGGTGATAAATGATTGCGAGGAGGGAGATTCTCATCTCCTGTGGCAAGGTGAGCCATAAAACGATGACACTTCTATCTTTCTCTATCAATCTTATTTCTCTTAGCTTTATTCATGATGTTCTTAAGTAGAACCATAGCATCTTCTAATGTAGGTTCCTTTGCTACTTTTGTTTCATGAACATTAGAAACAATAGGAGGAATCACCGAAGGTTGGGAGACTATGGGGGAAGGGTTCCTGAATGCAGGATGCTCTTCCTTCTCATATTGTGAAACAAGTGGAAATATAGTAGCATCCTCAAGTGGTTGAGAAACCTTGAGAAATAAAACTTGCACAACCAATTGACTATCACTAGTCTCTATAGAGGTGGGTGGAACAAAAGTTATATTGTGATTGCGGGAAGGTTTGTTTTGTGCACGAAGGTTACCTCATTATCCTTGAAGGGATTGTAGAGGGGGAACCATGACATATCTGTAGCATCATAAAATGTGTACACTAGCATTTTACCCTTAGTTTAGCTCCTAGATGGGCCTCAAACATTTACACTTGATTATTAGGACCTATTTTAACCCCTTTTTGAGAATTAAGCATGTAGTACTTGATCCTGATGCATGAAACCTAGAAAATATTCATAAGGTGGGGCTAAGTGTACTTTAACTACCATCTTTTAGGGACTATGTGGCTAAAGGACTAGGGCATCCAAGTGCCCTGGGCCATCCTTTATCCCTTCCCAAAATTGTGGCCTTGTCAGCTTAGGCCTCTTAAACAATTCCTAATGTCAGCCTTGTGTGGTTTAATTATATAAAAATCAATGGGAATGCATATAAAAGTAAGTTATTCTATTCATTTGAAGATTTAACTCTCTCTAGCAAAATCTTAGATTCAAGGACAATGGATGCAAGATTTTGGAAAGCTCTAGAACAATGATTGTAACTAGTAGGAAGACAAGATGTGACATTTATGACTTGATAGGGACTAATGAATATTGTTTGTTAACACAGAATGACGAAAGTTGGTTGTGGCATAAAAGGTTGTGTCATATCAATTTTGACAACATTGTGAAGATAAGTTCCTCTTAGGCTGTAAGAGATCTACCCAAGCTTGTGAAGCCTGCTAATACTTTGTGCAAAGAGTCCCAATTTGGAAAACAAAGAAAAACAAGTTTCACAGTAAGGACTAATCTATTGATGGACTATTGAAATTAATACATACAGATCTATGTGGACCTACCAGAATAAGAAGTCTACAAGGAGATAGGTATTTCATGTTATTGATTGATGATTATTCTAGGATGACTTGGGTTACCTTATTGAAAGAAAACGTAGAAGTCCTAGAAAAGTTCAAAGAATTTAAAGCAATGGTTGAGAATGAGCTAGATTTGAAGATAAAATGCTTGAGGTCTAATAGAGATGTAGAATTTACATCAAATGAGTTTAACTGCTTCTTAAGGAAGAAGGGATAAAAAAACAATTATCTGCACCTAGAACTCCACAACAAAATGGAGTAGTTGAAAGGAAAAACAAGACAGTTCAAGAGGCTGACTTACTGGAGGTATATTTGAGAGAGGCAATCCACACTACTGTATACATCCTAAATAGATTCCAATTGAAAGGTAACAATTCCAAGACTACTTATGAATTATGGTATGGTGGTGCAGGGGCACCATAGTAAAATTTACTATGTTGAAATAAGGCCTATTTGGCCATGTCATCTAGTTCATGTTCTTTTTTCTAAAAACCTAGAAGTCTTTGTATTCCATTTGGCAAGTAATGGACACATTTTGTATCTAATAGAATCTGAAAGGGTCAACGGGAGTCAGTTGGGATTCAGGGCAGTTGGCCTTCCCTAACCATTGAGCAACAGTTGATCTTCCAACACTGGCTTAATAAAAGCACAGAGGAGTAACCAAGAGGGGGGTTCTGTAGATTTGAAGATTGTGATTTGGAAATCATCTGAGCAATAATAACTTTTGTCCATCATTTTCTATGTTTGATCAGTGTCGTAAATATTTCCTAATTGTTCTTAGTAGCTCTCTGTTCTCTGCAATTGAAATAGTTTAGTCTAAATTGTCAAAGATGAGTCGATAACCATTCCACTAGTGGATTTCCAAAGAAATCAGTGGAATGGCATCAGTCTGTACATATTTCTGTTTGTTTTTCCTTTCATTTACCTATTTGGTGGGGTAGATGTTCCAGACAGAGGAGTGTACACAGTAGCATACCCTAGCATCTCTATGTGCTAGGCGTAGAGTGTAGATTTGACTATGTGAGAGTGACAACCCTATCAGCGTATCTCTGGGACTCAAAACAAAGTTCGCCGATAGTGTACAGTCTCACCGAAGATAATAGTATTAGCGTATTGACCAATGGAAGGTTTAGTTCACCGATGGTATTAAGTCTCACCGACATCAAGAGTAGGTCTCATCGCTGTATTGGCCAAACGAGGACAAGATTTCCACTGATAACACTAAGTTATCCTGAAAACAAAGAAGGAAGAGTTGTCGGTGTATCACCTAGATAGTTTCTGAAGTGGTTGATGGAGTAAGTCTTGTTGAAGACGAGCGCGAGAAGTCTATCGGTGTATCAGTAACTCCGGAGTAAGTCCCACCGACAGGTCAAGTCTCACCGAGGGGATTGGTCTATCGGCAGATCAGCCAGAGGTTGTAAGTGCTCACCGATGATAAGGGTCACAACGATGAGAGATTGGTTACTGTTGAACTAAATGTCAACCTAAACAAAGAAGAAGTCTCACCAATAGGAGGTATCAGATAGACTTGGTGTTCGACAAAACAATTTCAAAGGTCGCCGATAGTCTATTCTGTTGCCGATGATAATACGAAGGAAGTTCTAATAGAACAATATGAAAGACATAAAATATTTACCCGTTCTCTCCTAAGTTGAAAGAGTAAAAATATTTAGTTATTCTTTTTGGCTCCTCATCATATTGGTATTAAAGCACAAAAGGATTTGGGCAGCGAGTCGAATTGAGGATTTGCAGGAGTGTTGGTATTTGGGTGCTGTCTGTGAACAGTGTATGTCAGACAGAGAGAGCAAAGAAGAGGCTAGCAATATGCCTCCAAAGGGGATGACCACCGAAGTGGTCAAGAATTTTAAGAAGATGGAAGAGAAGATCAAAATTGGAGTCAGGGAAGCACTCCAAGAAGAATTGAAGGCACTAAAGATAGGAAAAAGGATAGAGGAAGGTTTAGATGAAGAGGAAGAGAATGAGGAAGAAGAAGAGGAATAAGAGGAGGCAGAGATACCAGCTGATCAAAAGAATTTCTTAGATGCCATTAAGGCTATTGGCAAGGAGTCTTTGGAGGCTCAGATAGATATCCCCATGTTCAGTGGAAAGATGAATGCTAATGAAGTCATGGAATGGATTGAGGCTCTAAACGAACTATTTTGAGTACAAAGAAGTTCCCAAAAATAAGAGAGTGAGGTTTGCAAAAACTAAACTCAAAGGTGTTGCCCTTACATGGTGGAATTACACCCAAGGAGAGAGGGTAAAGAATGGGAAGAGTATGATCTCTTTGTGGAGCAGAATGCTAGAGAATATCAAGTCCCAGTTCCTTCCGTATGAGTACGAGGTGCAGATTTACTGGAAAATACAGAACCTCAAGCAAAAAGATATGGATGTAGCTACTTACACCGAGGAGTTTCACAAATACACTCTTCACTATGGGTACATGGATGAGGAAAAAGCTATGGTGGCCAAGTATCTAAATGGTCTGAGGTTCAATATTCAAGATGAGATAAGTTTATGGACCCCTCAAACCGTGGAAAAATGCTTTCAAGTAGCATTAAGAGTTGAAGAGAAGTTGAAGAGAAAAGGTGAGCAGCAAGGTAGAGGAAGAGGTGGCAGAAATTTTAGAGGGAAAGGTAGTTTTGGAGGAAGAAGTCCTAACCGGAGGCCTAATGGTGAGTCTAGCCAAGGAGAGCAAGTTGGGGACTCAAGTAGCAGAGGAGGCTACTGAGGAAGAAGGCCTAATGGAAGAGGTGGGACAAATGGATCAAGTAGAGGATCCAAGTTCTCCAATATGAGATGTTATAACTACAATCAGATAGGGCACCCAGCCTACAAGTGTCTAGAGAAGGCCTCAACTTCTCATGGTAATGAGAGAAGAACCACATTGACTCAAGAGGATGCAGGGAGTGTGACATCTCCTGAAGTGAATTTGACATTAGAGATGGGAGAAAATCTAATGATCAAGAGGACGCTGCTCAAAGAACAAGTGCAGACTGAACCATCACAAAGAAGAGCTTTGTTTAGAGTCAACTGCAAGATCCAAGGTAAGGTTTGTAAATTTATTATTGACTCTGGTTCTACTGACAATATTATATCTTTGGAAGCAGTAGATAAATTAAAATTAGAAAAGATACCCCATAGCTGTCCATATAGGGTTAGCTAGTTAAACAAGGGACAACATATAGTCATCAATGAACAAGCATGGGTAAATTTTAGTATTGGGGGGTATAGAGACAAGATTTTGTGTGACATCCTTCCAATGGATTCTTGCCATCTTCTATTGGGAAGACCATGGCAGTTTGACAGAAAGGCTCATCATGATGGGGAAAAGAAAGCATACTCATTTCAAAAGGATGGTGTAACTTATAGGATACAGTCATTGGTAGAAGGGAATCCACAATCTGTAGGATCTAGTGTAATGCTGGTAGGAGAAAAAGAATTCATTGATACACTAAAGGAAGGTGGTGGAGTAGGTTTTTCTTTGATTATGAAGCCTAAGGGGGAAAAGAAGGAAAATGTGAGAGAAGTAGGGCCTAAGGAGGTTAGAGAACTACTTGAGAGTTATAAGGAAGTAATTGTAGTAGATATACCAGAGTCACTACCACCTATTAGAGATATCAGCCATCAGATTGATCCCATACCGGGAGCTATACTTCCCAATAAGGTAGCCTATAAGATGACCCCTCAGCAAAATGAGGAGATAGCCAAGCAGGTTCAAGAACTTTTAGACAAGGGGTTAATAAGAAAGAGTTTGAGTCCATGTGTAGTCCCCATTATTTTGGTACCAAAGAAAGATGGGAAATGGAGACTGTGTACTGATTCTAGGGCAATAAATAGGATAACCATCAGATACAGGTTTCCTATTCCTAGAATTGAAGACCTAATGGACTATTTGGGAGGTGCTACCTATTTCTCTAAGATAGACTTGAAGAGTGGGTACCATCATATAAGGATAAGAGAGGGTGATGAATGGAAAACAACATTCAAAACCAATGAAGGTTGTATGAGTGGCTTGTGATGCCTTTTGGTCTTTCTAATGCCCCAAGCACCTTTATGAGGCTGATGAATGAGGTGTTGTAGGAGTTCATAGGGAAATTTGTATTAGTCTACCTTGATGATATCTTGGTGTTCAGTAAGAGCAAGGAAGAACACTTGAAACATTTGGAGATAGTCTTGAAGAGGCTGCAAGATCAGAAGTTACTGATAAACTTGGAAAAGTGTGACTTCATGAAACAAGAATTGGTGTACCTAGGTTTTGTCATCTCTAAGGGTGATTTGAAGATGGGTACTTCAAAGGTGGAGGCTATTATGAATTGGCCCACACCTAATATAGTAGGGGAGGTAAGGATTTTTCATGGTTTGGCCACATTCTATAGGAAATTCATTAAGAACTATAATGAAATCTGTGCACCTATGTTTGAAACCATCAAGGGTGGTTCCAAGGTGAAGTTTTTGTGGATGAGAGAAGTAGATAGGAGCTTTGAGAGTTTGAAATAGAAAGTTACTAAATTCCCTGTCTTAGTGTTACCTGATTTCAATAAGGTTTTCACAATTGAATGTTATGCAAGTGGGATAGCCATTGGAGCAGTGTTGATCCAAGAAGGGGGACCAGTGGCCTTCTTCAGTGAAAAGTTAAATGAAGCCAAGAGGAAATACTCTTCTTATGACTTAGAGTTGTATGCTATGGTACAAGCTCTAAAAAAGTGGACACATTACCTGCTTCCCAAGGAATTTATTGTGTATATAGATAACCATGCTCTCAATTTTTTGAATGGACAGGAAAAGCTTAGCCATAGACACATGAAGTGGGTGGAAAGTCTTCAAGCATGCACCTTCACCATTAATCATAAGAAAGGAGTCACAAACAAGGTGGCAGATGCTCTTAGTAGGAGGGTGTTGATAGTCCAAGAAGTGCAATTGCAAAGCATGGGTGTTGAGTCACTCAAGGAATTGTATGAAGAAGATCAGGATTTTAGAGAAATCTACAAGGTATGCAATGAATTTGCTAGTACTCTTCATAGTGAGTTTTAGATTTTACATTGTAGAATGGACTATTGTTCAAAGGATGTAAGTTGTGTATCCCTAAATGCTCAATGAGGGATAATATTGTGAAGGAAAAACATAGTGATGGACTGGGTGGACATTTTATGTTGAATAAGACTTTAGATCTGGTAAGGAGATTTCATTGAAAGTTGCATAGTATGCCAAAGAGCAAAAGGAGTCTCGACCAATGCAAGATTGTATCAACCTTTGCCAATACCCAACAGGCCTTGGGAATATTTGACTATGGATTTTGTCATGGGATTACCCAAAATAAGGGCGGGTTGTGAAAGTGTGTTTGTAGTGGTAGACCGATTTAGCAAGATGGCTCATTTCATTCCTTGCAGGACCACTAATGATGCTAGCTACATTGCAAGTTTGTTCTTTAAATACATTATCAGGATTCATGGGCTACCCTTGAGCATTGTGTTTGTTAGGGATAGCAAATTTGTAGGACATTTTTGGAGGACTTTGTGGAAAAGATTGGGAACAAATTTGTCTTTCAGTTCATCTTATCATCCTCAGACTGATGGGAAAACTGAGGTGGTCAATAGATCTTTAGGCAATCTCCTTAGCTACCTAACAAATGAACATGGCAGTAGTTGGGATGTGATACTCCCACAAGAAGAATATGCTTATAATGACTCGACAAATAGGAGCACAGGTCTGAGTCCCTTTGAAATTGTATATGGCAGTCACCCTAGGGGTATTTTTGAATTGAGAGACATCTAGGGGTTGGAGAAAAGGAGTGGTCATGCTGATTCATTTACAAAAGCCATGAAAGAAATACACCAATAGGTCAGAGATACTTTACACCAGAATAGTCAGAAGGCAAAGGCTCACATGGATCAAAGGAGGAGGGATGTGCAGTATCAGGTAGGTGACTTGGTCATGGTGCATCTGAACAAAAATAGGTTGCTAAAAGGAGGCCACAACAAACTGATGATGAGGAAGATTGGACCCTATCAGATTCTAGAGAAGTATGGTCCAAATGCTTACAAGATTGAGCTTCCTGATGATATTGGCATTTCACCCATATTCAGCATTGCTGATTTGACATTATACAGAAGTCCTAATATAGGGGAGGATGCAGAAGACTCTATCTAAGAAAATGAAGACTGGCTGAAGCACTTACCTTCTAGGGAGCTGTCAAAAATGGAGTACATTTTGGAAAGTAGAGAAACTAGGAAGACAAGGCACAAAACATACTTGGAACATCTGGTCAAGGGGCAAGGGCTTCTAGATTCAGAAGCTACATGGATGCTGGAGGAAGACATTCTAAAGCAAGGTAGAGATGTACAAGAATTGGTCTCTAAGAGGACTTGAGACATTTTTCTTCTGGGGAGTATGGTGCAGGGGAACCATAGTAAAATCTACTATGTTGAAATAAGGCCTATTTGGCCATGTCATCTTGTTCATGTTCTATTTTCTAAAAACCTAGAAGTCTTTGTATTCCATTTGGCAAGTAATGGACACATTTCGTATCTAATAGAATCTAAAAAGGTCAACAGGAGTTGGTTGGAATTCAATGTAGTTGGCCTTCCCTAACCATTGATTAACTGTTGATCTTCCAACTCTGGCTTAATAAAAGAACAGAGGAGTAATCGAGAGGGGGGTTCTATAGATTCAAAGATCGTGATTCAGAAATCATCTGAGTAATAATAACTTCTATTCATCATTTTCTATTTTTGATCTGTGTGGTAAATATTTCCTAACTATTCTTAATAGCTCTCTGTTATCTGCAATTGAAATAGTTTAGTCTAAATTGTTGAAGATAAGTCGATAACCATTCCACTGGTGGATTTCCAAAGAAATTAGTGAAATGGCATCGGTATGTACATATTTCTATTTGTTTTTCCTTTCATTTACCTATTTGGCGGGGTAGATATTCCAGACTGAGGACTATGCACAATAGCATGCCCTAGCATCTCTATTTGCTAGGCATAGAGTGTAGATCAAACTGTGTGAGAGTGACAACCCTATCGGCATATCATCAAGACTCAAAACAAAGTTCACCAATAGTGTAGAGTCTCATGAAGACAATAGTATTGGCATATCAGCCAATGGAAGGTTTCATTCATCGATGGCATTAAGTCTCACCGACATCAAGACTAGGTCTCATCGCTGTATCAGCTAAACAAGGATGAGGGTTTCACTGATAACACTAAGTTATCCCAAAAACAAAGAATGAAGATTCATTGGTGTATCACCTAGACAGTTTCTAAAGTGGCCGATGGAGTAAGTCTTGTTGAAGATGAGCGCGGGAAGTCTATCAGTGTATCAGCAACTCCAGAGTAAGTCCCACTGACAGGTCAAGCCTCGCTAAGGGGGATGGTCTATCAACACATCAACCAGAGGTTGTAAGTGCTCACCGATGATAAGGGTCATAGTGATGAGAGATTGGTTACTATTGAACTAATTGTCAGCCAGAAGGAAGAAGTCTCACCGATAGAAGGTATCAGACAGACTTGGTGTTTAGCAAAATAGTTTCAAAGGTCACCGATAGTCTATTCTGTTGCCGATGAAAATAAGAAGGAAGTTCTAATAGAACTATATGAAAGACATAAAATATTTACCTATCCTCTCCTAAGTTGAAAGAGTAAGAATATTTATTTATTCTTTTTGGCTCCTCATCATATGGTAAAGTTCCCACTATGAAATACTTCAAAGTTTTTTGCACAAAGTGTTATATCAAAAGAGATGAAGATCTAGGTAAGTTTGATGCAATATGTGATGAAGGTATCTTACTTTGATACTCCACTAGGAGCAAGGCCTACTAGTGTTACAATAACATGTTGAAGCAGATCATTGAGAGTACAAATGTCAAAGTTGATGAAAGAAAGGAAAAGGTACCAAGTGGATATGAATACGATGAACAGGATGTTCTTGCAAGCCAAGTAGTAGTGCAACAAGAAGAAAACTTAGAGGAAGAAGAAGAACAAGCTCCAGAAATCATTACTAAGACACCTAGGTACGTGAAGTTAACTCACTCTGAAGATCAAATCATAAGAGATATAAGTAAGGGAGTTCAGACATGAAGAAGGGTTGTTAATGAAAATGTTAAGTATTGTTTGATTTCTCCAGTGGAATCTAAAAATGTAAATGAAGCATGTAATGATGAAAATTGGGTAAATGCCATGAAAGAAGAGTTGATGCAGATAGAAAAAAATCAGACTTGGGATCTTGTCCCTAGACCATCAGACAAGAACGTGATTGGTACCAAATGGGTCTTCAAGAACAAAATGAATGAAAATGGTGAAGTGGTAAGAAACAAAGTAAGGTCTGTATACAAAGGATACTCTCAAGTTGAAGGAATAGACTTTGAGGAAACATTTGCACTTGTGGCAAGGGTTGAAGCAATAAGAATATTCTTAGCATTTGCGGCCTACAAAGATTTCAAAGTATATCAAATGGATGTAAAGTCTACATTCTTGAATGGAGAATTGGAAGAAGAAGTCTATAGTGAACAACTGGAAGGATTCTAGTCATCAGATCAGAGAGACATAGTGTGCAGATTGAAGAAAGCTTTGTATGGACTAAAACAAGCCCTTAGAGCCTGGTATGAAAGATTGGATAAATATCTGATACAATTAGGGTTTAGTAAGGGTACTACCAATAGCAATCTCTACTTCAAGATCAATGATGAATAAATCCTAATTATTGTAGTCTTTGTTGATGACATTATCTTTTGAGGCAATGAAGGTATGTGCATGGTTTTTGTTTCAAAAATATAGAATGAATTTGAAATGTCAATGTTTGGTGAGATGAAATGTTAATGTCATCTCCAATTACTAGAGAAGGGATGCAGAGACATTCCCTTACTATGAAGGATCATGATTTTCACAGTCGCACTAGCCATCGCGCCAAATGGATGAGGCACTCACCTTCACGAGGGTCTTGTTCATACTATCAGAGCATGGAGGAGCATTAGGCTATCTATGCATGGGGGTGTAGTATGCTTGTGCACCTATATCACGACTTAGGGTGATATGTCCACTATGAGATGTAGAGTCTGATGGTCCACACACTATTACAGGTTTGGGCCTTTGAGCACATCAGGTGCACATGACCGATGGGTTAGCCCATAGAGGCAGCATTCACCCATCCGCACATCTATGCCTACCCACTAGTCAGGTGTTGGAGGCACAACAATATGTTATACTGGAGAGTAGTATTTGACAAATTACAGCCTGGTGACATCATCTGGAGACCATATCACAGCTATATCAGATGGCCTAGCGAGCAGAGGCAGTTAGCTCAGATGCAGAGGGATCGGCTGATGGTCGATTGCCTCAATCATGCTATATCTTGGTTATACTTTGACAGGGTGGCATGACAGTTCAAACAGGTATAGGATGTTCCTACAGTTCATCCAAGCTATGCATGTGCAATTCAGAGTACAGTAAGAGCCAATACTATCTGACAGCTGACTACAACAGACATATGACTTAGTGATGATGAGGGTCCTGAGGATGCAGAGCTAGTATCAGGTGCAGATGATGTCAGGTGTACCTGAGCATATTAGACCTAGTGGAACACTGCATGGCCTGCACCTATCTGTCCACTCATGCACCCTATAGGAGATGCCTGACCTTAGCTAGGTTATGCTAGTGACATAGGGGTGGAGGATGATTTTAGTCACTTCATAGTATACTATGATCTTGAGGAGGGTATGGAGGAGGATGAGGATGAGTCCAAGGAGGTCCCATCATAGTACATCTTTAGAATGAGATCATGATAGAGCCAACATGAGACATACACTGATGAGGAGACCAGGTCAAGACCACGGTCCAGGGCTTGTGGTCCTACTCCCACAAACGATGTGAGGTCTAGTCAGATAGAGTGAGGGGAGAGTAGTAGACCTATGCCCCCAGCTGTAGATTAGAAAACAAAGCTCATCACACCATCAATGATCCGAGATCCATCCTAGTGAGATGGAGATCTAGGTAAGGTTTGGCTTATTAGTTTTGTGCTTTGGATAGTTTCTTATTTATGATTTTTATATGGGAGTCTAACATCTATCTCACTCTCTATCTTGCAGTTGGGACAAATGCATGGCAAGACTTTGTGAGTTGCATCATAGGAGACATATTACTAATAGATGCTTCAGAGTAGCAGGTGCAAGTAGATCATATGCCACGATCATCTGCTGGGCAACATGCTGAGTTACTTATGCCTATCGTCAGATATAGGACGACTATAGAGGCCATGCTAGAGTAGACTGCATGAGAGAGAGAGGAGTTTCGATAGAGAGTTGAGCATGTCGAGGCTGAGCTTAGGGCACAGTGAGAGTAGATGGTAGTAATTCCTACATCGGGGGGAGAGCTAGCTATTAGTGAGTTCTTTTTGTGAAAGGTCTAGCAAGCAAGAGTTGATAGAGATAGTGCTCAAGCTAAGAGAGACTGATACCAAAGGATGTATCAGGAGGCACATGAGCAGATGATAGAGATGAGAGGCAAGATTAGGGGGTTATGATCACGAAGCATCTCTAGGAGTCATTCAAGATCTATAGCCACACATTATTAGGCTTCTATCACTCACACACCACGAAGGCCTGATAGTACTAGTGATTAAGGCTCAGCTATGTGATTCCTAGACTTTAGGCACTATGACATCCCATTTTGTTTTGAGGGACAGTCGATTAAGATGTATACATGAAATTGAGACATATATATAATGTTTACTTAATTTTATCTATGTGTAATGGCTTTCAATCTATCACATGTGATTTTTGTAGAATGCAACTAGTGATGATATCTAAATTCTATAATTAATTCTATTGTGATATACTAACAATTCTAAAAAGAACATGTAGTAACAAACACAATGATTAATTGTTTTACACATCACTTTAATATCCATGCTATATTCAGTTAATGCAAAAAGTGATCTAAGCAATTACTACTTAAACATGATGGAACAATGATTAACTGAACAAGGATATAATACAAAATGAATTAAGACAAAACACTACTATCTTGTTGAAATTGAAGCTAATCTATGTGGTAAATTAGCTTAGGAACATTTAACATTAGATCTTTAAGCATAAAATCTTTTGAGGTGCGCCGCATTAATAGGTTCTTTAAGTGGCAAACATTGCTCATCAACTAATTAATATGCTCTGAATCTAAAGGCATCAGTAGTTATATATGGTCCAAGCCAATTAGGGTTGAACTTACCTTTTTCACTAGGCGGTGCATTTAAATTGTGTTGATTTTCATAAAGAACCAAGTCCCCAACATTAAATGAACATTGTATGACTTGTGCATTATAAGGCCCATTGTATTCCTTTTTGAGAAGCCTTGAGATGTTGAAAAGCGTTAATGCATCTTTCATCAAGCATCTCAAGTTCTTGTAACCTTTTCTCATTATATGTCATCATCCATGATGTCTCTTAGGGAAATTCACAACGAAAGAATTTCTAACTCCAAGGGCATTATTGCCTCTGTGCCATAGATAAGATTATACAGTGTGTTACTAGTAACTATTTGAATACTTGTTCTGTAGGCCCATAAGGCATAGGATAATTGTGTATGCCAATCCTTTTGATGTTTATTAATAGTTTTCCTGAGAGTCTATCCAATAATCTTGTTTGAGGCTTTTTCTTAGCCACTTGATTAAGGGTAATAAGGTGTAGAGAAGCAATATTGTATATGATATTTTTTGAGAAACGTTTTAATGTCCTTGTTCTTAAATGGTGTACAATTGTTTGAAACCAAGGAGGAAGGTATTCCAAATCGAGAAATTATGTTATCTTGTATAAATCAATAGATTACATTGGTGGTCATGGATCACAAAGGGATTGTTTCAACCTATTTTGTAAAATAATCAGTAGTAGTAATTATAAACGTATGTCCTTGAGAGGAGGGCAGGGAAATCTTACCAACAAGATCTAAGCCCCAGATAGAAAATGGCCAAGGTGACACTTGCACATGAAACTCTTGAGCAGGACCATGGATGAGGTGTTTATGTTGTTGACATTGCAAGCATCTCTTGACATAAGCAAAGGAATCCTGTTCTATATGCTACCAATAGTACCCCATATGTAACAATTTTTGTACCAATGATTTTCCACTGAAATAGCCTCCATAGGCACCAGAGTGAGCTTTTTCTAAAGCTACAAAAATATCTGCATTACTTAAACATCAGAGTAGAACACCATTATAAATTCATCGATACAAGACATTTGATAATATAATGTATCGTGCTACTAGCTTGTGTAAATGGAGTCAGGCATTCCTAGATGTCAAGTCTGGAATGGTTCCATCACGTAGATAGTTGAATATGTAGGAGAACAATTCATCAGTGTATGTATTGCCACAAAGTTCTAAATTTGCAACGATATGATTTTCAATTACCAGTGTCTTAAGATCATGAACAATGAAAGTAAATTCCTCAGGAGAATCATCAGGGGAGGTGTTTATGTTGTTGACATTGCAAGCATCTCTTGACATAAGCAAAGGAATCTTGTTCTATATGCTACCAATAGTACCCCATATGTAACAATTTTTGTACCAATGATTTTCCACTGAAATAGCCTCCATAGGCACCAGAGTGAGCTTTTTCTAAAGCTACAAAAATATCTGCATTACTTAAACATCATAATAGAACACCATTATAAATTCATTGATACAAGACATTTGATAATATAATGTATCGTGCTACTAGTTTGTGTAAATGGAGTCGGGCATTCCTAGATGTCAAGTCTGGAATGGTTCCATCACGTAGATAGTTGAATATGTAGGAGAACAATTCATCAGTGTATGTATTGCCACAAAGTTCTAAATTTGCAACGATATGACTTTCAATTACCAGTGTCTTAAGATCATGAACAATGAAAGTAAATTCCTCAGGAGAATCATCAGGGGATATGAAGGAAGCTACACTTGCCATTGCATCCGCATGCCAGTTATCTTTCCTAAGAATGGTATCGATCGAATATGATGTGAATTGTCTTAAGAGAGATAATGTAAACTCAAGGTATTGAGATAACTTATCGTGCTTCGTTTGATACGATCCTATTATTTGTTTAACAATTAACTAAGAATCTTCGTATATTGTAATGTTTCTGATATTCAGGGCCAAGGCTGGATGAAGTCCATCTATAAGAGGATGGTGTTTAGTAATATTATTTGTGCATAAGAAATCTAACTAGTAAGATAAGGGAACCATCTTACCAACGGGAGGTATTAATATAACACCAACCCCAGAGCTAGTTTGACACTTTGATCCGTCAAAGTATAACTCCCACATTTCATCCATAGAGATTGTTAAGATCTGTTCATTAGGAAAAGCATAGACATTTTGTATAGAAAAGGGTGAGGGAGCTTTAGCTAACTAATCAGGTATCACTTGCCCTTTAATTGCTTTTTGTGAAATGAATTTAAGATTGAATTTTGTTAACAACATAACCCATTTGGCAAGATGACCTAATAGATTTGGTCTTGCAAAGAGATGTTTCAAAGGGTCAAATTTTACCATAACATGTACTTCAGCATTTAAGAGGTAATGTCTAAGATTTTTAGTGGCAAACACTAAATCTAGGTAATGCTTCTCTATAACTGTGTATCGCACTTCATAATCGAGCAAAGTATGACTGATGTAATAGATAGTGCACTCTTTTCCTTCAGTATTATGTTGTGCTAACAAAGCTACTAGTGCATTGTTAGATGCTGAAATGTATAACAGAAATGGTTTATCAGAAATAATGAGTTGCAAAATAGGCGGATTAGCTAAGTAATCCTTTAGATCATCGAAAGATTTTTGGCATTTAGAATTCCATTGAAAGTGAGAATCTTTCTTCAATAATTACATAAAGGGGTGATTTCTATCCACGAGTTGTGAAACAAATCAGTGAATGGCCTGTATCTTTCCTTGCAAACTATGAACTTGAGATATGTTCTTAGGTATTGGCATGTTAACAATCGCATCTATTTTTTTTATGTCAACTTCTATACCTTGATTTGAAACAATAAATCCAAGTAACTTTCCACTGTCCATGCCAAAAACACATTTTCAGGGATTCAATCGCATATTATATTTTTGTATGCACTCAAATATTTGTCTAAGATTTCTCACATGATCCTTACAACAGATAGACTTCACTAGGATGTCATCAAAATAATCTTCTAGAATTTTTTACATATAGCCATGAAATATAAGAGTCATCACACATTGGTAAGTAGCTCCTATATTCTTAAGTACAAATGACATGACTACCCAACAAAACATACCTCAAGGTGTTATAAAGGCTATTTTATACTGATTGAGAGGATTTATAAGGATTTGATTATATCCCAAAAATCCATCCATGAAAGATAGTGACTCATGTCTAGCTATGGAATCAACAATCATATCGATATTAGGATGTAGAAAATCATCTTTTAAAGATGCCAAGTTTAAATCTCATAAATCTGTCCACATTCCTATATGACCATTGGTTTTAGCGATGGCGACAATATTTGAGATCCACAAAGAGTAATCGATAGGTTGAATAAAGCTAGCTTGTAAGAGTTTTTCTATTTCAATTTTAACTAGAAAAGCTATCTTAGGATTCATCTTGTGAATCTTTTGTTTGAAAGGTTTAACATCTGGATTCAACATGATATTATGCATTACAATTTGAGGATCTATACTAGGCATGTCTGAATAATTCCAAGCAAACAATTCTGAGAATTCACTCAATAATTTAGTCATTTCTTCTTTTTATTCCACATCTAAACAATCACCAATAGGGATAACTTTTTCAGGATTATCCTTATCCATAACGACATTGATAGTCTTTCCGTTAAGGAGAGTACTATGGTAAGGGGCATTGTAAGATTGTAACTATTCTTTAAGTTCTTCACTATGCTCTATTGTAGTAGTTATTCTGCTAGTAGTCTTTCCAAAGTATGCATCATTCTTCAAACAATAAGGTAGGCCATGTTTGTGGTGATAACAAGGAATGCCATCATAGGCACCTAAGAAATCCATTATCGCTTCATCCACCGTAAATATATCTAACGGAAGTGATCCTGGAGGACAATTTATGTCAATCATCTCAAGGAAAATCAAACTAAGTGTTGATATTGTGTTCACATTTGGAGTAGGGCATTTGCGGGCTTTGGATTCCTTAAAAGGATTGTATCCAATACCACTTGAGTAATGTTGCAAAGAAGATTCTATATGGACTTTGATTCCTTCTTGATTTATGTCATAACCATTACCTACATAGTCACAAATTTTGTAAAGGATTCAGAATCATCTGCCATAGAAAGACCATTTCTTTAGACAAAGGTGGATCTTCATAAGTCTCATAATCAATAGTGTAACTTAGAGTATTGTCTTTATTTGTCAACAAAGAAGTGGTATGTTTATCCTTCCAAGCATGTGATGTGATCGATGCAATATTTGTTGTTTCAGGGATGGGGCTTTTAAGTTTATATTCTAATGTGGAGGAGGATACAAAATCTAAGGAACCCCTGTCATCACCAACAAATGCATTCAATTTCTTGGGCTCTTGCATAATACATTTGAAGACAAGAAGAGCTGTCAATTCGGATTTCAGATTATTTTAAATCTTAGGACCAACAACATTCTTATGTACTTCCATTTGTAGACAATTATCAGGTTCATGATCTGAATGGATAGTATGCAATTTTCCTTTAAATATAAACTTTATCAAATGGTGTAAAGTAGAAGGAACTACTCCTAATGTATGTATCCAAGGTCTACCCAGAATCATGTTATAAGATAGAGAACAAGGCATTACATGAATCAAGGTAGGCACCATCACAGGGCCAACATGTATGGGTAAAGTTATAGTACCCACAAATTGTCATCCAACATTATCAAAGCCACAGATACTTAATGATTCTGGTTTGACAGCAGATACATCAACTTTAACCTTGTGCAATAAATCAATACCACAAACATTAAGGGCTGACCCGGTATCAATCATAACTCTCTTGACTATTGTTTTGTTGATCATAATAAAGATAACCAAAAGATCATACTACTTCTGAACCTCGAGAGATGGTAACTCATGTAACATCATTTGGTTTAATAGAAGTAGAAACAATCACCTTTTGTAAAGCTTCTTGTAGCATTCCATTGTAAGTAGGTGAAGTTTGTATAAGTTTCCAAAGAGATATTTTTTGTAGGAGTAGCACAGAGATGTTGTACAAGATCATATTCTTTACCACCTTTATATGTTAAACGAGGTGCTTGAGGAAGCATAGGTTGAGAAGTTGGTAAAGATATTGGAACATTCATTTGTTGTGTACTTTGTTTATTATTCTGAGTGTTATATGCATGAGAAATCACATTATGATTAGTTTGTGAGTCTTTTTTTCTATTTGTTTTGCATAATCATAAATGTGATCAGGAGATTGAGAAGAGGAGGAAAGACCTTTAACAACAAGAACAGGTTTACAGGGTGGTTGAACCACATTTGCACATATAGTAACCACAATTTTTAGTTTTTCAATCTCTTCTTTATGTTTAGGAACATAAATCGTATTTACCAATCTTTGAAATAGTCATGGCTTAGAGGCCATAGTGGAATGTTCAATCAAGATAAAGTCCTCAAGGGCTTCATCTAACATATCGAAGTCATCATGACTAAATGGATCATCATAAACATGAAAATCTTGTAAAAAATAATTCGACATTCTAACATGCTCTAATTAAACCAAGATTTAAATGCACAATGATGGCCTTTTCAAATAAAATACAATATCCATCAATAAGTGATAATTTCCAACTCTTTTAGTGAAAAGATAAAGAATGTAATCCATAATTTAACATATGCAAATTCACTAAAGAGATTTTTCAATCCAATTATACTCTAGAACAATAAATTGTTTCAAATTTGAAGTTTAAAAGGATGCAAATTCTTTAAATCTCAGGTTTAGACAAATGTTTAGGGTGAAAAATGATAGTTTGTTTAGACTAGGTTAAATACAACCATTTCTTGCCACTAAACATATGGGGAGACCAGGATCGAGCTTGGAACAAGCTTCTAATCACTTTGCCTCCATTTTTATGCTCACATGGTTATGAAAGATAAGGCCCTAATCAAGATTTTATCAAGCATTTTCCTTTCACCAAGTAAAACCCTAATTATGCCTTGAATTAGTAATATACAGAAACTGATGAAGGAACTAGTAAAATTGACCACAGAAGTGTAGAGATAGGGTTCCAAAGATAGTGTACTTAGAATCTGAGGGCTGCATGGACTATGGTGCCCGCTCCAGTGTCCTAAAAGTTCCCAAATAGGGAAATCTTCTGCACAAGGTGTTAGAGGCTACCAAAAGGCTTCCAAATCTAGGATAAAACACCTGGTTGGACTAGGGCACTTGCTCCAATTTCCTGCAATTCTTGGAATCCATAAATTTGAAAGTCTGTCATGACTGTACCTGCAATATCCTTCTTCCTATAGCCTCTTTTTGCCAGAACCTGCAAAATACGATCTACACATACAAAGGAAGGAAATTGTTGCAACTATATAGAAGCTTGCCTCAATCAAGCCCTGCCTTTGGTATACCATGTAAAAGTTGGTTTAGGATGACATCATTTGGAGATACGGTTTGTTGTGAGGAATTGGAACCGAAGTGGGCAGGTGAATGAGCTTGAGATATGACAGGTAGAGGCTGGAGTAGGTCAATGGTTGTTGGACATTTTGGTAGGTGGAAGATGGTTACAAGTATGTAATAATTTGTTGGAAATGAGTCGAATGGATAGGAGGTTGAGAATAATTATTCATAGAAGATGTCCCTTTAGAAATCAAATTCTGGTAGTTAAATCCCATAGCTTTGTAATTAGCACCATTAGATACTCCAATACCAGTTGTAGCATTACTACAAGCATCCATAGTAGTTGTTAAGATCATTGATGTGAAGGAAGATATTCTTGTAGTCGATATCTAGGTGCCAAAACTTGTGTATGAGATGGTGATAGAGTGTTATTTATCACTTGTCCACATTCTTTCAATACCATAATGTTAGTTTGTATGATATGTGTTAGACCACAAAATGCATTAACACCATCCTGTCCTTCTTTTATCAATTCTCTTATATTATGAATTGTAGGAACAACTTCTTCAGATATTCTCTCAGTTTCCATAAATGATTAAAATTTGGCTAACTCTTTATACAATTTTTCTATTTTCTCATCTGATACATATCCTGTTGCCTCAATAGTATCATCAACATCATGAAAAGTTTGTTCTTCCATTGTGCTTGTAATAGGTGCAATGTCTTGTAATGTTTGGGTTTCTTTTTTTGTAAAGGTGTCCAAAGTACCAACTTATTCAAGAGCACTAGATCCCATGTGTCCTATGCTTATTCTTAAATGAATATTTCTCTTAGGGAAGTGAGTTATTAAACTCATGTAGCAATATGCTCACTCTCAACACACTCTTGATGTAATGCCAAGTTGATTTATAGTGAAAATATGTCAAAATAGGCACTTTTTTTTTACCAAAATTGAATGCAAGAGAGCATAACAAAGGGTGTTGTGAATAAAATGATGATGGAAACTAAATAATGTCAGAAATAATAGCCACTTGATGTAAAAATATCCAACACAACATGCTTTTAGTGCAAACTAGGTAAAAACCTAGTGAAAATATAGCAAAAATAAACTATTTTTCACAGTTTTTCAACTCCAAGACCTAGAAAAAATGGTGTTGTAAGGAATTTTAGGAGGGATAGAAAATAATATCAATAATATCAGTCAACTAAATCCATAAAACTGAGCACAACATACTTGGAGTGCAAACTAGGTCAAACCCTTGGGCAAAAATAGCCAAAATGTGTAGTTTTTCGCCAAATTTTCACTACAAGAGCCCGTTAAAAGGGTGTTGTAAAGATTTTTATGAGGGGAAGAAAATTATTACCATAATAAAAGAAAATTAACGCAAAAATATTTTGAAAACACACCTATGGTGCAAGTTTATTAGGTTTATAAGGCCAAAATTAGTGAAAATTGATGTTTTTGAAGCCCTGGGTTTGAGATTTTGGAACAAAATGATATGTGAATGGTTTGAAGTCTGATTTTTGATGAAAATTACATACTTCTAGATCTGAAAATGAATTTCAAGATTAATAATGCAAATTCCCATGTAAATTTAATGAAAATGCACCAAAATTTGCTAGTTTTTGTTGAAATTTTCACTACAAAAATGCAAATAATTTAAATTTAAATGTAAATTCACACTAAAATACAACTACAACCAAATGCAATTTTGAATTAGCCTCTAAAATCAGTAGAAAAATTTGATAAAAGATTTTGCCTACAAACCCTAGATTTTGGAATTACTAGGTTATATCAAATTGACAAAATTTCCACAAAACCCTAGCAATTAAATGTTGAAAATGCAAAGTCAGATTTTCAATTTTTGTATTTTTCTATATTTTATATCAGATCTGATGCAAAAATCATGAATTAGGAAAATTTAGGAAGAATTGACACAATTTAGTAAGCCCAACAATGTAATTTTTTTGTATTTTTCCAAATTTTTTTTTTTTGAAATTTTCTCAATGCAATAAGGTAGATGCCTATATGAATGAATGAAATCACACCAAATATATAGACAAACACTCAACAAGTTTCAATTTTAGTTAAAAAACATGGGTCCACCAAAATCTTTAGGGTAAAATTGGATTTTGTTAATCTCTTATTGTTTAGATGCTAAAATCCGCCTCTCCACTAAACATTGAACGATCTAGAGTCATGTGGTGAGCACTATCATACCCTAGATCACTTTTAGATGTAGGGAAATTTGGATTAGGGAATTAATTATGAATTTTTCATGTTCTCTTATGTCTAATTGACCATTAATACCCTAATTATGTAAATACAACAACAAATTAATGAATTACGGGAAAAGCTCTTGCAGACAGGAGTAAAATATTGAATCACAGAGTACCTATTTTTTAGGTTCAGAAGTAGAATAGTTGGGGACACTGGAGTGGGAGCCCAAGTGCAAGATACCTTCTTTTTCAGGAAATCTAGACCTTCTTCTGACACTAATCAGCCCTGTAACTTCTATTTTCTGTGATCTGTCTGCAAAGGACACTAGAGTGAGCACCCAAGTCCTAGAAATGCTCCTTTGTTTGACTTTTCTTTAGATCCTAAATCCCTGATGCCTACCAAGTCTTCTTGCAACTCCACTTTTTCCAGATGTGACACCTATAACCTGCAATCACAAGACTTGGTTTGGGGGGTTGTGGTATTTAGAAGCTTGCTTCAGTCAAAGCCTAGAGGATACTTAAGTCTCTAAACATCATTGTCAGATAAAGAGGGAATGCCCTTGTGAGATAGAGGCCAAAAACCAAAGGAATCAATGATAAAAACATAATGATATGTCACCTTGTAGTGAAGCTCTCATGGAGGAAGATGCTCTTCATGCCATGAGGAAGTTGATGCTCAAGTCTACAAATATCAACACACAAAACATATAAGTCTTCTCTTGCAACACAATAGAAAGCCTTCAATCACCTTGAGAATGCCTAGAGTTCACAATGATCATCTAATTGAAATCTTGTAATCTTCTAGTTTACAAACGAATGCCTAAACATGTTTATATATGCAACTACAAACACTCCCACCAAAATTTTAAAATTCAAACCTTACCGTGTCGAGAAAAGGACCTAATAACAGTCACAAACTGACACCCAGAAATTGGGGCTTCCCCAAAATAGGGCAGGACTAGGGCACAGGCACCCAAGTCATCCCTCACTGTTTTGGGTAGGGTACAACTCAAGAGGTCCACCTAGGTCCCATTTGCCATGAAACCCAGGTCTCATTCCATTGGGATGCCAAAATATGAACTAAGATGTCCTAAATGCATGTTGAAGACCCGGCAGCTAAACCTTATGAGGGAAAATCCCCCAACGGGACATTTTCTAACGTTACAAGAAGGAACCAAATAAGGTGTATGACAACTAATTGATGTAAGTGAATTAATATATTTGATAATCAAACACATGGATAACATGACAGCTATAAGCATAGGTATGGTTGTGCATACAAATTATTAATAGCTAGGTAAATGGGTCTAACTTCACACTAAATTATGCCATTTGTAACTATGTACATGTATAAAGACATTTGCTAAAATGGGTACAAAAGTAAATTAGAAACAACATGGGTATGCTAATTTCACCATTAGAAATTGTAGAACTAGAAAAAGACAATTGTTCTTCATATGTGTTTCTATAATATAGGAAGTGGAGTCCTTTTTTTTTAATTTATTATTTTTATTTGCTTAATAATAGAGATTATAATATATTATATTAGAGAGAAATTTTCAGCTTACTTTGTCAAAATCACAAAGTCCATTTTGTTCTTGACTATTTTCACTATATACTGACTGAGACAATGTACTTCAAACAACTGCTATCTATTCAAAAGACCATGCAAGGTCAAATCTTCTTAAAATCCCATGCAGGGCCTGTTGAACCTGACATTCATTTATAGTTTCATTCTAAGGAGACTATTGTCCCATACCCATATGACTATACATATATTTATTGAAACCCAAAAAAACCCATAGCTTGATCTTAGATCAAAAAACAAAAAACATATTTTTTGTTACCTGGTCATATTTCACCCTACTCCTCTAGGTAGTTCTAGAACTCTAGCACCCAAGAAAAGTCCTCGACTATGACCATTTGTAACATCTTCTTCAATAAATCACAACCCTTACGGGATATGGCACGGTGAATGAGCATGTCACATCCCTTAAATCTAGCAAAAAGGGAAAATATTTCAAAACTTCCACAGGCAAATCAATTTTCCCAAGGTCCCTCGGCCTTGGAAGACTGACACCATAGATTGCTTTCTCTAGAACCTCCTCCAACCATATGAGTAGTTCTATCTTAGACATGTTGTATGTTAGGATATTAACTTCCACCTTGGCCATGTTTAAATCTAGCAAGGATGCTACAAACCAGGAGGCTATATTCTGGTCGACTCTGTATTGCTCACCTCCTTCCACAAAGCTCCTTCCTCGAATAATCTTTGTAGCTCCTACCATGAAGGTATCATTCTATCGAAGAACCCTCCTCATGTGCTAGTCCATAACCTTGTCCAAAAAGGCCATCTATCTAACCATGATGGTTAAACAAGTGGGTGTGTCCATTCCTCCACACACTAGACTCTTTGTAGATAGATCAAAAACAAACTTGGTAGCTCTATCCATCTGCCTATCTTACACAAACCTATGAATTTATGAACTTCAAATTTTTTTCCAACCTATCTATAGTACTAATTTTATTTGGCTTTGAATTCTCAATTAGCAAGGCTCATGTGAAGCCATCCTCTTGTTCACTAATGGCTTGATTTCATTTGTTTATGATAAATTTGGTGGATATCTAAAGATCTCAGTAATGGAAATTTTCTTACTAGAATTAGTAGGAGGATGGGAAATCCCATTGGGAATTCTCTTTCATTTCTTCAAATGATTTCCCCCTGACTGAGCCATCTATTCGATCCTACCACCAATCTTGAAAGGTCCCTTCTAATAAACTTTCCCTCAATCCACATTGATTAATCATTAATTTTGAATACAAATGGAGAATGATGCTGCACTTCTAAGCTAACCTATCCAAAAGGAGCTTATGATCCAACATCAGCCCCAAGATGCAAATGTGTCTACTAGTTGGCTAAACTTTCTCTATCTCACCAACCCATGGAAGACTCCTTATCCTTTTTCTACAAAAATTAGATTCAGGTGGGCCCACTTGAATCCTTGAATCTATTCTCTCAAATCAAATCAGAGATATTGTTTCTATGTTCTCAAGCCCATTTGATTCTATTTTTGTAGTTTTAAGTGAAATGTTTGCCCTCCTCTAATTTGGTCCTGGGGGTCTTAATTCACCAACCAACCTGAAGCCTCTATTTCCTTTATTTCTTGACCATTAGAACCTCTATTCCTAGAGAGTCTGCTTCCAATATGACTTCTTAGTAAGTATGATTGACTCTATGAAGTTCAAACTCTTTGCGTAGGCAAGTATTGTCTCTAGCATTATACCCACTTGCTAGTTCACCATTTTCTTGGTTCTCAAAAAATTGATGATCAGGGCCAAATCACCCTCTATGATTACCTTTTGATGTTTGAGTTCTATACACAAATCCAAGCCAAGAACTAAGGCTTGCATCTTAGCTGCATTATTTGTTCCTACAAAAAGAGACTTAGCCAATAACCCCAATACCCTTCCTTGCCAGTCTTGAATGATACACCTTGCCCCTAAGATGCAAGGGTTGCCCATGGCAGCCCCATCAAAGTTCATTTTAAACCACCCTAATTCTGGGGGAAGCCATACAACTTGGATTCTATCTATTTTTGCATTCTCTCCTTCCTCTCCTACAAAGGAGGGAACCTTTAGGCCATGCCAATTTGCCTTCTTGACTACATCCCAATATGTGAAATTTAAATTCTTTAATATTTTCTCCCCCAATCTTGTGTTTACAACTTCTACTATAACTGCTTCTACTTTATTGAGCAAGGAGATTAAGGGAATGTCTTTTTTTTAATAGTATCAATTTCATTCTATCCAAATCTCTTAGAGCAACATGGAGGGGGAGATTAGCCAAACAATTAAGGATAGGGTAGTTCTATTTAGAAGTGGCTAAGCCTTAAAAAGGATTAGAATCTCTTGTGGCAAGGGTGTTTTCCAATTTAAATTGGCACAAATCCAAGTCCAACATCTGTTTGTGTAGGGACATTTTAAGAAGAGGTGATTTCCTAATTCCTCTTCCCGTTTGCATGAAACACATCTAGAAGAACCATAATATACCATCTTTAGAAACATGTCTGTTGTTAAGATTCTATTTTGTAGCATTGCCCAAGTGAAGATCCTTTCCTTGGGGATGTAGTTCTTATCCTAGAAGAGATTAAGAGGAAGGTGAGAAGCTACCTCTAAGTGTTGCACCAAAATCTTGTATCCTTCTTTTACCTTGTAGGATCCTATTTTGGAGCCATTCCATCTTAGGGTGTCCCTTCCTTCTCTAATGAAAATGGTCTTGTTATTCAAAGCCTCTTCAAAGACTACTACTTTCTGACTAGAGATACCTAATGTTCTCACATCCTTACATCACCCCTTGAAACCTCCATTGAAAGTAGAAATCTGAAGATAATCCCTCACTTTGTCCCCCCAAACTTGCTTGGTCCTTTCTTTAATTGCATTTAGCTCATTTGTATTTGCCAATTAAAAAACCCTCCCCAAGAATCTTCCCAGAACAAAGCTTTGCTCCCATCTCTTACATCCAAGTCAAATGATTTGTAATTAGATCTCTACAAGTTTTCAAAAAATTCCAAATTCTAGAGCCTACTGGAAGAATTCTAGAAGAGAAGATAGTCAAATCCCCTTCATCTAGATATTTGGCCTTTACTATTTTCACCCATTTGAGACTCGGGTTTAAGTGAATGTTCCAAACCAATTTCACCCCCAAATCCTTGTTCTAGAGCACCATATTTCTTAGGCCCACTCCTTCTTCCATATTTGATTTGAAAATTTTCTCCCAACTTATGAGGGGAAATTTCTTTTGTTCTAATTCTCCTTGCCAAAAGAATTTACTCATTCTTTAATTGATTCTTTGGCATGCAATAACTGGGACAGGAAGAAATAACATCATATAAATAGGGATTTTTGCTATCACTACCTTTAGCATCAATGTTCTACCTAGACATAAAAGTCACTGGCCTTTCGAGGAGGTTAACTTCTTGTCTATCTTTGAAATTAAAGAGTTCTATCATTTGCTTGATTGAAGGCCAGTGGCTAAGGGAAGACTGAAGTATTTACTTGGGAGAGTCCTTTCTTGAAGTTCAACACTCTGATGATCTAATTTTCTAACCTAGGATCAGTGAAGAAGATAAAATCCTCTAATTTTTCTCTATTAACCTCTTGTCTTGAAGTCACTGAGTAGTTTTCCAATATTTGCTTGAAAATTTTGGCCTCTCTTTTGTTGACCACACCAAAAAGCATTGTGTCATCTACAAATTGTTGTTGTGAAATTGTTGAACAACCCCTGGTGATTTCAATTCCCCTTATTCTGCCCTCCTGCAATGCCTTATTCAGAGTTCTTTGAAGTGCTTCTGCCATGATGATGAATAGAAATGGGGATAGAGTGTCCACCTGTCTCATCCCTCTAGAGGCCCCAAAATATCCTTCCAAAGATCCATTCATTAAAACAAAAAATATTAGTGTAGCCACACAATTGAATAACCATTGTAGTCATTTTCTTTGAAAGCCAAAAGCCTCGAGAAACTTGAAAAAAATCCATAGTCTACTTTGTCATAGGCTTTTTTGATATCAAGCTTTATCAACATGTTTTGTTTCTTAACCATTTGGGTGGAGTGTATAGCTTCTTGAGCTATAATTACCCCATCAAAAATTGATTTTCTAGGTACAACACTAGTTTGTTCCTCTATAATACTATTACAAAGAGTTCCTTTGATTTTGTTTGCTACTGTCTTTGCCATAATTTTTTAGATGGTGTTGTAGAGGGAAATAGGTCTATACTCCTCAAGAAAATTAGTTTTTTCCTTCTTAGGTATGAGTTTAATAAATGTATGATTGATTTCTTTTAGTACCTTCCTAAAACTTCTAGAATCTTTAATTGCCTCCAGTGTCTCTCCACCTATAATGTCCCAACATTTTTGGAAGAAAGATACTAGAAATCCCTCAGGCCCAAGGGCCTTGTTCAAGTGTAGTTGAAAGAGTGCTTCTTTGATCTCATTTCAAACAATTCTGCATCAGCATTTCATTTTGTTCCTCTGTGACCAACTTGGGGATGTGTTTGAGAATCTACCATTTATCCTTCAAGTTCAACCCATCCGAGTTGTTAAGGAGGTTTTGATAAAATTGTATTGATTCTGCAATGATTTCGTCTAGTTCTTCCAACACTCTACCCATTGAAGATTTGATTCAAGTGATCTTGATTACTTCTCTTCTAACCCTGGTTGAATTATGGAAGTATTTTGTATTTTTGTCCCCAATGTTCAACCATAGTTTTCTAGATTTTTGCCTCCAAAAGATTTCGTCCTTGAATAGAATATCTTCTAATTTGTTAAGCAACTCCTCCTTCAAGTAGCTCTAATTGTTCATTCCTCTGGTGATCACTGATTCATTCACCTCCTTCAAACTTTCTTCAAATGTTTTCTTTTCTTCAAAGATGTTTTTGACGTAAGTCCTATTCCATTCTTTTAGCTGTTGTTTAATCACTTTAGTTTTTTTGCAATGGTGAACATCTTCGAGCCCTCTGAGTGAACCTCATTCCACTAAATCTTGACTAAGTCAAATAAATTAGAGTCTTTGAACCGTATTTTTTCAAACTTGAAGGGACATCTAATAGGTTTCTTATCTCCTAAAATTTCCAAGCTGATTAGAAAATGATCTGAACCTAAATATGTTTCTATACCACTTGACAGAGCATAGGGAAAACTTCCCAATTCCCCTTGGAACAAAAAATATGTCCAAATGTTCTGGTATGTTGCAGAATCTAAATCTCCTATTTGTCCATGTGAATGTCCCATTCCCCAATTGAATTTCCATCCACAAGTTTCTTTCCACAAAATTTTCAAAATCTATTTGAGATATTAACTTTCTTCTCACACCCCCATTTATATTTAGAGTTTAAAATTGGATTAAAAACCCCTTCCAAAAAATAATGATCATGGACTACATTGTTACAAACTGTCTCTATTTCTATCCAGATTTCTTTCTTTAAAATGCATGAATTTGGTCCGTAAACATTAAAGAGAATGAAATTTAGGTTTGAAGATAGACTTCTAACCTTACTCTCTATCCAATATCTACTTGATGCCAGTTCTTCCACTAAAACTTTTTGAGGTCTCCAGAGAGTTATCAATCCACTAGAGGCTCCATTTGCTTCAACAGTTAGGTACTGCCATAGTTTCAATCTGTCATAGAATGTCTTTGCCTTTATATGGGAGAGTTTAGATTCCTGCATCATGAATATGTCTGCCTAAGACACCTCCAAAAGGCATCAAACTAGGCTTTTTTTGTTAGGGACATTTAAGCCCCTAGCATTCCAAGAATATATCTTCATTGTTCCTTAGGAAGAGGCTCCCCCTTATCAAAACCATCTCCAAAATCTTTTTTTCTCAGAGGCTTCTCTATCAATTTTCATCTTCTCCTAGTTTGAAGTTTTGACTCTCTTCTTGCTATCCCCACAATGAGGCATTGTCTTTACATGTTCCCTTGGTACAATACCTAGTTTCTCCACCTCTGTTTGTTGTGTAGGATTAGCTTTCTACTTTTTTTCTTGTAAAGGAGTGAGTTCCTCTTCATCTTCATCCAATCCAACTTCTTCGAAAACTGGCCCTGATTCCTAGAACCCCCTTGAAAGAATGTTTTCACCCATCTCCCCTTTCTTGGCTTCCTTTGCTAACTCTAGTAATTCGCTACCCACTTCGATCAAGGAATCCAAATTTTCTTCTTTGAAATTATCTACAATCAATTCCAAGACTTCTGAGATCTTCTCATTTACTCTAACTCAATCAGTTCTTTGATCTAGATTTGCTTTTCTCCCCTGAGCTTGCCTTTCCAAAAGGTGCTCTTCATTCATCTCCTTCACTTGTTTAGTCCCACTTGTGTTGTTACTCCTTATTCCATCAATGTTTTCTTCCTGGGTTGCTTGTTTTTTATTTTCTATGGGTGTCTCCTTCCCACCTTCAGGAAATTGATCAATTTTTTGAGCATTTTCCCAAAAATTGAAAACCCTAACTATCCCACCTTTAGGTCTTAGACCTGGAATGAGGTTTTGATTCCATTTACCCCAATATGTAAAGATCTCAATTTCCTTCCATATAGTGATGTTGGAAATGTTCTCAATAAAAATTCTTGCATAGGAGTCGATTCCTTTAGGGTTCAATCTTTCTTCTGTGCATACAAAGGTTCTTATTTGATTGCCCATTTCTTCAAGCACTGCCACATCCAAGAATTCTTTCGGTAGGTTAGGCAATTTGAACCAATCCTAGATGTTATCTATCTTATGTTTATGTGGATCAAAACAAGGTTCCCATCTTCTGATATAAAATCTGCTATTTGTTGGAAATGAAGCCCAACCTTCACTACCCTTTCGTCTTCCTCTTCCCATGTCTCTTCACTTGCCTGAAGAGTTTATATAATTCACTTCTTATTCTCACTTTGGTAGAGATGAAGACTGATGTAATTGAGTTTATTAATGAGATAGTGTGTCCTGCTTTCCTTGGTGGATGTAGCCATCTTGATGGTGAACCACGTTAAATTCGTGTCTTTGATTTTATCTCTATGTGCGTAATTCTTTATCTGTTTTAGTTTTGCATTTAACTGCAATTTATTTTCTAACAATTGGTATTAGAGCCTTGGCGCGCGATCATTTGGCATGGGATGTTTGAGCTTGAGTGGGAGCAATGCCACTTGATAAAGAAAGTTGTAGGAAATCACAAGGGAGGCTAAAATTCAGTGAGAGAGATGCCGGTTGCTGGTATTGTGGAAAGCAAGGCCACATCAAGAAGAATTGTTGGTTTTTGAAGAAGACTGAAAAGTAGCCAAAGGAAGATGAAGTGAATTTGGTACGTGAAGAGGATGTCGGTACAACAATTGGTGTTCTTGTTTCAGCTATGGAAGAAATACCACCAAATGTTTGGTTACTCAGTTCAGGAGCATCATTTCATGCCACTCCATGCAAGGAGTACTTCAAAACTCTACAAAGCGGTGATTTTGGTAAGGTTCTTCTTGGCAACAATGAATCTTGTGATGTTATTGGCAAAGGGGATGTTTTGTTAAAATTAAAAAAATGGAAATAGTTGGCTATTGCAAAATGTCAGATATGTCCCTCAGCTCAAACAAAATTTCATTTCAGCTGGACAGTTGTTTTCACAAGGATGTAAAGTTGATTTTGAATTCAAGAGATGGAAAGTCACAAAAGGGGCCTTGATAATTGCTCAAGGCAGCAAAGTAGGCACCATGTATGGCATAGAAACTCTTGATTCATGTAAAATGGATAGGTTAGATGATGGTGTTGATTTCGTCATTGATAAATTTCTTAACCTATTAGAATTTGATCAAATGTTTGTGAAAGAAAGTGTAAGTGCAGAGAAGCCCAAGCACTCTTATGAGGGTAGAGACAGTGGAGAAAGAGACCGTGATAGTCACCCTCACAAGCGACAGAAAAGAGATGAAGATGATGAGGTCCACTAACCTGATCCAATGGATGTGGATGATAATACATAAATTCGTGCCCCATTTGGTCTCCCATTAGTGTTTGGTCGTATGCCTTTTGAGAATTTTGAACCATTTGTGTCTCATCCAAGAAATGTGAGAAACATTCCAACTAAGTCGAATGATGAGCAAGACCAAATAGTAGACCGCAATTCTGTGCCTGTCATTGAGGAGGTACCTTCTAGTGCCAATATGCAAGGTGTAGAAATTAGAGGGACAGTGATATTGGATGATGATGAGTTTGAAAGGGTAGCATCATAGTCTTGAAGACAACAAAGAGAGAAAAGGCACAGCATGAATGTGAAGGTAGGATAGGATTGGCTGATTCAACCAATGTCAGTACATCTAGTCAGTTAAAATCAAAAGGAGACACAGAAGGACAACATAAGGGTACTAATGTATTTGATGCTGATCCCCAGGAGGAGACTGAAGAACCAGAAAAGTTGCCTTTGCTTAGGTGCAGATCAATAAGGTGCTCTACATCAGGTGCTACAGAAACTGGTATAGAAATAGGTCAGGAATTAGATGGTCCAGCATCTAGCCCAGGGTCTCAAAGCATTGCTAGTGCACCTCAACTTAATGGTGATCCCTTTCATGAGTGGAGAGGAATATCTTCAAATATTGTAAAAGCATTGGATGTGCGAAACATGTTTATGGCCAGTCTTAATATGCTAGTGGCTTTTACCAGCGTGGTTGGGATTTATCACAACTCACATCCGAGTATTGCGGGGCAATCTGGATTGCAGGCTTTTCAACGACATGTGGATATTATTACTAGAAAGAATAGGGGTGATGCATATATCAGGTGTGCCTTGCATGGAACCTCCAGGAATGCCGTTTGTGGAATAATAAAGCATGGTTTTGGGCAATCTAAGACCCTGAAACATGGTGCAACACTAGGCAGTGAGTTATTTGGAAGGCATATTCTTCAACATGTCATGCACATTGCTCGTACTTGGGATTCCACCATGTCAATGTTACCAAAAGGTGGTGAATCAATTTGGGGTGACCTAGATTGGTCACCAGAAGAAGGATATGATTGCCACACAAAGAGAGATAGAATTGATGAGGCACGTGATCTAACAAACTCGAATACAGAAATGCTAAGCCCTGGGGAAAAACTTCTGGCACGTTATGGAAAGATTATTTCATTTGGGAAGGATGCGGTAGAACTCCCTTCATCAGAGATAGTGATGAAAGACTACAAGGTTGCATCTGAAGACAATAGCCTCATCACGTCCAAGGCATCTTGCGATGACGTATGAACTGAATACCGAGAGATGAGGTGGGAGAGAATCAAGGCTTTTGCTGAACATAAAATATATACAGTAGGAAGTATCTTAGATCTACTTCACTTTGTTTCTCCAAGGATGATGCAATGTGGGGATGCTCATTTTTCTTATGGCGTTGCAGAAAAATTAGATGATCCAAAATACGAACATTATAAATATTGGTCTAATCCACTAGAGACAAAATTGCCAAATACTTCAGACATGGAAATTTTCTCCTTGTATGGAGTTGGCATCCCTACAGAACAGTCATATGTCTACAAACTATCATCTTCTGCGGACACATGCTACATACCATTTCAAATTGATAGCTTAGCTGAAGGGGGCAATGCAAGCAGTTGCCTAAAGGGTGGCATGTACTTAGCTGAAAGTGATGAAACTGTGCCAACACTCAGTGCTGGGTTCATGTGTGCTAAAGGTGAATAGAAAAGGGTCAGTTTGGTTGAACTGGTTGGAATTCTCACCAGGATTGGTCAGCCAATGGAGTGGTTACTTGGTACTGTACTTAAGTAACCATGAGTTTCAAGGAAAGTGGGGATAGTAGTGCGGTTTGGACTTCAAGTGGGATATTGTTGGAAATGAAGCCCAATCATCACTGCCCTTTCGTCTTCCTCTTCCCATGTCTCTTCACTTTCCTGAAGAGTTTATATAATTCACTTCTTATTCTCTATTTGGTAGAGATGAAGACTGATGTAATTGAGTTGATTAATGAAATAGTGTGTCCTACTTTCCTTGGTGGATGTAGCCATCTTGATGGTGAACCACATTAAATTTGTGTCTCTAATTTTATCTCTATGTGTGTGATTCTTTATCAAGTTTAGTTTTGCATTTAGCTGCAATTTATTTTCTAACACTATTGTCCATCATCCAGAACCCTTGTTCTATGCCATCTCTAACCTCTTGTGTTGGGCAGCTCAATATGAAAAAACCATTATCTAGGGGTTTAATTTACAGGTCTTCTCCCTGGTTTTTTTTCCACCTTTGAAAATTTTCTCCCAGTTGACTTTTCTCCCATACCATTTGATTATCAATCCCAACTTTTCCAGTCACTGAATGTTTGGTTCGAAATATTGGATTGTATGGCCAGAGCTTTGCAATTCTTTCCTTGACCAAATTATTTTGAAAGGTTTCCAGCCTGCTTCTTAAACCTACCATTCCTTCCAAAGTTCCTGAAGCCTTTAGTGCGTAGAGGAATCAATTTTGCTCTTGTGGCGTGATGATTCCAACTTCCTCATGTCCCATAATGGGATTTATGTTCTTGCTTATACATGAACTTGCCATTCCAGTTGAAATTCAAATTCTTACTCCTCCAGTCTTGGTTTTTGCACCAGGTTTCATTCGTCGCTCTGCTTCTAACTTGTTCGACTGGGATTTCCTTTTCTATTTATGAAGCCCAGGCTCCTACCAAAACTTTTACTCCATTATTTGATCTTCGCCGCTCATCTCCTTCACTCGTGAAATCCTCTAGTCCCACCATTTTTTCAGCTAAATTCCATTTTTTACATGTATCTAAATTCTAATTATTTCCATTTAAAAAATTAATAATAAATAAAATATAAAAGAAAAGAATACGCGTGCCCTACATATCAGTGTTAATGGTCTATTATTAAAAATTTATGAGAAGTATATTATTTCTATCTCCATTTATAGGTAAAGAAAAATATTACTTATTAATTTATTATATTAGAATTGAACTCTATTTAAATTAATTTATATATATTCCTTCCAATAAATTTGCATTATACTTAACTTTTATTATTTATGATAAAGAAAATATCTGTAATGTCCCCTTCTAGTAAGCCAAAATTTTCACAACCTTGCAAACAATTTCAACTTACAAAAAGAGAACATTAGTATTCCATTTTACATTTCCTTTAATCTTGATGATAATCATAATCATAACCATATACTATTTTCAATTTCATAAATCCAATTTTCCATACATCATGATTCTCCTTGGGTGAGATAATCTTAGGCCTCTTATTAACCTCACCTTCCACCTTGTGAGAGAAGATTCGTTAGGTAGGTGATGTCATCTCAATCCTATGGGTCTATTAATATTATTCCTTAGTTCGTCAACTAAGACCCATTCCTTCGATACTTAAATCGAAGGTCCATAGTAATATCCTTGATTCATCAATCAAGGCCCATTCCCATGGAATGACCCATACCTACCATAACTATCTACCCCTCCTTCTTAGTGTTAGGTGGTTAATAAGGAAGTCTCGTATCTACCCTTAGGAATTCATGCCTTTATTAATCTATAGGTTTTACTCTAAAACCTTCATTAATCTTTAGGTTTTAATTAATCTTTATACTAAACCTAAATTAACTATACATACTTACAAATCTTACATTTAATAATTATAAGATAAGCATGTTAAGTATACTTACCTGGTGAAACTTTTATTTACCTCTTATTCTTTTTCTTTGCTGTTTTGAACTGCTGAGTCTATCCTTCCTTGTATTCTCTTATTTCTGTTTATAATTATATTACTGAATTTTCTTTTCTTCTGATTTGCTACTCATATACATATCTCTATTATATATTAATTTATGATATCTTGCCGATGATGTTTTCCTTCTATCTCACAACTTTTATTTATTTCCCTTTCAAGGATATGTTCGAAAAGGCATGTCTCTTAGTATGCTTAGTGGTAAAAGACATACTTACCCTCTTATAATTTTTATTACTTTATATTAATTCCCTTTTGTGGTAAAACTAGTTCTAACCATACTAACTCCTTTATCATAAGAGGATAGGTTAAAAGATGTTTATTTATTTTATTTATATTTATATTATATCATTTATATTATAATAAATGATATATTATATATTTTATATTATTTATACTATATCATTATATTATTTGTATTTATATTATAATGTAAGATAATTATAAGAATATTCGTATTTATATTATTAGATATATTTATAATATATTATATTTATATATATTGTTATTTATAATATGGATATTATATTTTAATTTTAATAAAATATTCATACAATAATATTATTTATTAAATAATATGTAATTATTTCTATCATCTAAAATAATATTTTACAAACCATCTTTATCATGTTCAAATCTTTAATACTTTGAGCTATTTGTTTACATATACATATATTTTAATTTATTTTTACTCAATAAATATTTTGGGCTAGTTGTTTACATATACTTTAATTGTTTTTCTCATGCCATTTCAAGCCGTAAGTTACCCATAGAGATATTTAATTATTTTATTTTAGTATATTTACTTAATGTAATTTTGAGAGTTATTTTATTCTTATTTATTTTTACCTTATTTACTCATTACTTATTACATATTTGTAAGTAAATTTTAATTTTTTATTTTTTTCAATGTTGCATCATAACATATTGAGTAAATTTTAAATTTTTTTTATGTTACATATATATTTTTAAAATATTTTAGCAATGTATTAAACACCATTATTCCAGCAATTCATGAAATTCACTTTTTTTAAAATTTATTATTATTATTATTTTTAATTTTTATTTTATTTTATTTTATTTAACTATTATCCATAGGATGGCAGGATGATTGCTCTGATACCACTGTAATGTCCCCTTTAGTAAGCCAAAATTTTCACAACCTTACAAACAATTTCAACTTACAAAAAGAGAACATTAGTATTCCATTTTACATTTCCTTTAATCTTGATGATAATCATAATCATAACCATATATTATTTTCCATTTCATAAATCTTATATTCTCCTTAGGTGAGATAATCTTAGGCCTCTTATTAACCTCACCTTCCACCTTGTGAGAGAAGATTCGTTAGGTAGGTGATGTCATCTCAATCCTATGGGTCCATTAATATTATTCCTTAGTAATATCCTTGATTCGTCAATCAAGGCCCATTCCCATGGAATGATCCATACCTACCGTAACTATCTACCCCACCTTCTTAGTGTTAGGTGGTTAATAAGGAAGTCTCGTATCTACCCTTAGGAATTCATGCCTTTATTAATCTTTAGGTTTTACTCTAAAGCCTTCATTAATCTTTAGGTTTTACCCTAAAGCCTTCTCCTTAGGTTTTACCCTAAGGCCTTAATTAATCTTTATACTAAACCTAAATTAATTATACATACTTACAAATCTTACATTTAATAATTATAAGATAAGCATGTTAAGTATACTTACCTGGTGAAACTTTTATTTACCTCTTATTCTTTTTCTTTGCTGTTTTGAACTACTGAGTCTATCTTTCCTTGTATTCTCTTATTTCTATTTATAATTATATTACTGAATTTTCTTTTCTTTTGATTTGCTGCTCATAGACATATCTCTATATATATTAATTTATGATATCTTGTCGATGATGTTTTCCTTCTATCTCACAACTTTTATTTATTTCCCTTTCAAGGGATATGTTCGAAGAGGCATGTCTCTTATTATGCTTAGTGGTAAAAGACATACTTACCCTCTTATAATTTTTATTACTTTATATTAATTCCCTTTTATGGTAAAACTAGTTCTAACCATACTAACTCTGTTATCATAGGTTAAAAGATGTTTATTTATTTTATTTATATTTATAGTATATCATTTATATTATAATAAATGATATATTATATATTTTATATTATTTATACTATATCATTTATATCATAATAAATGATATATGATTTATATTATATTATTTGTATTTATATTATAATGTAAGATAATTATAAGAATATTTGTATTTATATTATTAGATATATTTATAATATATTGTATTTATATATATTGTTTTTTATAATATGGATATTATATTTTAATTATAATAAAATATTCATACAATAATATTATCTATTAAATAATATGTAATTATTTCTATCATCCAAAATAATATTTTACAAACCATCTTTATCATGTTCAAATCTTTACTTTAACAGTGTCTTGATATGGGGACATGACAATATCTATATTCAAATTTGGGAAATTATAATAAGATCTCACGATACTACTGTTCAGGAAATTAATTACATACAATGTAGTGGATTTTGTTATTATAGGTTGAATTAGGGTTTCATAACATTAAATGGTTATCTAAATGAATGTGTGTTGGTATAATAAGTTAAATTAGCTATAGAGTGGAGTAGATTTTGTTATTATAGGTTGAATTAGGGTTTTATAACATTATAGAGTCCAGTGAAAATTGTTATTATAGGTTGAATTAGGGTTTTCATAACATAAAATCATTATATAAATGAATGCGTGTTTGTTATAATAAATTAAATTAGCTATTTGAAACCAAAACTATTTTGTCCTCCTACCAAGAGTTAATTCTTTTTTAAACAAAAGGTTGAAACCACTATACAACATATTAAGCAGGTCCTGGAGGACTACATAGGGCACCAAATCCCATTAATTTACAATCGGAAAACAAAAGCCTAAGCATTTGAAAAAAAAAATCAAAAGAAAGAGCATGAAACAATATGATCACAGGGAGTTTAAATTTATTGAGACCCGGGAGAGTTATAAAAACAGCCAACAAATTAGCAGATGCTTGACAATTTTATCTCAATCTAAAATTGAACATATAACAATAACAATAATAAACATTATCTGCTTTTCACAGAAGCACAACATTCTTCTGCATCCTCTAAAAACACCAATACATTATTGTTTAGAGTAAAATCAAAATATAATGGAAAAACCAAGAAAGCACAGACATTCTGAAATACAAGGGCAATCTGCTATATGTCTGCGAGCTCCATCTTGATAAATTCAGAAATTTTGTTCAATTTTCTTCGCAATTGTTCGAGGTCTGTTTCTAACCGAGCATTTTGTATCTGCAACTCCTCCTTTTCTTTCCGCAACTCCTCCTTTTCTTCCAAGGCCAATGACTTTTCACTTTCTCGGTTTATCTTCTGAACTTCCCACATGGACTTCTCAGTTTGTAACCGAGCATTTTGTATGTGCAACTCCTCGTTTTCTTCCAAGGCCAATGACTTTTCAATTTCTAGGTTTATCTTCTGAGCTTCCCACATGGACTTTTCCCTCAATAATGTGGAGAGATCAGTCTGGACGCAGTCAAGTTCTTTATCCTTTTGCCCCTGCTGCTCCTCATTAGACTGCATAATACACAGATCTATGGGTGCCTCACCACTCTCGAGAAGCTGTGAAGAAGAAGCCAACTTATTACTCCCGTTTTCCTCCACATCAACTGTAGCATTTGGCAACATTTCGAGCATGTTGGGTATTTCATTAGCGCAAGCTTCTAGCCTGGCTTTCTTATCTGTGTACCGCATATAAGCAGGATCCACCGTCCGCTTTTTTTCTGTTGGATTTTGTACAGTTTCTCTCTCGTCTTTTTCCTCTGGGCGACTTCCACCAAGGACCCTATGTCCATGCTCTCTCATAATTTTATGTAATATGTATGAGATCCCCACACTAGCCAATTTTTTCTCCTTTTTACTCCTCCCAACATCCCTTTCCCAGATGTCATATACATTGATCTCTGGATCTCCATGGCCAATAACACTGACAGGAATCAAGTCTTCGGCGAATGCTTTGAATGCGATATACTGGAGAATAGTGGAATAATTAAGCGATCTCTTGCGCTTCTTGAGGACAGATTTAATCTGCCCCAACATCTTCTCCTTAACAAATTTACACCAATTAAAGCAGACCCCCTGAGAAACCTCAATGGCAGTCTCGACATACTTTAACGGGATATAGCCCGGTCTATTAACCCCCAACAGCTTGTAAACCAAGAACATACAAGCAAATTGCAAAACTGGGTCAATGATTAAATCTATTCTAATCTCACCCGTTTCAGATCTAGTAAGACGCCTTGTCATTTCAAAGCGATTGCAACCTTTTGAGGGGGAGACATCCTTACCTGAACTTGGAAGACCCGTAGCTTGTCGAATTTGCTCTTCTGTAATCTGCATTCGGCTTTCTCCGACTGTCAATTCTCCGTCGACCATGAAATTGATGAGCGCCGCGCAGAGAGCATTGTCGCATCTGTAGGTCACAGCCTTCAAAAATGGAAGAATACCCGCTTTCGCAAGAATGGATTGTTGGGAAGGGTTCAAATTTTCTTGCCAAATCGTACGCAGACTTTGTGAATTCATCTCGTAGAGCCTCACACTGCACCACCAGATCTTGCCCTGCTGCTGCTCGCCCATTTTTCCGGCTAACTCTTTTACTTGCGGAGACGCAATTTTATTTACTTGTACACAATTGGATGGATTGTTTACGGCCTTGACTGATACTGATATATACAGGAATGTGGGTGTGCAATGATAATCGTGCTGCTTCCACGTATAAAAAACAAGAGAAAACTAGTGCCCGCATTGGAGTTTTTGTCACTGATGATTTAAGATATTAATTACAAGTATATCTATACTTCAAAAATTATCTAAAAATACCAAAGGTATCCTTATGGAGGTGGTTATTTTTATATAGGTTTAGCTATAAAAACATTGTAGTAGAGATAATAAAATTTTAAATAAAATAATTCTTGAATGAAAACCTAACAAATTATTTACTTTCATATGTTTAATTATTTTTTCATAAGAATTTATTAATTTAAATTAAATTACTTATTAAATTATTGTAAAAATAATATTTCAATTTAAACCTAACTTGTAACAAAGAAAATACTATCCTTTTTTGTCACAACAACCTTAATTCATTTTCCTACTTTTCTCATATCACTCTAAATTCTTTTCATCCTTTATAAAATATATAATTAATAAAAATTAATAATTTCATAAAATAGTCAAACTAATAAATTAATAACATTAAAATTTATATAAATATAATTAATAAAATCCTATTATTATTTACTTAAGAGTTATTTTATTTTATTTACTTAGAGTTATTTTACTTTAGAACAATTTAAGAATTATTTTATATATATATATATATATATATATATATATATATATATATATATATATATATATATATCAGTTATATTTTTGTTAAGACACTCAGACCATTACACTTCACCCTTGGTGCTATTGTTTGTATGCCTCTCACCTTAACAAATTTATTTTAATTATTTAAGAGTTACCTTTATATATTTGTATATGTAAAAGGGGTTCCTATATATACCCCTTTTCATATATATTTATTTTAATTACTATAATATCTATCTTTAGAAAAATCTATCTAAAATATGTCCATATCCTTCCCAAGAGACCTATTCAACTTATTTAACCACAAAGTATATATATTTGTTTTATAATATATTATATATATATTTAATAATTTATATTGTGCAAAAAAACAAAACAAAAGAATATAAATTTGATGATTATATAGTAAAATATATAAAATATAATGCACTTATCTTTCAAATAAATAGTGGCCTATTTTTTTTTGTTTGATTTGATAAAACATATTTTAGATAGATTTTCTTAAAGATAGGTATGCTAGTATAATAAATAGTTATGTAGTTCAATGAATAAAAATAAAATATAAGTGAGTTTAATGTGTTTTTATCTTTTTATTTCATAATGACCCCTAGAGTTTCATTTTTTATTGCATATTTGCCTAGCATTTGATTTACTAACATTTCATTAAATAAATAATATAAAATAACTCTATAGTAAATAAAACAACATATTAATTTCTTTTAACATGTTTTTATCCTTTTATTTCATCTTGAACCTTAGGGTTTGATATTTCATTGCACAGAAAATAAAAGAATATAAAATTGATAAAAATATAATAAAATCTATAAATGTAATGCACTTATTATTCAAATAATTTTTGTGTTTCTCCACTATAATTTTATTAGTACTTACATTTATCTATCTGGACTAAATCAATCAAAACAAAGTATTATTTTCATATTAAACAAATTTTAATTTTTCGTAAGTTTACATGAGAAAATTTTAACAAAAACTATTGGGAAAACTATTTATGTGTGTTTTAATATTTCATAAGTTTACATGAGAAAATTTTAGCAAAAATTATTGGCAAAACCATTTATCTATGTTGTGATTGGCTCAAAATTTGAACTGTTAAGCATGAATTTTATGGAAATACTATATTGAGTAAAACAAACACACTAAATTTTGACTGGCTAAATTCTTGCTAGAATTTTGGTTATTAACCAAAATAATTTTTTTAATGTTAAACAAATAATATTTTTTTCTTTACCTCTATGCAAATATTATAACATAAATTCTAATATGTGTGTGTATTTATTTAATTCTTTTTGACATTATGACATTATTTAAAACAAATTGTTATGAATATAGAGCTAAGAATTTAGGTGTAAAAGCATGATAGTCTTTGTGAGTTCTTATATGCTTGTTTACTGCTACTATTTAACTTTTTTGTTTATAATATTATTTAACTTCTTGTTTAATTAATATTATGATTGTTTAATTTTTAAATTATTGATTGTAGAAAACCAAAATCATGGAAAAGATTAACAGGCACATGAATTGCAATGGAATTGACTAGTTTGTATTATTAAATTAGGTGAGTATAAATATAAAATTGTAGTACCTGAATCTCCATAAAAAGATGATAGGACTCCTCATCATGGAGTTGTGGTGAGTAACCTCCCACAAGCATAGTGTGAGGTGTCAATACAATTCAACACCTCTCAAAACATATCAACTACTTTGACAAGTTCAAAAGACCAAGTGTCAATATGCCTAGGTATTATTAATTACCAATGTGTACACCTATATATTAAAGGTATACACTAACACCCCTTGAAGCATAGCTTAGGTGAGTACTTTGAAAAATGGGTCTTATCTCTAAGCCTGGTGAGGTACCCATGTACAAAACAAAAGAAAAATGAGTCTTGGCCATGAAGCCTGATAAGGTACTCAAGTACAATGCAAACTCTCTAAAAAGCATAGTAAGATAAAAAAAACCTAGTGGGAAAAAACTATCCTCCAACAAGAGAGAGAAATGAAAGCTTAGAAAGCCCCCCCCCCCCCCCCCCCCCAAAGATGATGCTAATGCTGATGTGGTGATGAAGAACTCCAGGAGCATGAAACAGTTCTAAATCTTGCCCTTCCCTTAATTCTAAGAGAAATTAGCAAACTAATTAGAATTTGTGGTGTGCAAGGAATTTGATTTTGAAAAAGTACTAGATCCTAAAAAAAGGATGTGCATTAATGGCACATACAAATGAGAAGAGATTCTGAAAGATTCATTGTTGTGATTGTTACAACCCCCCATTACACTTTACATATCAGTGTGAGTACAATTTTCCCAATTTCCCTTTATGTGATACACACATTCAACTATATGACACTTTATGAGTGCATTTACAACATATATGATTTTTTGGAGTTCAACAACCTACTATACAATATCCAACTAAGCTGAGATGAGAAGTAACACTAGGCTTTGAAGTTGCTACTGTAGTGTCCTATTCACCTGAAGTAAAGTGCAAAAAAATGAAGCGACAATTGAAGTGACAAATCTTCGCTACTGCAACAATGTTTTGACTCTGTGATTCTCAAATTAGGGTTGTTATGGCATTGAACTCATTTATTTTGTTGAAATAGGTGAGTTGATACATAGACAGATGAATCCTATATAATTTGGGAATGGAAAGCACATTGTTTACATATCCATTACCTAATTTTATAGTTCCCTTATCACAAATATTATAATAGATATCATCTATTAGTATTTTGAAGGTGTTGCATGGAAGAATTGTCACAAACACCTCTTCGTAAGGTGACATGTTTAATTCCACATGAACTGAGAATCCATTTGTTGACTTCTAATTTTGAAGGTTCTAGGGATTTATCTTTTTACCTTTATGAAGATATGTTCCCCAATTTTATGAATACAATCCCTAATTGAACTTTATGTAAAGTGGCACTTTATAAGTTGAGTGCGTGATTACTCTCTCTTAATTCCCCCCTTAAAGTGAACACTTTATAAAGTATTGTCTTGTAAAAAGTGAACACACAAGATCCCCTCTTAATAATGTGTTCCTCCCCAAATTTGATACTTTATAGAAGGAGTGCTTTAGGTCACCTTAAAGTACATAAACATGAACTTTATAATTTCAATGTAATTTTATGCTTGTTGGATCTGTGATGAAAAACATTCACTTTTGCGAAAAGAAGCACTCGATTCCAAGTTGATTTGCAAAAGTTATTGAAGTTGTAAGATTGGTGCAATTACAAAAACACTTCTTTGAGCAAAAAAAATTTGCATGCAAAATTTGCGAGTGAGAAACAAAATTTTGAAGGAAAATTAAGCCCCCTTGGGCTATGCATGACCAAGGGCTAAAACCCCATGTGACCAAGGGCTAAACTTTTTGAATGGTCTCCCCTCCCCCTTGCTAACATCACCCCCTAGTTTCTTGCCTCAACAATTTCACCTCTTTTTTGGATGAATAGTGTCCTCATTTGCTGCAAACAAGTTGACAACCGTCTCTCTTTTCTATGGCAAACAATGCAAAAGGAAACTGAGTAATAGAGGTGGTGTTGTGGGGTATTTGACAAGGCCCTTGTGAGAGTACTCATAGGTGCAGGTGAAGACACCTTTTGCTACCTCAAGTCACCATGTCTAGCGTACAAAATGGCATACCAGGAATGTGTTGGAGCAACCTTCATCAACGGCAAGGTGGCATTCAGATGGGGTCATGGGTTGGCCTTTGTGCAGAACCTGATTCCAATACAGGTGTTGGGCCTTTTCAACAATCAACCAAACATAAAACAATGCCTCACAGTATCAAGCTCGGCATGAATAGGGGTGAGTAGCACAATAACCAAATGACAACTTGAAAACTAATCCACAAAGATCTGATACCATGTAGAAAACTAAGATTATGGAAAAGATTAACAAACACACAAATTGTAACATTTGGAATTGACCAATTTGTATTATCAAATGAGGCAAGTATAAATAGAGAAGTGTAGGTACCCAAATCTCCATGAAAAGAGAATAGGACTATCTACATGGAGTTGTGGTGAGTAACCTCCCACAAACATAGTGCAAGGTGTCGATGCAAGTCGACACCTCTTAAAATGTCTCAACTACTTTGACAATTTTAAAAGAACATGTGTCAATGCATCTAAGTATGATTAATTACAAATGTGTATGTCTATAGATTAAAGGTATATACCAACATTGATTATACTTGAATAAATAGAATTATCATTATAATGTATTCATATTTATGTTATATTATAGTAAAATGAAATATTGATATATTGATGCAACCAAACTTCACATATTATTTACTAGAACTATTTTTAAATTATCCTTCTCATTCCATTCCATCATCCTCCAACTAAAAGTAAATACCAAATTTATATAAAAATTAAAATTACCTTTGTTTGTAATATTTTAGCAACTTTCTAAAATTGTCATTTTTGGTAACTTCACATCATATCCATCATCATGAAAATTACCAATTATTTAAAACTAATTAAAAGAGGAATAATTGTCAACATTCTAATATAATTGCATGTAAAGTTAAAAAAAAATTAGCAAAAACAACTTGGAAAAATCTTAAAAAATCATTAAGACCTCATTTTAAGGCCCTACATGATTGAAAAAGGTCCTGAAAAAGTGTCAAAATGGCAACCTACCGAACTTTCCAGTTTCAATGGGATTTTCAATCAACTCCTCAAGAAGCATCTACCCACCAAATTTTAGCTTAAACCAACCTTGGGTCAAAAGTTATGACCTCTGGAAGTTTCTGCATCATATATATTTGTGTTAGATCACAATAATAGCAAGAAGTAAATTCTATAATAAATGAAAACAAGACTAAGAATTGGCAATATTAGACTAAAATTTAGATTTTCTACATTCTAATTTCAACTACAAAACACATACTATTATTACAACACTACAAGGCAGGTATTGGCCACTACGTGGTACTTGTTTCATATTGACCCTTAGGGTTCGATATTTTATAAAATATAAAATATAATGCACTTATTACATAAATAACTTGTGGTTTATCCACTATACTTTGCTCCTTCTATATTTTAAAACCATGATAAAATATAGTTATAGGATAGTATTTTACAACACTATATTAAACCCAAATAAAATATAGTTATAAAATATTATTTTATGACACTATATTTTTATAAAACAGTAATGAAAAATCTAATAAATTAAATTTCATTGTAGAGAAAACAAAATAAACCATAATAAAATATAATTATAAAATATTATTACACGGAGTTATATGTGATAGTGTACATTAAAACTGAAAAGAGCCAACATAGTATTTTTAAAATTATGAAGTGTTTTAAATCTAAAATATAACCAACATACTTTTATTAAATGAATGTAACTAAAAATTGTAAAGTAACTAATTTATTTTTTTATTTTTTATTTATTTTAAAAGGGGGTAAAAATTTATCAATCAAAAAGATAACAACAAATATCAAAGGTTATAGAAATCCACACAACCAACCAGAGGGCCAGAGAAACCCAACACAACTAGAGAGAGTCCCACCCCACAAAAGCCCTAAATGAGACCTCCATTTACCAAGCATATCTTCCAGAATCAACTTATCTAAGAATTGAGAATGATCTAGGGTCAGATGCTCCCAGTCTCCCACATTCCAATCACCCATTTGCTCTGAAGCCCATTTAGCTAGGCAATCAGACACCTTATTCCATTTCCTAGGAATGTGAACAAAAGAAATATATTCCAATGAATTACTCAAACAAATAATCTACCTAACCACTGAAGGTAGCTACCAATTCACCCCATCAAATTTTTTCCCTTTTAATATATTAATCACAATATGAGAATCTACTTCACAGATATCCTTGTTCTAGCCAAGAGCACACCCTCATTCCAAAGCATAAAAAATAGCAAGGGCTTCAATCCAATTGTTAGTCTAAAATCCATTATAAATGGAAAAAGAAGAATAGTACATCACCAGTGCTATCCCTCCAAACTTCCCCAATCCTAGCATGCCAAAGATTTTCCATGAAGGCACCATTAGTATTGATCTTTAAGACACCTGCAAGTGAAGGAGACTGGAAACCATCTCTTTGAGTCTTCTTAATAGGGTACTGACATCCCTTTGACAAAGAAGACTTCACACTACTTTCCAGTAATGTCAAACTCTACATCACCACTAGATCACCTGGATCTAGAGGAATAGAAAGATCACATCTAGCAAATAAGGTTTCCTAGAGCATATCAATAATCCTCTATCAGAGTTGTTGGACCACCAATCTCTTGCCCTAAAAAATTTATGATTCCTTTCCAACCAAATTTTCCATAAGATGCATGAGGGGCCAATTTCTTAAGCTACCTGAAGGAAGAAGGCCTTTGCTAGGGGTCTCCCCATACATCTCCAAAATTCAACCAATGAGGAAGCATGAACACATGACTATTTCCAAGCCCCCACCAAAAGTTCCAAATGACCCTAGTAAAGGAACATTGGAAAAAAATGAGAACAATATTCCTTATTGTTACCATAGAGGACACAAATAGATGGACCCTAAAATCTTCTCTTCTACAAATTTTCCAACGTGAGGCACCTATCTCGAGCCACTAGCCAAAGGGAAAAGTTGCATTTAGGGCAAGTGAACATATTCCACACATTCCTTCACCAAGGAATGCCAATTCCACATACTTCTATCTATCCAACTCCTGATAACCTAAAATAATTGAATACAATCTCTTAGGATTAGGGATCCAAGCTAGGGCATCCTTCTCCATCAAGGAACTACAAGCTCTTCCAACAAGAATTTGAGCTAGCTCTTCACAATCCTTAGCCAAGCCTCCTTATGGCCACTAATGGGGGAACTTCCATCTAAACACCTTAACTTGACCAAAGAATTGAAAATATTTGAGGGCCTCAACATGACTCTAGCTAGCATCAAGGAAACTAGAGCATAGGGAACGCAAGTGCAGATACATGGACATGATGGGAGGATATCCGTCCTAAGAATCAAACTAGAAAAGCACTTTGGAACCTCTATTACAAATCCAAAACAACCCCTGAGTAATAAGATTGGCACCCCTTTTACGAGTTTCCTAGATCATAGAACCCTTACCAACAATGCGGAATCTTAGAACATCTCCACTTTACGCTCCTCCCAAGTTCTTCGAGGTTAGGATCTTTGCCCAAGATTGATCATGGTTAATACACCATCTTAATTAGAGCTTAGCTACTAGAGCATGGCCATTGAGACTAGCTTGCCAGAGACCAAGCCCACCATCCTGAATTGGTCTATAGATAGACTCCCACTTACCCAGACTCCACTTCGTTGATTCTCGATTACCAGCCTATAAGAAATATTTGGAAAGAACATCAAATTCCTTAATAAATCTAGAAGGGGCAACCTAAACAAAGCACCTATAGATGGGAAGAGATTTGACCACATACTTCAATAACATCACTCTCCTAGTAGAAGAAAGCCACTTGAAGGTCCAGTGATTGACTCACCTCTAAAACTTATCCTACACAGTTTGCCAAGTCCCTCTGGGCAGAGGTCCATCACAAAGAGGAACACCAAGGTAAACAAAAGGAAGAGATCCAACCTAAAATCTTAGGATCTGAGAAATAGCTAAGGGATATTCAAGAAGAAGAAGGTGGAGGACTTTTTTTCATTTATCCTTTGCCCCGATGCAACCAAGTAAATATCCAAAACCCATCAAAAGTTAACTGCCTCCCTGGCTTTGGCTAAGCCCATCAAAGTAGTGTCATCAACAAATTATAAATGGGACTGAGGAGGAATACAATTACCCTAGATCCATCCTTGAATCAATCCTTGTTGCACATGAGAACTCATAGCTCTTCCCAATCCTTCCACCATTAGAATAAATAAATAGGGGGACAAAGGGTCACCTTGCCTATCACACCCCATTTTTAAACTTACTTGTCATTTTATTTCAAGAGGACAAATAGTTAGTCAGTGAAATTAAAATATGAAGAAAGTAATGTTGTGTTATGTAATATAGAATACATTAATTTATATTATCTTATATGCAAACAATAAATGTAGATGACCTTATTAATTTGCATGAGACTTAATAATTTGATGGACTAGCTACCGCAGTGTGACTGAGGTGGATGCAGGAACAATGTCTTTTCCTCTAACATAACGAGAGAGAATATCACCATGGAGAGGGTACTAGATTGTGTGAATACAATGATCCTTGTGCTATTCAGAATCACACACACATACTCACATTAGAGGTTAAGTTAATATTGAATCAAGTCTTTATCTATTTGTGGATTAGTCATCTCAATAATATTGTTGACTGTTGTGATCTTTTCATACTAAATTAATAATATTGTCTTCTTCTCAATGGCCAAGTCTCTTTCGTCAACAATTAGAAATTTTGTGTACATCTATAAGTGTATTTAGTTGACATGAGTAATCAACCAAACAAGTCAAACCTTATTGTCAAGATCAAAGTCAGTTTTGCTAAGCTTCAATATCAATAATTATGCTTGTAAATAACATAATTGAAGCATTCAAAAGAATGCAATAGTGGCATTTAAATAATATGTATATTATTATTTATATTCTTATTTATTTAATAATTCTGATGTGTTTAAATTTAAAAATTTAGTATAAAGTTAAGATGGTTAAGTTTTGAAAGACTTCCATCGTACTCTCCCCTAAATGCTAGGAGGTGGGAGGGAGCAATAGCTCCATAACTCCTACTCTTAAATTCTCAAGACCATGCATGGCAGAGAGAAGGTAGGGAATAGCTAATGCAACTATTTTGTTTGTAACTAATAGGGAGTATGTTTTAATAGTAAAGATTAGAGAGAAAATGATATCTCTTTCGGATTGGTAGATTAGAGATGATAGAAGGAGATCAAAGAATGTATATCAACTGCATAATAAGTGATAGGTATGTCAATAATAGTATTGTTCAAATGATAATAAATTTATTCTATGTATTTGTATATTGTATTTGTGTATGTCAAGAGATCATAGACATTAAAGGAAATAATCATAATTCTATGGAAAAATGAAGCCTTTGTACATATTAAGAAGTAATAATATTGGCAAGAGAATACCATTGGTATGGCATTCCATTGAGGATATACATCTATAGTATGTTGTTCTAGCAGATTATAATGAATTTAAATAATAGTCTTTTTTCTTAGAATCGGCGTATAGATTGAAAAGAATATCTGAGTTAAAAATATGATTGGTAGTTATTTAAACCTATTCTTTACTGTCTTTTGATACTTCATCGATAGGAAGCCATATCCATATAAACATTATGGACATAGAGAGCTGATAGGTATGAATCTTGTAAAATGAAATTTAAAATGTAAATAAAGCATGTGTTTAGTCTAAGAAATAAAATCACGGCTAGTCATTTAAACTTGAAGATATCCATGTTCTTTTATGAATGATACTATAAGTGGGATATTATTTATGTATATCTGTTATATGAATATTGGATATAAACTAATATAAGACTGAATGGTTTGGTGTGGTTTTATACACAAGGTCAACTAGTTATAAACATTTTAAACCTATCTAGTTAAGGAATGAAAATTTTTAGCCAGTCTAGAATAGATCAAGATCTCAGATTAGTCTAGAGAAGACTGACAACTCATATTAGTCTAGAAAAGATCGAGAGCTTAGCTAGCTTAAAATAGACTATGAAGTCTAGCTAGTCTTGAATAGACTGGGACTCATACGTGTTAGACATCTTAATATCTTTAAAAGGGAGTTAATTAGTTTGAAGTTTTGAAGGAATCATTACTCTATGTTTATTAGTAAAGCTTTTAGTTTATGGAAGACCAATGATTTGATTATTAAAATTTAACTTGAAAAGATTCCATAATTATGTGATATGCACAACAATCTATTATACTTATAATGTAAAACATATGTGTTATCACTTTTACGTTTTTGGAGTAACTGAGAGTTCTCATACACTACTTTTAATCTAGTTAAGAGGAAGCCATTCTTTTATCTTAATATGGTGATATTATATGTTTACTTCAACAATAAATAGTCAAATATATTTTCATAGACTAAGCAAGACATATCTTAGTCTTAAGAGTCTTAGAAACCTATATACATCAAATGTATTGACTATTTTACATAATCAAGTATATCTTGACAATGTATGTTTAGAGCATGAAAATGGGTTGACTAGTTGTTGAGTAGATGATAGGTCATCATAGACCTCTGATTGCAAGGATGAAAAGAGGGACTCAATGTATGTTTCATAAGTCACCTAAGCTCTCACCCTATAATTTTCTAGTTGACTATTAGATAAGGGAATATTGTATGTTTTTAAGATTGATTTTGTATAAACAAGTCAAAGAGTATTGTCATATATATGCAATATTGATGTAGGGGCATCACTCTCCATTAGAAAGTTTGGTTTTAAGTTTTTTTTTTATGTTGCATTTTCTGTGGTGGTTTCTATGTTTTTTGGTGTATCTTCCTATCACATTTGGGTCAAGAACATTATGTGTGGTGGAAATCGATTGCTAAATCACCTTAGTTATGGACCCTGTGTCATCTGGTGGTGTCGCTATGAATGATTGAAAATGCTTTGGAGGTATGCAGTAGATAACCAAATATGAAGAGTTTAAAGTTAGTGAGAAATGAATTTAAGGTCGTGGAATCTTTCTGGCACAATACAACAAAGGAAATGTTAGTGAATGATGTAGATTCTTGTCATCATGGGAAGGAGAATAAACCATTACCAATCATAGTGTTCTTCGTTGGATAGTCTTCCAGAGTATTGCACAGCTGAAATACCTAGCACTTCTAGTGCCAGGGCGATAGTTTCTCTTTCAAAAAGGGGAATTTTTCTATCAAGCCCTTATGAGGAAAATGACGGTTGGATAACCAGATGGAGGAATCAAGAGGTCATAGGGCAATGAATGGTTAAGAAGGAAAAATATTATTAAAAAGTTAACAGCTGGAAATGAAGGATGAAACAACCAAGGAAGAAGTCATGCAAAAGATGTGATGGCAGATGGAGGCAGATCGTGGAGGAAAAGTCTAGAAAGGCCGAAGAATCAGAAGAAGATCAAACTTTTTTGGGTGTTGATATATATGAGAGGGGCCATCGATAGAGAGAGGGCAAGAAAAGAAGACTGAAGGCCAAATATTGAGGCCAATAGTCAAGGACAAATAGATGAGATAGAACAGCTAGAAGACAGAGAAAAAGGCTGCAAGTATTTGAAAGAAGAGGTCGTAAAAGTAGAGAGGCTGCGAGCCAAAATGATGTTGAGGCATTTGATAGAGTAGGTCAAGTGTGGAAAAAAAGGCCCATGGTGGAATGTGTAGGTAGAGAGATAGTAGGTCGGGAGGAGAAAACCACAGTTAGTGAGTCATTGTTTCCAAAGAGGCTGATTGTGTAGGCCCACATTCATATGTATGGTTATGTTGGAGTGGCCGAGTAGATCAAGGGATGTGTGTTTTTATTTTGTATCTTTGTCTTAAACATAAATAAGAATTTGTATTTCCCTACTTCCTGTCATGTGCGCATTTGTTCTTAAAGAATACATCTTGCTCCAATCATTTTTTGAATCTCTGATATATATTTAGTTCCTGTCATGTTTGTATGAGAACATTGTGAGGAGAATATCTTGAATTCCTGTCTTTATTCTACATGTCTCTTAGATTGAGTTTCCTATAGATGGATTTGGGTGTCGTGCCTTGGAAGATAGCTTAAGGGGAATCAGAGCAAGTGCATGAGTTTTTTCTTACTTGTGCTATCAGATTGGTATCAAAGCACAAAAGATTGCTAGCATGGTGAGAAGAATGAGATAGGAGAGGGTTGAAAGAGAGAGAGTTGTGAAAGTGTTTGTTTGAAAAAACTTATTGTGGTAGGCATAGGAAAGGGCTTGTAACTTTGATCCTCCAGCAAAGATAAATTGGGTAGAAGGTGTATAACTTCCTCCACTAAGAGAGAGTGGGTAGAGGGGGTTTTGAGAGATGCATCTTCCAGGGTCTTGTTGGGTAGAAGGTAGTTGTGGAAAGTAAGAGATTTTCTGTGAACCGATCGCCAAAGAAGAGATAGTTTGGACTGGAAGATTGAGCAGAGTTTGTGGATTTGCAGTAGTGAGAGGATGGGTATTAGTGCAAGGAGACCCGTGTTAATCCCATTTTGGGATAGATATTGGGATGGAGTAGAAAGCAAAAAATATCATGTAGGATTGGAAGAGATTGCAAGAAGAATGGAAATCTAGGAAAAGCTTTATTTTCCTAATAAGGTTGTGGTTGTAGAAAAAGGACAAGAAGGAATGAAGAAAGTCCTCATTAAAGATAATAAGGAAAAGAGAAAAGAAAAAGTGCAGCAAGGAGCATCCAAAAAAGAAGAGAATAAGGTGTCCATGATGGAGGCACCTGAGGAGACCTCTTGGTCTCTTGATTTATTTTCTGAAGACTTGTTTGAAGTTGAGAATGTAGGTATGAAGATGACTAAGAATAAGCATTTGGAGGAAAAAGTAGAAAGGGCAAGAAGAGAGCCTATAGATGAAGATAGAGATAAGAATGAAAGAGGACACGTTGTAACAATAGCTAAGAGAAGATAGTTTGTAGTAGAGGTGCAATGCAAGGTACCTGAAGATGGAGAGAAGGCTACTAAAGAAAATAATAAAGCTTGTGAAGCGGAAGAGGTGTCAAGATATGTAGCCAAGGATGTAAGAAATTTGGGATGACAAACCAATAAAGAGATAAAAGTAAGTTTTGGTAGTGATTTTGTTTGTGCAAGTGAAAATAGAAATGTAAACCTACAAGTTATAAATGAGAAGAATAAAATAGTAGATCATGGTTATATAATACCATATTGGCAAAGGAATCAACAACAAAGAGAAGTGAGACTAGGAGTGGTTTATACTAACCCTTATGGCAGCAAAATAGCATCAAGAATGGAGGAAATGACAGAGAAATAGAGAAGACAAGAGGATAGGCCAAGTGCAGAGCTAGCAAGACATCAATTCAAAAAGATGAAGAAACCAACGTGGGTAAAGAAGCATGAGATAGTAATAGAAGAAGTTGATAAAGAGAAGAAGATAGTACAAGAAAAGAGGAAAAGTGTCGATAAGGACAAGCCTAGTAAAGAGGAGCACATGATGAAGCCCCGAGAAGAAAAAAGAAAGGAGAATAATACCCTAGGTTATACTAAAGAGCCTAAGAAAGTGCAAGGTAGATGATTTGAATAAAATCTATGAATATGAGGAAAAGATGTGGCTAATTGTGGATGAAAAGGAAATGAGAAGAGAAAGATCTAAAATGGAGGGAAAAGGAAGGCAAAATGGAATGCCAATTAATGAGTATAAGAGGGATATGAAGAATGAGTTAGCCAAATGGAAGGGAAACCAAAGTGGAATAGCAGAAAATATAGATGAGGAAGTTGAAGCAACTGGTGAAGATAAATATAGTCATGAGGAAAACATGAAAGGGGTAGAGTTTGAAAAAGGGGCAGTAGAGAATAAAGAAGAAGAAGTTGAGGTAGCTGAGAATAAAGAAGGTAAAATTCATGATGAAAATGAGGCAGAGATAGAAATTAAAGAAGGGATAGCAAACGAGGATGTTATAGATGGTTTGTGGACTCTATTTTATGAGTTTGAATCAGGAAGACCAAACATGAATAATTGCAGAGGACTACATGAAAACAGGACCGTGAAGAAGGGTGAAGAAAAAGAGATAGTAGATGGTAATAAAGTTGTTGGTGCAGCAATGCAGGTAGAGGTAAACAAAAATGTCTTTTATAAGAATGTAGATTTGTATTTCTTTAAAGTTTTAATCAATGAAAGGTTTGAACAAGAGCTAGAGAGGATGCATGATATTGAGGTTTGTGATGAGAAAGAATTTCAAAGTAAAATTTTGTTGTCTAATTGGGCCATAGGAAAAGAAGTATATGAAATAGTACATGCATATTTGTATAATTCTGAATAAGTTCTTGACAACCTGATGAGTGAGGTTGCAACTATTGAAGTAACAAATAGCAATTTATTTGATCTTGGTATACATGGATGGACTATTTGGAGTTTGAATATGGAAACAAGTAAGGTGATAAGGATCAGGTGTGATACTAAGCAGCAATGTTGGTAAAATTTGTTGAAAGTTCTAGAAAGAGTATGGAAAAAGAGAAAGAGAAGGATCCAGGAAAATGAGTTTTGAAATAATGGCATGTTATTATATGGAGCCTAATCAAACTTAGAGGTTAAATTTTCCCCACTTTTATCGGCGCGGTTTCCCACCAAATTCCTACGGGGTCAAGTGGCAGTGCCGTTTGTTGGGGTTTAGGGGCAGTGCCCCCAAGACGGGGTTAAGGGGTAGCACCCCTTGTAGGGTCCAAGAGCAGCGCCCCTGAAACCTCACATAGTTTTTTATTATTTTATAAAGGCACGGGGAGTTATTTTTTCATTGACCAACATAAGAAAACCCTATTTTTGTAACTGAAAAAAATTTGATAAAAGCAGCTAAGGGTTAGGGTTTTGATTGATATTGTATTGTAGCATTTGCAGTGGTATTGAGTTGCAGGGATTACTGGTTGTAATCAGTTTGATTTACTAGATAATAATATTGGACTCTTTGCTTGGTGGATGTAGCTCGAGTTTGGGTGAACCACATTAAAACTTGTCTCTCATTGTTATTAATTCTATGTATTTCCATTCATCTGTTTAATCTTTATTTGCATTTAATTGATATCTTCTGTCATCTAACCCTAACAAGTGGTATCAGAGCAGGTTGTTTTTGATTATCATCTACAAGAAGGTCTCACGGTTGAGTGGGAGCAATGGCGGACGGGGGTAAATTGAAGGTCGATAAATTCAATGGGCAGAACTATCAGTTATGGAAGATGAAAATGTAGGATTACCTCTATCAAAAAGATTTATGGATGCCGTTGGAAGGAGTAGCCAAGAAACTGACAACAATGTTTGATGAGGATTGGAATCTTCTTGACAGAAACGCACTGGGAACCATTTGGTTGTGCCTAGCACCATCGATGGCATTCAAGATAAGGGAAGCGAAGACAACAGATGGTTTGATGAAAACCTTGGTTAAATTGTATGAAAAACCCTCAACCTCAAATAAGGTATTTCTCATGAAGCATTTGTTTAATCTGAAAATGATTGAAGGTGGATCTATGACAGGTCATTTAAATGAATTTAATATGATTGTCAGTTAATTGACTTCTGTAAATGTAAAATTTGATGAAGAAGGTAGAGCTCTCTTGATATTATGTTCATTGCCTATAAGTTGGAATAGTTTGGTAATGGCGGTTAGTAACTCTGTTTTTGGTTCAAATACTCTAAAATTTGATGATGTTGTCGGTGTTATTCTGAGTGAGAAAATTTGTAGGAAAAGCTCAGGTGGATCCACATCTGGTAGTGTTTTGAATGTAGAAAGTAGGGGTAGATCAAAGGAGAGAGGAAAAGGTTCTGGAGGTCATGGGAAGTCATGAGAAAAATCAAAAGATAAGAGGTCCCAAACCAGAGGATAGAATGATTGCTGGTACTGTGGGAAACCAAGTCATCTGAAGAAAGATTGCTGGTCTCAGAAAAATAAAGAAGGAGACAAATAAGAAGACAATAAGGAGGCAAATGTGGTAAGCAATAAGTCTGAAGATGATGCTTTGATTCTTTCCCTAGATAATGCTGATGATTCATGGGTTTTAGATTCAGGGGCCTCATTTCTTGCTATGAACCATAGAAGTTATTTTCTTGATTATGTCCAAGGGGATTTTGGGTTTGTTTATTTGGGAGATAATGAACCCTATCAGATTATTGGAAAGGGAAGAATCAAGATTAAGTTACAGAATGGGAATCATTGGCTACTACAAGAGGTAAGGAACATTCCAAGGCTCAGTAGTAATTTAATTTTAGTAGGGCAACTAGCTAAAGAAGGTTGCATTGTTACATTTACTAATAAAAATTGGAAGGTTTCAAAAGGTGCCTTAATAGTAGCAAAAGGTGTGAAAGTAGGCACCTTATATCTTTGTATAGGTCATACTATTCCTTCTACTTTAGCTATTGCAGAGAAAAAACAAACAGGTTCAGGAACAATTGTTGCAGGTTCAGAGGAAGAGATTGAAACAGTTGCTATAGGTTCTGAGACAACACTATGGCATAATAGACTTGGGCATATGAGTAAAAAATGTATGAAGGTTCTTCATTCTAAGAATGTTTTAGGAGGTCTAAAATGTATTAATATAGATTTTTGTGAAAATTATGTGTATGGAAAACAACAGAGAGTCAGTTTTCTCAGAGATGGGAAGCAAAAGAAAAATGAAAAGTTGGAGCTTGTGCATACAGATGTATGCGGACCAGCTCAGGTATCTTCTCTCGATGGCTCTCAATATTATGTTACATTCATAGATGACGCAAATAGGAAGGTATGGATTTATTTCCTTAGGCACAAATCTGATGTATTTGAAACATTTAAGAAATGGAGAAGCTTGGTTGAGAATGAGATGGGTAAAAGATTAAAATGTATCAAATCTGATAATGGTGGTGAGTATTACAGCAAAGAATTTGAAGATTATTGTTCCTTTAATGGAATTCGTAGGAAGAAAATGGTTCCAAGGACTCTACAGGAAAATGGAGTGGCTAAACGCATGAATAGGACATTAATGGAGTGTGTAAGGACCATGAGATTGAGTGAGTATTTCAACATGCAGCTAAGGGTTAGGGTTTTGATTGATATTGTATTGTAGCATTCACAGCGGTATTAAGTTGTAGGGATTGCTGGTTGTAATTAGTTTGATTTACTAGATAATAATATTAGACTCTATGTTTGGTGGATGTAGCCCGAGTTTGGGTGAACCACGTTAAAACTTGTCTCTCGCTGTTAGTAATTCTATGTATTTCCATTCCTCTATTTAATCTTTATTTGCATTTAATTGATATCTTCTGTCACTAACCCTAACATGGCCCATGTGCAGGAGCACATGAATTTTGTTCCCTAGGGAGTTTAATGCAGGGGCATCTTTCTCCATATGAAATTTGGTTTTAAGTTTTATTTTTGCGTTGCATTTTCTGTGGTGGTTTGTGTGTTGTTGAGTGTATCTTCCTATCACATTTGGGTCAGGAACTTTATGTGTGGTGGAAATTGATTGCTAAATCAATTCAGTTATGGACCTTGTGTCATATGGTGGTGTTGTTGTGAATGATTGAAAATGCTTTAGAGGTATGTAGTTGATAGCCGAATATGAAGAGTTTGAAGTCAGTGAGAAATGACTGAGGTCGTGGAATCTTTCTTGTATAATGGAGCAGAGGAAATTTCAGTCATTGATGTAGATTCCTGCCATCATGGGAAGGAGAATAAACCATTACCAATCATAGTGTTCTTCATCGATTACTATTGTAGAGTATTACACAACTAAAATGCGTGGCACTTTTGGCACCAGGGCAACAATTTCTCTTTCAAAGAGGGAAATTTTGCTGACAAACCCTTATGGGGAAAATGACAGTTGAATGGCCAAATGGAGGAATCAAGAGGTCACAGGGCAGTGGACAGTTAAGAAGGAAAAAGATTATTAAAAAGTTAACAACTGGCAATGAAGGATGAAACAACCAAGGAAGAAGGCATTCAAAAGATGCAATGGCAGATGGAGGCAGATCATGGAGGAAGAGTCTAGAAAGGCTAAAGAATTAGAAGAAGATCAATGTGTTTTGGGTGTTGATATATATGAGAGGGGTTACCATTAGAGAGAGGGCGAGGAGAGAAGAAGGTTGAAGGCCAAGTATCAAGGCCAATAGTCAAGAACGAATAGAGGAGATAGAATAGCCAGAAGACAAAGAAAAAGGCCACAAGTATTTGAAAGCAAAGGCCATAAAAGTAGAGAGGCCACAAACCAGAATGACATTGAGGCTTTTGATAGAGTAGGTTGAGTGTGGAAAAAAGGCCAATGGTGGAATGTGTAGGTAGAGACATGCAGGACAGGAGGAGAAAACCGTAGTTAATGAGTCATTGTTTCTAAAGAGAATGATTGTGCATGCCCATATTAAGATGTATGGTTATGTTGCGGTGGCTGAGTAGATCATGGGATGTGTGTTTTCATTCTATATCTATGGCTTAAACATTAATAAGAATCTATATTTTCCTACTTCATGTCATGTGTGCATTTGGTCTTAAAGAATACATCTTGCTCCTATCATTATTTGAATCTCTGATATATATTTAGTTCCTGTCATGTTTGTATGAGAACATTGTGAGGAGAATATCTTCATTTCCTATCTTTATTTTGCATGTCTTTTATATTGAGTTTCATATAGATGGATTTAAGTGTCATGGCTGGCAAGATTGCTTAAGGGGAATTAGAGCAAGTGCATGATTTTTTTCTTACTTGTGGTATCAAATATACTAAACTTTGAGAATGTTGTCTCCAAGTTGAGAAAAGAGTGAGTGAACACATGACTTTATTTATATGAAACTTTGGACAAAGTAATGAAAAAGTCACTGCTTGCATTTTTAGTTTATTGTGTACTAGACAATTGAATAGTTAGAATGGGTTATACATAGATAAAGCTAGACTATAATTGTAAGCCTAATTTTTATTAGCTAGGACACTTCTCAAATAGCATAAAAAATCAGTTGATTCTCATTATCTACACCCTCGTGAAGGGAAGAGCCACTTCTAGAAGGAAGGTGTGTGGGGGACCACTGATCTGTGGTTGGAGGAAAAGCACCAAGGTGATGCTATCTCTCTCCTACAGTTAATTGCTTAAGAATTTTGAAGAGGAAACATTACTGTGAGGGTAAAATAGTGATCAATCAAATGAATAACAAATGACCCAAACATCAACAGAATAGAGAAACAAAGAAGATTCAAGTAAACAAAGCAACGAACAAACACATCAAACCTCTTCCATTTCGAAACTTCTGTTGTTCGCCTACCACGAATCGTCCTTTCAAAGATGAGATGAGCCCTCAGAGAGTGCAATCTTTTAAAGCTGTTGGAGGAAGTCGATGGTGAACAGCTATAGTGTGATATGCAAGGAAGGTGAGCTCCAATGCAACAATGGTGATCTCAAGCTTGTGGATGACAAATGGGTGCCAAAGGCGCGCTGGTGATATTTCTGTAGAGTAACGATGTCAAAAGCCTGGATGATTAGAATGGAGGGATGAAGCTTCATTTATAGACTCAGAGGAATAGGAATCAACGGTTGAGAGAAGATATGAAGATCAACGGCTGAGGATGGTTGAGGAATGTGCAACCAGTGGAAATGTGACAAGTGTCCCAGCTCCATCATGAAAGGTGGGATGTGACAAAACTAATTGGAGAGTTAACTCCATTGACTGGTCTGTTAATAGAATTGACTGATCAGTTAGAAGAGTGGATTGTGGAACTGACTGGGTTGATTGAGGATTTGACTCAACTGACAGGTTAGTTAATAGATTTGATTGATTGGTTAACTGACCTCTGATTGGAGAAGAAATAGGCCATGTGGGTGAGGGAAAATAAGATAATTAAATATTAAATATATTTAATTACATGTGCAACCTGATGAGGTGGACAAGGTGAGGTGTAAAGGTGATGTGGAATTTTGAATTTAGAACTTTAGGATAGAGGAAATAGGATTAATTAAATAATTTATGATTATTTAATTGTGAAGGACAAATAGAAGAATTTTAATTAAATAAATAGAATTTATTTAATTATGGAATGGTGAATTGATTAAATAAATTTAGAATATTTATTTAATTAATAGAAGAATGGAATAAATATTTAGAATATTTATTTAGGATGATTTGTGTCATTTTTAGGCGTATACATTTTGCCCCTCTTTGATGCAATGCAGTTTACGGCGTTGCTTCAAAGAAATTGATAGTCTGAGTGATGATACATGCCCCAGTTTTGCCCCTGGTACAGGTTAAATGACGATAGGATGCCCCCTCGGGAGATTAGACGGGAAAAACGGCGAAAGTTTTGGAGACGGACGATCTCACGACGAGGAAGGGGTTAGGATAGGTTGGAGGAAAAGGGACGCGGTCAGGGATGCGGGAAGAAAACGGGAGGAAAAACGGACACGGGAAGTAGTCCACAGTCATCACCTAGCCAGAATTAGGGTTTGGAGGCTATAAATAGGAGCTGGGTCCACAAGAATAGTCATTTGCACACTTGGTTGATCTGGATTGGAGAAAGAGAGCTCAGAGCAAACTTAGAGCAGCATGGCGGCCAGAGCAGCAGACATTCCACGCGAGGAGCACCGATTCGAGCGAGTCCGACGATTCGGGCGGCCAGCAGAGGCAGGACCCCCGGTACGTGCTTCAAAAAATTTCTCCTAGGGTCGAGTTTAGGTGTCATAAATGCCCATAGAAAATAGGTGAAATGAATGCACCAAAATGCAGAACGGCGCATATGCCTTGCGAAGCTGCGCTTTTGTGATTTCGCGGCGCATATGCCGGTTTCGACGGCGCATGCGTGAAAGCTGCGCATTTGTGCATTCTAGTTGCGCTTTCGTAATTGGGCGGCGCTTTTGTATTTCTACCGTGCATGCCGGAAATGTAGCAGCGCATTTGTTAAAGTTGCGCATATGTGGATTCTTGCGGCGCATGCGTGGATTCCTGCGGCGCATGCGTTAAAACAACGCATATGTGCCCTGTAGCGGCACATATGCGTTTTTGCGGTGCATATGTTGATTTTTGTGGCGCATATACCAGAAATGGCGCATTTACCACCTGTAGTGGCGCATTTGCTTGGGATGGCAAATTACTTAGCCAAATTGATTCGATTAGCGTCCTGTTTGACGCAGGAATCGATGAGCTATCTCTGAGATTGCAGGAATCTAGTCAAGAGATGTAGTGTGCTGTTTTGATCAATTTGAAATGCTAAGTTTAGTTGATATAGTTCAATAGATATGTTGAGTATGGTATATGCAGCTTGAGACTGACGCCTTGCATTGTGTGTTTGCAGGAGGAGATACGAGAGACTCTGCAGTCGAGGGAGACGTTCCCTATGCCTCTATTGCAGAGATACATGCTGACGGAGGCTGACAGAGTGGCGCTTGGTGCCATGGGTCTAGATTACATTTGCTTTATGCCCGAGGTGCGGGCGAACCGAGGACTGTTGACAGCTACCGTGGAGAGATTCCACATCGAGGACGGGACCTTCCACTTCCCTACTGGAGAGATGACTGTGACGCTGGAGGATGTCTACCGGATATTGCACTTGCCCGTAGTAGGTGAGTTGGTGGAGTACGATGCCCAGCGGGACGCGGGACTCGTCGAGTGTCAGCGAGTTTTTGATGATCCTGAGCTGGTGGGGCAGGTCATCCCGTGGCAGGACATATATGACTGCTACGACTACTTCCCTGGGATTGTGGCTGGGCTGATTGGGGGTGTTGTATGCCTGGACAGGAGATCGCACGGGTTCCCCATTGGATGGGGCAGGATCATGGAGCAGATGCTGACTGAGGGCACCCGTTATGCGTGGGGACCCTGTGTGCTGGCCCACCTTTATCACGACATGCATCAAGTGGTTTACCACCGCAGCACGAGTCTATCGGCTGGGGTGTTGCTGTTACAGTTCTGGCTGTGGGAGCACATAGCGGTGACCAGGCCGATATGCATCTTTGCTAGGCAGAGAGGAGAGCCATATAGCTATGGCTATGCAGGAGTGATTTCCCAGCACAGGCTGGGGAAGCTAGAGTACTGGCGGCATACCTTGGATGGGGTAGATGTGGTCATCTGGCGGCCATATCTGGATTACGAGCCCTGGGATGATGAGGGAGATGAGCTACGCTTCTGCTTTCAGACCAGGTGGTTGATAGGCCGGACACGGCACATACTGGAGAGGCAGATGGTGGGCCGAGTGCTGCGACAGTTTGGCAGGAGACAGGGCATGCCACAGGGACAGGCTATGTTTGCCCAGACTCATGCAGAGAGGGTCAGATGGGGGCCGATGGCTTCGTACGAGGAGGCCCTGGTAGAGTTCCAGCAGTTACCTTACGTGGCATGGGACATGCGTAGAGAGATTGCAGATGCGGGGGTCACACAGGAGTATGAGGACTGGATTACTGCACATCCATTCCTAAGATATTCAGGACCTGGCATGCTGGTGCCTCGTATTGACGAGGTAGACTCAGAGGAGGAGGGAGAGGCTGGCCCAGGGCGGAGGGCCGCTAGAGGAGGACGAGGACAGGGTGGCCGAGCTGCAGAGAGGCCGAGGTAGCGGAGGAGGATAGATCAGGCTGGGCAGGCAGTGCCAGGACAGGGAGAGGGATAGCAGCAGGTGCAGCAGCAGGCACAGATGCCACCACCCCAGCAGGTACCACAGCAGCAGGTGCCGCAGCAGCAGGTGCCGCAGCAGCAGGTGCCCCAGCAGCAGGGGCTAGGACAGGCAGAGGCAGCACAGGGGCCAGTGTAGGGTGAGGCACATGAGAGGACTATAGCCAGCCTGAGGGGACAGGTGCGAGAGCTGCAGGCACAGCTGAGGAGAGTGGAGAGGATGCAAGATACAGACGCAGTGGTGATCGCTGGTTTGACTCGCGAGCGAGACATGGCAGATGCCCGGGTACGCCTGATCCGAGTAGAGAGGGACACAGCAATGGCTGCCATGGGCACAGACGTAGCGAGTACCTTTTTGGTTGGGCAGGTGCAGCAGACACAGGCACAGGTAGGCCAGTTGCAGACTCAGTTGGCACAGGCACAGACAGACCTAGCCAGAGTGCAGCAGCAGGCACAGTACTACCGAGGCTTGTACCATGGGGTTGTATCCTCGAGCTAGAGGGCAAGGAGTTTCAGGAGTCAGTCTGGGGTGGCTCACAGAGTAGGTCCTTCGCAGTCAGGGGCATCCGTGATGGGACCTCAGCAGTCAGGAGCTGGCAGTGGTGGCCCACAGCAGCAGGGGTAGACACAGACCCGATGTTGTACATTTTTGGGACATGTATCATCGTCTATTTAGACGCACATTGTATATGACACTTTGATTTTGAGAGAGATGGTGATATTGTACATATGGACCTCTTTGTATATGATAGTATGGATGATGATGCAACTTTGTGTATCTATTGCATGCATTATGAGATGATGACTTTACTTCTATTGTATGATGTGATTCTATTGCATAGTTAGATGGTCTATATGGTGCTATATGTGATTCTACTAACCTACTCATGTGCATGACTAGTTTCTACGAATGATATGATATGCTCCTATATGCCTTGTTTTTGTGATGTCCAAATGTACCCTATCGACATAAGAATGGCATGATGGATAGAGGAATGGTTGCGAAAGGATGACTTAGGAATTTTTCTTGATATCGTTACTCTGCATAGTTTGAATAATGAGGATTGTATGGATGGGTGTATGGATATAGTATGGATGCTTTGCTTTTAGATTGCTTTATTTCATCATTGGGCATTTTGTTTTTGGTACTTTTCTGAAATGTTGTAAGTGAATACAAGCATTGAGGTATAATTGAACCGAGATGACCTGAGTGTCACTTACATGGATTGTGATTTAGCAAGTTAATACAAGCATCTAGTCAAAATTGAATCTAGATGACCTGAGTACTTCTTGCGTTTCAACAAGCAAGGATTCCCCCCATTCATGTTAGACCTTTGATGTCCTCGATGATCTTTTGCCGATCATGTCCTAAGACAAGGTTTCACATTACTAAAGTTTAATCCCCAAAATAGCAAACAAAGAAAGTAATCATGCCCCCATCATAGCATCTCTAGCTTTGTGGCATCCTTGAGTAGCATAGGAAGGTATGATAGCAAAAATCAAGACTCTGTAACTTAACCCTAGGTTCCAATCTACAAAAGCACATTTGCGTTGATATGTGTTTATTTCTTGCCTTAATTTTGCATAAAATCATTTAGAAGACCTTGGGTATTTGCTTTGCATTGGATAGGTTAAGATGCTCATTGTCGGGATGTCTGCTTGAAGTGCGGGTGTTTGCTTGTGTTTGCTTACCTGATGAGAAGGTTGCACTATCCTTATTGAGAAGATGGACCCTAAGGGACTGACCTAGTGCCTCGGGGGCTCATTGCTAAATGGCCTTGCCTACGTGACGACACAGAGGCAACGTAGTTTGGGGTAAACCCTAATGGACCATGGATGGACCAGAAGAAAGACGACAAGAATGAAGACAAGAGAGGAGATGAATGGGACCCTGGGAGAGATGGAAGCCTCGGGGGCGCATTAGAATAATGGCCTTGCCTACGTGACAGCGCAGAGGCAACGTAGTTCACGGATTCGGACCGCAGACACTGACGAGAGACACTACACTAGGTTTACATTGAGGAGACGGTATGGGACAAAACCTTGGTTGACAAGGCCACAAGGTGAGTATCAAGCCATGATAGGTAACTGTCAAGCATTTATTGTGGGATGGATATGGGTCGAATGAGGAAAATAGAGGGAGAATGGGCTCAAGGTGATTGGATTCCCAAAGATGGAGAATGCGGCTTGTCACAAGTAACGCCTGTTTACCAGGTTTTCATCACTTGCTTTTATTTGCACGAGAAGCTAGAAAGTAACATGACGCCTGATTGTCAGGTTTTCCCCATGATACCTATCCAAGGTGCCTGTTTGCCAGGTTTTCACCAAAGGACGATTTTTTTGTATGCTTGCTACTTTTTTTTCGATTTTTTTGTATTTTCTCTTTGTAACTTTTTCTTGATTTTTTTGATTTTTTGATTTTTTGACTTTATTGT